>JADLZK010006347.1:0-718811 GCA_015847255.1 Hyparrhenia diplandra | reverse complement strand
GCCACCGTCGACCTCTCCCCAGTGGCAGCCAACCTCGGCGGGGGCGCACCTCCTGCCCTGTGGCATCAGGCAGAACGGCGGCGCCCCCGTATCCGAATACTTCAAACCTAGGGCCACAGGTCCGTGTCCCCCGACTCAGATCTCTCGTATCCTGTTTCCCGCTCATTTTCGTTGGGGAATTGGTGTGAGGCGTCCGTCAGGTGTTGAGGTGGAGGGGGTCAAGGTGGAAGAGGCCTTCTTCCGCGGGAGGAAGCTGCAGGGCGCTACTCCTTGCTCTCCCCTGATGGCTACCGAGGTGACACTAAGTTTTCTTGCTTCTGCTTTCTCCAAGCCTACAAGATTTGTGAATTTATTTATCTTTAGTTTGGGGCTTTGGAGTGGGAAATGTGATTTTTTTCTTCTTCTATGTCGATTCATAGCAACGTGCAGCAGTAGTTTATGGTCTGAATGATGATAGTGAAGCGAATCAATTATGTAGCTTGTAAATAACTGTACATAAAATTTGATGTTCTCTATTTAGGTGACTGGAGTAGTATTTATGTTATGTGTGGTGCTGATAGAAACTGTGAAGCTTTCTGTTACGAACGTGGAAAGTGTTCTAGCAATCCTAAAAAATGGTACCTTCAAATAACGTGTTCTAATAACAAGTAAGTCATGATTCAAATGCATGCCTAACAAGTATAAAAACTATGAAGTAAAGGAAGCCGTGTGCAAAAATCCTGAAAGTTTCAGTTTGAGTTTTGCTGCAGAAGTGATCATTGAATGGTGGGTGTGATTTCTTTTTTTTGTCTGAAATATAATTAATCGCGTCTACTTGGTACAAACGTTAAAAATTGTCTTGGGATGCTAAGTTTGCGTATCCATCTAGATGTGTGGATGATGATATATGATAGGTGTCAGTGGTAGCAATCTGTAATTCTGGATCTTCAATTGAAACTGTGGATTCGACAGAAATCCTGCAGTTTGACCATGTTTTTGATGCTTTTAATATTCCTGTAGGTTATGTATTGGAGAAAAGGCATGGACAGAATTCGGATGTTGAAGTTAACAATTTTGTAGCCTGTGCTGAATTCCAGAACATAACCTACTGGAATCATGTCCACGGCGCATCAGACGAGGATTCCCCTCCCAAAGGTGCTTTCACTGGTTAACTGTTGCCTTAATGCGGTGAGTATTATTTCTTCACCTAAGATATCCATCTGTTTTGCTGTCAGTTATGCAAATCCATTTTTGATTGTCTCCAAGTCTACTTTCTGTGGTTAGCTATATGCAGTGGGTCATAAAAATTAATCACAGAAACAACAGACATGTCATCACATAGATTGACAGAAATGATCTTATTTGCGGTTTCCTGGGCTTTGTACAGATGCACAAACCAGTGACTGCTGCAGACCTGGCTAACATGTCAGCAATGCAGAATCAGGACAACTAGATCCATTGTATGATGATTATGAATGTAACTGTGGCACAGTGAAAAAAAGTCTACTCATGCAATTTCGTTGGTGAACCTGTCCGACTAGATATCTTCCTGTAACAAACAGCACATTATTTGAACACATCCCACTAGGTGATGTTTAGGCTTTTAAGAGATTGAAAAGATGCTTTAGTAGCACTAGCATCTGAGAATGCTGGTAATTTAGGTTGGGACCTGTATCAGTTATCTCTAACGTTGTGGAGAGTGCCTGTGTTCTTTTGTTTCTATCTTGCCTTAATGTGATTGCAGAAAAAAAAATATCAAAGAATCATATTTCTTTTTTAAAAATATTGAAGAATCAGATTTGTTGCAGAACAATAATGTCAAATAAGCTTGCATCGATGCATAATCAACTCTATCGGCCTGAGTAGCACAGATACATTAGGAATTACAATGAAGCGCATCTACCGCTGACAAATTTAGTCGTATTAGAAAACCTTCAGCGGATGTTATATTGTACAATGTTCTGTTGGGCCTCAAAGATGTGCACTTTTGGGATTCAACAGACTCATCAAAGAATCAATCGGCAGGCTAATTTCCCCATAGGAATACTGAATCTTACACGCATGATGTTACATCAAAATAAAAAAGAAAAAAAAAAACACAGGATGCACACTTAGTCATCATGCATGGTACAGGGTAAAGGCTTTGCAAAACTGTGAACGTTTAGGTTCCCTAGACAGAGTGCTCTCAACATTTGGACCCTCTGTTTCTAAACTAACGGAGTGACAGCTGAAATTGAACATCGTCAATCATTCTTCTATTGCAAGCAGAAGCCAGGCCCAGCCTTTGCCTTCAGCTCATGACCAGCATCTTTGCCCCATCAACCGTAATGGTCGAAAGAGTACGGTCCAGTTCTTGTTGTCTCATATACTGTCAGCAGAATCACAAGTAATGGGTTGTTGTCATTATTAATGATGATGAAATGCAGTAATTTTCTTTTTGTTCTTTTAATTGGTATCGAATATACCTTTACATCCATCTGCCGAAGCCAATAGACCTCGGAATGAGCTTAACTGTCCTTATCCACGATGACATGGCGCGGTGGAGTTCGGCAGTTACCATTAAGAACTGCCAGAATTCTCTTTCGCATGCAACAGCTGATCTGGTATCTTCATGGTTCAACGAGGACAGGAGGTACTCCCATCTGCAAAGGGAGTAAGAACTGGGGCTCTCACAATCTCACATCTTTGGTTATATAAAGTGTTAAAAAACCATGAACCCAGGAGAAAGTGTAGCATGCTCAGCAGAGCTGCATAGGACATCCATGTGTATTGCAGGTAGAACAGAAATATGCACTCAGAAATTAGAATATTTTTTACGGGTGCTTAAGTCATAGCTTTGAATAATATTATTAAAAATGCTTTCAGAAAACCCAAAACATGAAATGTAGTCAGAATAAATCAGCAATAAATAAATGAAGATTGGCGCTAGGGGTATAAATGTGAAGACTGGCATGACAAAGAATTAGATTTAAAATCATTATTATTATGGTGCCTTATATCTATCTATTGTATGATTCTTATTCGAAGTACCAAATAATAGGCACTGAAACTTGTCACTTAATGAAAGCAAGCATGGCAGCACAAGCATGCAAAGTTCAATAAGCTTAAAGAAAGCTAAAAGCTGGTGACCTGCGATCATTGAAGAAATTGATGCAGCAGCCCACTTTTTTCATCTCCCAGCACACTACAACACTGGACAACATACCATTTTGCTTGGTCATTGCTTCGGCAAGCTACTTTCCAATAGCACCTTTGGGAACCGTTGGAAGCATTTCTTCCATGGATAATATAGATGTCACATTGTCCACCAAATTTAGCCGCTTAGTCCAGCCAGTGCCAACAGCTTAGGCATGGACATCTCCGTTCTTGAGGTTTCATTAACTTGTGTCGCACATTTTCTCTTGGTTAACTACCTGAAAGCCATTCCATACTGTTGCTTCCTTAGAATAATTAAGATGAATACAAGTAAAACACACTTCCTAAATAAACTATAAGACAGAGAGTCTACAACTGGACAGAATCCTCTTTGTAACAAAAAAGTTACAATAGTACCTACAGGCTTCAGACTTCTTTTCAAATAAGGTACCACTGAATACAATTGCTTTACGATCACACAATTGTTTATAAAAGAGTTAAAGAACTGCAACTTACAGAATAATCTATGTATGATGCTTCCAGACTTTTCAGAGAAAAAAACTCAGATAACTTGCTCTCGATATAATTACAAGGAAAAAACACCAGATATTAGCGTGAAGAATGAAACGCCATGCTTGCAACCAGTGATATGGATATCTGCTTAGGAATGGGAATTGTCTCCTCAGGAGGCAGTTCCGACGACACAACCAGAAGGAAGCTCCCGCCAAGTGAATTTGCAGTCAGACGCCCATAAATGCATCTCTAGCATCTTCTCGCTGGAGGTTGCATGGCGGTATTGTTCCTTCAGGTAGATATGTTGGGACATCTTTCATAGAGTGGACAGCGATATCAATCCTTCCCTGCAAGAGCGCATCGTCTATCTCCTTGGTGAATAAACCCTTGCCTCCAATATCTGCAAGGGGTTTGTCCAAGATCATGTCTCCTCTGGTCTTTATAGTGACCATCTCAACAGCCCCCATCTTCAGCTAACTCCAGAGTGCACAGCTTTCAGTTTTATCTCGAGTTTCGCGGGCTTGTGCAAGAGCAAGTTCACTGTCCTAAATAGCCAATGACGAGAATTAGAAATCTGAATGCTCAACAAAAAAGAGAAGTAAGCAAAAAACAACACTTCCCATTGACAAGTGAAAAGTTGAAAAAGAGCAATTTGTCGTTTGACAGTAAACCATGACTATTCTTGAGTAACTTCTAGTAATCGACAAAAAGGAAAAGATGTCTAAGAATTTCCACAAGATCCAAGGATAGGTCGTGATTGAGTAAGCCAAGAATTTGTACATAGTTTGGGTGACATTTAAATGTACAAGTTAACCGATTACTAAGAGACCATCATTTAGCTTTGTCAAGGCCAACAGCGAACGGCCAGTTACTACTGATCCAAGTTTTGCAACAAACGAAGCCAAATGCGCAAACCCTGCTGAACATCATCAAATACTTCGTGCTAAACATCCTAAAAAGACGCGATAGGTCTCAGAAGCACTATTCCCAGAGGAGCATAACCCCCAAAGAACCCGCAGAAAAGCTTCGAATTTGATCACCTTCCACGCGTCCCAATCCGGATGAGTGGGGCCTTGGACTGCGCGACAGCCTCCATGGCGACGGGGCGCGCCTGCCGCCGCCGGGCGCTCGAGGCAGGTCGGCGGGCCGAAGAGGGGTTGGTGCGCGGTGGCGCCTCGCAGCGACACCATCTCCGGCGGGCTAGAGAGGGCTTAGGCAGCGGCGGAGCTACAGGGTGATCCCTGTGGGCCGCGGACCACCCTGCGCTCGGCCTTGGCAAGGCCCATAGCCATAGGTAGACATGTGCGAGGGGTTTCAAGACTTCAAATTCATAAAAATTTCACCATCGAATTTTGTTTGTCCAAAAAGACATAGCATACCCTAAACATTCTCCTTTGCCCCCAAAAAATTCAGGGATGTTTTGTCGGGCTTCTAACAGAGGGATGTGACATTCATCAGACACGTCTGATAATCAATCAGTAAGGCTAATCGGTTATCATGAGTTCAATTATTCTTGAAACAACAACCTGCAAAGTCACATCCAATTACAACATTACATAACTCCGTTTAAAAAAATTACAACGTAAGCTGTGCATACTCTTCGACAAAAAGCATAGCTGTGCTGTGCAGCTACCTCTAAAGAATCTAACCCAGAATTTATAAGAACAGGAGATACAATACAACAAAGCTGAATGGAGCTGCTCAATATGAGTGGTAGTACAAAGGCTCTAGCAGAACTAGTTGGAGAAGAGAAGGAAAAAAACAAAGCTCTCAAAATTCTACTTAGGTCCTCTGTTTCCTAATCAAAGAGTGGCAACTAGGTGCACATGTTCATTCTTTCATTGCAAGCTATCAAAAGCCAGGCCCAACCTTTGCCTTCCTTCGTGACCAGCATCTTTGCCCAACTCAACCATGTCGTCAAAGAGTATGGTCCACTTCTTGTTGTCTCAAATACTGTAAAAGCAGAATCAGAAAAGTGACAAAGTGTTGTCATTCGATGAGAAAAAAAAAACAACAAAAATCATTTTTAGACCTTTTCAATCAAAAATCAAGGATACCTTTAGATCCGTCTGGGGTAGCCTCTCAATAGACCCTCGAATGAGCAATTCCGTCCTTATCACGATAAGCATAGGCTGCAATTGGAGTTCGGCAGTTACCATCAGAACTGCCAAGAATTCTCTTCACATGCAACAGCTAATCTGGTATCTTCATGGTTCAACGAGGATAGATACTCCATCTACAAAAAAAGGGGATAAAATGGGAGAACTCATCAATTTTTTGCTACAAATAGGATTAAAAAAAGATGCAAGCAAAGACCTTGTCTGGCATGCCCTGCATAGCTGCATAGTACATTCATGTACAGTTCAGAATAAAACAACAACGTGCACTCAAGAAATTAAAATATAAAGACCTACTGTAAGGCATAGTTTCAAAGTGATTAAATGCTTTTGGAAAGGCCACAACATACAATATGGCCAGGATAAAGGCAATAAATAAAAGAGACTTGATAAATAAAAATGCAAAAGTGGCATGACAAAAAGAAATCTGATCTTAAACAATTATCTGTGCTACCTAGACAGCATCATCTAAAATAGTTATTATTCAGGACCATAAAATATCACCAGGGTGCAGATCCATATTAGTAATGCTGTCACCTGACAGCAATGACACCAATAAACTGAATGAAAATTACTATGGGAACTACAGAGACAAATGACACAGCATGTCTCTGTGTAGCTATGCTAGTGACATCAATGATTCCTATGTCTAGATCCTACTTCCTTGCTTATCATCACTTAATCAAAGTAACGTGCAAAAGTTCAATAGAGAAAAGATAGCAAAGCTAGTGTCAGATTTGTATATGGAATCATGCAAGCATTATTTTTCTCCATCTACCAGCATACTACAGCACCAGACCCTTACCATTTTGTCATCGTTGGTTGCAAGCTATCCCCTAATAAGCTATCCCAAGCATTTCTTCCACTGACAGGACAGCTGTTGCATTTTCGCCATATTTAACCGCCTTTAATCCAGCCAGTGCCAACAACGTAGCAGAGACATCTCCTTCCTTGAGTTTTTTTTTAACCGTGTGTCTGAACATTTCCTCTGAAGTTAACTACCTGAAACCATTCAATACTGTTAAGCATGAAATTAATCCAAGGTCAGTGCCTAATCAAAATGCACTTCTAAATAACTATGTAAAAGACAAACTTCTAAAGGCCTGTACAAGACAGGGCTAAAGTCGTAAACCAGATAAATTCTCTTTATAACCAAAAAAAAAAGTAAGTACAACAATGCTTCTAGGATAGGCATCTTTTCACATGTATGGCATTTGAAAATAACAACTTCCAATCATAGAAATAAAATGTATTATATATTTTATATAAAAAATTTAACAGTTTATAAAAGAGTTAGGAACTGCAACTGATAGAAAGCTCTATGTTATAGACCTCAGAGAATGAGCTCAAAAGCTCCTCTCTTTATATGCAATGGAAAAAAAAAGCCCACCAGGACTCACAATACTGGGAAGTATCTATGAACACATTTGTGAATCAAGCTAGCACTAAAATCACAAGTATGGAGGTGGGGGAGGGAAAGTGTGACGAAGCAAAACCATCATACTTACTCAGTGATGGGTATCTGTAGAGAATCTGAGATTGTTCTCCGAGGGAAGCACTTCCAACAACGCTGCCAGCAGGAAGCTCCTCAAGGCCGAATTTGCAGTCAAGCATATGAATGCATCTCCTGACATCTTCTCGTGGGGAGGTTACAGGGCAATATTGTGCCTTCAGGTAAATATGTTGGAACATCTTTCATAGAGTGAACAGCGATATCAATCCTTCCCTGCAAGAGCGCATCTATCTCCTTAGGAATAAAGCCCTTGCCTCCAATATCTGCAAGGGGTTTGTCCAAGATCATGTCTCCTATGGTCTTTATTATGACAATCTCAATAGCCCTCCTCAGCTAACTCAGAGTGTGCGGCTTTCAGTTTTTCTCGAGTTTCATGGGCTTGTGCAAAGGCAAGAGGACTGTCCTAAATAACCAATGGCAAGAATTACAAATTTGCATATTCCACATGAAAAAAAAACAAACAAATGTACTTTAAACTGAAAAGTGGAAGGAAAAATTGTTTTGCAGTAAAACAAAAGTGATTTTTCTTGAGTATCTTTTCTCTCTTTTAACGGATTCTGTGTAACTTTCTCTCAACAAAAGGAAAAATGTCGAAAAAGGCATAGAATTTCCACAAAAGATGTCAAGATCCAAGAAAAGTAGTAAATTTGCTAAGCTACGTAAAAGGCAAAGACTGGTAAAAGACAACATCCTTGTAAACACTGACATGGAACCAGTAGCTATCATGAGAATAGCACAAGAACAATACGGCATCTATGGCGTTGACCCAAAACAGTAGAGGTAACAACTAAAATGTACAATTTAGCCGACTATTAAGAGCCATTCTTAGCTGCTCTTATCAAGGTCAATGCCCAGGTACTACTGATCCGGAATTGCATCCTACGAAGCAAGGGAAGCGCATCCTTCCTGCTAAAGATTCTCAATACTCCTTTGAACTTCAAATTAACCACAAATGTTCAGCATCTAGTCAAGACGCAACAGGTTCAGAGCCACATCTCAAAACTCACATTCCTAGCGGAAGAGTTAAACGCAGGATCTCAGGCACTCACAACAACCTAAAGCCACGATTTTGACCAACATAAACCCAAATTCTTCACCCTCCCAACCAAAGAAACAGCAGAAAGGGTCGACTCCGATCACCTTCCACGCGTCCCAATCCGGATGAGGGAGACCTTTGCCTGCGCGCCGGCCTCCACGGCGACGGCAGCGCGCACGACGGGGGCACGCCCGCGGGCGCGCGAGGCAGGTCGGCGAGCCGAGCAGGGAGTGGTGCGCTGAGGTGCATCGCAGGGAGACCATCTCGGCTGGAGAAGAGGGTCAGAGGATTGGGCGAGGAGGAAGGAGAGGGGAGAGAGGAGAGAATGGGCTCTGCCGCCGAGGTGCGGATTCTGATCTGGTTGAGCTGGTTACGCTCTCGGCTTGGATGAGGAAAAGGATAATGGGTCAGATCAGGATTGGCCAACCAGAGCAAGGGAGCAAGGGCTACTCTGCTCATTTCTATCCCCACTCTGCTAATTCTTATAAGCTGCTGCTCAGCTTAATAATAGACCTAGGATTTTATAGATATAGTTTATTTATTGATTTTTGTTTTTTGCTTTTTCCTTTTGCTAAAAAACGTTTTCTTTTTCATTATCACATTTTTTTTTTTCTCAAAACGAAATCAAAACTATATCGTTAGAAATGAATGCAGCACTCGTATTGTGTGTGTTGGTTGGAAAAATGCACCCATAACGATCCAAATTCATGAGAATGATATCTTTGAAAACAATAAACATTGTAGAACATGAGAAGAGCCATATAGCTAGACTTATCTCGAGAATAATAAATAAAGCTACGATTATCAAGACCACAAGTTAAAAAATCGCATAGTTCACCTTACCTTAGTCTCAAAAACGATGGCAAACCATGCAACGCACAAAACTTTTAAAACAAAGACACCTATAAAGGATCAAGTTCGAAATTGATATGACATAACATAGCCATAAAAAACATAATTATTAGAGTTCGTTTCTCTTGAGGTTATAGGCTTCCTAATAAAGTTGAAAACCTCGTGCATGTTATCGTCATCACCCCACCACATCCCTCCCATCCATATTCTGATTTTTTTCTTTTTGCTAAAAGTTTTTCTCATGCTTAGGCGGTTAGTCCGGTTGAATCCACCCTAAATTGGTAATTTTATTTTTGTAAAAGCAAGCTCTATTTGGATTTTTTTTAAAAAACTCTATTTGGATAATTGGATCCATAGACATTACACAATGCATGTTTGTGAGGGATTATTATTTTGCTACTTTTGGATGTCAATTGATTAGCTCTTTGTTGGATGCATAGTTGGCATATGGCAAGCTAAGTAATTATATATATCGTGAAGATGTTGACGAGGAGCTCTCATACATGTTTAGTCATGTAGTACCAATGAAGAGATAGGAAAGTAGCTTCTAAATTTGTTAGTTTTGCGGTTTGACTTGATCGATTTTAAAAAACCGGGTATTTTGAATATGCAGGTATAAGTCAAGAAGGCAAACAATTCATGTATACAACTAATCGCCTTAGTCACATGGATTTAACGTTAATCGGATCTATTCAATTTCAACGCACACATTATGAAATGTAGAGTGGAAGTCAAACATTAAGGATCACCTCATATGTAGTGTAATTTTTCTAAGTCTACTTTTTAAAGAATCATCTATTATTCAGGTTTATTTTATGTACATTTATTTGTTCATCGTTGAGGCCCTATAATATGTCTTATGTGTGTTTATTTTTTTTTTAAAAAAAACAGTGTTTAGTCTTCGAAGTGTAGCTAATATTGTTATAAAAAAAGCTAATATAAAATATTTTATATAAGTAAAATTAGAAAATAGAAATGTAACGGATAAAAAGAAGAAAAGGGAAATGAAGCTAAAAATAGTAAAAAGCGAAATAGAAGAGAGGCGGATTGCAAATAACAGCCACCGATGGTCACCACTGCCGTCGCGGCGTTCCCGGCGCCGTGCCGGCGCCTCCGAAAGCCAACGCAGTAACTGCAGCCACAACACAACCCTCCCACCCTCACTAGACGGCAACTCCTAGCCGCGGTTGCCACCGCCTCCACCCTCCGCACGGCAGCCGCCTCGGCTGGGGCCCCCAGATTCGCCGAGATCCCCGGCTCCGGCGGCGTGAAGGCCCTGGACCTCCGGGAGGGGTTCGGGACAAATCCCCACCGTCGGCGACCAGGTAAAGACACACCTTTCTACACTGATTGCGTGTTTTAGCAATAATTCTTGCTTGGTCTATCATTAACCAAAGTTCACACCGTGAAATTGCTTTAGCTTATCAGTCGATGCTGAGCTGATGATATGCATAAGTTCACTGCAAATTTCTTCTTACGATTAAGAAGCTGCGAGCCTGCGAGTGCATGGATTACATGAATTGTTCTTTTGAAGGCATTTTGTGGCTTGTATTATTTCTAGGAAACTAGTATATTGCCCAAGTCTTGTCTTACGGTGACATTTTAAACGCAAATTAACATCCAATCGTGGTATAAAATAATTACATTAAATATTCACTAAAGGAAACAAGTTATTATATTATTTAATTCAAAAAGATCAAACTTATATTGTTGAATACAATAAGGATATTTCATGCCAATTTATTCATCGTTATCAATTTTAGGCCTCCTGAGCACAAAAACCTTCTTCAATGACTGTTTGTTAATCAATGGCATGTGACTTCTGCTCCTTCCCATGTCAACACAGTGTCACAGATCCCTAGAACTCGAATCCCTGCAAGTACAACAACAACAACAACAACATAGCCTTTAGTCCCAAGCTAGTTGGGGTAGGCTAGAGATGAAACCTATATGAAACAATCTGAAAAAGAATGTAGAAAGGCACAAGACAAAAGGATAAAGATTAGGGTAGATAGAAAAGGAAACAAAGTCATGGTTCGAGGCACGTTAATAGCTAGCCTCCGGCTCCTATCCAAAGCTAAATCCTGAGATATTCCACTTTTAAGGTCTCGCTAACCGCCGTCGTCCCCAAGTCGGTTTAGGTCGGCCTCTACCTCTCTTTACATTATCTACCGCCTAGAACTCCACTACGCAGGCGCCTCGAGGCCTCCTCCGCTGAACATGTCCAAACCATCTCAACCGATGTTGAATCAATTTGTCCTCGATAGGGGCCACCCCAACCCTATCCAGAATATCTTCGTTCCGAACTCTATCCCTTCTAGTATGCCCAAAACCAACGCTAACATACGATCTCGGTCACACTTAGCCGTTGGACATGTACCGTAGCCTTTTGTAGGCCAACATTCACCATACAAGACGGCCGCTTAATCGTCATTTACATAGAACTTCCCTTTTAGCTTATGGTACCCTCTTGTCACATAGGGATGCGGAAGTTTGACGCCACTTTAGCCAACCTGCTGCGATTCTATGTCTAACATCTTCATCAATGTCGCCATCCTTCGTAGCATAGATCCTAAATACCGAAAAAGTACCCTTCTTGGCCACCACTTGTCCATCCGGGTGACATCCCCATCCTCGTGCCTAGTCGGGGCTAAAGTCGCACATCATATACCGGTCTTGGTCCTACTCAATCTGAACCCTTTCGACTCTAGCGTGCCTCCACGGCTCCAACTTCCTATTTACCCCTGCTCTACTCTCATCCACTAGCACCACATCATCAAGAAAAGAGCATACACCAAGGGATATCACCCGTATATCCTTTGTCACCTCATCCATCACCGGAAGTAAATAAATAAGGGCTCGATCTTGACCCTTGATGTAGTCCTATGTTAATTGGAAAGTCAACGTATCGCCATCACATGTCCAGGACACATGTCGTCGCATCTTTGTACATATCCTTGATGAGGGTAATGTACTTAGTTGGGACTTTGTGTTTTCTAAGGCCCACCACATGACGTTTCTCGGTACTTTGTCATACAGCCTTCTCGAGGTCAATAAAGACCATGTGCAAGTCCTTCTTCTACTCCCTAAATCTCTCCATCAACTGTCGTACTAAGAAAATCGCCTCCCATAGTCGACCTCCGGGGCATGAACCCAAATTGGTTTTGGGTCACACTTGTCGACCTTAAGTTGGCGATGCTCGATAACCCCTCTCCCACGCTTCATCGTATGGCCATCGGCTTTAATCCCCCTAGTTAGTACAACTTTGAACATCTCCTTATTCTTGAAGATTGGTACTAATATACTTCCATTCATTCTTTAGGCATCTTGTTTGACCTAAAAATTAGGTTAAAAAAAGCTTAGTCACCATACTACCATCTTCTCGCTCCCGCATATCTCCACACCTCAATGGGGATGCCATCGGGGCCCATCGCTTTACCTCCCTTCATCCTCTTCAAAGCCTCTTTGATCTCGGCCTCCACAATTCTCCTCACAAAGCGTCTACAAGTATCGTCAAATGAGTCGTCCAACTCAAAGGTAGGACTATCATTCTCCCCATTGAACAAACTTTATCGAAATACTCGCCATCCGCCCTGATCTCCTCGTCGCGGCGGCAGCTAGCCGACCGTCCCATCCTTGATGCATTTGATTTGGTTTATGTCCCTTGTCTTCCTCTCACGTATCCTACGGTCCTATAAATGTCCTTCTCCCCTTCCTTCGCGTTTCCAGTCCGCTGGTAAAGGTCATCAAAAGCCCGACCCTTTGCTACACTCCATGGCTCGCTTTGCAGCCCTCTTCGCTATCCTATAGCCCTCGATGTTGGCTGCACTCTTGTCGAGATGGAGGCGCTTGAAGCACTCCTTCTTCTCCTTAATAGCCTTTTTTTACCTCGTCGTTCCACCACCGGTGTCCTTCGCTTCCTTCTTGCCTCCCCCTACTCACACCTAACACTTCGAGGCCACCTTCCGTACACATGTTGCCATCTTGACCACATGGCGTGCCCCGCATCTTCCTTCTTCCCAAGGCCCCTCGCCTAGCATCCTCTCCTTAAACGATTGTGTCGCTTCCTCTAGCTTCCACCACTTCGCCCCTCGTAATCTTGACACGCTTGTCCCGATGGGCACGACCAAAACGAAAGTCCGCCACTACAAGCTTGTGTTGAGGGACCGCACACTCCCCGGTATCACCTTACATCTAGGCAAAGCGGTCCTATCCTCCCCCTTCTTGCAAGGATAAAGTCGATCCGCTCGAAAGTGTTGTCCACTACGGGATGGTCACTAAATGGGATTCCCTCTTTCTAAAGAGAGTATTCGCTAACAACAAGTCATAGGCCAAAGCAAAATTCAAAACATCCTCCCCCTCTTCGCTCCTACTACCGCATTTTAAAAACCCCGCGGTGGTGTACTCACTCAAACCCTACATTTGTTGCACCCACATGGCCATTGAGGTCTCCTCCTATGAAGAGTTTCTCACCGATAGGCACGAGCATAACCATGCTATCTAGGCCCTCCCAAAAAATCGACTTTGGCGGCTCTCACTAAGACCTACACGAGGGGCATAGGCAAGATCGATCACATTCAAGACCGAAGTCTCCAACGACCAATCGGACTAGGATAATCCGATCACCTTGCCTCCTAACGCCCTTTGCTTCATCCTTAAGGCTCCTATCTATCGGGATACCTACACCATTCCTGCCCGATGTTGTCCCGTGTACCAAAAGCTTGAAGCCGGTGCCCTCCACCTCTTTTGCCTTACGGCCTTCCATTTGGTCTCCCCAACGCATAGAATATTTACACGCCTCTAGTTGCCGCATCAACTATCTCTCTTAACTTTTACCCGTTAGGGACCCTACGTTCCAGCTACCTAGACGAATCCTGGTTGGCTCGGGGCTAGCTTCCTTACCCTTCGCCGACCGAGGAAAGTGCAAAGACCCTTGCTCATTTTTCACTACACCCGGGCGTAGATGTAGCGCGCCACTAAGGTTCGCGACGACCGACCCTTGCTCACTGTTCATCGTACCGGATCACGTACACGACCGCAGAAGTACAAATGAACATTAAAAAAAGTAAATTGGTAACAATTCAAGTTATCAGGGAAAACATTCAAATACTCTGCATCATGAATCAGGGATCTCTATAGAAGTGTATGCTTTCAATCTAAAGAAGATATCAGAACATAAACTGATTTTATATGGACTGCTAATTGTGCATCACTGACAGTATAAGACTGAACCATTGCCTATAGAACACTGACTGTATTAAAATCTGGAAACTCACCAATGCAGGTACATGTCCAGACATTGCTTCTCCATAGCTGTTTGCAGTTCAGCCATCACATATTCACCTACTTGATTCCATAGAAACATCAACTTAGCAGAAGGTTTTCATCAGTAAAAATCAGTCAGTTCATCCAATTGATCCAATACGGCACCAGCCTCCACAGCATGGGCACGTCGAAGACCGCGAACCAGGAACACTCGCAAGGCTAACAAACTTTCTGAAACACAGAGCATGACATTTATCTGACGAAAACCAACAACTTGATCTGCCATCGGTGTCGCCGTACGTCACTACCCATTGTAACAAGAAACACTCACCAAAATATATTTCAATATTCTAATTCCAAGTGACGCATGCATGGCAGCCAAGGCTATCTATAGAGTACTACTCTCTTGGTCCAATCTAATTATATACTGAAGAAAAAGTAGAGGATTTCTGTGTGGTGACTTGCCTGTTAGCTAGACGTTCAGTAGTTTGGCTGCACAAAGTACGGATCAGGAACTTTTTGATTTGTAGGTTCTGTGATTAACCGGTAGTCATGATGCTGTAGAGATATTACCTGCTTGTTGGACTTGGATGCAGCTTGCAGGATCTCATCAGGGTTCAATCCGTACCTCGTCTGCACGTTCATCTCCATGAACTCCGGTAGAGGAATCAAAGCTTGAAGTTACCAAAAGAGAGATAGAGTCAGCTGACAATCTTAGCGATCGAGAAGTCTGAACTCAACAGAGATATATCAACCGAAGTAAAAAGCCAATGACAGATGTTTTTACTCAGCTTGACCATAGTACGGATATACATACCAGATTGGACGGAGGGTTGCCATTTCTTGATGCCCGGCCGGATCACCACAAGAACCAATTTTAGGGCCATGAAGAGGACGTGTGTGGCCCGATCACCACAAGAATCGCAGCCTTTTGCGTGAGGAACAGGTGGATCGATCGATGGTCAAGAGCGAGCGAGGGCAGCCGTCGTGATCGCGCGCGCACGTCGAGGGCAAGAGCAGCGCGACGGCGGCCGTGGTCGCGCACACGACGGGGGCAAGGGTGATCTGTGCGCGAAATCCTCCGGCGCGATCTCTGCCCGAGATCGAGAGGCACGCACGTTGGCGGCGATGTGGAAAAGGTCAAGAGAGAGGCACCTACACATTGGCGGCGATTTAGAAAAAGGCCGAGGGAGCGGTGTCTTTGTTTTAGTAAAAATAAATGATTTGCTATTTCGTGATTGTTGTGATTCGAACCCTGATTGGATACCGGAAACTTTCGATTCGCGGGCGTGATAGGGTCAGGTGAGAATGTACGACCATCATCAAACTTCCAATCTCGCCCTTGGCCCGCGAGATCCGGTGGTTGGTGATCGTCGTCCAAAAAATGTGAATAAAGTGTGCCATTATAGTAGAGATGATGTGTATGAAAGGCTCTCATGTTTTCCCACACTTGTGTGAACTACACAGGTTGCAATTCACTATTATGGAAGATTAGCAGCGAAGCAAGGATGGCGCTTTGATTCCACCTATGATCATAAGGACGAGACTGGTGATCCCATGCCGTTTGTCTTCATCATTGGGTCTGGCAAAGTGAGATACAGATTTCACTAACTTGTGCAGAAGAACTGAATTGTATCTATGGTATTGATACTGCTGCAGATTTGGATAGAGATCTTAACTGAACTTTGTATTCTTTCACTCTGATGTTCCATTTGTGAAAGTTTGATATTGCATCGTAGCATTGGTATTCCTATGTTCTCCAAACATGCTTGAGAATCCTAGTTGATTTTTGATACATGGAGTTAGAGTTGTTCTGATGTGAAGTATAATTACTGCAGGCTATTTTCATATTAGCATCACAGTCGCTATGTATCTGTAGGAGTATAAACCATATGTTCTTAACTTCTTATGTATTTTGAGTCCCTGAATATTATCCATACCATTGCCTTAGCATCCCACAAAATAAGGTTAAAAACGCATCCCACAAAAAATAAATTTTATGGGATGACTCGTTTGTGGAATCATTATGGGGCTGATACTCAACCATAATATAATATGGATCTTTCAGGTTATACCTGGTATGGAAGCAGCCGTGAAGTCCATGAGAGTCGGTGGTCTTCGCCGGGTGATCATTCCACCCTCACAGGGATACCAAAACACATCACAGGAACCAATTCCTCCTAATGTAACTCCTATGTTCTCAGTATTCTAGATTTATTGTTATTATTATATCATGTAGTTGGTGATCAGCTGAAGTATCTCCAGTCTGGCCAACTCCTAATCATTACTCTCTGTTGCATGCGCAATTTATTTAAAAATGGCTTTGTGGTTGGTATATTCCCTTGAGATACATGACTGTGCTTGGATTAAGAAAATATCCATTTCATATCTGTAGTTGAAGGATGTACTAATTCGGTACTACTGGCTGGACATTATAGAGTGCTAATTTCACCTGTTGTTTTTCGTGCAGTTCTTTGATCGGCAGAGGCTATTTACTACTATTTTCAACCCAACGCGTCTCACAAATGGCGAGGGTTCCACTCTCGAACACTTATCTTCGACATCGAGCTAATCAACATAAGGCAACATTCATAATTGTCTGCTGTGTGAGGACAGAAGATTGATCAACACCCTATTGGAATCTTTTTGGCTCCATACTCTTGTGTATAAAAGTTGCTCTGTGCAAGAATTTAATCATGCTTTATGCTTAGTCCCCAAGGTTTATGCATATAAAAAGACAGTAATTGTCAACGTTCCTTCGGCAATCCCAATTGCACAAATGCATATTGTAATACATGCTGATTGCTGACAGATCATATATACAGAAAAATCAAGTGAATGCAACTCTTTGATTAAATGACACTTTGGTAACTTTGGTACTTGCATTGCACGGAGTACTCTATGCTGCTCGAAAAGCAACCTTGGTTTTGACATCAGCAAAAGGTTGGATTAAATGTCAGCATCCTATAACCTATGTTTTTGTGTCCTCTTATACTTCTGACAGCTGATTTTGCAGAGCAGAATATTCGACGAAAACTTAGAAATCTCAGTGTACAACACATGTTTGTGTGCTACGTACGTACTTATAATATTAATATCGTCAAAACTATACTTTCTATGATTTTGGTCCCAAAAAAAAGAGACGAGTTGTCATAGTTTAAGCTTGTTGATATAGCCTTTTCAATTATGTTGCTACATGATTGTCCGGTGCGTGGAATACACATTGATGCACACACACACCTTTGTGTCGATGGGGAGGTTATAGGCGCTGAGACCTATGGCTTTCAGGAACTGGGTTGGGTCTCATTTTTTTTTTTTCACAGCTTGAGTTCAGTATATCATTTTTTTTTTTCACAGCTTGAATACACATTGAACTTGCATGTTCCCGAGCACTACAATTTTACTGAGTTCAGTATAGCCCCACTATTAAAAAAAAATAGAGATAAGTACTTGGTTTGTCATTGGTGTTGGGCAAAATGTTTTCAAATATAATTCCGTTGTACAATTTGTGTTGAGTAAGAAGAAAGAAATAGCTCAATTCGACTAAGAGAAAATGTTCAAGAAACCATGAAAGATGAGTCTCATGCCACTCGTTTCTGCGGCTGATAAGGCTGATGCCAATTATTAGCTTCCGAACAACAATTTCGTGCCCAGTTGAGTGAAAAAGAAAAGAAAGAGACACAAAATATTCACGTAGCGTTTGTTTCTTCCAAAAATGATTTTTTGATTTGACAACCAAGCAGTTGCTCTTTCATTACAATGGATCACTGAAAGGTTGAAGAACCCCATCAGCAGTTTCAACACACATGCCAAAAAGGCTAGTACTCCTATATCCCAGGGGTTACTGTGCTGAGGGACCCACTTTCTACAAAGAAAAATTATCCCAGAGGGGTCATTTCACTTAATCTCCACACGCACGTCACGGAGACTTCCCTTCCTTCTTCAGCTGTTTTTGGTGCGAAAGAAAGAGAAGAGAAGCCAAAGCGAAGGTGGTTCTCAGTTGGAGCGGCTGCCTCCCTCCCTTTGCCCCTGCCCCCACGCGCGCGCCACCGCCTCCGTCCTCCGATCCGTGCAGCCGGTGAGTCTCCTCTCCTCCGCGCGGCAGCGCCAGTTCGCTAGTCTCTCTCCCGGAGCCGGAACGTCCCCGGCCGCTGTCCTGGGTCCTTGATCCACCGGTCCCGGCGGCGCAAAGCTCTGCTCTTTTTTCCTGTTGCGTTTTCGGCGGATGCGTCTCTTTCCTTCCTTCCTTCCTTCCCTTCCTTCGTGCTGCTCCCCTGCTTGCGCTAGTGAATGCTTCTTGTGGTTCGTTCAGCTCCGGCCGTCTCCGTGGAGAGGCTCTGCTCGCGGTCGGATAATCGGTGGTGGGCACTGCCACGGGTCCGGCAGCGGCTGCGCCTGGTGCGGTGGTGCCGTACTGCCGTCGGCCAGCGTCGTGAGCGGCTGCAAGCGTGCACGCGTTCGACGTGCCACCGCGCCACGCGTTCGTTCGCGTCTTGGACTATAGTTTCTTTGGAGAAAAGTCTGCTGTTTAGAAATTACAAGCTTTGGGATCTGAGAAAATGTTTCTAGATTGTTATGTGGGATGACGCGTCTTTTTCTGACTAATAGCTCGCGTGTAATTCTTTCTTATGAAAAGGACTCGAGGTGGTTGGTTACCTGGGATCTACTATGTGTTCCACGAAATGACCAGTAGCCAGTAGGAATCCGTAAGCTGCGGGACCAATCTTCATATTTACTCTGAAAAATAGTATGGATAGTGGTAAACTTTCTTTTTCATTCACGAGCTGCAGTAATAGTTCGAGAGTAACAAGCAGAAGAGTGCCTTAGTGGTTAGGTTGGATGGATGGATCATGGATGCTGCTAGGAATGCTAGCCTGCTAGTTTTAGACCCTGACTTTTGACTCTCCAAGAACCAAACACCCCCTTAAAGCCATTTGATGTTATTGTTATACCTTGAACATGAGATACCTGGTTGCTACCCACCAGTTTCATTTAGACGATGATTACTTCATCATCCATATTGTTATACATCACCAAACTGTTCTTTCTTTCCCAATTTGCAGCCTACAGTCAACCGATCCAACCTCAAATGTTCCTTGTGAGGTATCATGACTGAACAGCAGGAACGTGTTAGCAAGAGCTCTTCCTCAAGTATTAGCAGCAGCACTCAGGGAGAGTGAGGAGGAACTGACCATTGGTACCCTTATAACCCCGAAGCCACAAACACAACTACAAACAGTGCAAAGAGTCTTGGAAGGCGCCTTTCACACTTAGATTCGATCCCGGTACTAATCTCACCGTTGTGCAATATGTTTCTCTGATAATGCTGTCACCTCTGCTTCCTTGAAGTTTACCTTCTGGATGTACCATAGTTCCTGTTGGAGAGACTTAATGTTGAGCTGTTTTGGCTTGGGATAGAACATGTCCATGTAGCGTTCAATAAAGATAATTGGCAACAATAATAAATATGTTTCTGCATATTTATATTAGAGTTTTCTATACTTAGATAGTTAGATATAAAATGTTATAATCAGCATCCACTATTAAATCAAATTACTATGCTGCAAGCTTAACTCTAGCCCTTTTACCAAGTTGCTGATGTTCTTAATGGCAGCACACACTCCGGCGTGTTAATGGGAAAATTCCAGATTTTAATAATGCGACAATTGATCATGAATCATTATTAGAAAGGTAAAGTTTTTATGGTGCTCTTGCTTTTATCCTCTGTTTTTCTGTTAGGTTCATTTACCTCAGAACTTTTTAATGGCAGATTGGGCACTTATGGCTTAGCTGAATACCAAATAGAAGGAGATGGGAATTGCCAGGTTAGTTCTTTTTGTATCATGTACATGATTACTTTTTCATTTGTATGAAGTAAATTCATCTAGATATATTACTATTACTCTAAATCACTAATCTAATTCTCTGTAGATTAATTGATTTATGTTATGTTTGTCGTCCGATTGTACCAGTAGACTTAATGTGTCGGCACGAGGGCCCGGGGTACTATTGCTTCAATCTATCTTCTGTTAGTAAGCCGGGGTACTATTGCTTCAATCTATCTTCTGTTAGTAATTTACTATATGTCTTCTTCTTGCTATGAGCAAATATGATTATGACGTTTCGGTTCATTGACTAGGTGGTTTTATTTTGTCTTTTTTACATTTTATCCATGTTGTGCTTTGTTCTTGTTGCAGTTCTGAGCTCTGGCAGACCAGATATTCCGCAATCCTGACTATCACAAACATGTGAGAAGGCGTAGTGAAGCAGGTATATCCACCTTTTTCCCTCTGTCTTTCTCTGAAAGACATCTTATCTACAGAATTCGTTTATTGCATAGAAAAAATATCTTGCTATTTTAATTAGAGTTTTCCTGGATATTTTTTTTTTTTTTTTAAAAAGAGGTTTCTGCTTTTTATATTTGCAAAAAGCAAAAAGTTCAAGCTTCACGTTTGGCGTGAACGCCATACAGATTAGCCATAAGCAACAAACCCGACTCACTTAACACCACATGCTTCACTACAGAGTTTTCCTGGATATGTGACTGTTCTGAAGTATTGTCTCTCTGTTTAGCTGAAGGAATTCAGGAAAAACTATGAAGGTTATGTGCCAATGGAATATAAGGTTTACTTGAAGAAAATGAAAAGGTTTTAGTCTGTATTAAATTCAAGATGCCTAACTCTGTCTTGTGACTTTTTTCTTCTCATTTCCTGATGTGTGCTTTTCTTTTTATGTAACATTGTAGATCTGGGGAATGGGGAGATCATGTGACCTTACAGGCAGCTGCAGACAGGGTACATAGCACTTTCAAGCTATGAGTAAAAAACATTTTATCTGCAGGTTTTGGCATTATTTATCTTGTGACCTCTAGTTCTAGCTGTACTTAAAAGAACTCCCCAGATAATTATAAGCTTGTACTCTTTGTTCGCAAATCATTAGCGTTTATGGTTGCATAGAATTCAACTATCTATATTTGGTCCACCAATTGCTGTTTATTTATTTTTCCTGCACTTCGTGGGATATATTACAATAAATTTCGTGATTACAGATATATTTTATATCCAAAATTTCACTTAGTTGTGAGTTGTGGCTGGAGGGAGAAATTGTATACTTGTCTTGTATCATAGTTCTTTAAATATTTCTTTCAAACTGATTCAGTAGAGTACTAAGTAGCTATATTATCAGTAGGATGATATCATTTGCTAACACCATCCATTTTTATCTGTTAAACCAGTTTGCTGCTAAAATATGCCTGTTAACATCGTTCAGAGACACATGCCTAGTTGAGATAGTCCCCAGAGACGCCACTCCAACAAGAGGTTAGAGTTGATCCTGTCCTGTCTTCTCCAGTTCTCTGTCTATATCATGTATCAACTGATGTATCCTCTTTTCTAGAATCAATACATTTCTGTCTGTAAGGTTCTCAGGCCTGGTTTCCCTTATAAACTAGGTCAATTATTTTTTCGTGATTGGCCCATTCACCCGTTTTTCATTAGAGGATGATTTTCCTTCATTATTATAGAGTTTGTTAAGTTTCTGGAATGCACATGCACATACTATGCAACGTCAGTAAATCATAATGAAAGATTTGGTATCTCATTATTCGCTTGTACCTTTTGCAGAGCTTTGGCTAAGTTTCTGGTGTGAAGTACACTACAATTCCTTGTATGCAGCTGAAGGTGAGGGGTTTATTCACTTGTTCCTTGCCGATATTTGATAGCTTGTACTCCAAAAATTTCTATGGCATACTAGCTCTTCTGACCCCACATTATCCTTTCAGATCTTCCGACACGGAAAACTAAAAGAAGCATTGGCTGTTCTAGCTCGCCAGGCTTCGGTGATTTCTTGATATGCTATTGGTCTTCTCTTTGGTAGTCCAGCAGCATCTGTAACCCTGATTAGTTGTCTTTTGTTGCTGTTGTAAGCTGTAACTTGACCTGGAATCAAATTCATTTATTAAGATCATTGTACAGTGAAGTGCTGAATTTTACCAGTGCAGTTTTGGGCAGTTTGCCTGCTCCGGGTGGCAGCTGCTTTCTCCAGATTTTCTGTATTTTACTAGTGCAATTTTGAGCAGTTTGCCTGCTCCGGCGTCAGTTGCATTCTCCATATATTTTCTGTAGGGTTGACCTGATTGCTTGAAAATGCTGCCGTTGAAATGGACCACACTGCACACATTCAGCGTTACAACCACTCTCTCGAGCTGAAAACAGATGATTGTCACAAAAAAAAAAAGAGAGCTGAAAACAGATGCTGTCATACTGAACTCTTTCCACTCCACACATTTCAGTCACATGCTTCAGGAGGCCGTGAGCAACGAGGCTTGCCGCAGAGGGAATAACAAGTGCATGCTACCACAAGATTGGCTGTGTCCACGGAAAGTACATCCAGCTATTTCCATGAAATGTTCAGAATGGCGATCCCTGCTGCTGCTGCATTACTGCTTCTATTTCGGTGCTGCATTACATGACTTTGTACCTTGAAAAGGATAGAGCAATGAGAGCTGGGAGAAGGAATCCTCGGAACACAATTTCGTCCGTTCACCTGCCCCGGGTTTGGGTGCAACCGTGCAGAAGCAGAGCCAACTACTGCACCAGTCAGCTCATCATGGCTCGCTCGCTACTCCGGCTTGGCTGGCGAGGAGAGTGAGTGTGTGTGAGTGGAGTGAGGCAGCAGAGCAGAGGCAGGCCGCCTTCCCGCGGCAGCTGCTTGCTTTGGCTTGCTCCGCCCCCAATTTATGGCGATTTAATGCCCACCAGCGACAGCGAGGAGTTGGGCGCATCAATGGCGTCGCCTCGCCACCCCACACATCCAAATCTCACACCTCTCGTAACTTCCTACTGCTAGCTAGCTTCGTCCCCTTGTTTGGCTTCCTTCTTCCTCCTCCCTCCTCCTCCAGTCTTCACCTTGTTGGGTTTCTTGGCGCACCAACACTGCCCCCAAGAAATGCTGCTTGTCTTGGAGCGTTGACATCTCTGCCAGCGTGCTCTCTGGGCTCCCATTAATTCCTTCCTGCTTCGCGCTTGCTGCTGCTGACCGAGGGCAGCGAGCGAGTCAGGCACGAAATCGAAGTCTTCCAATTCAAATCCCCTTCTTGGCTCGGGAGTCGACGAATTCGTTTTCGCTGCAAACGCTAGCCTTTCAAGATTTTCTGAGCTGACCGCTCGCTCGGCGACGAAGGCGGAGGCATGGTGGCGGAGCCGCTGGTGCACAAGGTGCTCTCCATGGCGACGTCGTCGTCGTCCTCCTCCTCCTCCAAGAAGGTGCGGCCGACGACGAGCGCCAAGGGCGGCGCCGAGGCGGCGGGTGACGGCAGGGTGGGGCATCCTGTCCTTCGAGGTGGCCAACGCCATGTCGCGCGCGGCGAACCTGTACCGCTCGCTCTCCGACGCGGAGGCGGCGCGCCTGCTAGGCCCGCTCTGCCTCGGCTCGCACGCCGTGCGCGCGCGCTCGTCCCGGGCGACGACGCGCGCCTCCTCGCGCTCGCGCGCTCGCCGAGAAGCTGGACGCGCTCAACCGCGTCGCGGCCGTGGCGTCGCGCCTCGGCCACCGGTGCGGGGCTCCGGCGCTCATGGGCTTCGACCACGTCTACGCCGACCTCCTCGCCGGCCGCTCCTCCGACGCCGGCGCGGGCGCGGGCGCGTTCGCCGTCTCCTCCCACTCCGACGCCGCGTCGCTCGTGCGCAGGCTCGACCGCCTCGCCGCCGCCACCGCCGCGCTCTACGCCGAGCTCGAGGCGCTCACCGAGCTCGAGCAGTCGGCGCGGAAGCTGCCCACCGACGAGGCACGCCGCGCGCTCGAGCAGCGCACGCGGTGGCGCCGCCACGACGTGCGCCGGCTCAGGGACGCGTCGCTCTGGAACTGGACCTACGACAAGGCCGTGCTCCTGCTCGCCCGTGCCGTGTGTGCCATCTACGACCGCATCCGCCATGTGTTCGGCGACCCCATGCTGGGGCTCGACTTGCTCGCCATGACCCGGGACCGGGAGTCATCAGGGCAATGCGACCAAAACCGGCAGCTCTCCGGTCTGGTGACAGCAAATTCAGGTCCCGTCGTCCAAATGAATCAGCTCAGTGATGGCAAGTCAGGGCCGATTTGCAGAGTCGATCCTGAACTGTCGTCGCGGCCAGTGAGTTTTCGGTCAAGCTGCGGAGCAAGCCCGGGGAAGATGTTCATGGAGTGCTTAAGCTTGAGTAGCTCAGTGTCATGGAGGGATGGGTTCGAGGATGACTTCTTGGAAGACTCCAGCTGCATTAGCACAATCAGATCAGGGATGCTTGTGCCATTCAGCAGCGAGCAAGGGGTATCCACAACGCCATCATCCAAGAGTGGCAGGATTGGCAGGGAAGCCACGGTTTGGTCCCAAGAGCACGGTGACATCACTTGCGCCGCCGTCCACAGTCGGCGGCTCCGCTCTTGCACTGCATTATGCAAACATTGTCATCATCATCGAGAAGCTGCTCCGGTACCCACATCTTGTTGGTGAGGAGGCACGGGACGACCTGTACCAGATGCTGCCATCGAGCTTGAAGGCGGCGCTGAGGAAGAATCTGAAAACATATGTGAAGAGCATGGCGATCTACGACGCATTCCTTGCGCACGATTGGAGGGAGACGCTTGAGAAGACACTGGCATGGCTCGCTCCGATGGCCCACAACATGATCCGGTGGCAGACCGAGAGGAACTTTGAGCAGCAGCAGATTGTGTTGAAGGGGAATGTGCTGCTGTTGCAGACGCTGTATTTCGCTGATCGGGAGAAGACTGAGGCAGTGATCAGCGAATTGCTTGTTGGCCTAAGTTACATCTGCCGGTACGAGCAACAGCAGAATGCTTTGCTTGACTGCTCTAGCAGTCTCGACTTTGATGATTGTGTGGAGTGGCAACTTCAGTAGAGCTTAGCCAAAGCCAAGGTCAGGTTTCTGCTGTCCCATAGTGTACGAGTGATATGAAACAGCAAAGGGTACTTGTAATTTGGTTTTGCTTGTTTCTCTCTCTCTCTCTTTTTTCCACAATGTTTTTTTGGTTATCATCATCTATTGTTAGATGAAACATAGAGCTTTGTCCACTCGAAAGACCCTCATTGTAACTCCGGCTGTAGATAATTAATCTAGTTGAATCCTTGTGTGAAGCAACCTGAAAACAGCTTTGTTACTTTAGTAAGTAAACTTTAATCAAATGTGTATGATTGAAGATATTTTTTATCGATTAGGGGAAAAAAAAACCTATGTGACATGGTAATCTAGTCGCTAGTCGGTCAATGAGCTGGTCCTATGTTTAACCTCTAGCATGTGGAGTGTTGAGGAAATGAATATTAAGTCAGCACCTTAGCCATTTGTTTTTTCATCAGCCTGGGACTATGCAAAAAGCACATCTGGAAAAGCTAAGATACAATGCAACTTTGTTACATAAAGGAATAGCATTAGCCACTAATTTAGGAAATATAATAATAGTAGTATCAGGGTAGTAGTTGTTGAAGCTAACCCACTCATCTCAAAAAGGGAATTATATCATTTTCTGCTTACCTAAAAGGCGGGTTTAGTTGGCACGCCAATTAGTTTACCTTCTCTAAAGGATTTTCCACTTGTTGGTCATTCTGTTGCTTAGAAAGTACAGCTGATACTGAAGATTGCAAGACATAAGGATGAAAAATATATCCAAGAATTAAAAAAGCTTTCAAAATTGAAATGAATCATGAATCAACCTGCTATGCATTCTGAGTTGCTGACTTGAGCAGTTGAGTGCTATTCTGCGCTGATCCAGGGCGGCAATTCATGTATATGCTGCTTATCTGACCATGGAGCAAGTAAAATTTACTGCGGTCCTGTTCCTGGTCCTTTTTGTTGATGAGAACAGCAATTTGTAGCTGCACACTGATGACAGTCTCTGACATGCAAATTCGTTTTCATCAATGGGGCTCCATCCTGCTTTCTCAGGTTGGAAGAGCTCTTCTTTCCATCCGTGTTGAGTTTCGTTGTATTGCATTTTACCTTTCTGCTAAATTGTTAATTGCAGCAATACATATTAGCTCACATGTCAAGTCGAATTTGTGGAAGTGCTGAGAAATAGAGGTCACTGCATGATCAGCCATGTACTATTGCCACATCACTCTGATACTACCACTTATTACCACTAATGGGTCGATGCTGTTTGCCTTTATGGATTCAGACTTTTGCTTGGTCTGCATTGGCAACTACAGTACAGTCAGCATTGCCAGCATCTCCCATTAAGCTTTTGCTAATCCATCAAATGACAAATGATAGCGCCTCGCAGACTTGATTAGGGTTGCCAGGCATAGTTTGGGACTGATTGGGATGCACCTGCTTTGGCAGTACCACTACTGTCCCCTGTGGTCCGAGCTGGGGAGTTATGGTTTCTCTTCTGTTGCACATCCTACAACCGTGAGAAGCTGGTACAATGTACGGTGGATTAACATTTCGGATCCATACGATCCGTGCTCGGATTGTATTCACAATCCTAAATGATTTGTTCTTTCCCAACATTTTTGAGAGCCAAGGTCTGGGCTGGGATCCTAGTTGGGAGGTTTGAATTGATCCATCCAAAATTCGAATTGATAGTTGCAGCATTTCTGAATTCCGGGTTACCAGCAGAGCACTAACTGATGTTAGATTGGGAAGAGGCAGATTTGGAGAGATTATTTCGGGAACAGCAGCTGGTGGCGCCGGCAATTGGCAAAGCTCGAGTGGTACCACCAGGCACCACCACAGCAATTTTGGGGGCGTTGGCCGCTCAGCGTCTCAAAAGGCTCTTCAGCTTTGATCCGGGAGTTGAAAAGCCAGCCCACCCACTGGCGGAATGCATGGTGTAAAATCCTACCTGACGGTCCATAGTATGGACCACAGAGTGGAGCCAAGTGAACTCAAAAAGATTTTATATCGTAAAAAGTCATTTCAGATGCAAGTGCCTTCTACTAAAATTAAAGAAAATAAACACTACGCCATACAAATACTACAACTGTCCATTCACATTCCAATGAATCACTTGTGCACAGCACCGAAAGTACATGCAGTACTTCCCATGAAATGTTCAGAATGGTGATCTCCACTGTATAGAACAGAACGGTGCATGTACAGCACATCCAATCCAACTATCCAAGCATACGGCCATACAGGTGTTCTAGGTATGCCCATTAGATGACAGAAAATCAGACATCCTTTTCAAGAGCACATAACAATATGGACAACGAATTCTATACTATGAGACAATTATTCTCCAGCTTATATAATTTACAAAAAAATGTGATAGATGCTTCTGGAATCTGGGTACAGGTCCTAAGGCTGCAGTGAATAATCATTCTACATAAAATTCTCGAAAAGCCTTTCTTGTGTTGTCTATTTTCCTGAACTAACTGTTATCTCCTTGCATCATACTATTACATGACTTGTTTCTAATCCTGGAAAGAATAGCTTCAATCTTCTCTGTGTGATACAAAAACATTTTCAGACAACAGGCTCCACCAGTGATGTCCTAGTGTCAACTGAAACAACAATACCAGCACAGCTCACTTCATCAAATCCAAGAACACAAAGCCATTCCACAGGCTATGCAGCACCATCGAGGCCAATAAGTTGCGTGATCTTGCGAAAAAAACCCTCCCATCACGACCCCAAGAAACACCAAAGGCAACACCCTCTGTGCATTGAAGTGAGCGAATGCAAAAAGCGGCAGCACTTGCTAGGATAGACCATGGAAGTGGCATGTACTGTGTTAGAGATGGGAGAAGGAATCCTCGGAACACAATTTCTTCCCATGCAGGTGCACATACGGTGACTACCACTGCATATAGAGCCATCGCCACTGGGTCACGGACCGCAATGGATTGTTGTACACTGGACACCCCAACGACTGGACCTGGTGACGATGGTAAAAGGTTGATGTTTATATGTGAGAGCAAATTGACCAATGGAAATAAGAGGCACCCAAATGCTACATCCAAAGGCCACCTGCCCTTGAGATTAAACTCAAACCAGCCTGGAGGAAGGGGCCGGAATCTACCAAGGCATTGGTGAAGGACTACAATCCCAGCAAGGCCTTCTGTTATGTCTGTCAAGAGACTATATAGTGCTTGGCCCTGTGCGTCAATGTTTCCTTGCTAAACCCAGCAGCATGAGCCAAGAATGGCACTATCCAGGAACCAACAAGCCAAAATGTGACAATCCATAAAATCATGGCCTGCATTCATAAATTACAAATGTGTCATTTCTTCATCATATAGCACATTTCATTTGAAGTGCTGAGATCCTAAGTGATCATCATATTCAATGAACACCCTGATTTAAACTATTTATGAGGGACAAGACATACCCTCTTTCCATTCATGAATACAATAGATGGTTGAGTCTCCTAGAGGGTCTTAAGGATAGATCCCTAACTGATAACAGAGCTGACACTGGTTTGGGACCTTGAAAAGAAAAAATCTCTACACTACCAAATCTTTATACAGGTTTATAACTAGTAGGGGTATGACTAGTAGAGTGGCTGGATACAGTTGGAGGAGCAAAGGTGCCCTTAAAAATTAAGTTCTTATGGCAAACGACTAATAACAAACTACAAGTTGCTGAAAATCTGGTGAAAAATTAATGGAAAGGAAACATTAATTGTGATCTGTGTGGTAGAGTTGAATCTGTTGATCATGTTTTTTCCAATGCTACTTGGCTAAAATGGTTCGGTGCATCATTGGAGACATTTACCATCTGGATAGTAATACCGAATTCTTTGGATGACTTCACTAGCACTTGGTTAGCGGGCAAGGGGCCCCTCCCAATTCGTTTAATCATCTTCTTCTTTGCAGGTTTCTCGTGGATCTTGTGGACCGCCAGAAATAAGATGGCCATGGAGAAAGGTAGCCCTAAGGCTCTTGCTGACGTCGTCTACACTGCCTTGTCCTCTATGCAGAAGTGGTGTATCAGGCTTAAGGAAAAGGACCTGGAGCGCTTCGTGAAGGAGAAAGGTGCTATTCAATCTAGACTGGCTACAGAAGTTTACACCCAATGGCGTTCTGATGTCTGATGTCTATGAAATCTAATCTGTCTTTCTTTTGGGAGTGAGTTTCTGTTGTCTCTTGTAAACTGGTAACCCCAGTACTGTGGTATTCGGTTGCTTTCAATAAAAGCAGAGGTGGCTTGTTTTTAACAAAAAAATGGAGAAGACATACCATAGCTAAATACATAGATGTTCGTGTAAAATTCTCACTTGTACTGTATGACAGACAACAAAGCCTTTTAGATGTTCTGGGGGAACTCACTCATTGAGGATGTCTGAAAAACTGTTGTCGGTCCTGGGGTCTTTGGATGTTATTTCTGGAGTATCTGTTGGTGACTTTCCTGGTTAGGTCGTTTATCATGTCTTAGTCTGGATTGTTGCTCAGTGTTGGTGCCTGAGTGGCGTACTTTGATCTGTGATATCTGTAGTCTTTCTTTTTTTCAGAACTCTAAACCATGTATTTCCGTTACATGTTAATGGAAATGGGGACTCCCTCGATTCAAGAAAAGAAAAAAAAGCCTTTTAGTCCCAACAAAGTTCAGGTGATCAAAATCCTCAAGTGTTCTGTATAAAATACAAATAGAAACAAGCTAAAATATCTGCTAAATCCTACAGAAGTCATGACTGTATAAATTGGTTTATGCTGCAATAGAAATCATGGACCCCCAGCCCTCCCCAGTACATTGCATATTTCAAATTTCAACAGTCTGCCAATTATCAATGTCAAATTAACATATACAACATGTCATTCAGTCATAGAAAATATGAAGTTTCCAAAGAGCATTAGCATCACAGCCAGAGGGGAACACCTCAGAAGATGGATGGAAGAACTAACCTGAGCAATGGTTTGTCCAGTCCAAGGTACCGGCCCAACAATCTGTCTGAAATCTTACTATTCTGCCCTGCAAATTATCTTTTATCTGAAACATAATAGAGAATTCTCATTGGCCATGACCAGACAATAAAAATACAGACACTTATTGCACCAAGAAGCAAAATACATAGTAGAGCAATAAACTTTTAATGGTATATTAACAGCGAGACAATGAAGAATGCATTGACATCAGATAAATTAATTATTCCATCTAATGTTTGGCTTTAGAAAAAAAAATACAATACAATTTTGTTGCCAAACTAAAGTATACTTTAGCACAATATTGCAAATTTATATCGGGCAGTACTTACTTCTCTCCTAAACATTAAAATGATCACCTTAGAAGTTCCTCAAAATCTCAGATAAACATATAACCAAACACAAGGATTTCTTAAAGAGACCTATAAACTGCACTAGGATTTCTGAAAGATACTATCTACATACTGTATAACATTTTAGAATTATGAACATCTATCGTCATTTCAGTTTCTTACATGAAATTGCATCAAACAATTGAGGCAACATAACCTGACAATCCCATTACACGGTAGTTTTTAGCTATGCTGGATCCTAAAGAACGCTGCTGCGGTTTTTTTTCTTTCAAGCATCCCATCCAAGTAGTACATTGCATGTCCATAATTTAATGAGTACAAACTACAAAACAAGTCAGCACGCTGCAAGAGAAGATCAGACTTGCCTTCTGCACTTGCAGGAACCAATCCCAGTCCTCGAAACTCTGCTCCTGCTCCTTCCCACCTCTTCCTCTTCCACCTCTGCCCCAGTGGAGCTCTGTGATTGAGCAACATGCTTGAAGCCATCACCTTCGTCAGATGTTGTTGGCCCATCCTGGTCATCTCTGAAGCACGCGCCACCCAAATGGAAGGAAGCCTGGAGCCCAGATTTTAGCACCGAGCCCCGAAATTCAACAAAACCAAGCAACAGAAGAGGGAAACGAGACTCGTGTACTACTGCTGAAGGAAAGGTTTTGGTGCCCCCCCCTATATGCGCACGCAGGTCGAATCGAATCGAATGGTTGAACCTTCGCTGGAGCCGCCCTCCAAGGCCCGAAGGCGAGCGTTTTTATACCGGCGGCGGAGGAAGAGAACCGCCGGGCGCCAAACCCGGAACCGTGGTCGCGGGAGGCGCGAGGCACGAGGCGGAGGAGGACATGGTGGAATTTGGAGACGGCCACACCAAACATGGCTCCGGGCTCTGCCCATAGCCGTAAAAATACCATGTCGGCTGCTGGCTGGCCGACTGCAGCCTATCGGCAGTTGGCTTGCGGACAGGTCACGTCATCGATGTGCCTCTTTGATCTGTCTGATGCCTCTTTGAGGAAAAAATCAAAATGTAATTTTTTTAAAAATTTTGCTAAAAAAATTCAAAAAAAAAAAAAAAAAAAACTTTTCATGATTTGTTTTAGCCATCCAATGATGTCAAAATTAACTTAAATTTGAAAAAGTTTAGTATGTTTTTCTCAATGACCTTCATGATTTAATGGGCGCTGCGTCAAAACTTTTCTCAACTTTGACCAGTTTTATAAAAATACGGGGAACATTTTTTTTTTTAAATTTTTTCAAACTTAGATTTGAAATTTTTATACCAAACCAAGCTAAATTTGACAAATTTTTATAAAATTGGCTTCTATAAATCATGAACTATTTTATGAGAATTTTTAGAACGGAGGAGTTTTTTTAAATTTACGTAAATTTTTGAAATTCTTTTTGCTACCGGCCAACATTTTAGCCGTACTGGTCTTCAGAATACACTTCATTTACCGCGTTTACCGTCAAAAGAAAAAATAGGGGCCCGGCGCGAAGGCGATTGGCCTAGAATGATGGGGTTAGGAAGAGAGGGGTGGACGCCAAACCCGGAACCGTGGAGCGGGGGCTAGGCACGGCGGAGGGAGGACATGGTGGTGTGGAGACGGCCACACCATCCAATACATGGCTCGGGCTCTGCCCAAAGCCGAATGGTACCATGTCGGCTGCTGGCTGGCCGACTGCAGCCTATCGGCAGTTGGCTGGCGGACAGGTCACGTCATCGATGTGCCTCTTTTGATCTGTCTGATGCCTCTTTGAGGAACGAAATCTCTGTCAATTCTGTCAAAAACTTTTTGCTAGATCCAATTCAAAAAAAAAAAAAAAAAAAAAAAACATCTACTTTATTTTAGCCACTGGCTGGTCTTCAGAATACACGTCATTCTGTAATCTTCCGTTGAAATACTTCAAAAAAAAAAATTAAATAGGGTTGGAGTAAGAAGAGCATTGCATCTAATGATGGGGTTCCTGCAGAGGCTAGTGCCCTCCGGGAAGGTCTGTCATTCATTGGCACAAATGATGGGGTGTGATTGGATCAGAATCCAATTAGATTGCTTAGAGGTAGTGGAAACAATGAAACAAGGTGGGTTTTTAGCAACAATGAGTGCCCCCAATTTATGAAGAATGCAATATGCTTTGGCTAGAATTTGTGTCTATTTCAATTGAACATTGTAATCGGAAGCAAATGTGATTGCTCACGAATTAGCTAGAGAGGCTATGCAAAGTAAGTTATCATGTAATTGGATTGATGTACCCCTAAAATTTCATACTAGGAGCCTTGGTGAACGATGTATCTATGATTCAAAATGAATAAAGTGTGCCAAATGGCTTCCCTCAAAAAAAAAAAAAAAGCATTGCATCTACGTACTTCTTATGTCCTGAATTGTATGTTGTTTGAACTTTTTTTTTACCTAAATTTAAGTTATTCTTGAAAAAAACTAAGCAAGCCACAGCAAAAAGAAGTGATGTTTTGCACAAAAATTTTTAAATATAAGACGAAAGTGATGAAATTTGATGTCAAAAAAATTAAACAACTTAAGTAATACATTTCACAATTTTTAAATATAAGACGTGTGATGAAATTTGGTGTCAAAAAAACTAAACAACTTACAAATTGGGATGGAAGAGTGCATTTGAACCGGGGAGCAGAAATTTAGTTACAATTATGGAGGGTTATCATCAAAATTATTTTATTAAAGTTGGATAGGAAAATAAAAAGTCCGAATGATCTTTCCACCCACCCCTACTTCTCACTCCCTTCCAATCCTGGAGAACCCACTTCTCACTCCCTTTCAATCCTGGAGAAACAGCAAGCATCTGGTCCTTTTTGCAAGGAGGTTACTGCATTGCGGCCGATAAAAAGAAACTCAGGAACATAGCAAACCATCTTAAAACACACGCGCGCACGCACGCACGCTGCAAGTGAACAAATATACTTCACATGAATGTGTAGATCTGATTCTGAAACCATAAAAATAAAAGGGTCCCAGATAAACGAGCCATCACACAGCATTCAGCTTTACAAACTACAGACTGCCCAACACTGTCAACGCTTTTCAGCACATCTATCAACAGACAACTCTTGGCCATAGTCTTTAACAAGAGTGCGGCATGTGTTCTAGCTTCAAACATAGAGGCACAACAAATGAGCTGCACATACTTGTTTCCTTTGTCGATATAAATGAAATCGGACAAGGACTTCCTCACGTATACATCATGTTCAGTCTAAGTGCTAGTATGTGTCAAAGTCAGTGGCATGAGACGTTATTCGTTCCATAACTTAACCTTTGCAGGCTTGTATCCGACATATTTGTCATCCATCTCTGTGGTCCACCATCATCACTCATGATATTGTATGCATACGATGAAAGCCCAATGTTCTCACCACAGGAGCTTGCCTTTCCTAGGTTATATAACCTTTCTGTTCTGGACAGCACTACGAGGTTGGAGAATGTTGAGAAGCTATTGCCAACAAAAACACATCTGCTCTCGAACACACCTCAAAGTCAATGGCAGACTTTATAAGATATGGCTGCCGATCATAGATGTCAGTAACTCCAAGCTTTTTCTTCTCATAAGCAACCATACCCACTCTCCACCCACTGGTTATTGAATCATCTTCAAGAAGGCTGTCAGCTACAGCAAGATAAACAACAACTGGCCGGCGTAGATCAGTGATCTGTGAGACCTTATGAATGATCTCGTCTTTACTACTGCAGATTTCATGTGACTTGGACCGCTGCTCCCACTTCTTGCAATGTATCATCCAATCTTTTTCTATTCTCATGTGAACAGCAACATACGGTACAGGCGGATTTGTTGAGCCATCTCTCCTCTGCTTACTATGAGAACTCCCAGCTTCATGTCTTGCTCTTTGGCCTGACTCTCTAATCTTGGATATGACTTTAACCACTTCAGGTTTCTATCTCAGGAACTAAGACAAGGCAATCAAAGATTTTGGCATAGTCTTTGACTGGCCAGTGGTCAGGCCACAGAAATGGATGTTTCCCAATAATTTCAATGACTTCAGAGTCATCTGCATTGCTCCCTATTAATTGCTGCAGTTGATCCAAATCTCTGTCTGCCGTCCACCTTCTACCAGTCCCCTTTTGGAGTTTGAAAGGCTCGGTTTGGTTTGAAACTTCTGAATACTGAGCTAACCTTACAAAGCCATGGCAACGCGCGCATTGAACTTGTTAAAAAGTCAAACACCTTGTCAAAATTGATAGGCTGCAGCAAGTCAACTTCTTTGTAGAAGAGTGAAGCACTCAAGCTTGGCATGAGAAGGGATCTGTTGAGGAATCTTGCAGTCAAGCATGCTCTGGCGAAGGCAATCTTTTGATTGTTCAACCCCCATATAATTTGTGGAACCACAAGAAACTTGTCTCTTCTAATTCTAGGAAGCAAGTCAGGGGCTGTTGACTCGTAAAAACTCTTTCTTCTCGGATGAATCTATAGCAAGAAAAGGAGATATAATTGCTCTCAACAAAATAAGGCCAGTCACTATCAGAAGGCCTTTACAAATGACAGGCCTTGCGGGCATGCTAAACAGCTTGAGATGCTTAAGCTCAAGAAATGTTCATCGGGCCACTTGTTCAAACTCTTCTCATCCTTTTTAGCACCCAACCATGTAGAGTATGCTGTTACCAATGCCCCTGGTGCATGATAAACATTTATCTTGGAAAACTTTCAGAGGAAGAGCAAGCTATGCTGCAATTTAATGGAAATGAATAACCAAACACACTTCAATTGATAGCTTCACAAATTTACTCCGACCGATGTTGGCAAGCTGGGATCTTTCAAGCGCTAATGTCGGCATACTTGTTGGTATTTCTCCATGACCAATTTAGTACATGCTCAATACAAGAGGCTGCAAATACAGAGGAAAAAAAAAGAATCAATCTTTTTAGCTGTTATGGATTTCTATCCCTGATATTATAATCTCATTTCAAAGGGAAAAAAAAAAAAAAAAAAGGCACAGAAAGGAGAATGTTTTTCCCACACTGCGTTTACTAATGGATATTACATGGGCGGATCCAGCTGGATGCATGGGTATTCCCATGAACACCCAATTATTTTGAGAGAAAAAAAAAAAATGAGTATATGTTAGATATATGTATGATGGGATCCCATGTATGATATATTGCAAGGCGCCGCCTAGGCGTCCCCATCGCCACGACCAAAATCCAGCAAAGCAAAAAGAGGAAGCGAGGGAGAAGAAAGAGGAAGAGCAGAGGAGGACCAGCAGGGTTTGGGGAAGGCCAAACTCCCATCTCCGCACCATCGGCTCCCATGGCCATGGCAGCTTCCTCACCGGCCAACTGCAGAATTAGTGATGTGAGAGGGGCAGCAGCAGGCCACAACAGCTCTCGATCTGCATAGAGTGGAGAAGATCTGCAAGGGGGCGCATGGGAGAAGGGGAGGGGAAGCGGCAGGGAGGACCGGAGGAGAGGTGCCGGCTGCAGATGTCAAGAGAGGGGGCAGAGAGAGAGAGAGAGAGAGGCGGCACCTGATAGAAGCAGCAGCACCAGCATCGGCGGCGGCGACCTCGTCGGAGAGCGAGAGGGGCGAGAGGCGGCACCTTGTAGAAGGGTTAGGAAGGTTATAACTTACACATGCTGCTCGGTGGTCTGTTTTAGGCTTGGGCTTCCTTAGTTTTTTTTTTTTCCTTTGTTCTTTTCTTTTTCATTTTTTTTTCTACTTTCTTCACGTTGCATCACTGAAGTTCTTCGTACTAAATTTAGGTGTCACCTAATTGATTCACCTTAATAAACACAAATATATATACCTGTACAATTTATATTATGTTTAAAGTATTAATTTTTACCTTTCATCAAAAAAGATTCTAAATTTCATATAAACATAAAAAAAAATGGTAATATAATTGTCCATTGTCCACCTCCGACTCCTCAATTTTATTGTCTCGAAAATATAATAATAATTTATCAAGGTTATTTCTTGCTTACGAAATTCATGCTTAGGTTGTCGTAGCGAACGTAGCGACTGACTGACCCGAGCTTGTCGGAATTGGCCTGAAGAAATCACTACACATCGGCTGCCTTGATTTCGATCGGATTCGATCGACGACCGATCCGGTGGTGAAGAATTGTGATGGGGAGGTAGGTAGGTAAGGGCTTGGTCACACACAAGAATCTACATGCAACGGGACAGGGCCGTAGCCACGAAGGGCCCTAGAAATTGCTCTGTTCTTTATCTTTAGCTGCATATACCTTGGACCGGACTAGGCATTTTTTCCATTTTTTAAGTTGGACCAAGTCGACCAGATGAGCCGTTGAATCAGTCGTCACACGAACCTTGGACTACCATTGACGCTCGGGAGAACCAGAATGGTGCACCTACAGTACATCCGTGATCGCGCAAAGAGAAGGTAGCCGGCTGGCAAGGGAAGTTGGTCAATGTTGCAGGCAGGCGAGAGCTCATCAAATCAGTGCTCAGCTTCATTGCCGGTCTAGCTGATCACAGCTATCAAACCTCCTGGGAAGTTCATCAAGGAACTTGACAAGATCAGGCGCAGATTCCTATGGGCAGGTGATGGTCAGCTCACGGGAGGGAAGTGCAAGGTGGCTTGGACTAGGGGTGTGTGTGTGCCTACAGGGAGGGAGGTCTGGGGGATAAAGGAGTTGGATGCTTTTAGCCGAGCTCTGCGCCAGAGATGGATGTGGTTGGCCTGGGATCAAAGGAAGCGACCTTGGAAGGGCCTACAAATACAACCGGATATGGAAGACACGCGAATTTTCAATGCAGCAACGGTGGTAATAATTGGCAATGGCAGTAAGGCATCCTTCTGGCTCTCTTTGTGGTTGGAAGAACCGTACAGTAGCAAACGCGCTATCAAATGACAATTGGATCAATGACATCGATCACAACATGAGCCAACAAATCATCTTGGAGTACCTTCACCCGTCTGACCGTTTGCAGGGTGTGGACCTAGTCCAGGGGAGAAGACCGTATCATTTGGACCAAAGCATCCATTGGTGAATATTCTGCAAAATCTGCTTATGATTTACATTTTTAGGAGCTGGCGGTCTGTGGCGCTGCAAGTTACATTTGGAAGACCAGGGCCCCTCCAAAGTGTAGGTTCTTCGTATGGCTTGACGAGAAAGAAACAATAGGGTGTTCAGGAAGGAGTGCAAACATGTGCAAAAGATTGTCGAATCCATCGGGGATGAGGCCAGGCTCTGGGCTTACACAGGCAACAGCGGTTTGCAACTTATATTGCCGGCGGAGACACATGATCAGACTAGTGTTTTACCTCAACCTGTACTGGCATCATGGTCGGTCGCGTTTTCTTTGAACGTAAATTAGGCTTAGCTTTGTTCAGGGGTGGCTCGGGACTTATTTAGGTTGTCCAACGAGCAAACTAGTGTGTGGCGCATCTTGTGCCTGTGTTTGTGTTGTAACTGTTAAACTATATCTATTTTTATCAATGAAAGCCGGTAACGAATCTTTCGGGAGAAAAAAAAGTCGTCAGACAAAAAACACAACCTAGCTTTCCACAAACTCATTGCAAGTCTCTTACAGATTTGTGTCGCTGATAGTAATTCAAAGGAGCGTCCAACAATTCAAAACAAATCCTTATGCAGAGCTTGTTCGGCTGATGGTCTCTAGGGCTAATAAAATGGCTGATGTTGTTTTGCTGTAAAAGAAAAATGGCTGATGTTGTTTTGCTGTAAAAGAAAAAAACATTATATTATGGTTGATAAGTCTGATAAGTTAATTTCTCCAGTAGGAAGCCCTGTTGCACAAGAACAATGTACAAGAAAGATTGATGATGTGAGATCCAACATGTCATCACTGGAACAATGTACAATTGAAGAAGAAAGGAAGCCATCTGCAAGCTTTAATTTAGTATAACAGCGAAAGCCAAAGTCCAATACGAAAGGAGCTATAGGGGCTTTACATATCAACAAAACAATTTGTGTACAGCAGTGACGATTACACTTGTCGCAAAAAGAATCACTTCCAATTACATGCTGGTGTGTAGTTCTTGATCTTTGCGGATCTGATCTTGCATGTTATCTGCAGCAGGCAAAGAGGAGCTCCTTTGCGTCCACGTCACCTCCGCAAGATCTTGGAGTGACTCGATGGTCTCTTTCTTCAGTGGGAAAACCTTCTCCATGCATTCTGTCAGATTAGGAAAGGTGAGCTTAAAACGATTCGGCTTGCAGAAAGATTGCAAATGCATTTTATTAGGTCGCATGGCTATTATCAGTTTTGCAAACGTACCTGGATGTCTCACAACATTCAGCAGTGACAGCTGAAGCAAGTACCCTCTCCTCCAAAACTCTGTCATAGCTTAAGCTATCTAAAAGTTTAGACGCGAGAATGGAGCATGCTAGAGGCTGGAAATCGTTGCATCCACGCAGCGGTGAGAGGAGCTGCTCATCCATGCTACAGTGATGAGGCATGATCGACTGAGACTCGGGATTCCATCAGATATGCAGTTTGACAGTGCCATGAGGAACCTTTTGCACCCACTCTTCAGTAACATCGAGGCAAGTTTCTTCAGCCGTTCTTCAACTAGCTTTTCTTCTTCCTAGTCATTGGTACAAATGTAAAACATTTCAGGGACAAAAACAAAGACCAAATCATAAGTAAGGTAATCACAAATCATAGTTTGTTCAGACATTTGAACGCACCGCTCGGACACTCTTATCTTTGAATATTTCCGATCTCCTAAAGGATTCAGAGAGGGAATCATCTAGGCCTGCTCTCTTTTAGTAGCCATGCTTCTGCTATGGGTTCTCCTGAAGGTGAAAACCGCCCTGCCAAGATTAACAGAGCTCGGGCACACTGTTCCTGGACCTTTCTGCTCTGTGAACTGTGCTCTAAAGCAGCTATGATGGCCTCAATCGCTTCCTCTCTGTATACGCTGTACTGCAAAGGATCACCCTGCAAAGAAAACTTCCGTATGGGAATTGAACAAATACCAAACACATGCCTGCCCAAAAGGAGGAAAAGGTAGAGGTGTTACCAGGAGATCAAGCTGAATTAACATGATAGCTGCTAGTGGGTGCTGGACAAGAGGAGCCTGCTGGAGATAGACTAGTAGAATATGCATCGTATTCAAGCGCCCATTGTTTTTCAGCTCCTTGACGAACTTCACAATTTTGGTTGTTCTGTTTGAAGAAAGAAGAATTAGTTCAATCCAAGGGGTATTTTAGAGATGTTTTTCAAAATACTTATGTTACTGAAAACGGAGAAGCATGTCACCTATTAAGGCAGATGAGTTCACTCATCAAATTAAGGGACGCAGCACTAGCTTTCTTCTGATTTCCAACAAGAAGTTGAACAAGAGGCTCCTTCTTCATATTATCAGCTAAGTAGTGTCTACAACTACCGTCCAGCTTGAATACATGTGGTCAAGAGAGCGATGCAGTGTCTGCTCTCGCAAGCATCACCAGCTTCAAGCCTGCTGATAAGGAGGTCCAAACCACCGAGAGCAATCATCTGATTTGCATTCTCAATGTTTCTGTCAACGTCAAACCCCATAAGGAGCTGATCTAGAAAATAGAATGCAGCTATTTTTTGGGGCGCATTTTACAGAAAACAGAGATTGCACCTCATCGCCACACTCCAATATGTGCAGTACAAGCGAATCCAGTCCAATGATAGCATCTGCTTAGCTTTAGGCTTCATCATATAAAGCACTACAGCTGTCTTCAGGAACAACTTGTTGCTTCTCAGGAGTCTTAAGAAAACCTCAAGCTGTGGATCTGCATTGAGCACAAGCTGTCTAATCACCTCATTCCCCAAAACCAACTTTCCCATTATCGATATAGCTGACTCCAGTACAGCATCGTCTTTGGAGGTGAATGTAACTTCGAGAAGACCTTGAATAAAAAGAGGCACATGACAGCAAGTTTACAAAATTTGGGTCCCCATGCGAGGTTGAACATGCTCTGGCAACTTCATGCACAGCATCCTCACATTGCCCAAGGCTGTCCGAATTGGATACCACAGAAATTGCTCGTTCCAGAGTCATTGTTAGCTCATTGCTGTCTAGCTCTTTCTCGACAGACACAAATTCCTTCTTTGCTATTTTAGGATGACTGATAACATTCCTGTTTATATCACCTTGACAGGAGAATAATCGAAAAGAGAATGATTTCCGTTGTGCAGGTGCAGTTTCTAGAATAGCACCTTCTTTCCGAGAGCGGGAATGCTTTTCCTGGAGCCCCATTTTACTCTGTCTACTCAAAACAAGCTTAAGTTAACTAACTTCAAAGGTATATGCAGGACTAAACAATTCAAATTCCATGAAAAATGAGTATAGATGCTTCAAAAAAATGTCAATAGCAAGGAAAAGATTATTAGCGTGCCTCAAAAGAATAAGCCCTGGTTGATAGAAAAGAAAAAAGGAGACATTTCACAACTTTCATTTACATGTATGTCTGGTGCAACCTAGCTAGCTATCCAGATGCCTCCTTTCTTAAACCAAGGCATACTCTACTGTCTTTCCCTGCTACAAAAGAAAATTCACAAACAAGCATATGCTTGTAGTATTTTTTTTTTTTTTTTTTTTTTTTTTTTTGAGGAAGGCTTGTAGTGTTGCTCTCTCTATCAATACTAGTATAAACTCTAACCAGTTAGTAGCATAACTACGCAGTCTGAAGACACACAAATCAAACGAACAGTATGATCAGCCAAACAGGAATATGTACTACAAAAAGATGCTTATTACTTTATCACACACCAAGAACACTAACTTAAAAACACTATATAACAGTGTTATTCGGTCAAAATATATAATAGTGTTATTCTAAAGTAAGAGAAGAATTTAGCATTGTCAATTTAATATATATGTTAATCCTAAATCAAGATCGAATTTTCATGACTAACTGTGAAATCAAATGAGGCATATAAAGAAAAAGGACAGAATGTTTCTCAGTTCAGGAGCAAACTTTTTTGAACCGTTCAGTTCAGTGGATGCTAAAAGTAGGAGCCTAGTCCCCTGCCTACAAGGCTACTCCTACAAACCAACCATAAATAACTGATGATTCTAGGAATATGACCAAAATTTCCTAGGCCCCACGGCATAAAAACAAATGAAATGATATGTATACTGGGATCAAACGGCTGTCTGTTTCCTTGGCACCACTTTAATTATTTTCATTTTTCAACTGCAAACAGTGACCACAACTCATCACTTGTTTAAAAGATAGATGCCAAGACTAGTTTGCCACGCCAACAAACACATATTTTACTACGAGGCAAACCATCTGAGTAGTACGTCATCTGAGAAAGTTAAAGGAACTGTTGACTCACATGAGCAAGCTTCTCTGTCTTCAATCCCACAGAATTATGATCCAATTCGACATCCAAATCCAGAACTAGTCCAGTCTCATCCTCCAGCTTTGCATCTTTTGACATGTTCCTGCCCGAGAGCTGTCCCAAAAACCGCATTGTACCTGCGACCAGAATTCAGATAACTCTGAGAACCAAACTTGATCTTGTATACTAACGGACTGATGAGAAACTGTTCAAAGTTGTTTCCAATGCAGTCTGTGAGAAGCTAGATTCACCCACAGGTCTCTATTGATGGAAGTCCTGTGCACGGAAGCGGAGTTCTTCTCGCGGCCATCAAAATTCCTGGGCAACGAAGGCAATGGCACCGAGGGACAGGAGGCGGCGCGGCGGCACCTGACTTGAGCCACTCCTTGTAGTACATGGCAAACTGCGCCGTGCCACTGTCCATGTGATCGTTGTAGAGCCTCTGCAAGGTCTTCATCCTCCTGCAGCGGTCGTCGGCGTCCCAGTCACCGACGAGGTCGACCTTGTTGGCGAACCAGACCTTGAGGTGGAGCAGGTGGGGCAGGAAGACGTGGTCCCAGAGGTCCGGGAGGAGGTCCCTGCGCGCGAGGCCGGGCGCGTCGGCGAACACCTGAATGAGGTGGCGCGCGGCGACGCGGTCGTTGCGCTCCATCTTGTAGACGACGGCGAGGTAGAGCTGCGCGCAGGCGGCGAGGTGGGAGTTGGGCACCCCGCAGGTGCGGCCTTCGCCGCCGTGCCCCGTGGCACCGGTGCCGGGGCGCGGCGAGTGCAGCGACGCGACGACGCTGAGGAGGCGGATGGAGTTGCGGAGCGAGCGGATCTTGGCGTCGCGCGGCGCCTGTGCCTCCGCCTGCCCGTGCCCCTGCGCCTGCGCGGCCGCGGAGCCGTTGTCGGCGGCGAGGCGCTCGATGCTCTCGATGCCGAGCTCGAGGTTGGCCAGCACGGGTCGGCCCGCGTCCGCGTCGTCGTCGCCCGTGGCGGCGGGCGCGAGGCACGCGGCGCACTTGTCGCGGAGCGCCCGCCTGAAGTCCGCGTCCCGAAGCAGCCTCCCCGCGTACCCGGACAGCACGGCCACCACCGCGCCGGCGGCGGCGGCGGCACTGTCCTCCCGCTCCGCCTCCCTCGTCTTCGTGGTCATTGCCACCGGCGGAGGCGGCGACGCGTGCCTACACGACATCGACCTGGACCTCGACGACGCGCCGCGGGGCGCTGAGGCGACCGACCGGTGGCGCGGCGCGGGGCCAGTTGCGGCGCGTCGTCGTCCTCGTCGTCAATGCGCTCCCGCGCCAGCAGGTCGCGGAGGGAGAAGGACGGCGTGCGCGGCGGCGGCGGCGGCGGCATCGTCATGGCGGCGCTTGGGCGCTTGCTGTCTGCTCTGGACACTGGAGCATCCGCGTAATCGCCTCACTCTGCTCTCAAGCCCTGGGTAGTAGGAGTAAATGGGCGGAGGCGCAGTTAGGGGTGTTTGGATGAGAGCCTGGATATTTTTGCCTGGTGCGGACGGAGCCTGGAACTTGCCTGTGCACCGTTTGGTTAGAGCCCTGGTCTTCAGCCTGGACCAGGCAACCAAAGACGCCAGCCCAGGCGACCGAAAATGGATGCCTGGCCGTAGAGACCTGCCTGGTATCAAGTCATCGCTTTTCTATACTAAAAAAAAATGCTTTGATATTCTTTTTATATTCATTTCTCCGCACAAAAAAAGTTTAATCATTTCTATTATTTTTTTTTTCAGGTCAGCTCTTTTAAGTTTTTTTTTTTTTTGAAGAATTTCCCAACATATTGTCTATCGGATTAAATCTAACAAAGATATTATCATAATATTAATTTTAAAAAATAGAAGTACTTTTCTCTTTAACTAATCAAATCGACATCTTTAAATTCTTCCATGTAAAATTAATTACAGCAACAACTTTTTTGACCGAATATATATTACAGCAACAACTAGACGTATACTTGTCTCTTGCTGCTCTCTAATAAAATAGATTTGTCTCAGTGGTACAGTAATCCTATGTATTAAAAATCTAAAATGTTGTATAGACAGTGTGAATATTTTGTCATACAGTCATTTAGTTTTTGAAAATTCAAATAGTCATTTAGTTTTATTGTTCATCGGTGATAAGTGTAACCAAAATACATTTAGCATATTTTATTCTATTTATTCCTTAATTATATGTATTATTTATTAAAGGTTTTATGTTATTAATATATTAAAATTTTTATTATTATGTTATTGTATGTTTAGATATGGTATTATACCTTTTATTAGGCTTTAAATATGGTATTATATCTCTTATTACCTTTTTTCGTGCCCAAACAACTTCCAACCAAACAAACCATCTACTAACTCGCTTAGGCGCGCGCAGGCAGATTCCATCAAATTCGAGGCGAAACTTTCGCGCAACACTTTTTCCCGCGCAGCATCTGCGCTTCAATCCAAACAGGCCCCTTAAAGCCGGGCCCGCGGCTGGCAGGTGGGCCCCACCAGGCCACGTACGCGCGCATGCAGGCGTGTTCCGTTTTGTGCACGAAACGTGAACAGTGAATTCAATTCAGGAGGCTGTCACTGTCGCTACTGGCACCACGTTTGTTTTTTTTAAAAAGAATCCCCTACTCTTTCATCAATCATCATACGTGTACGCTCATTAGCTGATTAGCACGCATGAACTCAGGGGGCGTTCGGTTGCCATGCAACCCGAAAAAATTTGGGTTGGAGCTATCAGAAGACATTTCGCTTGTATTTGGTAATTATTATCGTCCCAACATGCATTAACTAAGTTCAAAAGATTCGCCTCCCTTTTCTTTTAATAAACTGCGCAATTAGTTTTGTTATTTACCTATGTTTAGTGATCCATTTATGCGTTAAAAGATTCACGATGTGGCCAGATCAGAAGACTTTTTGGGTTTGCTTTTTGCCTTTGCATGGGAAGTGAACACCCTCTCAAGCATGAACCCGCTTTCACCAGTTTACTATCTTTGTGTAAATTGTGTTAGGTGTGTAAAAAAATGTTTGCGCCCTAAGAAATGCAACGAAACGGAACAAGTTGCATCCAATGCCTGGTCTGGTGAACATTGTTTGGATCCTACGTGGCCATATGTATAGTAAGTAGTTTGGTGCCCAAACATTACCCAACGGGCAACGACATCGTGAATTATAGACCGGGCTTTAGCTTTTATGTCACCGTTTCAAAGTGAAATGATGGTTCCGTCCTCTCATACAAGTAGAGGCGACGACTGCGTCTCGTCTATAAATCTTTTTGTGTGGCCGTGTGTCTTGCAACATCACGAGAAGAAGTATATACGTCGTCACACACGGACGTACGCCACATTAATGGCCAACTTAGTAAGTCTAGACTAGAACACCACGAATGTCTCCAAAAGATTTAAACACAGATGCACACACACACGCATCGATCCATGATCCGGCCATGCGTGGGTGGATGCATGCGCGCACGTACGCCGTACGTACGCAATCACGCATATAGCGACTAAACAATGCACGCGCTCATGTTAACATTGCTCATGGCTCAATGGTAAAGGCCATTGGTTAGGGGCCCCACCCGCGGGGTTCAAATCCCGGGTGCGACACTTTATCCCTGGATTTATTTCGGGATTTTCCGGTACATATGCATTAAGTGGTAGGCGGCGTCCCCCGCCGATAAATAGGCCAGGTGGTGACTTCGAACTTCAAGATTTGCTTGCCACGGTCCTTCCGGGCTTGCCAGGGGTAGGGTTTGCGTGACGTGTGTTCATAGGGGTGGAGTGTGCGTGCGTGTTGGCGTCTGCGTTATGCAGTGTAATCTAAAAAAAAAAAAAAAAAAAAAATTGATGTAATACTATGTGCCAAATGATAAGCCCCGCGCAAACGACAAACATGTGAGGGGGTGGTTGGTATATATCTGGTACCCGTCCGCTCACTAATAATTAATTACCGTAATAAATAAAAACCAGTCAAAACTAATCCTAGCTACTGTACGTACGCGATCGAGTTCGTCTTTGTGAAATGTGTGAAAGCTACTATAGGTAGCTCAGGACAAGCAGCAAGCAGACAAGGCTAGCTCTTGCGCATCGCAATTTCACAGACCAATGTGCCCTACTCTGATCGGCATACAGTACACTTGACAGCAGCTGCTTGCGGCTGGCCTGCAGACAGTTTGAGCTGCTGCTGGACTCGAAAGCCATGTTGCTATACGTATGTTTGTTACCACGTCTCTAGTGCTTTTGTCTGCTTGCATTGCATTGCTCGGAAGGTGATCGAGATTATTCAGGCATGCACTGATGGGGAAACGCCAACAGGAGGACACCGCGATCGGGTCCAGCTGCAGGCAACTTACTATTCTTTGTTCCACTCCGATCCAAATGAATTCAAACATCTGGAGGGCGCGCCAACACCTGGATATATGTACAGGCTGAATGCAGCCTAATACTTATTTTTAAAGTGTCATTTTTTATCTTGAGACTTTTTTGTTCAGCCGTTTGTCTTATTCGAATTTTTTATACAAATAAATAATAAAATAAATAATTTATTATTAAGATATCTCAAATGATGAAACAAGCCGTAACAAAAAATAATATTTATACCAAAATATTGAATAAGGCAAACTGTTAAACAATAAGCCTATAAAATAATAAAAAAAAAAGGATTGTGTGAAAACCGAGGAAGTATATACCAACATAAAAGTGCTTTCCTTGCAGAGCTAGCTAATACTTGCTCCAAAGAGAACTTACATATCTTATTGGAGGGGATTTTAATATTATGCCCCCACCTTTTACAAAAGCACCGGGACTTTGACCCTAAATGGTCGAACCTTTTTAATACGGTCATTGATTCTCTTGACCTGAGAGAAATCACCATGTCGGGCTGCCAATTCACATGGGCCGGACCTCGGTGATAATCCCACTCTTGAGAAGCTTGATAGAGTCCTAGTCAAGACACGGTTGGGAGTTTCAATTCCCTCTAACTAAGGTGGAGTCTAGAGATCGGAACATTTCCGACCATACTCCCCTAGTTATTAATAATGGGTGCCTCGACTCATCGGACCAGTGATTAGACCCTTCCTGGTTTGAAAGAGGGTGGTTAATTAGGGGAGGGTTTTTTATGACATGGTTGCAAATGTTTGGCAATCTAAACCTCCTACCAAATCCCTTAGAACGATGGCAAGCCAAAATTCGAGACTAAGACAATATCTTAGAGGGTGGGTCGTAATATTGCAGAACTTATAAGAAAGAGAAAAAACTCTTCTAGCCCTTTTACAAGAGCTGGATAAAAAGCTAAGAATGTTTGTCTCTCCGATCAAGAGATTAATTTCAAGCATTACCTTAAAGAACGTTTAGTTTCTCTGTTGAGAGAAGAGGAATTAAAATGGTACGAGAGAGCCAAAGTTAAAACCTTATTAGAAGGTGATGCTAACACTAGGTTCTTTCACTTAGTGGCTAATGGGAAACATCGTAGACAACATATCTATAGACTTGAAAATGATCAAGGAGTTGTTATTGGTGATGACCGCCTTTAAAAAAGTCACATTATAAAATTATTATAAAAAAACTCTTTGGTCCGCTTAAGGTAAATGAGGTAACCTTGTTGGAAGATCAAATTACGATATTCCACAAGTTACCCCCGAGAAAAAATGATATTCTCATTGCCGACTTCACCGATTACGAAGTGAAGGAAGCCATTTTCCAAATGGAACATAATAAAGCTCCAGGACCGAATGGTTTTCCCCGCCGAATTTTATCGTGGTCTTTTGGGAGGTTATCAAGGATGATCTCATGTCCATGTTCTATGAATTCCACAATGAGAATCTAGATCTTTTTTTAGTCTAAATTTTGGAATAATTTCTCTTATTCCTAAAACTCGAGAATGCTACTACTATTCAATAATATAGACCGATTTGTGTCCTTAATGTTAGCTTCAAAATTTTCACAAAAGTGGGAACTAACAGTGAATAAATAAAGTAGCTAAGTCGGGTTGTGAGTCCAACACAGCATCGCATTCATGCCGTAGGAATATCATGAAAGGAGTAGTTATTCTACACCTAAAACTATCCATGAATTACATACCAAAAGAGAATGGCGTCATTTTCAAAATTGATTTTTGAAAAAGCCTATGACAAGGTCAAATGGTCTTTCCTACAAAGAAACTCTACGCATGAAGGGATTCTCCCTAAATGGTGTAGATCGTCCAAAACATGATCATTGGGGGGAGTGTAGGGGTTAAAGTCAATGATGACATTGGCCCCTACTTCCGCACCAAAGCGGGGTCTTAGACAAGGAGATCCTTTATCGCCTATCTTGTTTAACATCGTTCTTCGACATGCTAGCTCTTCTTATTAATAGAGCAAAAAGCCGATGGGCGTATAATAGGGGTTATTCCTCACTTGATCAATGATGGCTTATCTATTTTACAATATGTAGATGACACCATTATCTTTTTTAGATCATGACCCCGAGCAAGCAAAAATTTAAAACTTTTGCTTTATGCTTTTTGAACAACTCTCTGAGCTCAAGATCAATTTCCACAAAAGCGAAATCTTACATTTATGGTGCTACCAAAGAGATGGAACATTATTATACAACTCTCTTTGGTTGTAATGCGGGGACCTATCCTTTCGTGATATCTAGGTATCCCTATGCACCATAGACAACTCCTAAATTAATGGAGAAAAGTGGAAGAACGCTTTGAACTAAAACTTTCTTTGCCGAAAGCTAAATACCTATCCTATGGGGGAGACTTGTATTATTAAATTCAGTCTTAAGCGCCTCCCAATGTTCATGATGTCCTTTTTGAGGTTCCAAAGAGTCCTCAAGAATCTTGATAAATTCAGATCAAGATTCTTCCGCAAGGGTCTACAGATAAACACAAATATAGATCAAGCTAAATGGGATATTATTTGTCGCCCCAAGGATCAAGGTGGTCTAGGAATTCTTGATTTACTGATTCAAAACAATTGTTTATTGGCCAAATGGATTGTTAATCTTATAAAAACCGATGGCACCTGGCAATCATTGCTAAGGAATAAATATTTGCATTCCAAGACCTTAACCCAAGTATCCGCCAAACCAAATGACTCTCATTTTGGAGAGGCCTCATGCATATCAAAGATGAGGTGCTTGCTAAAAGGTCAAGTTTTTCGATTAAAGATGGAACTAGTACAAGGTTCTCGATGATACTTGGTTAGGTGATAAGCCTCTCAAACATAGATACCCGAGCTTATATAATATAGCTAGGGATCGACATGCAAAAGATTTTTTGAAAGTTATGTCCTCTAATCCTCTCAATATTTCTTTTAGGAGATCTTTGGTGGATAATAACCTGTTAGATTGGCTTCACCTTGTAGCACAGACCTCTAATGTGGCTTTGATGGATGGAAAAGACTATTTTAAATGGTCCTTATCTAAATCGACGCGTTTTTTAGTCCGGACTATATATCTTAATGCTATAGATACAAATCCACCCTTCCAACATAGGAGGATCCGAAATGGAAAATACCTCTAAAAATTAAAATTTTCCTCTGGTTTTGTCCAAAAAGGTGTTGTTTTGACAAAGGACAATCTTGCTAGGAAAAATTGGAAGGGGGGAGTCGAATGCGAATGTTGTAATTGGAATGAAACTATCCAACATCTCTTTTTTTTCGCCCATTTGCCAAGATGATTTGAAGGTTTATTTTCTATACTACTAATATAACACAACCTTTATACATGAAACCACATGTTTGGTACATGGCTTAGTAATCGGCATAAACAGGACTAAGCCTCCGTTTGGGTTGGTGTGGTCGCTTCTTTACCATCCGGAGATGTCGTAATGACGTGATTTTTAAAAATTGAAATCTAACTCTATTATGCGGGTTATCTTCGGGGAGCATATTGGCTACGTTCACGGGCGACCTACCAGATCATCTTGAGCAAAACAAAGGATGCCCTCGTGGTTTTTAAGCAAGCGTTTAGAGATGGTTCTTTAGAAATCTCAAATAGAGGGCGAAAAACATCTTTTCCGTTTGGTATAAGTCATTTGTCTATTTTTGAAGGCGTTGCCTTTTTGCTTTTCAACTATGTAATAATTGGTACATTGGCATCCACTACGATGTAGAGGCGGACTTTTTATCCATTATCTAAAAAATATACGCCTTGTGAACCGGGGCGTACATACATCCTTGTCGTTGTGTATTATACATTTATACTACGTACTCTGCCCGTTCCAAGTTACGAGTACTACTGATCTATCGCGGCCGGTCCGTGATAGTTAATTTCTTGCACATGAAGGTCGTCGTCGGGGTCTGATGATGATGCCAAGTTGCGGATCGGAGGAAACGACATGCATTGGGGCGGATCGGGGAATATAATCTAGGCGCGCGGCCTGCTTTTCAATTTCACCGCTCCGGGTTACGTTCCGGCCGGCGTGGCAACTGGCAACAAGTGACCGGCGGACCCGTGACCCCGGCCAGCGGCGTTTCCTGCTCCTGCAACCGCAACTGGCATCACGGAGGCTAGGAATGAAGGATGATATAGTTAAACTACGTGACCATATGATCCAATTAATCATCCTATCGGGCGGGCTGACGGATATGGATGCGTCGTGGGTCTCGTAACACGGATTGGACACTCTTTCACGCAGCAGCCAGCCCTGACTGTGGAGTAGTATGCATAACCATTTGTTTAAGCCTGTATTGTACTCCTATTTACAACAATGGAGTATATATCTATACAAACCAAGGCAATCAAGCGTGGACCGCCCTGAGGAACGAGGCAACGCTCGCTCGTCTCCTTGTCCGGAGCGGCCTTGCCTGTCCAGTCGTCTGATTTGATCTGAACGTGTCAGATCCTGTTCCCGGCCGTGCTCCGTCAGCTCCTCCATTTCCATTCTCCCAATCATGATCCATGGCTGGCTGCGATCGGGATGGGGTCAGTGATCAGTGTGGCCTCTTGCCTGTGGGTGAGACAGAGCGCGCCCGCGGTTTCGCTAGCTACTGTAGGCTCCTCACAACAGGACGTACTACTCGTACTGTCGTACGCAGCCCTGCACGCATGTTTATGTAGTATCACCATTCACCGTCTGGAGCTAGTAGAGCTTGTACGGTCGACGGCCTCTGTCGCACACAGTCGAGCGTAGCTGGCCCTTGGCCATCTGATCGCCGGCACAGTCGAGCGTAGCTGGCCCTTTTGTTGGCCGTCTGATCGCCGGCCGGCCCGCCGAAGGACGACGACGACACGAGTACACGACACTGTCTTTACGCCGGCCTTCAAGGCCCCAGCTACCGTCTTGATCGGCGGATGGGATATGTTGGGGTGCATGGATGATGGGATCGCCATCGGACACCCACCGGAGGGAGGTGCTTTGTTGGCCTACCAAGCCTGTGGCATCTGTCCGGTGCGGTGCGGTCCGCCCCGAGCCCCGACGTTATTGCATTGCAGATGATGATTTGCTGCTTGATTGCTTCTCACACTTGACACAAACAGCCTGTGTCTCCATGCCGCCAGCGGTGCGTCACCGCTGCAGGGTAGATTCGTAGTAGTACATCTACATCATGGCAAAATGGCATGGCGTGGCCGTGACGTGATGTGATGTGGCGTGAAGTTTCCTGCGGTGTTAGCGGTAGGTACTGTGAAGTCTGTGAGCCTGTGATCCAACATCTCCCTCTGGCCTCTGCCGCAGGGGCACCATGCATGGCCACGGGCCAGCACTGTGCGGCTGCGGCCGAGGCGTGGAACAAAACATGGTGCTTGCTAGTCGACGGATCATGAAACGCTTAACTACGCCGCATGATTAGGCAATCCATCAATCCAGTCGAAAGTGGGCGCCGGACAGGAGGTTTCGTCGGACGTGTAGTGTGGGGGTGTGGCGCCGGCGTCGCTGCCTGCGCCGCGTTCATCTTCATCTGCATACAGCAGTGTCGCTCACACTTCAGGCTCTGCTGCCTGCACTGCTAGAGAAGAGACACTGCTCAAGCTATTTGCCACCACTGGTCTCCGAGCAAAAGATAGCAACAGTCCTGCCTCACCGGCGCAGCCAGGCATGGATTCCAAGGTACGATATACTCCGTACTAGGTATGCAGAAACATCAAGTGCACCGATACAAGTACAGTGCTGCAGAAATGCCTGGAGTCCTAGAGATTTTTCAGACCAAACGAAAACATAAATGACGAGGCAACGAAAACCACCGCTCAGGATCTTGAATATGCAGGCGGATGTGCATGTTTCTGAATCTGAACAAACGAAACCACGCCAAGTTTATCTTTGAGACTGTTTTTTATTACTGACAGTCTGAAACCACACCTACACACACGCCAATCCAAAGCCGATGTGGTCACAATACATAGCAAAGTATAGTATAATTCACCGTTTTTGGCGCCCCAACAGAGCAAACCACTTCATCGATGCGCAAAACTACACGCGGTTGACAGCCAAGGGCTGGTCCTAGATTCAGGCAGAAAGAATGTGTTTCACCAAGCACTCAAAACTCTATTTACAGACGACATGCGGTTGAAAAATGGGACCAAACCAGCAGCACCTGGACCATTCTCAGATGGTTCATGATGCAAAGGACGGGCGGGCGTCTCCAGCTTTGCAAGTCCCTCCCTACTCGGCGTTTTCCTCGAGGTGGATAAGCTTTCCACTGATTTTCCTGAGGAGAGGGACCATCATGCAGGTATATTAGTAAACTGTGCTATGTAGTTTGTACAGACAGATATATCAGCAGATCTAACTATGCTATGTAATTTGTACACACAGATACATCAGCAGGGTTGTATCAGACAGACCTTTCATGGCGAGGTTTCTCGTTGGAAAGAACCTTCAGTAGTCTTTCTTCGAACGGTGTGGCATGCCAGTTGACCTTCTGGTCCTGACAACGGGAAAGATCAGACTAGCATAAAAGGCACTATCACTCAGAAGGCACACCTAACTGTAAATTTGCAAGGCAAGAAAGCAGACGACAAGATGCAAGCATTTATACCTCTTTGTATTTGGTTGTGGTGTTTGGGATACCGTTGCCGTCCCATGCCTTGGGCAACACAGGAGTGGGGTTCTCAGTTTCCCAGTTCAAACCAAATGCAGGAAAGATAGGCACATCAGAGACGCTCGTCTCATACCATGTCTCCTTCTCAACGTTTCCATTGTCAGGGTTGTTGTCGGTCTCATCATCTGTGGAAGATGGCTTGAGCCAATGAGACAGGCTTGCGACTCCATGCTTCCCAAACTCTGAACTTTGCTTTGAGGTCTCCTCACCTTCATCCAGCAGCTGGTTGACATTCTGACCCTTGGGTTTATCAGGTGACATCACTTCATGTTGAGCAGCACAATTGTCATCAGTTGGGAAGGATACATGTTCTGAAGATTCTATCTCTGTAACTGTAGAACTAGCAAATATCTGCTGAGCCTTCTCGCTGGAATCTGAGCTCAAGTTCCTTCTCTTTGGAGGATTGGATGCTAGCACAGGAGACTCAGCTTTTAGTTCCATCCACTGCATCTTGTTCTCAATGGGTCGCAGAACAGGGTAGATGAACTGTCTGCTAGCCCTTGTACGCTTTCCAGGCTTCAAAGTCTCCTTATAGGCAGTGTATACAGTTCCAGGAGTCTGAATGTCACCCTTGAGGACAAGAGGGGTTGGATAAGGTGAATGACTGGAATCAGTGTTTTGGCTGTCCTGCTCATGTTTTGATACAGCGTGCTCATCAGAGTTGAGCCTGTTTTCAAATACAAAAAGGAACCAAATTACGATCATAGCAAATATATTAGTCATGAAAAGAAAAGAATGGGAGTAAGGTTATTTACAATTCAGATGAGTCTTCAAGTAGCACTGCATCTTTTTTTTATCAGCTGCACGTTGCTTGGTGTGTTACTGCACTGTAAGCCAAAAATTATCAGTTGGCGGATTTTGGGACAAGCTTGAAGATGAAAGATTCTTACCTCATTAGCATCTTCTGAAATGATTGGGATTGAATCTGTAATCTCTGGTGGGGTTTGCAATATTGTGCCACATGATTTGAGATAATTTGCTTGCTCATGTTTTTGATACAGAATGCTCATCAGAGTTGAGCCTGTTTTGAGATACAGAAGGAACCAAATTACAATCATAGCAAATATACTAGTCATGAAAAGAATGGGAGTGGTTATTTACAAGTCAGATGAGTTTTCTTCAAGTAGCACTGCATCTTTTTCATCTGCTGCACAGCATGCTCATCAGAGTTGAGCCTGTTTTGAAATACAGAAGGAACCAAATTACAATCATAGCAAATATACTAGTCATGAAAAGAATGAGAGATTGTTTACAATTCAGATGAGTTTTCTTCAAAGTAGCACTGCATCTTTTTTCATCGGCTGCACGTTGCTTTACGTGTTACTGCACTGTAAGCCAAAAAATATCAGATAGCGAATTTGGAGACAAGCTTGAACATGAAAGATTCTTACCTTATTAGCATCTTCTGAAATGATTGGGATTGAATCTGTAATTTCTGGTGGGGTTTGCGATATTGCACCACACGATTTGAGATAATTTGCCTGGTTGTCATGGAATTCCATAAAAGCGCGTTTTAATGAGATTAGTCATTGTCATGTAGTGTACATGAAGTAATTTTCAGGAGGCTTTAAAATGCAATGCAATTACAAAAGCTGAAAGATAATAGTGATTATGCATAACCTAAAAAGACATAAATAAAACTGATAATTGATAAATACTTAAAGGTGTTTTGCCTATAAAATCATAAGCCACAATTTCACAAGTCACAGGAACGCATGGAAAAATTAGCATATGTAAAAATTAGCATATGTATGTAAATTATCCAGATGATGAGGTAATCACCTCCAGTGGAGGATGCCCTACATTCAGTCTTAAGGCATTGGGTTTATACTAAAAATAGTGTTTTGATCAGTTTCTATATGCATGTCCACAAAAAACTAAAAGAAAACCTACAGGGCATACACTTCTACAGATTTACACAGGTCAGAGTGGCAATTTAATTATAGCAGAATCTAGCTCCACTTTGGAATAAAATTCATAAACAATGTCTTTTATTATCAGAAAAATCGCCTTCTTGGTACACCTCATAATATGAGAAAAAAATGGTGGTCAGCAATCAAGAGTCAAACAGGGGTCATAAATTTGGTCCAGCTATAGTCACCTACCAGCTAAACCTAAATCACACGTTTCTTTGAAACTACTTCATGATAATCATCTGGCTGGTAGTGGTGATGCATAGCATGCTGTAACATCATCATAAACCTGAATTGTGCACCTAAAACCTATCGGACAACAATCGGTAACAGTAAAGAGATTGTCCGATTCAGTTTTCAGCACTGCTCGCCTCCAGTAAGGACTAAATTACTCAGATACAATTTTACACAGCTAGTAACGAACACATGAGATCAGTACCTCTCTCGAAGCTCCTCGTCGACTCCATGGCCATTAGCAGCTTCTGCATCCGGTTTTCCAGTCGCTTCATCAAAATCTAAAGGACAACAATATCGCACAATGAAACCAATAATTTCCTAACAGGCCACACAACCAGTTGAGACACCAAAAATTTGGCATGGAGAAAATCAAACCTACTTTTCTCGTCATTCAGGAAGGCTTCCCCGATGCGGCTCTCCCTCACGAGCGGGTCCTGAACAAAACAAACAGGCAAACCGGATCACGTCTCGCCACCAATACCACCCGGCACCGCACCAGATCCAAACAAGAGAGAAAAATGGAGACGCGAGGAATTGAGAGTTCGCGGGTGGATTTGCTCACGCGGAGATCGCCGGACGACGCATCGGCGCCGCCGCGGAAGCACGAGAGGAAGCAGCCCATGACGATGATGCCCGAGGATACAACCAACAGTCCCCGCCGCCGCCGAGGGTTTGGGGGTAGGTAGGGTTTCGGGGTGGGGGCGCGGCAGGGGAGGAACGGAAATGGAAAGAGGAGAGAGGAGGGCTGGAGGTGGCGACGGGAGACGGTGGCGGAGGCAGCGGGATTTGAATTGAGGCGGAGGGCGAAGAGGGGTAGCGAACGGGAAGATCCATCCGATCCTGGCCTGGGCCTTGTGGGCCTCAACTGATAAAACGGTTGTGCTTATGGGCCTTGTCTAGGAAGGCGGTCCGTTAGCAATTCCCATGATTTCGCCTCAAAAAAAAAAAAAAACAATTCCCATGATTTCGAGTTCAATATATTATATATAATAAAAAATATTTTTTTCTTGCCAAGCTTTCAGACTTGGATTGCTTCATGCAACAGTTTTCAGAGTGTTTATCAATTTGGCATCTGCGATGCGATGTGGTTTTTGGCACTGGCGGATATGCATGGTGACTCAGATTACGTGCGCAAAGAGATGAGTGTGCAGAGTTTTTGCGAGGACGAGACGTGGTTGTGGGCCTGTGGCTTAGTCAAACATGGAAGTACGTATGGAACTGTACAGCACTTGCGCACAGATCGGATATGCATATGACCTCTCGAGTCTGAGCCATCCATTACTTATCCAGATCGAGCAACGCAAGCGCAAACATTTGGATCCGAAGCATGATATATTAAGGTTGTGTTTAGATGCTAAAAAGTGGGAAAAGTGTCACATTGAATATTGCGGTACACATTTAAGGTACCAAAGTGTTTGGAAATGACGAGTAATCCGTTATTAGAGTATAGTAGTTTCTTGTCTAATCGAGGCCTAATTAGGCTCATTAGATTGGTTTCACGATTTCCAAGCTAATGGTGAAATCGTTTTTTTCATTTCAACTAGATTTAGTGTTCCATGTATACCCTAACATATTCCATGTGATGCTTTTTCAAGTTTGAAGTTTGGAACCAACTGCTTCAGCCATGTTCCTTTGTTTTCTTATGGTATACTTGACATGTCATATGTTGGGTAAAGATGGGATTTTATTTCACACACCGTGTCGAGCAAGCATGACAGCTCCATCCAGCGGTTACACGCCAGAGAGAGATTGATCGATGGGTATAAAGCAACCACAAGTATGATCTCGGATAAATAATGAAATGTATTTAATATTATATACCTTCGTCAACAAATGTTGATGTTATTACAAATTTAGTCAACCGTGAAATGGCTTGCTTAGGACAATTCGCTAGAATGGTTGGAGTATTTACTTCTTGTATTGGGCATCTTCTCTTTGGTTTGATTTAGGGTTTGTTTGGATTCTGTAGAGCTAATAGTAAGATGTTAATAATTAGCTCCTTTGGATCTAAACAGGTCGAGCTAATTGTTATGTGAATACCAACTAACAACTATATTACTAGTTGGAAAACCAGTTAATAGAAGCTAATAGCTAGTTGGCATTCAAAGTACTTTGGTTATTAGCTAGACCTGTTTAGGATCCAAATGGGCTAATTATTATTATTAGCTATGTGTATCTAAATAATACCTAAATCAAAACCAAAGAGACCATGCCCAATACAATAAATACTAGTGAATACTAGCTATGAACTATTAGCTAGCATACTACCAATAACTATTTAATAGATCAAAAGGGTCTTATAGTAGTAGATCATTGTCAAATCAAACTCTATCAATGTATTCAAGGTTCTCTCGGCCAACATGGTGACCCTTTTGGCTTTTTAGCATTTATATAGGAAAGAGCATGTCGAGATGAAAACCCAGTGCCTAAGGGGTTGTTTAGATCCATTAGTTGTCAATGGCTAGCTAGATAATAGGTCACAATTATTATTAGTTGTTATTTACTTTGGTTCAACTAGTGAAATTTGTGAACCAGTATTCATCTAACAATTAGCTAAACTATTAACCGGACTTGTTTGGATCTATGAAACTAATTATAAGCATCTAACTACTGTATTCTTAGATCCAAAGGAGGCCAAAATGAATTACACAATAGCAAAGGAAAATAAAACTCCACCAACATTTCGATTTTTCCCACCCCATTTTTTTTATGACCTAGGGCCAGTCAGCATCTTCATCAGCCTCACATCACTACATCGAACCGTGAAGCTCACCTACAAACACCAGAGGAGGTGTTAAAAAACAAACAACAGAGGACAAATCACATCCGCAACCACAAAAATTTGTGGCCACGTGGCCCCATCGCCACCCTTTATTTACCCCCCTCAGTCATCCCTCATCTCCAGGGTCACCCACCAGTCACCCCAATCGCACCTGCAACTGAAGCTGCGGAGGCCGCCACGCCGCCACGCCCGAGAGCCAAGCACAATGCCCCCGACCCCCACCGCCGCCGCAACCGGCGCCGTCGTGGCGGCGGCATCAGCGGAGCAGGCGGCGTTCCGCCTCGTGGGCCACCGCAACTTCGTCCGCTTCAACCCGCGCTCCGACCGCTTCCACACGCTCGCGTTCCACCACGTGGAGCTCTGGTGCGCCGACGCGGCCCTCGGCCGCCGGCCGCTTCTCCTTCGGTCTCGGCGCGCCGCTCGCCGCGCGGTCCGACCTCGCCACGGGGAACTCGGCGCACGCGTCCCTGCTGCTCCCGCTCGGGCGCGCTCGCGTTCCTCTTCACGGCGCCCTACGCGCACGGCGTCGACGCCGCCACCGCCTCGCTGCCCTCCTTCTCCCGCTGACGCCGCGCGGTGCTTCGCGGCCGACCACGGCCTCGCGGTGCGCGCCGTCGCGCTCCGCGTCGCCGACGCCGAGGACGCCTTCCGCGCCAGCGTCGCGGCCGGCGCGCGCCCGGCGTTCGAGCCCGTCGAGCTCGGCCTTGGGTTCCGCCTCGCCGAGGTCGAGCTCTACGGCGACGTCGTGCTCCGGTACGTGAGCTACCCGGTCGACGCGGACGCGCCCTTCCTGCCGGGCTTCGAGGCCGTCAGCAGCCCCGGCGCGGTGGACTACGGACTGAGGAGGTTCGACCACATCGTCGGCAACGTGCCGGAGCTGGCGCCGGCGGCTGCCTACTTCGCTGGCTTCACGGGGTTCCACGAGTTCGCCGAGTTCACGGCGGAGGACGTGGGCACCACGGAGAGCGGGCTCAACTCGATGGTGCTCGCCAACAACGCCGAGAACGTGCTGCTCCCACTCAACGAGCCGGTGCACGGCACCAAGCGCCGGAGCCAGATACAGACGTACTTGGACCACCACGGCGGCCCCGGCGTGCAGCACATGGCGCTGGCCAGCGACGACGTGCTCAGGACGCTCAGGGAGATGCAGGCGCGCTCGCCCATGGGCGGCTTCGAGTTCATGGCGCCTCCGGCGGCCGACTACTACGACGGCGTGAGGCGGCGCGCCGGGGACGTGCTCACGGAGGCGCAGATTAAGGAGTGCCAGGAACTGGGGGTTCTGGTGGACAGGGATGACCAGGGCGTGCTGCTCCAAATCTTCACCAAGCCAGTGGGTGACAGGTGAAAAACTTCTGCTTCTTTCACCTTTTTTTTGCAGTGCATGATGCATGTAGATTTGCAAAAGGAACAATCTCAGCTAATTCAGGATTGCAGACATATAGAATATACAGTACAAAGGTATGAAGCTCTCTTTTTGTGCTTCCATGCATGATAAGTACATCTTTCTGAAGATCGTGACAGCAAAAAGAGGATCCTTTTTGCATCCTGTGAATCATATTCGAGCTCCCAAGTCCCAACTGATTACATGATGCACAACAATCCATTATCATCGTTGTTACTCTGCACTTAAATTTGAAGATTTTAGCTCAGCATTCTAGTGTCATTGCCATGGTTATCTCCTCAACCTCTTTGCAATCCAAAATCTAATTGCATCAGCTCTGTCATTCAGGCCAACGTTGTTCTTGGAGATCATTCAAAGGATCGGGTGCATGGAGAAGGATGAGAAGGGGCAAGAATACCAGAAGGGTGGCTGTGGCGGGTTTGGCAAGGGAAACTTCTCCCAGCTGTTCAAATCCATTGAGGATTATGAGAAGTCCCTTGAATCTAAGCAAGATGCAGCAACCCAGAGATCCTAGAACAGAGCTTGAAGCGAGCCACTGTTGTGGCACTTTGTATCATGGAACAAAAATAATATAGTGTGTTCTTTGTAACACGTTACATGAAAACATTTGTGTTGTATAATCACTGAATACGAAGAATCAATGCTACGATGGGTGTAATAGATGGTAGAGATGGTACACACCAAATATTAAAGATGCATTATTTGCGTCTTCGTTGTACAAGTTTGCATGAAAATAATAACAGCGAGGGTCAGTATGAGGCATAATGAATCTGTTCCTGGGATTCTTATAATCACCTGATACTATTTTTGTTATGTTAATGAGAAATGACAAGGCAGTTGTCCTTGACTTCTGGGGAGGTAATCCCACGGCAAGAATAACAAAGTGCACATTCATGTCAGTATCTTGAAAGAAGCTGAAGTTAAACAGAAATACAGAAAGGGGCATCTGGACATCTTGTTGGGTGTATCAGGCATTATCATATAATTAATATGCTGTAAAATTCAAGAACTGCTATGCATCAATATAGTATGCTGTATATCTGTCCCGTAGATCTGATGCCAGTGTTTGCATACTATGCTGTAGAAGATTATTGTATGCATCAACATCAGACAACAACTTAAAGTCCACCACTTCAAATCACTTGGATGGAAAGGCTTTTTCAAAAAAAAAGTCGTACTTAAAGGATTGTACCTAACAAAAATAAAGAACTGCTCATCATGTCCTTGATAGAGACATCACTCATCTGAAGCTTGTCACTCAATTGCCTTGCTAGCCATCAAATATTGTGTATCACTGAAGACGTGTCATGCAGAGTAACTCAAAAGGTAGCAGAAATTTATCAGAAATTCAGAATAGCATCAAAGCATGACCGGAGCATCTAGTATAGGATTGTGTCTATGCTCGAAGATTATACGAAGGTAGCACACCTCATTGTTGGCTTATTCTCATGAGCAAAACAGCCTGGAGAACATGTAAGCATGGCAGCCCTGCAATACATCGAGCAGTGGGGTAGTCTGTGATGCCTCAGAGACATCACGGTCCTTCCATTTCAGCATCATCCTTTCGGCATCTGGTGCAACCTGGTGCTGCAGCACTGAAGCAGCCAGCGGTCCGATCAAATTGAGTCTAGTCGCGGCAGAGAGCACATCCCTCATTGTCACAAACATGTAAGCCCGCTGCGTTGTCTCACTGTCGAATCCAACAAGCCCACATATCAACCCAAACATAGGTGCATGGTGAAATAACACGCTCTTAGAACCAAGGAATGTCCGCCGGAGATCCTGCAGAGCTTGAATCTCAGTGAAGACAGACGCAGCCACCCTCAGCAGAGCTGAGCCTTGAGCTGTGGATGCCTTCCTTGCAACCTCGTTTGTCAATGTAGCTTCCAGCAGCTGATCCAGCTTGACCCATGCCGTAGCATCAGGGGACTTGCTAGCACAGTATACGAACGGAAGCAGCAGGCTGCCAGTGTTGTCCAGGACCTGGATGACAAATGACTTCAAGTCTTCCTGGTTGTTCACCATGCGAGATTGCATAGCAGCTTCAAGGCCATAGGAATGTGCGAAACCACCGGTTGGGAGAATGGAGTCCAGAATCTGCCACTGGGTCCAATACAAACTCGGGTTCACGCCCGCTGCATTGGAAGGCACTTCCTCCATTTCACAATCCTCTGAGTGGAACAATCGTGATTTCTTTGAAACTGGGCTGCCAGACTCCATTAGCATCTGTTCACAAAAAAAGGGACTCCATTAGCATCAAAAGAGTGGATGGAACAATATTCAGTATTGAAAAGGGCAAAATGGCAGTAAGATTAGATTTTGATCACACAAAAAGAACACAATGTCCAGAAAACATTGGCGATTTAAACGCAAGTATCTACAAAGTATCTTGGCTCTAATGCTCCTCAGATGGAACATGTCTACCATTGACTCATTCAGTGACGAGTGAACAACTCAAGATAGAGGCATAGAACTCACAGCTAAGCATTGCGTCGAACACCCTGGGGTCATCACTCGTATAGCTAGAATCCTTGGCACCAACTTGCTCAAGAATTAACACATAATCAGGGCGGAGCTAGAAAAATTTGTAGGGGAGTGCGGCCAATTGGCCATAGATAATACAGCTAGCCACCGATCACATTTGTGTTTTTTTTTTTTTTTTCCATGGGTGTGGTTACCATGAACGGCCTGCTAATCAGAAAAGGTTGAAGTGAATTTAGATCTCCTGGTTTCTTTGAGAAATAGAGACAATCGTTGAAGTAAAGAGATTTCTTTTTCTTTCGAGAAATACAAAGTCATCTGCAGGCTGACTGAACTGCTGACGGGACAAATAAAAGCCCATGAGATTAAACATATACAGGAGATACATTAAATAAATGGCTGGTATTTGCAAGGTACTGTATGGGGAAGCTAAATTGGTACTCTGAAAAAATGCAAACATGAAGATACCCACTATCCTGCAACCATGATAGCACTACAGAACCAAGGACCAAAATGTAGAATTCTTTCAGCTCAGCAAGAGTACAATAACGAATTTGCAAATGAGAAAACAAAACACCCCCTCATCAATAGAAAATACAGAGATTGTTCCCTGCATCATTAGGCTACTTGACCTACTTACTATTCAGTAGAGACCACAGTATGCAAAACTTAACTGCAGTACTGCACATAGGTTTCATCCCGTGGGTCTGTAGGAAACCAGAGTCTCTAAGATGAACAAAAGATATCAACTGAAGACACTAATAAGCTTTGACTCTATCCGAATTTCGTAAAACGAAATGAAAAGACCACTGCAGTTGGAGAATGAAGACAATAGTATAGTACACATGTGTCTGAATGAGAGAAAACAACATCAGGTTCAGAAGGAAAACAAATTCAACAGATCAAAAGGTTATTTCTAGCTAGCATGAATGCAGGGTCATATCCTCAACTTACAAAAAAAGATGATCCCATGTCAGTACTCCATTACAAAAAAGATGATCCCATGTGTTTAGAAGCGAGTCGATATTGCATATCAGTGAGTCCTCTACTCAAACCAAAAAGTATCTTAAGATTAAAAAGAAGCACAAGAAAAAATAATTTGTGAAACTACATCATCTCGTGAAACCGAAATGAGAAGTATGAGTAGTTTTATATTGAAACATCGATGAGAAGTATGTGATTTATCTGCGCCCTAAGTCTCAAATCAATAGATGGCATGTCTAACTGCATCACCCTTATCACAACAAACCCCTGAGTGAAATCCCTTGGTTCTGGAATTGCAGGAAGCAAAGTGGGGCAGTACGATTCTGAATTCCCTTAGTTGACATAACAAGCAAGTCTGAATTCTCTTAAGTTAACATAATAACAATAATTCTTTTGACTAATAATTTTCAGACTCCTCTTGTCTAAAAAAAAATTATTGTCGGACTCAACTACTCAAGACAGATAGACACATCACATGACACTATGCTTTTAGAAGCGAAACACACATTAGACATAAAAAAAAAAGGCTTCGCGCTGCTCGTCGCTCCGCAAGAGGGCGACCAGCGGCGCCAACCCTAGCCCCGCCGCCGGCCGCCCGACTCCTCCCCTTCCACCTCGCCCTTTGCCGGAGGGGGAACGCCGGAAGCCCGCGGACCTCTAGGATGGCGGTGGCGGGGCTTTCCCTCTTCCGGGCTCGCCCAGGGAACTCCAGCTTGGGAGGATGGCTCGCCGGGCGCCCGGTGCGGTGCAGCGTCGATGACTTGCCGGCGAGCCGGATCCGCCCCCGGGCCTTGGATCCTCCTCGCCGCCTCGGATCCGCCCGGAACGGCGCTCTCCTCCAAGCGGGGCGATGTTGAAGGCTGCGTCGGCTTCGTCCCACGGAGGCGGCGTGCGCCCATCCTTCAATCGAATCCGCCACCTCTCGGTGTCTCCTACTCTCCCGGCCGCCTTCGCCTGTGCAGCGGTGCGACGACCGCCTCTCCCCGTTCGGCCGCCGCCCTCCTCTCCCCTTCCTCGGCGTGGCACCCTCGGGAGGCTGCCGGCGGCCGGGCCCCGGGTCCTTGCCCGGCTGCCCCCCCGGCGGACACCTCCCCATGTCGGCTTCCTTGGGGGCACACCCCGACAGCCCCCGGGAACTCAACCGGCGTGCCGCCCCGGCATGGGCGACGACGGCGAAGATGGTGCGGGCAAAGCCGTTTCGCCGCGAGCAGCCGCGGCGGTGGGCGCGCCCGGTCTCGCTCTGGGGCTTCGAACGCGTGCGATTCGCCGCGGGCTTGCCGGGCGGTGGGGCGACGCGTTCTTCGGCCTCTCGTCCCCGGCTTCACCGGCGTCCTCCGACGCCAAAGGTCGTCCTTGGCCTCTAAATCGACGAACTTGGTTCATGAGTTTGGGAACCCCAAATAAAGCCGTGCAAGGCTCGGTTCTTGCGATTGACGACGACGCCTTTGGCGCCGTTCACCTCCTTGGGGGCGTTGATTCCTCCCAACTCTACGACCCGATGTGTTGTCGATCTCCTCCGGCGAAAGCCTAGCTCTAGTTCTCTAGAGCCGGTGGCGGCGGCGTCTTCGACGCCGTGACCCTCTTGAGGGCGCCAGCGTGGAGGAGTAGAGTCCATCTCGTGCCGTGGTCTTGTGTTTCTCCCATGTGCTCTCCCGTGTTGTTGTCGCCCCTCTTGGCCTTGGTCGCTTTGGCGTCGCCGTCGTCGAGAGTGCCCTCCGTTGGCGCCTGCGCTCCGTCCGACGGTCTCCCCGGTGGTGCCGAATATCAAATGCGGGTGGTGTTTCCACCGCCGCCGCCATCCCCCCCTCACGGATTCCTCCCCCCGTGGCCGGCGTTGGGTGGTGGCAAGTGGGGCCGGATGTCTTTGGAGGATGTCGCCACCGGTTCGATGGGAGGAGTCGTTGTGTCTGGCGATCCTTCGCTTGCCGGCCCGTCATTCTTAGTCCCTCTCCACCCCGTGGAGCCGTGCGTAGCTACGAGGAGAGTGGAGGTGGGCTCTACTGGCGTTGGTGAAAGCGGCGGAGTATCTTTGCTCGGCGGGGCGCGCAGATCGGCGCTGGTGGGTGTCTTGCGGCCTCGTCTAGAGTTTCCCTCGTTTGGGCTAGGTTCTCTCTAGCTTTTGTTGTAATTGTGGATAGCCACCCCTCTCTCCAATCTTTGGAGAGCTTGTTGTTGTTGTCTCTTTTGTGGTTTAGCCACACCTTTGCCTCGGTTCGTATACCGTTGTACGGTTTTAGTGGTTTTCCACAATTAACCTGGACGGGGTTTGGCCTCGTTTTTCCTTAAAAACGAGGTTATCGTAGTTTTTAAGACTTGAATATATATTCAGGTGGGGGCCCTCCCCGCCCCAAAAAAAAAAAAAAAAAAAAAAAAAAACTATGCTTTTAGAAGCAACCAACAGGGTATTGCAAAGAAAAAGCACCAGGGTTTTGCAAATTCCTACTTCCGGGTTGTACCACAAATACAAAAAGGTACTGAATTGAATAATTAGAAACATGACATATTAGTACCTGCAGGTCGAAGCTACTGATTTCTATGTCTAGTCGACCGTTCCTGCAGGGCTGCAGCCGCTCCTAACCAAAACCGGCTGGAGGGAGCTGTGATGTCCTGGCAGCGGAGCGGGCCAGGCCGACTCGGTGGCAGCGGCGACGTGGAGTCGGGCTGCGGCCAGACCCGGGCGGGGCGGGGCCTGCCGCTGCTCGCGGGGCGGCGGCCAGACCCGGGCGAGCTGCTGGGCGGCGGCGTGGACGAGCTCTCGTGAGGTGAGGGCGCTTAATAGCGTTGCGACCTTCGACGGCTGGCTCGGGGGGGAGGTTGGGCGTCGTGCGCAGGTCGCGCGGCGACCTTCGCGTCGGTGCGCTGGAGGCGGTTACGAAGGAGCCGGGGCCCGGGTGGGCAATAGGGGATTACCGCAGGTGGGAGGGCGATTAGTTCAGCGGTGACAATGACTTCCGCGGGTCTTTTCTTCTCCTGGATAGATTCCTGAAGGGCTATGCAATTGGCACTTAGAAGTTTGGACTGAAACAACTCTGTTGTACTATATTAATAGTGCCAATCAATGACATCCTTTGTATACCTTTTAGTCACACAAGCTCAGGCCTGAGCAGATACTGAGACTCTGAGAGCACCAACACTGGTTACATGTAAGCTGATGGCATTAGAGCACCTTTTGTTCGTGAAACTAATGATGGCATTAATAACAACATACAATAGTATGATAAGAAAAAAACACATTTGGATAAATGATACAAGAATAGCACCTATATTTCAAGAAGGCACAAATGAACAACTAAGAGAAAAAAAAAATGATCCTTCTAAGGATTATATAACATGTTTTTTTTCATAGAATCAAATATTACAGATGCATGGAATGGAGTAAACAAGCACCTAAAAGAGATTAGACAATTTGACAAACTCGATGATCGCCGCAACAGCCACTTCCTTTGCATCGCCAATTGTAGCTGATTCATCATTTGACTCTCGAATGTGGCAAGGTACTTGTTAAGTAAGTTGAATTACTACTTAGCCATATTGTCAATCATAACAGAAAATAATTGACTTGTATCAGTGCAAAACCTCGCCAGATAGGCAGCAATAGACACAAACTGTGGTGAAAAGCCGTAAAGAGTCACGCATGCCGGACCCCTTGTGGTCTTTGAGGATGCTGGTGACAGAAAGGTAGAACTCCCTCTGCTCTCAATTGCCAATTCCCCGCTCACTGACAAACTGTCGATGTTTTTGAAAGATGGGGTGATGTACTCGGCAGCCTTTCCAAAGCCATGGCGAGCTCAAGACTCAAGAGCCTTCTTGTAAACAAATGCCTTGCTGTAGAGCCGTAAGCAATGTTTTAGTACCTAAAATTTAATAACAAAACAAATAACTAAACAGATAGTAGATAGGCGATCACAATGTCAAATCAACCACTCACCATGGCCTCAATTATTAGATGAACTCATTTCGTATCCTACTAACAAAATTGACAGATATTCAAGAATATAAGGATTAAAGTTAAACATGTAATGTTCAAAAGAAGCATACTGCAAGTATTAAAATTAGAAATTCCTGGCTGACAAGTTTGATATATTTGGGAGAACTTCTGCATATAACCAGGTTTTTATCACAAGACTGAAAGGGATAAGCAATCTCAGTAACTGCACCAACGCTAAGGTGCCGTCTAGAAACACAAATCATTCGCTGTCTAAATAGATGACCAAAGCCAACCAATCTGACATCAAATTGTTCGAATGAGGCATATGCAATACTGGAAAAGTTCTTCCTGTCAGTACCGAAGTCCATTGGGTATTAATCACAATGTGGCAATCAGGCAACTGTGTCAATCAATAACCACAATATCTCACAAGTTGAAAACTCAACGTATCTGTTCTTATCCACCTTGGTCTTGTTACCTCACAAGTTGCCTGATCAAACAAATCAGTTGGTCAGGAATGCATATTTTCATGGAATCATAATACCTCCTAACCATAACATTGCAGGAATGAGAGAAGCTAACTGAAATACGCCAGCATACATACATCATAAAGTATAAAGAAGATATGTTCAAGTCGTACTTCTAAAATCCAGGTCTCCCATTGTACAGGTCAAAAGAGAGATGGCTTCTACTCCTTTCACTTCAGTTTGTTTATGATAACGTGGAGGATTTCAAATTACTTTGATGTTAAAATTACCTTGCCATAATTAGCTTAACTAATGGATTAGAATAGTGTTGTTGCTGTCAGTGAACAATAACTGGTGTTGCCAATCTAAAAATGAAATTGACTACTAAACTGAATAAGAAAGCACATGGGTAGGCAAAAAATCAGAACAACATATCTGCAGCTGCTAACAGTGAGAGAATGAAAAGTAAACAAGCTAAGCTCAAAGTGTGAGATTCTATGTGGCTAGAGGCAACACTTAGGAGGTCCCATGCAAATCCTGGCAATGCCAGTCGGTCATGGAATTGCTACTTTCGACAATACTTTGAGTCTTTGACAGATTTTAGTTATGTGATTCCTAAATGCAGAGATCATAAGATTTTGGTTAACAAGAAAAAAACGGTAGCGGCTAAATGACATACCTGATCCCGCCCTACTACCTCATTTTGCAAGTGATTTGGACCGTAACCTTACATGCTAGTGATGCCAGTCTCTCAAGGTATCAGTTCACTTGAGCCCAACAACCTTGGAAGTAAACACAAGAAATATATATTAACCGATAGTGTTAGAAAATGCACAGGTGGATGTAAACTCCATGTATATATTCACCTAAAATGGTTCGACTAGGGAAAACATGTGTCATACAAAATTACAATTCTTCTGTCATATGCCCAGCTACAATTCTGTCACACAAAATTGAAGCACAATGGTCCATGTGTCTGAAGATAGTCAATTACCATAAAGGAAGCAAGCAAATCGACATAATAATTAACAGAATATTGGCTGATTAACAACTAAAAAAGGGCACAAAATAAATAGGCACACACGGGCAGTCAGGGTATTAGAAGGAAGCAAATCGACAAAATTATACTGTTAAGAAGGATCTGTCCCCTCAAGCCTGTGATTATTAGGTGATATCATAAAGTGTTTAGGCAAAAGGTTGTAATTATCCGCTAGCTCAAGTTTATCAATGCCAGGTTCAGTATAACACCTTCATCCTTTAAATAGAAACCCCTACCACCAAGTTGCCCAACTACTTGTAAAAATGTAAATAGGCAAAAGGTTGTGAGAGAGGCGCTTGACAGAGTAGCAGACACATGAGCAAATATGTAGGTAGATGCCGTCGAACCCAGGACCTGGTGCTCGGTGGGGGGTACACTTGACAGACTGTATATCAAATTGAAATAGACAAACATTAAAGGATAATGTAAGCAACAAACTAACTACTCTTGGTCAGAACACGCGGCTTCTCTAACTGCAGATTAATATCATCGTAGCATAGAAAAAAAACTGCTTAAGATTGCTCCTACTATCAGTATATTGGTGAATGAAAGAGAAGCTGAAATGGCAAGCACAAACTTCCCTACCAAGAGCTACCCTTGCTAGTTAGCAACACCATGTAACATGATATCAATATTGTTTGAATCAATCTCCAGCAGTCCAGCAAGGTATATGTCCATGGAAACTCATTTGACTACGTGGAGATCCTTCTAGCAAATAATTATGGAATCATACGCTAATATATCTGACAAAGGCTGCTAATCCGGCCTCTTTTTAGCAGATGAATCCTTCTCTTCTGCAATGCAGCAAGGAAGTCCAAATGATACGATGTGCATACACATGGAGATTAAAGGGCACACTGTTTACCTCATGGGCATTCCCTCAAACACATCCTATGCGAGTCCGATGTTGCAGATGGATTGGAGGTGGTGGGTGCTACCGGGACTGTGAACGCGGGTGTGGATGGTCAAGATTTTGTGGCCGCCGTCCCCGTCATCTTGGTGCCTGGTAGGAAAGCCCCATGTTGACAACCATCGCTAGGGAAGGGAGGAGCCTCGCCCTCGAGGTGAGGCAGCATCTGCCCCACGCCGCCGGGACCAGGCGTGAGCACCGGCTGACTGCCTGGCCGCCGCCGATCCGGCTTTGTTGGGCTGTAAAGCCACCGCAATACGTGTAGGCAAGCAAGGCCAGCGTGGAGGGATCGATCGGCGAGGACGACGGCGGATCAGAGCGGCGGGCGAGTCAAGGACAACGACGTCGAGTAAGGGCTTTCTCCTTCTAGGCCCGGGGCCACCACGCCCGCCCCGCCTGGGACAGGGCTACTACGATCTGGCCTCCGCCGCGTCGGAGGTGGAGGCGGAGCCAAGCAGCATAGAGGAACAGCATGGGTGCTGCTTGTGCAAACATAATAAAGAGCCCGTACGTCCATGTCACCAGCAAGACCAGACCAAGCACGCCGGCGAAGTCCCTGTTGATGGTGAAGCTAAGGCGGGAACCATGAATACGCCGTCTGCTGCAGGAACGGGCTCGAAGACGTCGCCAAGGGAAAGGAGGCCCAACGTGCGAGTGACTGGGCCAGAATGGGGAAGTGACACTGGCCCTGCGTGGCCCGATTGGGGACAGCTGGTTAGCAGCTCCTTGTAAAGCCGTGGAGGCGAAAGAACTGAACCTGTACACGACTCTGAACCGAGCCGGCGGCTCTAATGGCAACTACGTTCGCCGGCGATCTCGTTGATCGGCCGTCGTCCTAGATCGAGGTTTCGAATTACCGTTAATAATTGATTTGGTTACGGTCTATCCACTCTTGCTCTTCCTGCAATGCGAGATGCAACGACACGTTTCCTACTGTTTCCCGTGCCGGCGGTGCAAACGTGCCTGGTCTGCCTGGTGCCTGAAATTTCAGGGAAGCATACATCGAGATATTCAGAACAAAATTTCCCCTTCATGATATATATATATATTGTTTCATCAATTGTTTCCCGTGCAGTTAATCTTTTGATTTGATGCAAGTATGCCAGGCTCTGCAAGCTATCACGGTTCAGCAACCTCTCTCGATCCAGTAGGGCGGTGCCCAGACCCATATCTTTACAGGTTTTTCCTCCTGGACCCCGGACTCTATCGACGGTCGCCTTCAGATCGCGCGGTAGCAGCCTTCTTGATCGAGCCATGCACATCCCTTGACGACGGGGCCTTGTCGTCTCCGCTCGGAGCAAAGAACCAAACCCTTTCTATCTCCGACGGCGGCAGCGGTAGCAGTAGTAGCACCGACCCGCGCTCCCCTTGTATCATGCATGTGTCTAGGCATGCCTTTGGCGCTCAAACGGGCTGCTGCACTGCATCCACCACCACCGTCCATGGCTGTGGTTGGCTGTGGTGAGGGCTGTCAGCGCGTGCACAGTTGCACGTGAGTCGTGACCTGAATTAAGCAACCCAGGCAGGCTGTGTCTGTGTGTGTGATTCTGATTGCAGCCTAGCCTAGCAGTAACTCTCCTCTCAGGGTTCAGGCAGACAGGCACCATTGCCGGCAAGGATGATCGATCATGGTGTCTGCCCTTGCATTCACTTGTCATCAGTCTTTGGCTGACTGGACCGGCCCATACCCATACCTGCAAAGTGCAGTCGGCACGAGGTTGCATTATGGAGGGTGTGGAAGGAACTAGGAAGGAGAAGCGCTCACCATGTGTGACAACGGAACAAGAAATCACTGTTGCAGTCGTTTGGTCATCCAGTCCATACTGCTCATGGATCTATACATGAGAATAAATGGCCATTGCTGACCTTCAACGTCAAATTGTATTGACACTTTGTTGTTGCTAACATACAGCTTATTTGGATTGGAAGAAATGTTCAAACCTGAGAGCATGTGCAGCAGGTCGATCACCTGTCCTGTGCTGCCTGTGTGCATGCATAATGATGTACGGAAACGGCATGATTAGTTTATCTATCTGGGCAGGAGATTCCCGCTGGCACAATGATTTGAAGGAGATCAATTGCTTTGCGTGCAAGCAGACGCTGGCTGCTGAATCTTCGGCTTTCCTCCCTCCGAGCTGAGCTGTAGCCAAAATCCACAGCTATGAACTTTATGCGGAAGGCAGCAGTTGGTTCGTTGTTAGTTGCCCGCCGTGTACTGATGATGGTCAGCTTGGGGCTGCTTGTGCTGCAAACAGAAAACAGAAACAATGCACATGGGGCTGCTTGTGCTGCAAACAGAAAACAGAAACAACCCGTCGGTCTTTGCCTCACCTCGTTTATTTATTCTATCAAATCATATCCATCTCCTGAATCTTTGCTGCAAATGCAATGCGAGATGCAACACACGTTTCCTACTGTTTTCCGTGGCGGTGCAGACATGCCTGCCTGCTGGTGCCTGAAGAAGTTTCAGGGAAACATCCACTGAGATTTGTTTAAAAAAAAAAAAGCAGACTGTTAGCTGCTTACTACAATGCAGTACACTTGTGGATTGAAACCGGTACTTAAACTAGGAAATAGTATCAGTTATCAACATCTATGATTTTGATTTTAAATACGTAGTATACTAGTATACTACTATACTACTACCAAAACCATGCTGAATATTTTAAACCTAGCTAGGAGGGTTGACTGAACACTATTACGACATAATATATATATATATCACACTTGTTCTATGGTGATCTTGTGCAAATTTTAGCAAAGGATATGCGCAGAATTCTCCTGCATTTCTCGAAGCTTCCGCTCGATCGATCGTCGCAAGGCTTTTCAACCGAGTGCAACAGCTTCACCAGTCGCCACAGAAGGCTCCAACGTACATCAGACACTGATGTTTCGTGTCGCTACGAAGGAACTAATCAAGACAGTGATAAGCGAGGTGATGAGTCGATCTAGGCCTTTTATGTTTCAGTTGCGCCAAAACAAAGCCGTCGTCGTCATGACAGCCAGCCTGACGGAGCTGATCAAGAGTGGCCCTGTTTCAATGCCGTGCCAACAAGGGACTCCAGCAGTGCCGGACGTTCGTTCGTTTCCTGCACACGTCCTGTCCTGGCCATACACATCTTCTACCAGTATTCCAGGATGTCGTCATTCCATCTTGTGTGTGGAAGCTAAGATTTGATTTTTGATCGGTTTTAAAACCATCTCGATCGTTTCCATCAGGTCAGTTCAACTGAAATGAAGTGCAACAAAACTAGTCATAGCTAGAATATTATTGAAAGCTTGTGATTCTGAAACATCTACAACAACTCCTGAATTTTGGATCTTCTTCCCGGTGGTCGGTTAAAATATCTTGCGGACTAGGAACCTAGATGTACGACTGGCCCAGACGGGCTTGTCTTGACGCAATGGGATTTGCGGTTGGTTTGTACCGTTGCCCTGGACGAGACGCCGACGGAAAACCTGCAAGTGCAAGGCAGCAGCAGCAGTGCCCGGCTTTCTTTAGGAATTTTTGCTCGGATGTGCTATCTTTGCCCGGACCACCAGCTTTCTTTAACCAGAGGTCCCCAAATGGATATGTCCCCAAAATGCAGCTTTGCTGTCTTAATCCAGTTGAAAATGGTGATGAAGCGTATGGATTTGGATGGTTTTTGTTCATAACTGTGAAATTCCAGCGCGCCAAACTCGACTAGATCTCTGAATTTGGATGGTTTTGTTCATAACTGTGAAATTCCGGCGCTCCAAACTCGACTAGACCTCTGAATTTGGATGGTTTATGTTCATCAGCGTGAAATTCATGCGTTCCAAACTCGAATAGAAGTATAGAATGCAAAAGGAAATGTGAGGATTTGTAACAATGTAAGTAGATGTAAAAGATATGGAAATTACTACTACTCCAAATCCAATAGTTAATACAGTTCTAACATGAATCATCACATGGAGCTCTAGCCTCAATGGAGGAATTACACATGGTTAATGCCGAATTCTCTCTCTAGCACAAACCCACACACACACTCAAACACTGCAAGTCCTAGAACTAGAAGAGGGGTAAAAAAAGAACACCCGGCTATAGTTCTTCCATCAAGCAGCTACTAGTACTAGTACTACTACAGTCTACACTAGACTGGCTAGCAGTAAATAAATATTAAAAAAATCCAAAGCACCAGTGCAGTGCAATCCCCGTCCTGCCCTCCACCCCGTACATCCAAAAAGATTGTACTAGGAGGGTAAAACCGTAAAAGCGCATACAGCAGCGCATCTCCATCGGCGGCGGACGGACACGGCAGGGAGGAGCGGCCGGCGGCGCCTAGGGCTGTGTCGCACCCGGCGTCGGCGGGCGAGGAGTCGACGTCGTGGGAGAGGCGGAGCAGGAGTCGGCGGAAGTCGGCGACGGGGCACGGGATGCGGAGCGCGCCGGGGTGCGCGTACCCGTACTCCTGCGCGGCGCGACGGAGCAGCGCCGCGAACGGGGCTCGCCCAGCAGCTCGGCACGCACCGCGAACCGCTCCATGGGACCGCCTTCCTCGCCTACGCACACCGGCACGTGGCCCTCCGGCACTACCGCCCCCGCCTTCCTCCTCCTCCTCCTCCGGTCGGCGTCCTTGCTGGTGGTGTTGCTGGTTGGCTGTGACGACGCTGCGACGACGCCGGTGTCATCCTCGCTCGCTGACGCCACCGTGCGGGACAGCCGCCGAAGGAGACGCTTCATGGCTGCGGGGCGAGGCGAGGCGAAGTGGAGGAGGAGTGGGAGCGAAGGAAATTGGTCCTTGGAGCGAGGCGAGGCGACGGGCTGTGTCTGCGGAGGCCGAGGAGCTCGGAGCACGAGGTGGCGTTTGGCTGCAGCGGTGCGGTGCGGGACGGGAGGAGAGTGGGAGTGGGAGCTCCGCGCTTTATAGAAAGAGAAGAAGAAGAGGAAAGGGGAGGGGGAGGCGTCGTACAGATTTGTACCCGGCGGGTACAGGTACAGGGGCGGCGGCGACCTGGGCGGGCGGGGACAGAAAGCCGGTGGGCCGGGCCCGAGTTGCCGGCTGGACCGAGTGGGAGTGGCCGGCCGGCCCTTTGGGAGCCACCCACCCACCGGTCCCTGCTGCCAGCGCCACCACCACCACCAGCTGATGAGCGTCGGGGTTGGGGCGGTGCGTGGGCCCAGACGCAGAGACAGACAGACCGGATGGGACGGCGACGGGGCGGGTGGTCCCCGTCCGTCCGTCCGGTGCCGTGAGGAGACTGTGAGGCAGGCGGCGACCGTGCCACGTCCGTGGTCCGGGCTCGTACGGCCGAGGGAAACTGTGGGCTGGGCTGGGGGCGACGGCGACAAGCTGGCGGGGCCCACAAGGACGTGCATGGCACCATGACCATTTTTTCCTTATCGGCAGAAACGTCGAGTGTGTGTCTTGACGACCAGGCGTTTGGATTCTGTTCCTCCGGGCCGTACGTACGCTGCGACGATATTTTCTATACGGTGATGTACGCATGTCTGTCGTCTACGGCTACCGCATGCCGTACTTTGTTTCTACGTACGTATAGTCGTAAGATTACGCCTCCTATTGCGTGGCTCCCATTGCCAGTGGTGGTAATGGCAATGCATCATTTTTTTTTTTTTTTGACAAGATGGGCAATGCATCATTGGTGGATCCACCCGCATTGCGCCTTGGTGAATTCAGGCGGGAAGGTGTGTCATCTGGCATTTACCGACGGCGGCTCAACCCGGCCTAAAACCCTAATTAACTAAAATTTGAAATTACTCCTCAGTATGACAGGCAACTAGTTTGTTTCAACTGATGTGGCTAAGTACACATGTGGGTGGTCCCATGTTAATATAATAATAGCTCTAAAACTGGAAAAACTCACGTACGTCGTTCAAACAAACCTTAAACAAAGTTAACCGAGATTAGTTGGAGATGGTTTAGTATAATCACGGGCTATCCGTAGCAGGTGCATAGACTAATAATCAAAAAACAAAACGACTGATAATTTCTAGAGCATTGTACGGTCGAAGCAGCCGATCTCCGTACGTAGCCGAGCTGTCCGGACACCAGCCGAGCCGATGGACAGAGCCACGACGGCCGCATGCAGTGCAGCCAGCGAGCGGTGCGACGACCGGCCCGACGCGTGGGACCTACGTTCTTGGTCCCGTGGGCACAATGTGTTGGCCGTACTGCTAGCCCTCGTTCTGTACGCCGCGACCCGGCGTACGTGGTACTGTGTGCACGTAGTACGAGCAGGCGTGGACGTCGAGCTGGATCAGCCCCGGCCGGTCGGCCTCTAGCAGTAGCAGGATGTCACGTGTACCTACTGGCTCGCTGGTCTGGATCACCGTCGCGCCGCATTCATTGCTTGTGCCCCGGCCCTAGCATGCACGGCACGCTCGGAAAGTCTACACTGCATGGTGCAGCCTACAGACACGTAGTACGTGCGCTCGGATTCTGGAGCTGATACAACCAAGCCAACATGGTACTCCTAAGGCTGACTCCAACCACTCACCCAAAGCTAAAAATTGGCTGGACACAGTGCCTTTGCATCCTGAAAACGTGCTCCAACAAAAGATGCAAAGACAACACGTATTTTGGGTGGGAGGAGAGAGGTATGGCAAATATGTCTTCTACCGACGCCGACGCAAACCTCCGCCCGCAGCGGTGGGCCCGTGGCGAGCCAGCAGGCTTGGAGAAGACGCTGGGCGGCGGAGTGAAAGGGCACCAGGTCGGAGAAGACGCGGGTTGCGGAGGTAGCGGCCAGTGTGGTCGGGTGGCGCTCTCGCGCCTTTGGCTTGGCGCACTGGTGCTCGTGGGCGAGGCCGGTGCCTTGGCCCTGGCGTAGCTTGTATTTGCGCTGAGCGGCCGTGGACGGAGCTAGCGGTGGGAGGCATAGGGCGGCGGCGGAGTGCTCGTGCTCGCGGAAAAGCGCGAAGCGGCCCGGTGTTGTGCTCGATCAAGGTGGTGAGGCGCCGATCTGTGGCGCCAGCTCGCGTCGGAGGCGGTCCCGGGGCCGCGGCGGGGCGGGACGCCGACAAACGCGCAAAGGCGAGCCCACGGCGGCGCCATGCCACGGTATCGAGAGGAAGGAGAAGGACCTAAAATTAATTTTGTTTCACTCTTACGGTTCCCGATGCAAAATCGCTAGAGGGAAGGTTTTATTAGATCCGGGCTTAGTTGATTTTTGAAAAGGTCAAAGGTCTATATGCAAAGATGTTAAAAAGAAAAGGAGCGACATGTATGGGTGTGTTGGAGATTGGAATTTTTGGGTTTATAAAGTTTCAACTGTAGATGACCTAGAGAGCTAAATGGGTCTCTATTTTAAGGTCTTTTGTTGGAGACGGCCTAAGTAGTACGGACGGCATGGCGCCGCCATGGCCACCGTTTTCTCTTCCAAGACAAGACACGATCTCGCTACCTCCGCTCTCGTCTCGTCTGGACTCTGTTGCGAGTGCGAACCTTCCTTTTACTACTCTCACCGTCATTAGTAGAAACGTCAAGTATCAATGCTTTTTTTTTTTTTTTTTTGATAAAGAAGTGTCAATCCTTGACCAGCAGGAGTTTCGATTCTTCTTTTTCCGTTTTCTCACGGCCGGTCGTATCCGATGCGATATATTGTATACGGTGATGTATACGTGTCTGTGTACATAGGGCTACAGCCTTACTGGTAGGTAAATATGGTACTATATTTTGTTTCTACGTAAGTGTACTCGTAAAGATTACGCCTTCCATTGCGTGGCTGTGCGGGCAGTGGTGGTAATGGCAATGCATCAAGTACTGTGCTCACTCATCGATGGATCCACCGGCGGAGACCGGCCGGCGAAGGTTCATTCCCGTCTCTTTCGTGCTAGAGCCACGCAATGCGCCTTGGTGAATTCAAGTTTGAAGCCCTGTCATTTCGGAGGTACGGCGTCCTAAACCCTAAACCCTAGCTAAAATTTATTTGGAATGACTCGGGATGACAGGCAACTATACTTTGTTTAAACTGATGTGGCTAAGTATACATGTGGGTCCCATATTCTGGAAAGCCCTCACGTTGAAATGTTAAACAAAGTTATCCGAAATTAGTTGGAGATGAATGATTTAGTATAATCACGTACGGGGCATTCGCTTTTTCCTACGCGTGGATCGATCGTTTATGGCTATTGCCGTACTGGTAGTGGTAGTCAGTCGTACGGAGTACTCTTGTTTCTTACAGTACGCGTGTAATTTTATTTGAAAACAAAACAAGTGATAATTTAGGTAATGGAATAATACGAGACCTGCCGCCAAGCCGCTCCGACACGTGGGGCCCGCGATCTTGTTTCCGTCCGTACAGCGAGCCACCATGCATCCGTGTATCCGTACGCCCGCGTTGTACTGTGCACGTAGTACGTGCTGGCGTGGACGTCGTCGTCGAGATCGACCAAGCCCGGTCGGCCTGTAGTTGGACGTATACTGTACGCACCTACTCAGCTGGCTGGTCTGGATCACCGTCGCGCCGCATTCATTGCTTGGCCGCCAGCCCTAGCTTGCTAGTTGCCCATACAGTAGTGTTACCCAGCATGCACACGCAGTGGCGAAGCCATGTTGGCCTTCCTGAGTGCACAGGCACCAGGGAAAAATAAAAAAATAGTTAATAGCATTGGATTTTTTTACCTCTTGTGCACCACCTTAGGCCAAATATGTGCACCACCGTGGCACCCTGGCAATTATGCTTATGAAGTGTGCACTCGGGTCTTTGATGCTCTAGCTTCGCCACCGTGCACACGGCACGTTCGGAAAGTCTGCACTGATACTAGTACAAACAAGCCAGCATGGTAACTATAGCAGAGTACGTGATGTATAAATAATTAATTGGATTTTGATGGCCTCCAAACAAACACTTTTTTATTCATTTATGCAAAAAAAATAGTTTAGGTACAAGAGTTTTTTAAGAATGCTGTACATCGTTTATCTAATCCCTATAGATCAATCACTACTAGAAATAGTCTAGAATTATTTCTTGCCTGCTTTCTACTGGATTTTCCCACATAAATCACCCCATCATCAGAAAAGTAAGCGGAGGAGATCAGCAAGTGGAGTTACACTGATGGACGCTCGTCCCTGGTGGCTGGCCGGATTGAATTGTAGTAGAGTGAGTGCGACGGTGTTGTCGTGTTGACTAGTCAGCTCTAGTGCATGGTTGATGGAAGTGAATACGGTAGGACCGACCCCACATGGAAGAGAGCATACATGGCCCATCCCCCTACTAATAAGCTATGACTTGAAACTGTAGCAGGCTACCGGCAGCTCGTTTCGTTTCTTTTTTGCAAAGAAATGCAAATGCCCCGGTAGCAGTCTGGTCAATGCCGGCACATAGGAGTACCGTACAGTTCGGAATCACGGACCCGTACCCTTGGCTTTTAACGGCAGTTTGGACTTTGGAACAGGCGTGCGTACAGTACGTGTGTGCCCCCGGCCGTCGCCAAGGAATCACCATGATTCACCCACCGGCTTTGTTGCTTTTCTTGCAGACTAGCCGGAGCCGGGCACGTTCTCCGGCGCGGCTTTCTACGTACGCGCGTGCTTGCATTGGCACTGCACTGCACCGGCCTCTGCATTTCTCTTCGCATCGCATGCATCTCGTTAGTTTCTTACTCTTCTTGCCCTAGCTCTTTTGTCTCTCTAGCTTTCACTGAAATCTACTCCGGTTACTCGAAAAAAAACCTTGCCGCCGGTGACTAGCTTGTGATCGATAGATGTCTGACCTTGCCGCCGGTGAATTCTCAACGTCGGTCTTCTAGAAAAAAGAACCTGCTTCCTCGCGGTTTCCTTTTTCACAAAATCCAACGAACGACGACCAACAACTTTTGCATTATATTTGGTGACCTCTCTTCCTCCCTTGCCAGCTGCCACGACACGTACGTTCGAGATCGATTTGACTGATGACAAGTCACAATGCATGGTCGCCATTGGCTGAACAATATAACGTATACTTTTCTTATGACACACAATGTTTACGCGTGTACAGTATGTATGAGCCACAAAATACGAGCGTCACTTTCAAACGCGCTTATACTACTACACTCACGGATCGCAGTGTATCCCTACGGGATTTCGTTTCCGGAGAAGAAACAGTTGCCACGTCCCTTTTTATTGGACTCGTCTCTGCATGCGTTTCTCCAGCAGTAATAATAGTCGATCTTGCATTGGATTGTGTACACGTAGTACGTCGTGTTCTCGATCGGATCTTCGCTTGATGGGCTGCGACCGTCGACGGGTCGTCGTTGACAAGTCGGTACATCATGCATTGCATGGCCATGCATTACTTTTGTACGGAACTGATCAGATCACGCACGGTCCTAGTCTCCTAGAGCCAGTTACGTGCCGGCCGCCGGCGTCACTCACGCGCGGGCAGCGGAGGTGACGATCGGCGGCGCCGTCTCAGATGGAACAACAGGCCGTGCCCTGCTCCGATCCGATGATTGCACAAGTAATGAGGAGTAACAGAGGTCGTGTATATGTACTTATTACAAGGGCCTACTCCGTGTAGGAGACGTCCCTGGCACATGCTCCGGCAGATAGTGTGGGCCACAATACTACGGCTGACGGATCGAGCACGTACACGTACGCGCGATGCACCGGACTGCACGCGGTGTCAAATTGAACTACTAGTATTGAAGAGGCTGGCGCCTGACCGCCGTCCGTGCCCGGGCCAAGCTGTCCAGACGACAGAGCCACGAGACTCCTGGCCCCGGCGGCCCGACACGCTCTTGGTCCCGCCGGCATGCGCACGGTGGTGGCCGTACAGCTAGTCACCATCCGTACGCCCGCGTTGTACTGTGCAAGCGTGGACGTCGAGCTGGAGTACTCACTCACTCGCTGCTGGTCTGGATCACCGTCGCGCCGCATTCATTGCTTGGCCCCGGCCGGCCTGCCGGCTCTTGATAGTACCCAGCATGCACGGCACGTTCGGAAAGTCCAAACTGGAGGCGGATGCATGAAGGGGCTCCGCAGCTAGAGTTACTATTATTCCACTGTATTTCCTCGCATAAATCACCTTATCAGATCGAAAAAATGGATCCAGTAATTGTGAGTGCGACGGTGTCGTCGTGTTGACTACTACCAGTTTCAATTGAGCAATTCACCTTCCGGGTTTTAAGATGTGAAACTTTAACTTGAAATATCCGTATCCTTTATTGTATATTTTAATTCGTACACTTTTATGCGCTTACGGTCCCCACGGCCTCTCTCTTCCCTCCTATATTTTCTGGCGTTGCTCCATGGTGAAATGTCGGTTCTGTCTCAATAAAGGATTTCCATTTTGCTTCCAACACCCGAAACGACACTCAAGAGTTTCACCGTGGTGAAACGTTCATCTTCTATCTCCTGACAGTTTCATGTAAAAAGTAATTTCTGCTGATTTGTCACCTTATTTAATGTGAATTAAACACACATGAAACCTCGTCGAGTGGCCTACCCACTGTAGTGCGTATAGTGCGTGGTGGATCTCATGTGAATAAGATCTGAGGAGTAGGACCCACATGGAAGAAGCGAGCACGCATGGCCGGCCCATCATCCCCCTACTCCCCTAGACCGGTAGCAGGCTAGCGGCAGCTCTTTTTCTTTTCTTTTCTCGAAGAAATGCAGTCTGCTCCATGCCGGCACATACCGTACAGTCCGGAATCACGGACGCGTACCCTTGGCTTTTAACGGCGCAGTTTGGACTTTAGAACAGGGAACGGTAGCTTTCCGTGCATGCGTGTGTACTGCGTATACTCCGTACTACGTACATGTGCCCCCAGTAGAAAAATGCTTCACCGGTTTGTATTGGCACTATAGCCTAGCGGGCACGTTCTCCGGCGCAGCTTTCTATGCGCGTGCTTGCATTGACACTATGCATCGGCAGCTGCCTTTCTCTTGGCATTTCATCGAGTATTGAAATGTACCAACGCCTTGTCCGGCCATGCATGCAGCATGCAGCGACCACAGCCTACGATTAGTATTTTTTTTTTCCAATTTTTGGAACGCTTCTGTGGTCTATATATATATGTTCAAACTTGCCCTGCCTTGGTGATGCACATACTCCCTCCATATTACAATTAGAAAGATATTAGGACAACTATTGATATGGTTATAGAGGTTGTTTGGCTCCCGGCCGGCCAACACCCGCCACGCCGTTGTGGTGAAGAAAACAACCACCTAAGTTATAGCGAGAAAATGCACTACTAACGAAATGATTTTGCAGAGACACAGCCAAATATTAATAGTGGCGGGCTCTTCTTTTGCCCGCCACGGTTATGTCCCTGATTAACGGTGGCGGGCGGTTTTTTATTTTCCGAGGCAGACACTTTTGCCAGCCACGAAAAAACGATTAATCGTGGCGGACACATTAAAAACGCCCACCATGGTTAATATCCATTTTTCATGGCGGGCATCCTAACGTCAATCGTTTTTTTTCACGGCGAGCACCTTAAAAGCCCCCACGAAAAAGGCCAAGGCCCAATTCTTTGCCTTTGATATAAATAAGAAAACTTAGGGTTTCTTTCACATTTCACTCTCTCCTTCATCTTTGTCGCCCCTCTCCCCCCACTCAGCTCAGCGGCGGCCGCGAGTCCACAGCGGCGACTGCACCTCCTCCCCTGTCCCCACTCTCTCTCTCTTTCTCTGCATCCCTCCCTCAACACCGGGTGACGCGCCTCCCTCCCCTAGTCCTCCTCCTCGTGGGCGACGCTATGGGGGAGAACCCTTATTGTTGTCGGTGGTAGCGGATCCGGCCTCCTTCAATTCGGTGGTGGCAGATTCGGCCTCCAACACAGTGGCGGCGTCCTCCTCGGTGTTGGCAGCGGATCCGGCTTCCTCCTCCTCGATGGCGGCGGCAGATCCGGCCTCCTTCAACTTCGGTGGCGGCCGGATCCCACTTCCTCCTCCTCGGTGGGCGTGGATCCGACCTCCTCCTCCGCGGTGGCCACAGATCCCGGCCTCCTCCTCTTCGGTGGTCGCGGATCCGACCTCCTGCGTCGGTGGCGGTGGATTTGGTGGCGGCGGATCCAGCCGAGGGGCCCGCGATAGAGGTGTTGGCGGCTCCTCCTCCCTTTTTGGCGACCGAGCCACATTCATAGCGGTGGCAGCGCCATGTGAAATCCACAATATACGTGACCTTTCAAGGATGATGGCTCAAATGCCCACCACGGTAAAACAAATCCGTGCATCCGAGAAAAATCGTTTTCATTACTAGGGATGAGCTACAAAACTTATGGCATCCACAAGTTAGTAACTAACCAAACGATGTATACAATATCTGTGGCGTATCCTATGGTTTTGTATGGCAACGTGTGGCACAAACCAAACATCCTCTTAATATTTCTTAATCCGATCATGTCTTAAAAGTTATTCATGATTTATATCCCTAATGTTTGACTCAAACCTTATCCAAAACATCTTCTAATTGGGTCCTAGCTAATGTTTAATTGACTCAAACTTTATCCAAACATCTTCTAATTGGGATATGAAGGGAGTACCAACATATTGTGCTCGATGGGTCGTCTAGAAAAAGAACCAGCTTCCTTGCGGTTTCCCTTATAGCATTCGGAGAATCGGACGAACGATTACGATGACCAGCTTTATATGCGACCTCTCTCTTGCTCCCTTGCGCACCAGTTGCCATGCACGTACGTACAAGATCTAGATTTCACTGACTTTGTCAACGCTCAAGCATTGGCAGTATACAATTGCTTGGACTAAATATATACACGTGTATGCACAGCATTACATGGAGTACATATGGTTCGAGCTATTTCGAATGCGCTGATAGACAGCTGATGGATCAGTGCATACGGGATTTCGTTCCCGGAAAAAAAAAAAAAAAAAACAGTTGCCGGGGCCTTGCCGCGCCCCTTTATTTGACTCGTCTGCATGCATGCGTTGCTCTTGCTCCCCAACGTGTGATGACGTACGTACGCATGCACCTTCAATGCATTGGATTACGTCGTGTTCTCTTCTCGAGTCTTCGGCTGCGCCTGCGTGCGTGGCTGTGTGTAGACCACGCCGATCGGCGACAAGTCGATGCGTGCATGGCCATGCATTTCTTTTGTACGGACTTTTTATCACGATGCTAGAGGTATATTGTTCCGGCGTGGAGGTCACGTCTACTATCGGCGATGCGGAAAAGTCGATATTAACCTCCTCAACTTTCGTAAAAACCGCTTTTGCTGATATAACTTCAAAAGCGAGGCAAATCAACTTCTTCAACTTTAAAATCATTCATCTTAGATTCTTAATTACCTCCCTACCATTGTTATATGAAATTTTAAAAGGTAGTTTGTCTTCTTCTTTTTATTAATTTTGGCTGAATCTTTGAAAACTCATAGTAAATAAAAAAAATACAAAATAGAAAATTCAATTTTGTTATACTTCAAATGTGTTGATCTAAACAATGAATATATAATATTATATGCTATAGTATAGTTTTTTATGTAGCTTTAGATTTATGATTTGTTCTAATTAATTGAAATAATTCATAGCCATAGTTTACATAATCCAATTGTCTTTGAAATCCACGAAAAAAATAGCGCTATAAGCGGCGCTAAGCAATAATGAAACACCGCAACGATATTGCCTTTTTCGCGCTATCGGCGCTATAAGCGTGCTATAAGCGGGCGCTAAAAATGGAATAAGCGCCCGTAGCGCCGCTATTTTGCCGCTATTGCCACCGGGCCAAAATCAGCTTGAGGCCCGTCACTTTAATTAAAAAAAAAAGGCCCGGCCCAAATTACACCTCCTTTCCCGTGCCCTTGACTGAACCCTAGGCCATTTCCATCGTTCCCGACCCCATCCCGACTCCAAGTGCCTGGGCGGCGGCGGCAGATTTTGGGGGCCAGTCGGCGGCGAGCGCGGGTCTCCAGCGAGCGCGCGGGCGGCGGCGGAGCGCGGGCGAGCCAGGCTGCAGCGCGGGCGCGGCGGCGGGCGAGTGCGGGCGGCGGCGGCGGCTGTATGGGCGCGGCTCCGGCGGTTCTGCAGCGCGACGGCGGGCGGGTGCGGGTGGCGGGCGAGCCAGGCTGCGGGCGGCGGCGGTTCTGCAACACAAATCGAGTGCTTCACAGTTCACACTCACTTCATATCTGTGATTTACTGATTTTCAATTTCAGTTGCTAGTACATTAGTGCAGCAGTATTTTGACCTGATTAGTGATTACTAAATGGTTCAGACTTTCAGATTTCAGTGCTTCCTGTACTTAGATCTGAGATTACTAAATGCTGTGAGTGTAAACTATGAAGCATTCGATTTGTCATGTATCAATGTATCATATATGCATTCAAGTTAAAACATGTTTTCATGTTCCCTGTTCTTTTGAATCAAATAGCGCGCTATATAAGCGGCGCAATAAGCGGCTTAGCAGTCTAAATGCTACTACGCTATAAGCGGCGCTATAGCGGCCGAATAATACGCCCAGAGAGGGGCTGCCGCTATTTTAAATAGCCAGCGATAAAAAAACGTGGGCTGAAATTTTTATGGTGGGCTAACTATTGTATGCTTGAACTATTGTAAAAAATGTTAGACTCATTAGACCATGTATAAGTTAGTTATAGATCTGTTTAAGTTTGTGCTTATCAAATCTAAATAAACCAGGTTGTTATCTTTACTCTATTATTGCATTACATATTACCTTGATTGTATTGCAATTAATTTGTGGCCGCCATCACCATGATGCTCTGCATTCCATGTCTCCTGAAACAGCCGCACAACATGCTATGATGACTATAAGAGACATCAAGAACAAAGAGAGTGTAAAAGGATAATCACCGCATGAACGAGAACGAGGCAAGCGTCGGGGCTTATGTTATGCGTCCAATTGGCTAAGCAAGAGCTCACATTATTGAATATAAGCTGAAGGGATGATCAAATGCCAATTCGGGCTAGGATTTTACACAATAATAATATCTCCGCATAAGATGGACTTGCTCGGTTAACATTATTTTGACAATATTAACTTCTCTCATAGTTCACAGAATTGAACGTATCCGAGTGGCTTCATCAGGCATCCATCCCCCACTGTTGAGAAACCTATATAGATGCCACCATCCTAAAATAGAGACTCAAATATCAAAATTTGAGAGTTAGAGGGACCCAGATGAAACACTCCTACAAAAAAAATTAGCAACCAACAGTAAATTTTACTTTTTTTATTACAAGGACAACCGTTTTCAATGAAGTTAGTTACTTGAGTAGTAATTAGTAAATTGTCTTTACACCTCTACTATTTACACATGCCAAAAAAATTCTAGGTGCCTTGTCATTCATGAAAGATACAAAAGGTAGGGAACCATTCAAAACTCTAAATGGTTTATGCTATCACAATACCCCACACAGCGTTTTGCGGGCTTGGCTTGCCGCGGATTCATGACTACGGGCGGATATAGTTCGAGGGCGACTATGTTCCTTCCCAAAAAAAGTTCTAGGACAACTAGGGCCCTGGGACATGGCCCAAAAAAGTCCTTTTTACCACACCATTTAACTTTCTGGCCCAATATAGCAATAGGTTCCCACTCCCAGCTATCCAGCCCAGCAAGCTCAAGGGCCCAAGGCAGCCATGAGCAGCACACAGCAGCAGGGCGAGGAAAAAAAGGCGACCGAAAAGGGTAGAAGCCAAAGCAAAAATCGCCGTTGCCGGGGATCGAACCCGGGTCGTCCGCGTGACAGGCGGAAATACTCACCACCATACTACAACGACTTTGATGCACGGTGTTTATTTTAAGAAGGAATAAATTAGTTAATCAAGTGACGAGCCGAATCGTATTCGAACCCGGCCGCCGCTTTTGATAATCCCACGCACGCCTACAAATACATGGTGATCAACACGATCGATCCACAACATGGCGACCGATACGGACCGCGACGAGCTAGTGTACCGGTGCGACGGGTGCGGCGGCGTCTTGGAACCCTGGGACGCCGAGCCCCCGTGATATACGACTGCTTCCACGTCCTGCACGCCGACTGCGCCCACGAGCGCGACGCCTGCCCGCGCTGCCAAACGCCGCGGCGGGTAGACGCCGACGCCGACGACGACCAGCCGGAACCGGTGGACGAAGCGGCCCCCCTCATCACCGCCGGACACCGACCCAGATGAGGACTATTCCGCGTTGGCGAGCGACGATGGCGTGGACAACGACGACGAAGGCGGCGGCGAGACGGGAGAGCCTCGTCTGAGCCGATGCGGCGGCGAATTCAAGCCCGGCAACGGCGAGAGCCGCGCCTCGATGTCGGGGTCCGGCCGGGTCGGGGTACAACCATGCGTCGGCGTCGCGACCAGGCTGCTGCGCCTGCTCCTCCCGCAGAGTTGCCGAGCTGGAGAGCCGTTTCCAGGAGAAGAGGCCGAGAGAAATCGAGGACGCCGACGAGGAAAAGAAGAAGCCGCGGAACGGCGGGAGGAGCGTCTCAAGTTTCCCACCACCACAGGACCAGACTGACCGAACCTCGCCGCTTGTTCCATGGAGTTCAGTTTTCACCGATGGAAAGGGCACCCCGTGACATAGTTCAGGCAGCTCAATCCGTCGAGTATGTTCGCCGACGCCGATCCTAGTGATCCATGTCATCATAGAAAGGCTAATAGAATCTCGTCTTCTGTAATATAAATCGTTCGTCATGTGTCTTGATCCAGCCAGAAAGCCGCAGTTGAGCCTGAATAACCAGTCTGTAAACTTTTGACGAGCTGATTGATATGATCAGATCAGTGGTGTGCATGATCAATCAAGTAGCATAGCGAAAGATATCAAAACATAGAATACATCTAATATATGATATATCAGATTGAAAATTCTATGATCTAAAAAGTAATCAAGTCCACAGTTAAAACTAATGTCACAGTTCTGCGGCATTTGCCTTTTCTTTTATTCGTCTAATAAAATCACGGCAAAAACTTTTGCCGTCCTTTCGAAAAAAAAAACAGTTCTGCGTGCTGTTCCCCCTTTTCTGTTGCTGAAGCTTCGCTACTGCGTGCTGGATCAGCTGAGTTGCATGTTGCATGTGTGATAGTACTGTTGCTGGGAGAATACATACGAGAATACATACGAGTTATAAAGAATCGACGTTTTGGACAAGCTAATTAATTCCATATCTGGTGAAAATCTTCAAATTGAGTGGTCAAAACGTTTTAAAAAAGGTGTTTAGTTCCCTAAAAGCAAACCTTAAAAAGTGCTACAGATCTGTCACATCAAATCTTTCGGTAATGCATGGAGCACTAAATATAGATAAATAAAAAAACAAATTACATAGTTTGGCTGAAAAGTGGGAGACGAATCTTTTGAGCCTAGTCAGTTCATGGTTGAAGAATAATTACCAAATACAAACAAAAAGTGTTACAGTGGCCCAACCCAAAACATTTCACCAACTAAACACACCTTTTAGTTTTGCACACCAGAAATAACAGACAGATTAAGCCCAGCCCATAATATCTTTTCAGCCCACCCAGCCCAAGCCCAGAGAAGGATTGAAGGTTATAGGGAAACCGAGAGAACGATTAGCCTCAGCCCGTCACCCGCCGCGCCGAGATATTTGCTATTATGGAACTCCAAACATGGTGCTTCGCTATAATGGGACTCCTAACGTTTGCTTTTGCTATAATGACACCGAAACAATTACTCTTTGCAAAAGATAACATTTTCGATCATTTTAATTCATTTGATAATATAAAGAGTAAAATGCATGCAGGGGTACTCAAACTATTGGCCTCATCCCATCTAGGTACTAACTATGAAAAACTTAACCATCCGGGTACTGAACTATTTCCAATGCACACCAAAGGTCTAAAACTTGCCACGTCGGGTTTTTTTTCAAAAAAAAAAAACCTATCTATTTTCTCCTCCTCGCGAACCAGCTCCTTCCATGGTGTCCGATCCAGAGCCCGATCCGAGCCTCGACCCTCCGCCACCCATCCCGCCCCCCTTTCTTCCGAGTGGCCTGTGGCTCCCCCTCCTCCTTCCGAGCCGACGGCCGGCGCCCTCCTCCTTCCTCGCGGGATCGAGGCGAGGAGACAGCGGCGTGTCCGAGGACGCGACTCCCCGCTCGCCCGACGCGCCATCCCCGCCGTTGCCTCGCCGCGCCTCCCGCCGCGCGGCACCGGAGCCCCCGCTTCGCCAATGGATGAGCTCCGGCTCCCGCGCTTCGCCCGGCGCGGATGGAGCCCGCTCGGTCACCCGCCCGGCATGCGGTCCAGCGGAGGGAGCGAGGAGGGGCGGCTGAGCCCTGACATCGTCGTCGCAGGCACCATCTCCTGAGGCCTTCATCGCGCGAGGAGCTCCTGAAGGCGCCCATGTCGCGGAGCACGGAAAGGCGCCCGTGTCGCCGTGGTGCACGCCGCCGAGGCCCTCATGAGCGGCCCGGTCGGTGGCGACCTTGATCGCTGGAGCACGGAAAGGGCGACGGTACCGGTAGTGAGGCACGGATTTCCTCCTCGGTGCTTGCTCCTTCTCTCGCACGTCGCCGCTTATCGAGCGGCACCACGCGGGCCGCCATCCGTGGCCGCGCAGCCCCCCGACTCGCCGGAGTCCAAGTCCTCTTCCTTTCACGGACGGAGCAGAGGACGTAGGGCGTTAAGGCGCCGCTGCGGCGGCTCGCGCTGGGGCGCTGGACGAAAGTGGTACCGACGAGCCAGCAAGGCCGGTCGCGCCGCATGCGAGCACGGAGGTCGAGCGCGTGGCGTGACCCGGCAAGCTGCCGCTGGCGCTAGCGGTCGGGCGAGCGGGCGGGCGCGGGCGGATCGGGCCGACGCCGGGCGGCGCAGCGGCGCGGGCTTGCTCGCGAGGATTTACGAAGGCGACGGATGACGGCGAAGCTGGGGCGGACGCTGCCGCGCCTTCGTACCGGGCGAGCGCGTAGTAGCGGTGTGCGCGGGTTTACCGTCTTGCGCGCTGCCGCGAGTGCGGTGGTACGGCGAAGCGAAGCGCCCCGGCGGCGAAGCGAAGCAGCCAGGCGGCTCGCAGGGCAGGCGCGAGCGCTGGGCGCTGGTGAAGGTCAGGAAGGCGAGAGCCGGAGCGAGGGAGAGGAAGGAGTCGGGTTGCGAGGAGGAGAAAAATAGATAGGTTTTTTTAAAAAAAAATAAGCACCGACGAGGCAAGTTTCAAACCTTTGGTGTGCATTGGAAATAGTTGAGGTACCCGATGGTCGCTTTCATAGTTCGTACCTAGATGGGATGAGGCCAATAGCTTCGCATGCATTTTACTCTAATATAAAATACATGTATTTTCCATAATTCCCGTATTGCTCGAGGCCCTTCTGCCTTTTACGCACGCACAATTACATCGATCCCGGCCGTGCAAGACGCCGAGGGGTTCAATCAGCCCTAAATGACGCACAAACAACACCCGAGGGCAAAAACGCCTACTTAGGCTAAAATACGGTATTGGAGATATATTTTGATATTAAAATGACCAAATGTTATCTTTTGCAAAGAGTAATTGTTTCGGTGTCATTACAAAGAAAGCAAACATTAGGAGTCCCATTATAGCAAAACATCATGTTTGGAGTCCCATAATAACAAATATCTCTAGAGATAGTAATGAGAGTTTGTTTAATATTTTAATTAACAATATAACAAACACTCATCCATATGTTATTGTGGTATTATGTTTTTCTAGAGCGAGAAAAACAAATAGTATACCAAAATTCCCATCCGCGTAACGCAACGCTTAAACCGCGGTGGCCAAATGGGCCTGGGCCGCCAAAAGCGTCCGCGTCCGGACACGGCCGCCCCGGCGCATCGTCGCGAAAAAAGTCTACTTTCGGTCCCCCAACTTTTGCGAAAAGTCCGATTTTGGTCCCTCAACTCCAAAAAAGCCCGACAAAAACGGGTCCCTCAACTTTTCAAACCGTGCGATTTCGTCCATCGGCGGGTTTGGGCGGTGGTTTCGCTCACAAGTAACTCCGGTTTTTGCTTACAGGATGTGGTTTCGTTTTCCCCTTTTCTTATTTATTTCGGCGAATCTTTTCAAAAATCATAGTAAATCACCGAAAAATCATAAAATAGAAAATCTAATTTTGTTGGACTCCACATAAGTAGAGCTACGCAATGAATATATAATATGGTATACTTTAATATAAAATTTTTTGCTATGAAGGTTTTGCCTTTTTTTTTTTATTCATTTCAACTCAATATTTAAAAAATCATAAAAATTATAAAAATCATAAAATTGAAAAACCAATTTTACTAGACTCCACGTGAGCATATTCACACAATAAAGATATATAGGTGTACTATTTAATTTATTGGCCAGGATCCCTCGATCAAAATCACGGACGTCAGCGTGCGATGCAGAGATCAAAGACAAAGAAACCTAGCTAACCTAACCCAGTTTAAAGAGCCACAAGAATTCACGCTTCGTGTTATTGCGCGCCTCATGTGGAGTCCAACAAAATTGAATTTTTTATTTTATAATTTTTCTGTAATTTACTATGATTTTTTAAAGATTGAGTCGAAATAAATAAAAAAAAAAAGGCAAAACCTTCTAGCAAAAACTTTGTACTAAAGTATACCATATTATATATTCATTATGAGCTCTACTCATGTGGAGTCCAACAAAATTGGATTTTCTATTTTATGAATTTTCTGTGATTTACTATGATTTTTGAAAGATTCAAATTAAAATAAATAAGAAAAGAGAAAAAAACGAAACCACACATCAGAAGCAAAAACCGAGTTACTTTGTAGCGAAACCAGCGCCCAAACCCGCCGAGGGACGAAATCTACACGGTTTGAAAAGTTGAGGGACCCGCTTTATCCGGGCTTTGGAGTTGAGGGACCAAAATCGAACTTTCGCAAAGTTGAGAGACCAAAAGTAGACTTTTTCCCTTATCGCGTCTCGAAAAATTCCTCACCCACACGCACGCTTCCAAGTCACGCCACAAGTCAATCTGGGAGTGGTTTGGGCCCAAAACCGGATTTTCTCGGTTTGGTTTCTTTTTGGGCTAACATAGTTTGGGTGCGAATGGGCTGGAAGCATGAAGTGGACCGGTTTGGTTTGGGCTAGTAGCTAAAGTGGGCTGGTTTATTTTTTCAATGGAAAAAGTCTACTTTTAGTCCCTCAACTTTCACGAAAGTCTACTTTTGGTCCCTTAACTCAAAACCGACAAAAGAAGCCTCAACTTTTGAAACCGTGCGATTTAGTCCTCGGTGGTTTTTTCCAAAGGGGTTTTGCTACAGTGAACACGGATTTGCTACAGTACATGCGGTTTTGATTTCCCTTTTTTTATTTATTTTGGCTGAAATTTTGAAAAATCATAACTCTTCTATACGACATCGGATGAAGATGGTTTTATATGAAAATATAGCTCTCGATGAGATCTACAACTTTCTAGTTTTGAGTTTTTTTCATTTAACGATGTTAAAATTGCTGCTTAAAAAAATTATACCAAAGTACAACACCGTAATAATCGCTGCGTACTTTTACATGTCGTATTAGAAAGTTAGTAATTTTTTTGTTTGTCAAATGAAGACAGTTTGTATACCAAAATTTTTGCATTCTAAAAAGATCTATATTCTTGTAGTTTTGAGTTTTTATATTTAAAATTGTTAACATGTCGATAAAATAGTATAAAGGCTCCACAAGATATTAAGTTCTTGATACTTTTATGTTATCTTCTTACTGTAGATCTACTCATGTGGAGTCTAATAAAATTAAAAAAGTTTAATACTCTCGTCGAGGGCTACAATTTTTCATGGTGCTGTAGTTTTATATGCGATTACATTTTTGCTATAGTTAAGTACGCAATTATTATAGTGTTGTACTTTTTATATAAATTTTTTTTAAAGCACCTTAACATCGTCAAATGAAAAAACTCAAAACTAGAAAGTTGTAGATCTCGTCGAGAGCTACAATTTTCATATAAAAATCATCTTCATCCGATATATCGTAGAAGAGTTAGGTCACTCACAAAGGCATAAACCACCTTAGAGTCTATGGATTTTTGCCATCGTAAGCATTTTTTGATGACATGGCAAGCCATTTAATGAAGAGAGAAGAAGAAAAAATGAAGAAAACGACGCCTATCATAGACGCCGGGCGCCTACGAGCCAATCGAGGCCACAAGACTCTACCCAAAATAGCGTTGTGGAGGCATGCATAGTTTCCATGGATCCCGTACTCCCTCTCCCGCTGCCGCTGCTTCTCCTCCCCCCGTGCGCCCTTCCCATGCTACCCAAAATAGCCACACATGATCCTTCTTTGATTGTCGCATTTATAAATACTCATTAAATTTTAGTCTATGTAGAAACTACAACAAGAAATCATGCACCGATTGATAGAGTATAGAACACAATTAATTCATATAGAAACTACCTATGGACTCTATGCCTTTGTGAGTGCCCTTATGATTTTTCAAAGTTTCAGCCAAAATAAATTTGAAAAGGAAAAAAAAAATCAAAACCACGTGTACTGTAGCGAATCCGTGTTCACTGTAGCAAAATCACCGAAAAAAACCGCCGAGGGACTAAATCTGCACGGTTTCAAAAGTTGAGGCTTCTTTTGTCCGGTTTTAGAGCTTAAGGGATCAAAAGTAACTTTCGCGAAAGTTGAGGGGATTAAAAGTAGACTTTTCCTTTTTCAATCCAGTTTAGTTTTCGGTTGGGAACAGTGTCAAATCCATGGGTTAGGCCCGGTTTGTAGACTGTCGCCCTCGTCACGGCTCAGCGGCGGCGGCGGTGCAGATCAGGCCGCCGTCCACCGACCGCGCCCGGCGCCCTCGACCTCCATCCGCCCTCCGCCCTCTCCCTTAGCAGCTGCCCGCGGCCCTGTCGGGGTAGCCGGTGCTGCCGGCGTTCACAGGGGCAGCTCCACCTCTCTGCTGCAAGGTTCGTAGGTACTTTCGATGCTACCTCTTCCAAGATTCAATCGCTCTAGGATTTGGTGCTGTGCCTGAGTCGAATCGTTTTCTTTATGTTTCGTCTCCGCCGGATTTGCATCGGCCTGGTGTTTACCTCGTCATTATGCTTGTTTGTTGGCCCTGTTCGATGCACTGTACTTGTGCTGCTTAATGAATAAGGAATATATATATATATATGTACTGTACTTGTGCTTATTTTGTGTTTCTATATACCAAATTTCTTGGCAAATGTCCTAGCTTCTCCTTGCGGGGTTGGACAGGGCTGTCTTGTTATCATTGATCTAGACGTCTAGCTGCTATGCTATGATTTCTTTTCCCATCTTCTTCCTGTACCATCTTAACAAGGGGTGTGTTTAGATCCTAAAATTTGGTGCAAAATTTTGGAGGAATGTCACATCGAGCACTGTAGAATATTTCGTTTGTTAGTGGTAAATATTATCCTAACATGACGTAACTAGGTTCAAAAGAATCGTCTCGCAATATACATCTAAACTGTGTAATTAGTTTATTTTTACCTACATTTAAATGCTTCGATAAATGTGCGGCATTTTGATATGATGGAGAATCTTAACTTTTCAGATAAATGGAATTTAGAGAGAAAGTTGGGGTCTGAACACAACCATGGTACAAGCGCCGACGTTCAGTCAGTTTGATCCTGCGGGAAACTTGAGACGCTCCTCCCGCCGTTCCGCGGCTTCTTCCCCTCCGTGGCGGCGTCCTTGATTTCTCTCGCCCTTTTTGCCATCATGCAGACGGATCAACTCCAGATTTTCGCACATCTCCTCGAGTCTACAGAGACTACAGAGGCGACTCCGAGCTCTCTTCAACTCCACCTCCAACACGTTGGTTACCTTCTCGCTTTCAAATGACAATGGGAACTTTTTTTCTCATGGAAGTCGTTGTAGTATAGTGGTGAGTATTTCCGCCTGTCACGCGGACGACCCGGGTTCGATCCCCGGCAACGGCGATTTTTTTGCCCAACAGGGGTTATTGTGACCCTTACGTTTATAACACCGTACAAAATAACAAGGTGAAGAAAACCTGATGCATCACTTCCAAATTCAAGTTGTTATTATAAGGAACGCAGGAATAGAAAAACACAGAGATGTAATCGCTTGAAAACGCAGGAACTCCAAAGTTTCAGAATATAATCGATTGTCATATAGGCGGTTCCAAACAAGGTTTCATCTGAACAACACAATCAGTCTAAAGAAGGAACCCATGCCATCTAGCAGGAGAGCAAATTGTTACCAACGGCCGCACCATAAAGAAAGAGATAACTTTGAAGATGACATGACCTTCTATCTTCTGACATCCAACCTGATACTGATAACATTCCCAGATACTCTACGAGCCGCCAAATTCACAAATGTTGAGCAGACCAACCACTAAAACTCTCCTCTTTAGGCATTAAGCTTAAAAAGGCTATATCTAAACAACAAGGCGACGAAAAGCTGCCACATCATTTCCAGATTCAATTTAATATCAAGGCAACACTTGGTCATAAAATAGATATTGATCCCAAGCTGCACTTTGCCAACATGGTACCTGCACATAAAAGAACAAAGATGCCGTTACAATCAGTCTGAAGGAGAACTGCCCCCAAAAAAAGGGAGTAATATTTACGAGGATTAAATTATCCAGTACTGTTTGATAATTGTAGTATTGTTTTGAAATTGTAGTAATGTTTAAGTTCTACCAAACTGAAACTTTGAGGAATTTCTCATGTAACTCAAGAATGTCCCCCAAGGCTGTCAAGATTGTGAGACCACTGATGTAAGAATTTTTATCATGGCAGTGCTTGTATTAGTAACTCTGCAGTCACAACCACACTATCTATCTGGGTTCAAACCAGGTCATATTGAGTAGAGAGGTGTGGAGAAAATTGTAATTTGAACCTATTCCTAAATCACCAATTCTACTGTGATCACTATCCCGCCTGCTCGCTTCAGTTTTTCCTACAGGTGCCGGCGTATGTATAAACAGTAGCTGCTGAGATGACTTGCTGCAGCAGCAACCACAGTGTTGTTATAGCAAGCACAACCCGAACAAACCCCGATTTTTATTTAATAATCTGACAAACAGTTCTCCTGTGTTTTAACTGATTCTTTGTCGGTCTGTCCAACCCTATTTGATATAATCTGACAAATGAAGGAAAATTATCAACTACTATGAGGGAATTGTGTAAGCAATAACAGGTAACAAAACAGTTACTGGTTATATCCTCAGATGACAATTGCGTCCAGTTTATTTATAGCTCTCAGAAAATGCCAATACAAAATGAGCAAATACGTGATGAATGCTTAAATGTTGAGTCACTGGTCTATATGACTAAGCTTTGTCCAAGACAGAATACTAGCAAACAAACTTGCCCAAACTTTTTTGCTATTCTTGGATCCCTTAGGTACTCACAGAACTCTATCCATGTCAGCCTGTAAGGACAGCGTAGCAGAACACATGCCAAAAGGATGCTTCATAATAAACATTCTATAAGAAGATATAATTAAGCACTAACCCAATTAGTGCAGAGTATAATAACTCTGTTACATACTACTCCCTCCATAGTTGAAAAGAAAGAAGACGTTTAGGACAGCGACACGGTCTCCAAAGCGCAACTTTGACTTCTCTTTTCTATAAAAATATTTATTAGAAAATTATATATGTATACTTTTATGAAAGGATTTTTCAAGACAAATCTATTGATATGATTTTCACATTTCTAAACTTAACGACTTAAAAGTTATTCATGATTTATGTTTCCAATGTTTGACCCAAACCTTTTCCAAAACATCTTTCTTTTCAACTATGGAGGGAGTATATGTTATTATGTACTGCTGAAAAGTTCTGAAAACATTTTGTTGTAATGTTTAAGTTCTACAAACTGAAATTTCGAGGAATTTCTGATGCAACTCAAGAATATCCCCAAAGGCTGTGAAGATCGTGACACCAGCAATGCTTGTATTAGTAACTACTACAGACACAACCGACATAATGACCACAAACCTGGGAGAAAAGGCATCTGAGAAAAAAGTAACCATGGGGCACACCAGTCACCCTAACACTAACCATCTGGGTTCAAGGCTTCAAGCTAGGTCAAATACTGTAGACAGGCCTAATCCAGCAGTGTGCACGTTTTTGTGAATATGTATATGTAGAAGGAATTGAGTAGAGAGGTGTGGAGGAAATTGTAATCTGAACACTGAACTATTCCTGAATAACTGATTCTACTGCCCTCTATCACATCCTGACCTAAGTTATCCGGTTGTTTTACCTGACTCTCTGTCCAATTCTATTTTATTTGATCTGACAAAGAGTTCCAGCTGAATGAAGGGAAATAATTATCAACTACTGGAGGGAATTCTGTAACAACAAAGGGTAACAAATAAGCAGCAACTGGTTGTATCGCTCAGATGACAATTGCATCCAATTTATTTATAGCTCCCAGGAAATGCCAATCCGAACTGAACAAATATGTGATGAATGCTTAAATGATGAGAAACTAAGATTTTGAAAACAAATAACAGTCGACATATACCAGCATGTCATTATATCCCCTTACCATCACATAATAGTAGCAATACTTGAAACATAATTCTTACTTATAAGTAAAAGACATATCATGCATAATCATTTATAAAGTGAGATTATTTTACACCACATAGTGGATAAATAAAACTATAATGCACAAAAACATACAGTAAAAGTGATTGTAAACCTTAATAGGGTTATCCTGATAAAGATTAAAAAATAGGGTCATTTAATTTCTGGTGAGACTGAACACGTCATTAAAAGCAATATGTGGCAATGTCTTCATTATTTAACCAGGTATCAGGTAAGAATAGAGCAAGTCACGGTTCAAGATTTGAGACTCATAATAAAGTCATAGGGTCATACCAAGACTCATATAGAGAAAATGAACTGTCTGAAACAATGCAATGAACTATAGGTTAAGAAACACAAAAGGGCTACTGATATTCAACAGAAAAAATATAGGAAACAAATAGAGCAATTAAACAAGGCTCTTCTGTAAGTGACAATTTTACATTATTTCACATTTTCACCAGGTAAGAATAGAGGAAAGTCGCGGTTCAAGATTTTAGACTGACATAGTCATACCAAGACTCATATAGAAAGTGAGTGAATAGTCTGAAAACAATGCAATAAACTCTAGGTTAAGAAACACAAAAGGACTTGCAGTATTCATCAGAACAATTACAGGAGAAAAAGAACAAAAGCTTTTTGGTATACTTGCAATGTAAATTCATGCAATTACCTTGAGCATATCGATTCTTGAATGGATGGATACACTGACTGGTAACAGTGCTGGTTTCAAGATCTTTTCAAAATGCATTGACTCAAGATCAACCATGAAGACGCCTCTATTTGTTGACACAAACATCACATTATCATCCCCTGCAATCCAAATTACTCTTTCGTTCTCCCATGATCTCAAAGAAAGAAGCGTGTCCAGTTCAATTGTTCCACCATGCACCCATCGAGCAACACCATCAGAGTGATCAGGTGACGTCTCCCACAACCAAAGTTGAGCTTTGAGTTTGTCTGACATGACTATTAAGCTAAGGCCACCACTCTTTGCTAGGGTACACAAAAAGATGCCCCAATGGTCTTCTTCGACCGGTGGCCCTTCTATCACATCTAATCTCTGGTTGTCCAGATTAAACTGAAGGATGTGAACCTGATTGCCAAAGAGAATCCAGTAAAGGGTATTCCCAACCAGGACATTTCCATAGCCAACGCTGGACAATGGTTCAATTTCTGCAGAGACGACATCGCCCCACACACCAGTCTCCGACGAGTAAACGCAGACATGCACAATGTTGTGCTGGATTTCGTTCCATGCCAAAACAAACTTGAAGGGACCCTTGTCGCCGTTGGCATCGATTATCCCCCCTTTCATATATGACCCATTCTGGTTCCGGACAGGATCCAAGAACTGCCTAATGTCCAGGAAATGGCCCTCGCCTGTGACAGGGTTCCACACCAGGAACTGGCAGATGACTTGGCCAGACCGACCCCTGTTGGCTAGGACCACACGCCCATGGCGGCAGCCGTGGAGTTCCCAGATGTACCTCTCGGAGACGCCGCGCAGCACGCGCACGGAGAAGCGCTCGGGAAGGGGTAGGGTACCGCGGATCCGAGACGAAGCTGAAGGAGAGATCGTCGCCGATGCCGAAGAAGACGCCGAGAGGTCTCCAGTGGTGGGCACGGAAGCGGTGGACGAAGCTGGGGTCGGTGACGAGGCGGCGCCAGCGGGTGCAGACGAGGACGCGCGGGGAGCGAGGACGGCAGCGGCGGCAGGCGGAGGAGGATCTCGGAGAGGAGGTCGTCGAGGTCCAACGGGGAAGCCGGCCACCGCGACGGCAGCGTGAGCTGCCGGCGTTTCGCTTTTGCGGAGGCCGACGATCAACGGGACTAGGGGTCTGGGAGAGGAGGCCTTGGTCGTCCATGGGCGAGGACGCCGACTCGCCGACGGGCAAGGAGTAATTTGGACTGCGCCTTTTGTACTGTCCCTGTGTCCCAACAATTCTTTTACAAAGCATATACAAAATCAAGTTAACAGCATCCAATCCACAGTCAAAATTCATTCATTACCTTGGTGTATACGAGGATCATAATACAACAGGTATTGTAGTGACTTGTAGCAGAACAGGTAACCTGGCACGTCGACAACAATTCTGCAGGAAAAGTAATTTTGGTACTCTACATGCTGTGGAGATATATCTTTGGCTTAACTGTAGTTACTCCCACACAAATTCAACAAGCAAAGGAGCACCAGAGGCCATTGCATCATAATTTGAAAGGAGCTGCAACATTTACACACACTGGCTAAAGGACATGGATTCGACCAAGTAGCATTTGCCATCCTTTTTTTTTTTTTTTTTTTTTTGAAAAACAAAGGTACTGCAGAGTTACAGGATTGCCAATCTTATAAGCACCATTTATTTTTTGGCAATTGTAGAACTCAACCAAGATGGCCATTGAGATGGTACATCCCTAGCTCGGAACCCAATTAAAAGTTAGTTCTCACAGGCCTGGCTCTCCCGCCATTATTAAGCGTCAATCTTTTTCTCTTTGGTGGACAATTCCTAGTCTCCATGTCTTCCTTTCTGGCTAGAATGCTAATACTCATAAAGAAGCCTAAAAGCAAGAAACATGGACTGTTCCTAATCTACTATAGGATGTAAAACTTTGTTAGACATTGCAGTGTAGAGGCCCCTCAACACGGCAAACGCCTCCAGTTCTGTCCTGTCGCACCCAGAGAGGGGGGAGAGACCCAACTGCATTCAGACATCTCTCAAATCCAATATTACGAGCAGCTAGTCAAATATCTATGAAAAAAAATGTTCTGTCCTGCATCGCAGGCTGCTTTGCTGTTTATCATCTACAATTCCTACACTGCAACAAGTCATTTTATTTCTTTGTGATATCAGTAGCACACAGCAGGACGTACAGATAAGTGCGTAAACGTATATTTTCAATCCACAAATCCAATAACCCACAGATCCAGCTCGTTAAGAGACAGCAAGCAGCAGCTGTTCCTGCGCTGGATAAATACTTTGTACCACTTTTATTCTTTTTACGGTTTTACCTCACTACTGCATATCTAGTCCTAAAGGTACGTATGATCATCTGTCAATAGACAAGATTAAAAATCCATCTTAAGCTGTCCCTATGGTATAATTTGTTACCTTTACTCAATAACACCATAACAGAATTCTACTTGGTCTAAGAATAAAGTTCTAGTTCCTCACCTGTTAGGCACATATCCATCCTCCGATCAGATTTGTACTCAAGCCTCGTTCTTAATCCTTCAGAATAAAAAAACAAAGTTACAAATAAAACGAAAAGATATCTCCGTGCAAAAAAAATTAGTAGCAGAACTTGCTGGGCACTTATTTCTTTTTGATGTTTCATGCATGCTTTGGTGACATAATATCAGTAATGTATAAACTTTGATTTTGCTCTTATGACCATATTTCCCAGCTGCCTACTTGGGACCTTACTAAAGTGAAAAAAAAAACAGAAATAAGTTTATTGTTGGTTTAATTTTTTTAGACAGCTGAGTTCCTTTGGACCTACGAATAATGTCTGGTTTGTTGTGTTTTGTTATTGTGCTACAGGGAGGACGCTATCTACAACCATCGTGGTCCATTGATGGTCTCAACATTGTGATTCTGGCCTCTGATGTCAGGTATTAAGCGACGTCTTCTGCCTCAATGGTACGTGTCCCTTCAAACATGCCCTTCCCATTGAGGCGCTGCTACGAAACACCGCCTCAACCTCAATTTGTTTGTTTAGAAAATATAATATGAGTAGCAATGACACCGCAGCCCCTGCCTATTCTCTCCTCTCCCTGTCTGGAAGTTTCAGATTTGCTTCTATGCCCTGTGACAGAACCACCTGCGAACAAATATAGTATTTGCACTCGATTTTTCAAGAAATCATAACTGAAATAAAATAATTTAGTGCTGCATAAAAAAAATCCTCAATAATCTAAAGTCATAGAGGTCTACAATCTAAATCAGTTTTTGCATACCCTATGTCATGCCCTTTTGCTGCCAGTGCCCACTGCAGATCACCGATAGTTGTTGCAAAAGTGGTTTTAGCTGTAGAGATCTGTCATTCAAAGCGTGATAATTGTTCTTTTTTAGATAATGGATAATAATATCCGGCCTCTACATCCAGGGATGTACACAGCCAATTATTACAAAGCTTTGAGAAACAAAAGAGAGAAAAAGCCACGGTCTTATAGATCGACCCCAGATGCTAGTTCAAACAATAAAAGTGATTCCATCCTTTGTTGGAAATCTCTAGAGCAATAAATTCTAATTTCTTGCTTATTGTTGAGAGCGCTTCCTTGGCTATCTAAATCACGCGCAGCTTTATTACCCGATGCGCAAACCAATATGCCCCTCCTAAAATTACCTGTAAAATAGAATTTGATTTCTTTTGATTAAAAACAACATCATTTTCGCATCTCGAGAGAGCCCAAGTCATGGCAGCCACTCCCACCCAAATCAAATCTCTAATCTTTTTTTATTTTGATTAGTTAGCCAATTCCCGAACATATGGCTAATTGATCTATGTTGAGTTAGACCAGTAGCAAAAAAGATAATCCTCCACATCATTTTGGTAAGGGGACAGTCTAGGAATAAGTGTTGGATTGTTTCATTCCCATTGCAGCATACACACTGCTGACTCCCTTTCCAATTTCTCTTAGCAAGGTTGTCTTTGGTCAAGACAACCCCTCTCTGTAAAAAACCAGAGAAAGATTTTAATTTTTAGAGGAACTTTTATCTTCCAAATCTTGCTATGTCGAAAAAGGTGTTTGTGTATCAATAAGGTCCGGTACATAGAGCGGACGAGAATAGTCCCTGTTTTGGTTAAACTCCATTTAAAATAATCGACCCTTCCACCAATTCGACATTAGAGATTCTTGCTACTAGCCTCAGCCAATCTGTAAGTTTGTTATCCACCAAAGCCCTCCTAAAAGAGATGTTAAGAGGGCTGGAATCCACCACTTTTGCGACGGTTGTGTGAGGATCCCGGACTATATTATATAAAGATGGATAACTAGCTTTTAGAGGTTTAGTTCCTACCCATGTATCGTCCCAAAATCTAGTGGTGGTTCCATCTTTGATAGCTTAACGAACCTTTGGCCAATACCTCATCTTTGATATGCATGAGGCCTCTCCAAAAATGAGAGTCATTTGATTTGGTCATCACTTGAGTTATGGATTTGGAACGTAGGTATTTATTCTTTAAAAGAGATTGCCACATGCCCTCCGGTGTTCAACAAGTTAACCAACCATTTGGCTAGAAGGCATTTATTTTGCAACTCTAAATTAAGGATACCTAGTCCCCTTGGTCTTTAGGGCGACACAGATGTCCCATCTCGCAAGTCTATATCTATGTTTATCCAAGAGCCTTGCCGAAGAACCTTGATCTACAATAATCGAGGTTTTTAATCACCCCTTTAGGGATCTCAAAGAAAGACATCATAAAAATAGGTAGGCCGCTTAGGACTGAATTAAAAGCGATGATAGTTTCCCCATATGAGCCCGGTACTTTGCTTTCCCAAGCAAGAGAGTTTACATTTGAAACGATCTTCCACCTTCCTCCATTCGAGTTCGGGAGTTGTCTATGGTGCATTGGGATTCCTAGATATCTAAAAGGATAATCCCCAGTATTGCATCCAAAGAGATTAGTATAAAAGGATTCAAACTCTTTAGTCGCACCATAGCGTAAGATTTCGCTCTTATGAAAGTTGATCTTGACCCCGGATAGTTGCTCAAAGGCACAAAGCAACAATTTAAGATTTTGTGCTTGCTCGGGTCATGATCAAGAAAGATAATGGTGTCATCTGCATATTGAAGTATAGATAACCCATCATCTATAAGGTGAGGGAGGACACCTCTTATTTGACCATCGGCTTTCGCTCTATTAATAATAAGAGCCAACATATCTGCAACGATGTTAAATAAGATAAGTGACATAGGATCTCCCTGCCTGAGGCCGCGCTTGGTTTGGAAGTAGGGACCTACATCATCATTGACCTTGATCCCACACTTCCTCCAAAGGACCATTGTTTTAACCCACCTACACCATTTGGGGGAGAAACCTTTCATTCGTAGCGTTTGTTGAAGGAAAGACCACTTCACTTTGTCGTATGCCTTTTCAAAATCAATTTTGAAAATGACACCGTCTCTTTTTTGGTGTGAAGTTCATGAATGGTTTCGTGTAAGATTACGACCCCTTCCATTATATTCTCTTGGGGCATAAAGACGATCTGTGTTGGCCTCACCATAGTTTTAGCTACCATATTAAGCCTATTTGTGCCTACTTTAGTAAATATCTTAAAGCTCACATTAAGAACACAAATTGGCCTATATTGCTGAATTTTTGTAGCATTATCCACCTTTGGAATTAAGGTAATAATACCAAAATTTAGGTTGTATGCAGATCAAGGGCCTCCCTATGTAGCTCAAAGAAATAAGGACAAGAGATCATCCTTGATGACACCCCAAAACACACGATAGAATTCCTTGCAGAAAATCATCCTGGCCAGAGCTTTATTATGCTCCATTTGGAAGACCGCCTCCCCTCACTTCAGATTTAGTGAACGGGCCGATGAGGATATCATTTTCCTCCGGTGATACCCTTGGGATGTCCAGGTTTTGGTCTTCCCTAAGGGATATATCGAAATTTTTCGGTGGCCAAAGAGGTCTTTGTAATAAGACGTGATATGACTTTTGAGCCGATCATCACCGATCACAACACCTTGATCATTTTTAAGTTTATAAATATGTTGCTTACGATGTTTCCCATTGGCAACTAGATGAAAGAACCGAGTGTTAGCATCCCCTTCCAATAGGGTTTTAACTTTGGCTCTCTTATACCATTTTAGTTCCTCCTCTCTTAGAAGATTAACTAAACTCTCTTTTAGATAGTGCTTCATATCAATCTCTTATTCAGACAAGGGAGAGAAGTCAGCTTTCTTATCTAAATTTTCTAAAAGAGCCAGCAGAGTCTTTTTTTTTCTTTCGATAAGATCCTGCATATGCTTCGCCCAACCCTTAGATATTGTTTGAGTCTTCGGATCTTGAACCGCCCAATGCTTCAAGAGGGGTGGACCCAGAGCAAGGAGATTGCCAAATATTTGCAACCATATCATAAAATCCATCTCGAATCAACCATCCCCTCTCAAATTTTGAAAGGAAGGTTGTGGGATAAGTGGGTTGAAGTGCCTGTGTTAAGCACAAGGGGCGTGTGGTCCGAGATATTCCTATCCCTAGGTTCAATCTGTTGATAAAGGAAACATGAGTTCCCATTCCGTGCTTACTAGAACTCTATCCAACTTTTCAAAGGTTGGATTATCCCCAGGTCCCACCCAAGTGTATTGGCGGCCTGCCATTGTAATCTCCTTAAGATTCAAAGATTCAATGACAGCATTAAAAAGATTTGGCCATTTAGGATCGAAGTCCCTAAAACTTTTATCTTCTGGGCTTCGCATTATGTTGAAATCTGCTCCTATTATATATGGAAGAGTTTCTTTGGAACAAGTGTTGGTCAGTTCTACTAAGAAAGCACTCTTATTGTGGAGTTGTGCTGGTTCATAAACCGTGTATAGCACAAATTTGAAGTCATTTGATTTGACTCTCAGGGTGAATTTAACATAAAAATCCCCCTCATCAATGGCACCAATGTCAAAGACATTCAAGTCCACGCCTAGCAGGATGCCCCCGACCTTCCATGGGGTGCCATAGTGTGCCAAAGAAACTCATGTCCTGCACAAAGATTTTTGAGGACATGATCCGGGAAGGAATCCCGACCTGTTTCGGAGAGAGCAATAAAATTAATTTGCTCTTCCTTAACTAGTTCTGCCAACAACCTATGTTTAGCCAAGTCTCCCGGACCTCTGCTATTCCGAAAAACTCCCTTCATTTTAAAATCATTTTGGAGGGGGTCTTTGGCTTCTTGGGAAGTTTGCCATTTTTAGTATTCTTGGCATTATTATATTTCTTTCTCCGACGGAGTGGAGAGAGATCTATGATTTGATCATTCTCCTCCTGTAAATTCTCCTTTAGATTTCCACAAGCGTGGCTGAGAATTGCATAAAGTTGGTTATCCCGCTCATCTTCACTCTCAAGAATGGAGGTTTTAGATATAGCAGAACCTTTTTTCTATTAGCACACAAGGTTAACCTGTCAACCTCTAAGTTCTTTAAAATAGCTACACCAGAGGTGCCTAGGTTGATGCCTATCCTATCCAGGTTTGAAGAAACTTTGGAATCTGGAAAGCTAGTGAAAGAATTACCTGGGAATTCAAGGTTCTTCTTTGCTGCCATTCGATCAACCTTTTGCATGGTGTGGACGTCCGCCGTTGCCACCGGGGAGGCCGGAGCTATGACGCAAACACTTTGAATGGTGTGCTTTGTAGGTTCAAGTCTGCAGATTCCCCCCAACCCGGGAAGTGGTGTCCACGTGTTCGAGCACCTTCTCCAAATATGAGGCGGTACCGGGCGCCGCCAATGGTGAAGCGGCACCAAAGGATGGTGTAGAGGTGCCGGCGGCAGATGGCGATGTCGGTGAGGTTGCACCGCCGCGATAGGCCCCGGTGCGGCCGGGTATCCCCGTCGCCGAACGCCCATGCCCCTACGCCCTCGGTGGCGAGAGCGCGGGATCCACCATGGTTCCGCCTTCCTCCTCGGCCGTCCCCGGGCAGCGAGAATCCAACGAGGCGAGCCGATCTCCACTACCCCCGGGCCCGAGTGAAGGAGCGACAAGCGCGCCGTCCTCATGTACAAAGGGGGCGTGCCCCCTCCGGGGGGGATGCCTGGGTGCCGCCACGCCGCCAAAGTGCCGCCCTCGAGCCGCAGCATCGGTTAGCGCGTTAGCGTGGCGCCGCCGCCGAAGAAAAGCGCCTCCGCCTCGCAGCGGTCTTGGCGAGCAAGACCGGCGAGGGAGTGCCGGGTCGACCGCCCAACACCGAGCGATGGTCGGCGGGTGTGACGCCCTCGGCCGCCGATCGAGCCTCCCGCCGGAACTCGACCGGTGAGCACGGCCACCTCGCGCCGCAGCTCCACCACCACCCTCGGCCGCGGCCTTGGCGCCAAGACCGGCGAGGCGCTGGCGACCGCCCCGGGCGGGAGATGGTGCGGCCGGGCGCGGCGTCCACGCCGACCTCCCGCAACGGAGGGGGCGGGCGCGTGCGCCCTCCGTTGGGGACGCCAACGTGAGCGCCCCCTCGACCACGGCCGAGCGCGTCGATGTCGACCGGCGAGGCGGGTCGGGCGCCCTCCTCCACCAAAGAAACATTGCCGCCCCTTCCGGTAGAGGCAGCGAAGACCTCTGCTCAAGAGGTTGTGAGATAGGGGCGTTGGTGATGTAGAGCCCCCTAACACCTCAGCGATGTTGTCAACCGAACCTGTAGTGGCATCCCCTCAGCGAAAACTCCAATTTTGTGACAAAACAAAGAGACATATTGTTAGAATAAGCGGCCGGTTCCTCTTACGTCATTGGAGAGTATGTCTTCCGAGGGGATCCATTATCCGACTCAAGCATAACTTTGGTGCTCATCTCATTAAGGAACTGCTCAAATGCCATATTCACGACTTCATTCACCACAGCTACTTGTTTCTCGAGGAGGAGGTTCCCGAGAAGAACTTGGAGGTTCCCGAGATGTGGTATTATTAGCCTCGGGGTTTTGAGGATTTTCATCTTCCACTTCTTCCACCTCTTCCATCTCCCGGTCACTCCCTTCCGGATCTTTATCACTACCATCCAATAGATCTTCATCCCTCGGCTCCACAGGATCGAGGCAAAGTATGGCTTCATCGGGCTTAAAATACGTGTGGTAAATGCCGATTACCAGCACAAACATCAACATATCAAGGGATTTTTGTAACATCATACACCCCACAAGAATACGGACTGGCCCATCGCCCACAGTGGACCATATCCACCTTCCGAGTAGCTCCAATAATGGTCCCAACCGCCCACGGAAGAAAAGAACGAAGTACTCTCGGGCGCCTCGGATCATCACCCATACGATCCAAAACCTTATGGGTTTGACATCATCCACAAATTCAGAAAAGCGATGGTACCTTCCTTGTTCTTCGTTTTGACGGTGTTGATTGCTATCATGCGATCAAGGTCTTCCTTGCTAGGAAAAGAGACGGCAAAAGTTTTCGCCTCCAATGATGTACCACCCAAATTCCAACGAACAAGGATAATCCTTGCTAGTTCGCCTTTTAGCGACTCACTTGTAAACTTCTCCCTCTTCAACCGAGATGAGAGTCGCCGATGATGGATGAAAGGTTTCTACCGCTTGATTGTTTCTTGGAGCTTGAATGTGGAAAAACCCATACCATCCTCGCCGGGCGCACACAAAAGCGACTAATGGTTTGGGTCCCCGTAGCGGCGGACATTGGTTGGTGAAGTGCTCTTCTCGTGCATATAGAACACTCCCTTTCCCGTGCGCTTCCTCATCTTGCCCGACTCGATCGTCCGCCTTGCAGCTGTCAGTAGCAAAGATGCCCCTCCCAGGGAGCCACCACGGCGCCGGGTCCCGGACTTCGACAACGGCGTGCGAGGATGGCCGCCATGGTACCGGCGCCGATCACCGCCAACCGGGAGGGGGCACCGCGACGCCACCGGCTTTGCCACGACCACCATCACCGGAGGGGGTCGCCCACCACCGGGTGTGGAGGATCTCCCCCGCCAGCGACCGCGACCCCGCCCTGGGGATCGTAGCCACGTCGCGGCGCGTGGCGGCGGTTTGACGGTGCTCCACGGCCGGTGGCGCCCGATGTCCTCTCTCTTCCCATCTCCTCCGGCCATCGCACGCCTCGCAGGTTCGCAGCCGGGCGGCCGCGGAGACGGGAAGCACAGATGGACCCAACGCCTAGGGTTTGCCTTTGTGTCGAGGCGGACCCGAGGCCGAAGTCAGATCCCGTTCGCCAACCATTGGAAGCTGAACTGGGTCGGGCCGGTGCTGAGCCGGGCCGGTTCGAGGATCGAGCCGCAGGCTTTGGTTTCAAATTTGAAACCACGGCCGCATCGGATCGCCCCCGCCCACGCTCGGATTGCGCCGCGGCCCCGCCCGGCCACAAGAAATCGCCGAGGGTGGCCGCCGGGCGTGATCCACGGTGGCGGAAGCGGGCCCTTCCATTGCCGCAGAGGCGCTTTGATACTGACGAGGTTGGGTCGGCGGTGTGAGAGCGGCGCGGTCGCGAGTCCGTGCCGCTGTTTGTGTAGGCACGATGTGCATCCTCTCCTGGTAATGGCGGGTCGGTTTGCAACGCATCGCGGCAAATCCACCGCGCCGCCTTGATCCTCGCACGGGGTCGGAATCGGATTCATGATCCCAAAACTTCCCTTTGACGGGTCGGTGGCTCCTTCGCCGTGATTCGCGAAGAGCGAGTCTTGTCGACGGCGCAAGAGAGATAGAGCCACCCCCATCACCGTGGCGGTGCCGGCGGATGGTGGTGAGCCCGCTGCGCGTAAGTTGCAACGGTGCTCGGCGGGCGCCCAAGCGCCGCGAGGGCGGGCGAAGCTCGGGCGGCGCGGCGTGTCGGTCCAACCTAGCCGCTCGGCAATCGGCATGTCGTTCTTGAAAGATTCAATCGTGTCATTAAGCTCATCAAAGTGCAAAAGTTTGAATCACGTATTCTTGAAATGGAAGTCGATCTGCATCCAGCACAAAATGCTCCTAAAAAATACCGGAGGCCATTGCTGCTACATGTGAGTCCAATGTGGTTGAAATTTTACGTATATCGATCATACAAGATGCTCCTACAGAATTTGACAATAGTACGTGCGTGTGAGTGTGATTACAGCCTAGAGAATTTGATTGATGACATAGACAAGTTGACTGCGGATAGACATGAAAGCAAGAATCGGGTTCCACGAAAAGACCGATGACCTCTCCGAATCAATCTCGCCAAATCCAGAACGTGCTTACCTTACCTCGGGCTCGGGGAGCAGCCGCCCGACCGGAGGGGGAGCAAACCGGCGGAAGCAGTGTCCGGCCGCGCGGCGGTGAGGAGGGGAGCGGCCGACGGAGCGGTAGAGAAACAAATATCGGCCGGGAGGGGGGCCGGCCGAGGAGGACGGAGCCGAGAAAGATGGTACCGGAGAGGAGGGCGCGAGGACGGCCGGGGAGAAGCACGGGCGGGCGGGGCGTCGCGGGCACAGCCGAGGGTCGCGGGCGGCGCGAAGCACACGGCAGCTGTTTTGGGCGAGCGAGCCGAGGGCGTAGCTTCGACCGTGGGGCGAGAGGCGACGAGCAGCGCTGGGCGCTGCGCCGGCCCTAGAGCCGGAGAAGAGAGGGAGGGGGCACGGGTGCCAAGTCGGAGAAGTGATGAGGTGAGGCGCGGTCACGGAGTGGGAGGGGCGGCGGCGGGTGGTGCTCCACCTCCTCCCCGCCGCTGGGCGGCGACGGCGGCGGGCGCTCCTCCTCCCGGGGCGTGGGTGCGGAAGCCGGGAAGAGAGGGAGAGGGGCGTGGTACGAGAGTCGGGGTGAAAGAGCGGGGTGAATCGATGGGAGCCGGGTGGAGCGATATCGTGGGCGTGTTTCACTTCACCGGGGACGATTCCTTTTCCAATGTTTTAGCTGTAGAGATTATAACATATGCAGGACCCGCACAACAAAGATGCGGCATGCAAGAGTGCTCGCGTGCGCCACGCGTCTTCCAGTACACCGTGCGGGCCGTGCCTCTTCGTTGCCGTGCTTGACATTTGTGCCAACATATGAGTGGGTCCGTCCAACTGCATGTTGAAAAAGAGAGGGAGCACAGAGGTGTACCCATTGTTGACCCACGCCTGGTACAGAGCGCTTGGTCCCTTAATTGGTCGCTTGAGTGCTGGTAAAGATCTCTTGTTTGGTTTTGGCAATTAGTGACATCCGTAGGACTAATCTCTCTATGCTAAGTGGTTGATTTAGATTGGAGATTGGTCTAGCCAAAGTTGGAGCATGGTGATCATGGAGGATGGATCGAGGTGATCCACAAGGTGATCAATTGTCCAACTTGGAGAAGATGGAGATCAAATGGGCTCAAGGCAAAGGTATAACCATAGGGTCATTTGGTTTTACACTCAAGACACCATAGAGGGTGTGAGTGGTTATAGGATCGATAAGCCGTACTATTAAGAGGGGACAATTGTCGGACATATCGATCTTCATGTGCCTCTAGGTTCATAATCATATGCATGCATTCTAACCTAGAGAGCTAACTTCGCCTTTGAAAATGGTTGAGAAAATGCTAACACACTTGCACATGGAGATGTACACTTGGTGGTGTTGGTACTTTTGCTAAGGCGGCGGTGTTTGTAGGGTTGAGTTGGGTTTGGGTACCGCTCACCCTCCCCCCGAGCTTGCGAGGGGGGATTCGGCGATTTTGGGAAAATGAAATGCATATTTTCCATTGCGCCGGATGCAAATTTGTGGAGAGAACTTGCTAACCCTCGTGCTCAAGTTGGTATACTTTTTGGGTAGCTTGTTGAAGCAACGGTGAAGCAACGACGAACAAACAACGATCAACTCGGAGGTCTTCGTGAAGCTTCGGGCGTCGGGGGACGCCGCTTGGCTCGAGCGTCGAGCGCGTCCGAGGCATTGTCACGGCAGCAGGGCTGTTCGACAATGCGTCAGACGCGTCCGGACTCGGCACGTCAGACGCAGGTCAAAGTGACCCTGGCGTCCGACGTATACAAGTGGCGGTTCTGCGCGCCGGTGTTGACTGCGTCGGACGCTGGGCGTCTTCACGTCAGACGCGTCCGACGGCACGTCAGACCCAGTCCAGAGAGGTCTGCAAAGAGGGGCGCGACCCGTCCGGACGCTGGCGTCGGACGCGCGTCGACGCGTCCGACGGTCTCAACGGTCAACTGGTTTTCAAACGTGGTAAAGCGTCAACGCGCGTCCGACGCCGCCGCGAGAGCGTCCGACGCCCGTGCCGAAAGTTGGGGGATTTTCCCCCAACGGCCATATTTCGAGTTGGGGGCTATATATACCCCATTGGTCGGCTCTTGCTCTCTCTCTTGGCATTGTGAATCATTCCCATACTCCCTAGAGCTGAGCAAAAGCCCTTCTCCTCTCATCCATTGATTGTGAGCTTCATTCTTGAGAGTTGAGAAGATCCAAGTGCATTTTGCATTGAGCTTTGCATCTAGAGGCACTTGGAGATTGTTGTGAGCCGGTGGTTGTCTTGTTACTCTTGGAGACACCGCTCCTAGCCGGCTTGGTGGCTGGTGGAGGCGTTGGCAAGAAAAGGAGATTGTTCTTGGCCACCTCCGGTGATTGTGAGAGGATCACGCACTCCTCGTCGGGAAGACAAAGTGCAAGAAATACATTGCTCGTGTCTTGGGTACCTCACTTGTGAGTGGTGGCTTGAAGCTAGCAAGTGCACCGCCTAGCTTGAGCACCATCCTTGTGTTGGTCGGCACAACCGGAGACTAGCTTGTCGGTGTACAAGTGAACTCCGGGTGAACAAATCGACTTGTTCATTCTCTTGGTGATTGGTCTCTTCCTCATATTGTTGATTGATTGTCTTCTCCATCGGTGATTGGATCATTGCCTCTACACGTTGGTATATCTAGTTAACTCTCTTGTATTTACTTCCTAGTTTACTTGTGTAGAGAGCTAGCACTTGCTTGTGTATGTGTTCTTGCTAGCATAAGGATCATATCTAGGATTGCTCACTAGATAGAGTAGTAACATAGCCCTTGTGTGACTTAGAGATCATGGCAATATTTAGACTTGTCACTAGAAGGCTTGCAAGACCACTAGAGCTAGCGCAAAGCAGCTTAATCGTCTTTTGTTATACTAACCGGTTTGTTTAGTGAAGTTTGTAGAATTTTTATTAGGCTATTCACCCCCACAGGCGCTCTAGCCATCTAGGACCTTACAGGTGGCCGTTTGGGTTGCATTGAGCTGGTGTCTACGAAATGGTTGCATTGATTTGCATGACACAACTATGCCGATGATCGTGTAGCTGTAGAGCCTAGACGACCAAGCGGATTAGCTTAAGCATGAAGAAGTCGGCCAAGTCCATCACGCATTAATCTTGTCATCCCGTTCATCCTTGAACTCGGGCGTATGATCCATGACCGTTTTGCGGTGAGGTCAATGATAGACGGAGTCGCTCCGTAGAGCATGAGCATGGGACCCCGTGAGTCATAGCACTTTCGGCTTGTTGTAACATACTTGAAACATGGTGAAACAAATTAAAACATAAGCTTGTTATATAGTGCAACATTCAAGTAAAACCATTGAAACATGCGTCTAAAAGAGGTGAAACATAAACATGGTGAAACAAATTAAAACATAAGCTTGTTATATAGTGCAACATTCAAGTAAACATTTGAAACATGCGTCTGAAGGAGGTGAAACATAAACATAGTGAAACAAATTAAAACATAAGCTTGTTACATATGTCTATAGCCACGACAACATTTGCAATATTCACATAAAACATTTGAAAAACATAAACATGGTGAAACAAATTAAAGCATAAGCTTGTTACATATGTCTATAGCCACGACAACATATGCAACATCCACATAAAAGGATATGGAACATGGTCAATCAGTCACTCTCATGTTAAAAGGAGCATCATAACATCATAAGGAAGTACTTGCAACAGTAAAATAATACTAGTTCAACATTGTTCATCAGACACTCTCAAGATATAATAAGGAGCATTACAACATAGTATTTTGAAATAATAGTAGTTCAATCTGCAGTGTTGAAAATGATACATCAACACACAAATACACATTTTTGTTTCTTTTTCACTCGTGCAAGTCGAGCAGGTATCCTATACCCCATGCAACATATAAACTAGGTTAGGCCGAAACATGGATTACGTGGTCGTAAATAAATTATGTGTCGTATATAAACTAGGTTACCCCATGCAACATAAATTTTGTGTCGTAGCTTGGCGCAGAGCCTTCCGAACTCCCCGGCTCCACCAATTGCCTGGCCCATCCTTGCACCCAGCGACGCCGGCATGAGCCCCGACGCGGGAGAACTCAAGGCCGGACAGGATCTCCGCCCACCCCTCGATGTAATGCCGCGGGCGCTAGGAGAGGCCCAATATCGGGTCGGCGACACCGCCGGGCGAGGCGCCGAGCCAACCAATATTTAATGTACAAAATAAATACATTTTAGCCCCCCCTCCCCCCCCTCCCTCCCTGAATTTATGTTGTAGTACACCATAAAAACTAGCTGCATCCAGCCCTAATGAGGCATCATTTTTAAAAAAACTTAAAAAGAACTTTGCTTGAGAAAATTTTAGTGGTTTGGATAAACTTAAAATTCACTGACTTCGTTCTAATGAATATATCGATCGTACCCTTTTAGCTTTGTTCTAGATGAAACACCTACATACTGCTTGTACTATTTTTTAAAAAAAATACACAAAAATCTATAAACATCAAATCAGTTTGATTCGATCTTCCGTCACGAGAAATTTGGATTGATGATATCGCAACTGTCTTGGACTGCAGACCCGGGCTGGAGCAAAATTTATGGGTCTCCCTAGCGTTCGGACGTCCGATGGATTTTTTTCCATCGGACGCCTGGACCGGCCCTGCTAGCTAGCAAGCCTCATGACTCCGCATCCTCCGTTTCCTCATGCGCATAAACAGCCTGCCCCAGTCCGCATGCGGCGTCACATCCGCGTTCGTACGAGCTCCACCGCCCGCCCCTGCCTACGCGAGATAGCTCACCGCATGTCGCGACACTCGCTGGTGCCGTCCGCATGCGTCCACCGCATGCCCCTGCACGAGATAGCTTCGCCATGTCGCGCAACATCGTCCGCGTGCCATTCGGTCGAACAAAAACACTTGCAAAATACATCTAAAAACACATGAAAAACACTTGAATGTGCACCGGCAACATATGTATGGAACACATGAAACATCCAAAAAATATATATAACACCTTGAACGGTAACATGAAACCAGTTGCTGCAACATAAGAATGAAACAGCTGAAATCATTTTAGAACATCCTGTTGCAACATACCATAAAGATTAAAAAACGATTGAACTAGTTTCTGCAACATAAGAATGAAACAACTCAAAACATTTTAGAACCACCTGTTGCAACATACCATAAAGATTAAAAAAACGATTTCAAGACATGTCTGGAAACACAGATGATACATTCTGAACAAAACACTTGCAACATGCATATGAAATAATTGCAACATCTGCAACATCCCAGATCTTTTTTTGCTTCATCCCCGATCTTTTTTTGCAACATCAAAATGGAACAACTGCAACATATAGTTGAAGCAACTGAAACAATGGGAACATACATCTACAACATTCAAGAGGGCAACGTCCTGGCGGTCGATTCCAACAACCGGGGTTGGAGCTGGCCGCGAGTGGCGGCACACGAAGCGCTACCGCTGAGTGAGTAAGCGTGACCAGCAGTGAGCCAACCCGCGTGCAAGAGAGGCACACTCGACGGTACTCATCATGCATCTTTGAGTGCGCTTACTCACTGCCGTTACTAAGGGCAACCTCAATGGAGGCTACTAGTAGTAGTGGTTATAAGACAAATAAAGTGATCCACATAGATGAGAAAAATATTGAGACTACTATTTACACAATGCAAAATATAACTATTTATGACTTATATATAAACTTTTTTGCTTTCATCATGCCACACCTTTATTTCTTTTTTCTCTTCTTTTTAATATGGACCACCTTCTCTCCCTAAGCACATATAAAACTACAAGCCACTATGACAAGATTAACACACCTATTTTTTTATCCAATACTACATGGTGCTTGAGGCTACAAGGGAAAAAAACATGCAATGGGGAAGCCTAATGCGGAGTTTTGCCGATCGCCGGTGACTCGGCCGGCCGGGACTTGCTTTTAATTCCAGTGAGGACGTACTACTAGTACCGACTGCGTCAACGAGACGGGCGGACAATAGTAGTGGATCCCGGCGACAACGAGCACGCCGTTGGACCTGCATGCTTGGTGCTTCTGCACCGGCCGCAGGGCGCTCAACTCGCCTGCAGTTCCGAGCCAAACAACAAACACTATGCATAAGCACCTTTTTGTTAGAACACATACTCCATATGCCGCTTGGCTGAATTAAAGTTGCAGGAATATCTTCAAACGGCCAAAAACTAAATTACAGCTTGGCATGTACTCCATATGCCGCAGTTCCGAGTAGATCAGATCAGGGCTGGGATAAAACTGCCAGATTGCAGCTTGGCATGTACTCCATATGCCGCTTAGATGAATTAAAGTTGCAGGAATATCTTCAAACGGCCAAAAAACTAAATTACAGCAAGTAACTAAGATAAGCACTAGGCTAACACTTGATCTTTCCTCCCCTTGGACCTCTTGCCGGCCAATCTTCAAAAGATAAGCACTCGGCTAACACTTAATCTGCCCTCTCTCTCTCTCCCTCCTGTCAGCCAATCGGTTGACAAATTGAAGATGAAAATATATTCAGTTTTTGTGAGTAGTGAAAAAAAAAAAAGAATTTGGTAGGGCTGAGAATCTATACTTACAGTGAGGTGACCCAGTCAACATTGTTTAAGGTGCAAGCCATTGCACAGAACATCGGTGAGATGAAATCTTCAAAGTGTAAGCTGTATGCGGCAACTACAGCTTCCAGCGGGGCCTAGTTATTAAGAATTAATGTTAGAAATGAACTGATAAATAGATAATAATATTATTTAATTTAGCTATGTTTTTAAGGCAGACTGAGAGAAGAGAAGGGGAGAGACTGAGAAACGTAATCAATCCTAAAGCCTGTGATCTTTCCCTCTCCTCTCTCTTTTTTTTTTTCCTCTCCCTCTCCCACTCTCAGACCCCGATAAGCTCCCGCGCCGTTCTCTCTCCCCGCTCCTCTCCCTCCCTCCCTCCCCTGCATCCCAGCAGTCCGGTGGCGCCTCCTTCACCGGCGGAGCTCGCCCGCGCGGCTTGGGGGCGGAGCTCCCGCGCGGCTCCTCGCGCTCGAGGCCTCCCTCACCGCCGGAGCTCGCCCGGGCGGCTCGGAGGCGGAGCTCCTGCATGGCTCCTCGCTCTCGCGGCCTCGTGCCACCATCCCGGCGGAGCTCGCCCGCGCAGCCGGCGGCGGATCCGGCCGGCGGCGCCTCCATCACCGGCGGAGTTCGCCCCCACGGCCTCCTTCCCCTTCTCAGCCTACCCGGTTGCGGCGGGGCGGCGCTGCTCGTGCTGCTGCTCGCCGGACGGCCTCCCTCCTCCCCGGTCCCCCCTCTCTGTCTCCTCTGTCCGCGGCAGGCCCTCGGCGCATCGAGGTGCAAGCACGGCAGTCGGTGTGCCCGCCGCGGCGCCCCTCCTGCCGCCCCCACGCCTGTCGTCCTCGCGCCGGTGATGGAGAAGAGGAAGCGGGCGCCGGAGAAAGTTGAGATTGAGATTTCTGGGAAGGGGACGAGAGATTGAGCTAGGCACGTGGGTGACAGTGATTATTCGTAGGCTCCAGAAGCTATGCCACCCTAAAACGACGATCTCTAATTGAGTACCTATGCTATAGATATCATGTAGTACAAGGAAAAACAATAAGGCCCCGTTTGGAAGACGGGTGCTCCGGCTCCTTATTCCTGGCACTGTTGCGTCACTGCTCATAGGAGCCCTTTCTCTCTCTTTCTCTCTTGCTCTCACCGACACACGGTGAAGCACCGGGAGCCAAAAATCGAGCTTCACCGGCTCCGGCTCCTTGGCGTGCTACAAAGTCAGGTACAAAGGCGCGTAAACCGGAGCTCGCAAGCCCTCCCAAAGAGGCCCTTAATATTACGATACAAACCCTGAATGGTCTTGTCAGCAGTGTTTTAGGTAATTGTTGCAATAATGAATGCAACCTTTTTGGGCGTGTTTGGATCCTTTTATCTATTTTGGTTAGAGTTAGAGTTACTTTCTAACTCTAACTCTAACCCTCAAATAACTCTAACCCATGGAGGCAGTTTGGATGGCGGGGGGTAGAAGCACTTTTCCAATCACTTTTATAAGTTAGTGTGCCTTTAGGTTGGTGGGCTCTACCAAAGTAACCCAAATATCACCCCTTGAGGGGTTACTTCTTTGGTGGGTTAGAGCCAAAATAATCCAATCTAACCCATGTGTTTGATGCTTTTGGGTTATTTGGGCAAAAAATAACTCAATCTAACTCTAACCCCGGCATCCAAACAGGGGCCTTTGTAATTGTCGGTGTACTTCCAATTCACAACCCAAGAGCCGATGGTGGCAGCCGATGACACAACGCCGAGACCATATCGTCCACGCCATTGACATACTCCCTCTCTGTCCCTTTTTAGAAGTCGTTTTGGGGTGCGTCTTGGCCAAACTTTCTCAACTTTGACTAGGTTTGTAGAAAATACGCCAGAACATTTATATCTCTAGATAAATTTATTAAAAACTAGACTTAAAGATCTTTCCGATGATACTAATTACTTAGCATAAATATTTATATATTTTAATATATAATTGCTTGCGGCGGTTTAAAAACGTTGACTTCTCGGGAAGCGAGAATGACATCTATTTAGGGACGGAGGGAGTACTCCTCAATCCAGTCGCAACCAGTATTTCCCACAGCCTGATTAAAAACCTGGGACTGAGCTGGAGTAAGATGCTCTAATGTAGTTGATAATACTGTCATCTGCTTGAATAAATCCTCAAATTGCTGGAGGCTAGGGTGATTGACTACAAATGCTATCCATGCCTCTGTTCTTATGAGGTTCGGATAAGGAACCCATGCCATATTCAACATAAGATTCCGAAAGTGGCATGGATATCCAAATGGTAGAAAATGTTCTTCTAAGATAGTCGCCAGCGTAGTATAATCTGCTTGCCCAGATACTTCAGTAAAGGCTTGTTCAGGCTGTCTCACCCATTTTGCAACCGTCTGGCCCGGAAAGTCTTCGTCAGGTACAAGCACTTGAGCTCTTCTTGCAATACTAACCCGACCAGCGACCCAGCTTATATCATTTCTATCAAACTCGCCATTAAGACTGAAGCCTGCCCGGTGTCTGCCAGTGATGTAGCTCGTGCAAATCGGCCGCTACCCGAGGAGAAAACAATTTTACCGCTGTAATTGTGTGGAAACCATGGATCCGCTTCTGGAACCGAGGAGGTATCTGAACGGTGTGAAATAGATCCGCTTCAGGAAGATTAAACTTTCCATCAAAACTTACCACCCTGCAAAAAGTATGTTCCAACAATCTCAACACACACAAAAAAATAGGCATACGTCTGTTTGTATCGTACACAGCAAAAGAACAGAGGATGCAAACGAGAGGAACTGCAACAGCGGATGCAAAAAAGAGGCCCCAACCCCAACCGAGCTCCGGCGGCTTGCCTCCCCGCCGAGCGCCACCCGCTGCATGGGCCGCCGCCCCACTCGTCGTCGAGCGCTGAGCCGCCCGCGTCCCGCCGGGTTCAGCGCCGGGGCCTTTATGGAGTCCGCCGCCGCGCACAACCAGGCCGTCGGTGCCGTCGGCGATGGACAGGCGAGTGACGCCGTTGCCAAGCCCGGCGTGACTAGGACCCTTGGCAAGACAAGTACATCGAGGAGACATCGAACCCTATCCTCGTACTCGCTCGCCCAGACCCGTGCCCAGGCTCCAGGCCGCCGCGCGTTCAGACATGGTGCCCAGGCTCGACCACCCTACGCTGAGACCGGAGATTGCACATGCGGCATGGGAGGCGGCCGCGCGCATCCGGGCGAGGTACGCAGAGGAGTGGGCTCAGCTCGGCGGCGTCGACTTCCCCTCTGCGTCAGGTTCGTAGACTCGTTCGAGCCCGAGGAGGAGACGGACAGCGACCTGGAGCTCGACTAGGAATCCTGGGAGCGGCTGCTGGTCGGATCCGCCTCGACGTCAGCTCGCCGTCGTGGTCTGCGCCGCCGGATGCTTCGCTCCGCCGCGGGCTCGCCTCGCAGACCTGGAAGCGCCGCCGCGCGGGCCACACTGGACGAAGGCCTCGCCCGCGGAGGGAGACGCAACTCTGCGTCGCCCGTGGAGAGGGATGCAAAATGCCTCCAGTGTAGGAGGAACGATGAGGAGACTGTTAGTATTGATCTCCTCCCGGTGTTGGGCCCAACGGCCCACACCTAACTCTTGGTCAACTCCCCCTCGATCGGGGGGGAGCCCAACCCAACTTAGGGTTGGAGGGCCCTCGTCACGCAAGCATATATATAGGGAGGGTGGGGACCAGCGGCTCTAGTGTGGTGATTCACCGCCGTCACTTTCCAACCATCATCCTATCCCTAATCCGATCTTTAGAGGGGCGCCAAGGATGGGGGAAGTCCTCCACCGCCTCCATCGCCCCAGAGGGACGTCGTGGGAGACTCCATGGCGGAAACAACCAATAGCAATGGTCAGTGCTTCATCAACCCATCTCTAATTCTCTGTTCTTCTAGATCTTGTAATAGGAGCATTTGTTCAAGTTATTACCTAAGTGTTTATCATTATAAGAACGTATTAGTCCTCCGATCTACACCTCGGTGATCCTCTAAGATGTAATTGAATTAACAATGGTATCACGAGCCTACCCTAGTTGTGTGGATCCAGATCGGGACAAGGGATTAGAAATCGAAAACGCAAAATTTGTTTTGGATCGGGAAGAACATAAGAACAAACCATTTCAGATAGGAACTCGGAGATCCGAAACCCTAACCATCGGGAAATCTCGGATCCGGCGTGGGGGTGAAGGAATCCCTACCTTTCCTACCTTCGCCGTCACCTTTAGACCGCCATCGTGCGGGTTCGGGCGCCATCACGCGGCGTCGAGGCACCGCAGGCCGAAGCCCTTGATCGGCATCGCGCCTACCCGAGGGGGAGCGCGAACACCCCCAAGGGGGCTCGCGGGCGCCCGTTCTTTTCCCTCCAAATCGCGCATCTCGCCGGCGTTTAGGTGGCTCCGGCGGTGGCGGTTCTTTGCTAGGAAGAGGGAGGGAGTAAGGAGAAAAGAGGCGGGAGGGGGCTGGCGCGGGTGGCCGGCCGCCGGCCGGCCGTCCTCGCCGGGCGGTGGCCGAGTGCCGCCGCCCTCGCTTCCCAATCGCCGCGGTGCGCGCCAAGAATGGGAAATGAGAAGAATTAGGGTTAGGTCGGTGGTCGACGGCCAAGCAATTTTATCCCACCGATTTTTGCGCTCAACCGCCGATGCAACCCTAATTAGATTGAACGACTCGGATCGCCCCGACATCCTTTGTTGGGCTGCGGCCGCTTTGGCCCAAAGGGCGATGCGCCAAGGGCGCTGAGCGGTGCCTCGGGCCACATCCGCCGGGCGGGTCGTTTCGCTTGCCCCCCAAATAAGAAGGAAATAGTTTTCCAATTTGTTTTCTAGGAAATCGAAACAAAAAAAAAAAAATGGCGCAATGGGCCGGGCGATTCGGCCAGTTTTTAGGCTATGCTCACGCATAGTAACAGATTTTGCCTACGGGCGATTTTGGTCATGGGCCAAATTGTGTACTCGCCCAAATTTAGTAAGAGTAAAGTTTTTCCATTTTTTCTTTACTTAATTTCGGCAATGTTTTAAGATATTGAGTTAAGTTTTTGAGTTTTTACTTCTCTCGTTAAATTTATGAACCAACGGGATTAAATTTTTCGAGAGAGTAATTAAGATTATGAAAATTATTATAATATCATTTATTAGACTTCATTTGCTCGGTAATATTTAGTTGTCTCTTTTAATTAAATTCGAACCAACGGAGAGTTTAATTTTTTTTTAGAGCAATTAGTAATTAAGATTCTAAGAATTATTATAAGATCATTCATTAGTTTTTATTTGCTAAGAATTTTAGAAGTACACTCATTTAGCTACGCGGTTGTATGGGCAGCGAGAAAGGCCATTGGGCGAATAGAAATTAAGCATCGCTTTAAGTTTTTTTCTTTATCCGTAAACGAAAAAATTTATATTTTGAGTATATTTATCTCTCTATTCAAATTTGAACCAACGAGATAATTTGTTTTAGAGAGAAATTTAGTATTTCGTAATGTTTACGGACAAAGAAATTTTAATTTTAGTACATGTTTTCATTGCTAAATTAATTTAAAGTTGTCTCTTTTAATTAAATTCGAACCAACGGGAGAATTTAATTTAAAGAGCAATTATGTTCATTCGAAAAATTAAGATTATGTTTATTTTGAATATATTTTCTTTTTCCAAAAGCTATTATCTTTGATGTTTTTGAGTATAAGTTCAATCTCTATTCAAATTTGAACCAACGGGATAATTTGTTTAGAGTGAGAAATAAGTATTATGAGACGCTTATGGTCAAAGCAATTTCAGATTTTAGTATATGTTTCATTTGTGAAGAATTTCGAAATATTATTTGATGAGTTTAGTTAAGTACAAATCTCGGCAAAAGTGCACTAATGTGTAAGATCTTTCGAGAGAGCGGATGAGGAAAGTAAGATTCGAGTCAACCGTGAATTAAGATCTTAGGCCCTCTATTTAAATTGGAACCAACGAGAAAATTTAAATAGAGGAGTAGAAAGTTTTTGCTTTAAGTTATATTATGGTATTGTTATCTTCGACCAACGTTGATGATAATAATATTATAATTTATAGTTTCGATTTAAGTTTGAATCTCTCGATAAACCTTTTGTGTCAAACCGACCAATTTTTCGAGAGAGAAGATTAAGATAAAAGATAAAGTTTACATTGTAGTGATGTTGAGTATCTAAGAATAGTTGTGTATGTTACCAAAGTTGTATGATGATGTTGTAATAGCAATATTACGAATTTGACAAGGCACTAATTCTATTTACGCCAACGGTGATATAGAATTAGTGAAAAAGAATGTTGTATTAGTCATATTAGTATTCTTTAGACCAAAGTTGTATAAAGATATTATACTTGTTATTCATTAGATTCATGCATTAGATTTATGCATTAATTCTATTTACGCCCAACGGTGATGTAGAATTGATGTAGAAGAATAATGTTCTATTCTATTTCGCCCAACGGTGTTATAGATTAGAACTTAAAGTTTTGACTTCATGGATATTAATCCAATAAAATAGAGCAATATAAGTTCAGTTTAAGTATTGTTTAATGCACTCACTATCTACGTAATTTATTTTCCAAATTTTGTCATTATGATAAGAGTTATAATGAGTTATATGCATGTTTATTTTGACCAACGTCGGATAAGCATGCATATTATAGAATGTTCAGATTTATTTCTGAATGTGATGATGAAAAGAGCCAAAATTGACATTTAAGTATTATGATAAGAGTCAAACTTGACATTTAAGTCCCTTCAAGGAGATGTTTCATGTGCCTTAGTATATCCCATATTAGTGGGGTAAAATTGCTATACCACTTAAGTTATAATATCCTGCATGGCGGGATGTTTCATGTGCCTTAGTATATCCCATATTGGGAGAAAAGTTTGGAACACCTCTTATACTATCGCAAACACTAAGCTTAGTTGTTTAAGTAAAATAAGAAAATAGTACTCCCATAAGAGTTAAGAAATAAAAATTGAGAATGGTTTTCGAATTGTGGCAGAAAGTTTATGCCACACTTCGAGGAGGAGAAAAAGTGAGATAATTAAGAATGATACTCCCTTATACTTTAGATAATATGAGATTTTGATTTAGATAAGAATATGAGATTTTAGAAAATGAGATGCATACACTTGCATTAAAGGCAACTATGATTAGTGATCTATAAAGATAAATGTAATCGTTAAGGGAGTACAATGATCATAAATAAGATAGATACCCCTAAATATTAAGTTTAAGCGGTGCTCAAGACACTGTATGAGTTTAGTAGATTAATGAGTTTAATCGGTGCTTGAGGTACTATATGATTTTAGCGATTAAACCCAAAATAAAAAATTTAAGAATACACTATCTTTTATAAGATGGAGTAATCTGGGGAGCATGGTTTAAAGACCTAATTCCTCAAGTGAGAGCAATCGGGGGAGCAAGGTAGTACAAGAAATAAGTTTTAAAGAAAAAAACGGTTACATGTGCCCACTCGGATGTTTAAGAACCGTACTTTTATGCTACTTGCTCTTGTTGCACCAATAATGTCAAACATTGAAGTGCCAACACCTGTTGTTAGTTCTTCCTTGCCAATAAATAATGAGAATTTGGAACTTGTCCTTTAGGATTCTTAGAGCCTTATGTCGAGCAAGAGGAAGAATAACAATAGCCCCATAAGGCGCCAAATAATGAAGGTTAGTCATATCGGATGATTATGAGGTTTATCGGACCAAAAGAATTTCAAATAGAAGGTGATTCCACCTCATTTGAATAAGGCCATCGAAAAAATACCCACTCTTTGAAGTGTTTTAGTTGTTATGTAAGAATAAGATGAAAGTCCCAATGGAGTCAAACCAAGAGGCCGTTATGGGTCTACAAGATAAGATGTGACTCTAAAGGGAATACGTTAAGATGTAAGAAGAGGATATTCCTAATGGAGCCAAATCGCAGGCTACATATGGGTCTACAAGGTGAAAAGTGACTCCAAAGGGAAATGTGTAAAGAGTATGACTTATAATGAAAGGATTTATGCGAAGAGGATGAGTATGCTACAATAAGTATCGTTGGCGCATTACAATTCAGAAATTACATTAGATGGATATATAGAAAATATTCCTCGGTGGGGATTAGTATGAGATGGTTGCATAAGAATATAACATATAGGATAACATAAGAAGAAATGCAATTATGGGTTGATATAAGACACCGAGACGGTGGCATCTAAGGTTTAATGAGATATAATAAGAAAGTTTCAATTAAGGAGAATAAGATGACAGTTGCATTAGTACAGAGTTATAGAATCGGAAATTTATTCCCCGAATTAAATTAGAATGATGGTGAAATGTCACTTCTTTAAGTAATTAGAACTCACTGAGATAAGGAAGGGGTATTAGAACTATCGCAAATGCATACTTAGGAAAGATTCCAAAGCAATAAGTTATGCATGCGAGAAAACCTACGCCTGTTCTTCATAGTCAAGGGCAATATCTTAAGGAATTTTAGTGTGATCACAATCAAGAAGAAAGAGATTTTTTAGTGTGATTAGAATCAGTAAGAAACTGATCATATAATGATGGTACCATATGCTTCAGCTATTGGAAGCTTAATAAATGCATAAGATTGTCCTGACTCAGTCCATCCGGGTTGTTTTGGCAAAGACCACTCCAGCTATAGATCACTGGAATGGAATTATAAGTATCGGTCTCATGATTAGCAAAAGAAAGAATAAATACTCACAAATAGATGTGGGTACATAGTCTTAAGTTAAGTTTTTTGCAACAACTCCACAATTGTTGCTAATACTTATAGTTGGAGTTTTATTGTGGAAAAGCTCCAATGAAATAGTTTCGATACCATTAGTGATCTTTGAAGTTATGATATAGCAGTCATGAGGGGGGGCGAGAACAGGCAAATGATTAAGGTAACTTGTACCGAATTGAAAATGGTTGACAACGAAGAATAACCATATAAGTAATATTACTCCCGAGACAACAGATCAAGTGTGTTTGCCAAACACATTGACACTAAGTTATATGTTGTAAAGGAAAAAGTCTAGAATCATTATTAGATTGTTAAGCATATAATCATTAAGTAAGTTCTTGCGGATCCGCTTACAATGGCTTACCACCCGGTGTATTTAGAAAATACACAAATGACATGGGTTTAAGGGAAAGCCTATGGTTTTACGGACACTTATTAGGGCCCGTTAGAAGTAAGGACTCTGTTTCAACTTAGAGAAATGTACTTGTAGTTGTCAAGTCCAACGGAAAATTTTACTCGGATGACGATGAAACGCGCTCTACGCATTTCTTTATAATGAGACGAACTAAGCACTAAGCACTTAAGTTAAATATTTGAATTAAGACCAAGATAAGATTGATGTAAGTTGTTAGAAGAGATCAAGGGGAGAATGTTAGTATTGATCTCCTCCCGGTGTTGGGCCCAACGGCCCACACCGAACTTGGTCAACTCCCGATCGGGGAGCCCAACCCAACTTAGGGTTGGAGGGCCCCCCGTCACGCCTAGCATATATATAGGAGGGGGTGGGGACCAGGCGGCTCTAGTGTGGTGATTCACCGCCGTCACTTTCCAACCATCATCCTATCCCTAATCCGATCTTTAGAGGGGCGCAGCCGGTGACGGGAAGTCCTCCACCGCCTCCACGCCGCTTGAGAGGACGTCGTGGGAGACTCCATGGCGGAAACAACCAATAGCAATGGTCCGTGCTTCATCAACCCATCTCTAATTCTCTGTTCTTCTAGATCTTGTAATAGGAGCATTTGTTCAAGTTATTACCTAAGTGTTTATCATTATAAGAACGTATTAGTCCCTCCGATCTACACCGGTGATCCTCTAAGATGTAATTGAATTAACGAGACGCGCCGCCGCGCGCCGTCCGGGGCGGGCGCGGGGCTGGTGTGATGAGGCGGCGCCGGCCGGAAGTCGAAGGTGCCGGGGTGCGGGCAATGCCATTTGAGCCGCCGCCACCGGGCGGGACCTGCGGGTGATGGGAAGCATTGGCGAGTGCTTGGTATTGGACTATTGGCTTTGGTATTGGCAAAGAAATCGAGAAAAAAAAAAAAGGTCCGCATCTAGGTGACAACCGAAAGACCAAGTAACCACGCGTGCCGGCCGACGCTGTTCATCTTCCACCTCTCACCTCCGCCCGTTCATCTTCCACACCTCTCGCCCCGCGCCGCGGGACCTAGCTCACCCGAGCTCCGGCGAGCCCTACCGCCAGCGGCGGCCGCCCTCTTCCGCTCCCGGGCGCCACCGTCTTCACCTCCCGCAACCTCGCCCCCGCCCTAGCCTGGCCGGCCGCCGTCCCCACCGCCGGGGCCCCTAAGCCACCGCCTTGCATCCCCACCGCCCGGCTTCCCTTCCTCCCCCGCCGGACGGGCTTTCTATACCCGGGGGAGGAGGTAGAGGTGGGGTGAGGTCGCCGGGCGCGGGGCGAGCTCGACGGAGTTGGAAGAGAAGGAGGGGAGAGGAGAGAGGAAAGGGAGGAGGAGGCCATGAAACCCGCCGCCGCCGCCGCCACGGAGCTGGAGAAGAAGACCGAAGTGAGGGGATAAAGAAGGCAGCAGTAGAGAATTCGAGTTCCTGGCGTCACTCGAGTGACGTCTAGATTAACCGAAAAAGAAAAGATACATCATACATATGGTGCTGCCGAGTGCCCAGGAGATATTGGATTTTATACGAAAATACAGCGGGCAGAGTTTGCTAACTTACACAGCCCCAGCCCTCGTGCGTTGTCGGATCTCCACTGTAGAATTGCGGCACACTCCAAAGCTTGATAGATAGGCGTGTCACCGCCATCCAGAACTGTGCCTTCCAAGACCGCATACGCATCGATGGCAGCGGCAGATATTTTGTACCTCTTGCAGGCAAGCTCAATTAGATTGTTCACAGTAACTTTAGCAAGATCAAGTTGCACGGACATGCAAGGTTCACTCCAGGGCTTGATAAAGAATTGAACCTGCAACAAAATTGATATCTGCGTGTTAAAATCTCAAGCTTGGTCGACGCCGGTTACACCAACTGGTAGGAAGAGTTATTATTATTATTAGAGCCTTTTCCATACATGCCATTATAAAAGTTCGTAGTTCCACACAAGCCACTGAAAAGTTGGAATGGTCACCTGTGCCATCGCCCGAACTTTTTGCCGTCCATGCCATTGCTGTCAGATTTAGCCCTAACGATTGTCAAACGTAGGTGTGAAAAGTCAAAAATACCCTTATGTAAAAATATGCTATTAAATTTTTTTGAGCATCTTAACGACTTTAAATGAAAAAACTCAAAACTAGAAAGTTGTAGATCTCACTGAGATCTACAGTTTTCATATAAAAACTGTTTTCATTTAATTCCGCAAAAAGAAAGATATCTTTTTTCCTATATTTTTCTATACATATTAATCATAGGAAAAATTATATCTTTTTTGAATTAAATGAAGATATTTTATATGAAAATTGTAGATCTTAGCGTGATCTACAACTTTCTAGTTTTGAGTTTTTGCATTTAAAGTCGTTAAGATGCTCAAAAAAAAATTAATAGCATATTTATACATAAGGGTATTTTTGACTTTTCACACCTGCAGCTTGACAATCGTTAGGACCAAATCTGACACCAATGGCATGGACGGCAAAAAAGTTCAGAGCGATGGCACAGGTGACCAGCCCAACTTTTCAATGGTTTGTGTGGAACTACGAACTTTTTATAAATTCGGCATGTATGGAAAAGCTCTTATTATTATTGTTGTGCGCGCGCACCGGCTGTGTGGCCTGGTCGACGCCGATGGCCTTACTGGAGACGCATTCCTTGATGTTGCGGCTGTTTGGATCTAAGCCGACGCTCGCCTCGCCATACGCACGGCCGCCACAGCTGTGGCGATCAAAAAGATAGCCTCCGGCACGCCACACTCGCCATCTACAGTACATGCAAAACGACAACGCCATGCAGCAAAACGACAGGCTGGCAGATGGTGGCGGCCAAAGCAAAGGAGCTCAACCAAACAGCTTGCTTGGGGCTGTGGCCGCCACGTTCAAGGCGAGGCGGATGGTGGCGTGATCCAAACACTTGGGCGTGGATGGGACGCTCACCCCATCACGCGGTGGCGACAACTTCACCGGGAGAAACTTGTCGTTGTCGCACTTCAGCTTCAATTTTTTTAGGAGCTGCAACAGCTTCGCCTTGCCCTGTACTGTACACAATACAATCAATCCATATACTGTAGTAAGTGGCAGCAAACTGATCTGTCCATCAGACGGAGCACACCGTGCAGGCATATCAAATCCGATACGACATGGCGATTTATCATTAATATTGGAAACACACCTGCTGCTTGGCCCGATAGATCTTCATGGCCATGTTTAGTTCCATCTACAGGAACCCAAAAAGAGCTACAGTTACACGTCACATCGAATCTCTGAACGTATTTTTGGAGCATTAAATGTAGGTAAATTAAAAAACTGATTGCACAGTTTGACTGAAAAGTACGAGACGAATCTTTTAAGCTTAGTTAGTCCATAATTGGACAATAATTACCAAATACAAACAAAAAAATGTTACAGTACCCCAACCCAAAATATTTCACCAACTAAACACACCCATGGCCTTCTTGGAGCCGTAGTGCTCATTCCAGCCACAGTTTTGCAGGGAATAGTAGAGCTCATTCGCTGCTGCCGAAGAGGTGAAGTTGATTAATGCATAGCCAAAGTTAACCTCTTTCCTGCACATCATAATATGAAATGGACTCTTTATCAGTTGATTAATGTGTAACCGCAGTTACACCAAAATAATGCAGAAAAATAAAACAAAAAAAAACAGGCAGCAAAATAAAAAAAAAAAAAAAGAAAAGTGATCTAGACTCTACTTGAAATGCATAGGCAAATATATAACATGTCGTAGGCCGTCTCCAACAGCTCACCTAATACTCAAAATAGGCAGTACACAGTGTAAATAAGCTAAGAAAACTACCTCCAACAGCGTAGATGTAAAGTGAGTATGCATTTTAGGGAGTAGGCCAACGGGGGGAGGCATATGTGCGTCGTCTTTCTCCAGAGACGCAAAGGAATAAACGTGTGTAGTGGTGGGGTCGGGGTGGGGTAGTGGACAGCAGTGATTGCAGAGCCCTCTCGTTTTTTGCGTTTGCTGTTGGAGACTTAGTGTTTGGGTGCGCGAGTTTTTTGTCGTGATTGACGCAAATGAGTAAATGAGTCTTATTTTTTGCCTCAGCTGTTGGAGTCAGCCTAAGATGCGATCACGGCGCCTGCCGCCCGGTTGACCCTCGGGCAGTGCTCATCAAGCAATTTGATCAGATCCCCGCTCCTGCAACCATTATCACACACCGATGAATAATAATATGTACCCCATCCAAAGTAAACAGCAGAATTCATTGCCCCTGACCCAACCCCACCCAGTAAACTATGACCCCATCAAGGGGTGTTCAGTTGCTTTCTACAGGAACCCAAAAAGTGCTACGCTTTTCTGTCACATCAAATTTCTTAACGCATTTTTGAAGCATTAAATGTAGGTAAATAAAAAAACTAATTGCACGTTTGGTTGAAAAGTGCGAGACCGAATCTTTTAAGCCTAGTTAGTCAATGGTTGGACCATAATTACCAAATACAAACGAAAAAATGCTACAAGAGCCCAACCCAAAATATTTCACCAACTAAACACCCCCAAATGGGTTTAGCCCAATGTCGAGCCTCTGTGTCCCCGCCGCCGCCGTGTATCCTCCATGGTCGCTGCGGTGGTGGGCATGCCGACGTTGGCGTTGGAGGCGATGAGTAGCGGCTTCCTCTCGACCGCCATGATTGCGAGAGCACGACGGCGAGGTGGACGGACACACGACGAGCACGGCGGCGGACGCTTAGGCGCCCAGTGACGGCATCGATGTTGCCGTTGACCCCGCGACGATGAAGAAGAACTACCCGAGGGAGACCTAGCCACGCGGCCATGGCCGCCCGCCGTTCAACACCGAGAGCCGCCCCTGCCGCCGCCATTCTTTCCACCGACGTCGCGAGAAGGATGACGCGGGACCGAAGCGGCGCCCGCGACTTCGCCCGAGCCCGCCGCCCGCGTGACTCGCTCCTCGGGAACTTCTTTTCCACCAAACCCGCCGCAACCCATCTCTTTCCTCGTGACCCGCCCCGCCCCCCCCGACCCACAAGCGGATAGAACCCGCTTCCACCCATCCACACGACCCCAAATCAAAACCCACCCAAAACCCACAAGCAAAGTGAGGTCGGTGGCGAGTCGGGTTACCCGATCTTAGTTGGGATATTGCGGGAGCATCACGGTGCGCGTCGACGGGCGCTTCAACTTCATCCTACGCCATGCGAGAGGGCGGGCCGCTGCTGGAACCACCGGCGCCTTTGAGCGGCCTCGGATGACTCTGCTCTTGCCCTTCGCTGCGCGCCGTCCCGACTTCGCTTGTCTTGCGGCCCCCGAAGGGTAGGCGACTTTGGCAAGTTACCACCCGGCGGCGCTTCTCCCGCGCGCGAGGCCGGAGAATGCCGCCACGAACTTGTCGGCGCAGCGGAGGACGCCTCTCGGATAACTGCCGCGCGCGCGGTTGCCGCGACGGAAGGAGAAGTTGTAGCGGCCGTGGCGGACGCGTGGGGCACCAGCCGGTGGGCGGGCGTCGCGAGGGAACGGCGCCATGCGGTAGTTCGCGTAGGGCGCGAGGGCGGCGCCGCCGGCCGGATGGCTTTGTGGCGGCGGCCCGGTAGTGGAGGAGCTCCAAAGCCTTGAGCTTGACCCGCGGGCACGCCCTTCCGTACCGCGGCGTCGCTCGGCTCGGATGCTGCTGCTTTTGCCCTCGCACTGCGCCGCCCTCAGGCTGCGGCGGTGCCGCCCGGGCACCAATCGGGGGAGAACCCTCCGCCGGGACGCCAAGGCGGGCGCTTCTCGCGCCGGGGCGGAGGGAATGCCGCCACGGACTTGTGCGGCAAGCGGCGCATCGCGATGACGCCCTTGCGGGTACCGGCGCGCCATGCCCAACTAAGATCGCTTGATGGTGAACATGGCTGTCCGGTTCACAAACCCTAGCGGCTCCAAGAATGCACGACTCGCTTTATAGAGGGAAACAGGCGGAGACAAGCGGGGCTGTTTAGGGTTTGAGCGAAGCACCGGCAGAGAGCCAGAGACATATGACTGGTCAGTCCGGTGGGAGGCAAATAGTGGACTGGTTAGTCCGGTGGGTACTGCGCGCGTTCAAACAAAATTACCGAATGCTTCTTTTTGGCGTCTCTAGCCATGTCCATTCCTGTCCATTCCATGGCGCCCGCGCTTTTTTTTTTTTTTTTTTTTTTTTTTTTTATGAAAGCCCGCGCTCCATTCCTATCCCCAGAGCTAAAAATCTCCCAAAAGAAAAAAATGCGACTTGCTGAAGCCAAAATGTTAACCAAAGCCACCGTAAAGCGCAAAGCTAAATTTCTAATGATTCAAAATGTTCAGCTGATTAGTAATAGCCAGCTCATTTACTTTTACCCCAGCCCCTTGCCTTGTCTTGAGCTGCTTTAAGATTTGACCGGTTGAGAGTTTGGTCGTACTAGTACGCTTGAGCTAGCGTGCGCAGTGAGGATTGGCATGGCATGGCGCGGCTGTCTGAGAGAGCAGCAACTTCACGAGGTACAGTACCGTTCATGCTTGGCTGGCCGCTAGCGGTCGCGAGGCCGGGCAGGCACTGGCAGCGGCAGGCCGCAGCGGGTCCTAGCACCCTTTCGCAAGACGGGCAACGCAACGGGCGAAAGGCACAAGCGTCCAAAAAAAACGAAAGGAACCGTGCCTTCGCAATTTCGATCGGTCTCGTCTGATCAGGCTTTCAACTTTACTCGCAACTTTTACTCGCAATTCACGTCCAACACGCAGCAGCAAGCAGCGGCCATGATTAAGGGGTTCAAAATTTCGAGACCGAGGCATCAGCTATGGATGGGTCTCCGGCAGATCGCCCTCCCGTCAACTCGCTCGGCCCCCGTACGTCCATCTCTTCCGGTGGTAGCCTTTCTCATGCCGCGGCACCGCCCGTACCGTACCTGCGTGTGGTGCGGCACACAACGCAGAGGGCACGGCTCGGTGGCGTGCAGCTCGGCAAGGCGGAGTTAGCCGCTGCTGTGGTGCACCAGGACCACAATTCTCTGGAGGGGAAGGGATCAAGCGAAGCGTGCACTAGCTGCCGCTGCGCGCGCGGTGACCTAGAGCCTGTTCGGCTGGCGGTCTCGCCAGCCGACTTTGTGAGAAAGATCTGGCTACTGGCTGGCGACGCCGATCTTTGTGAGAAAAATATCGCCGACCTACGACGATAAGCCAAGCGAACAGGGCCTAGTCTGCACCCTGTCCCTCCCTGGCTACCTGTGGCCCTCCACAACACAAATCAGATGATCGTCTCCGCCGAATTACGGTACGTACGTACGTGCCCCGTTCGGAACGTCCCTTCCCAACGCAGCACGCGCCGCAGCAGCACGCAGAGAAAGCAGCAGAGAAATGGGTGAGACCACACCTACTACTGCAGTACCCTACTACTAGACAGCTGCTGCCTGCTGCCCTACCTTTAGACGTCTACTACTACAGTAGTATACACATGACATGCTCACATGCATGAGACACCTGTTCACAACACACTCCGGTACATAGACTGCTGACTGAGTCGTTGCACGGGAAGAGACCGGAAGACGAAGGGGAAGGCATACCTGAGTCGCTGCTACACCACCACCATCAACGTACAGTACATGCTCCCTCTACTCGATCCACCGCATGCTAGCTCGCATCCATCGTATGCATGCATGCATTTGACTCCACCGCGCCAGCACCGGCCAGCATCTAGCTAGCCAGCCTCTTGGCCTTAGGATGCGGCGCCGGCGACCCATATGCGGATGAGCCTGGGCGCGGCGGGGACGTTAACGCCGTCGCGGGGCGGGAAGAAGTCCACCGGGAGGAAGTCCCCCTTGGCACACTCGAGCCTCATCCGCTCCAAGTGCCTCACCGGCCGGCACTGCAATCGACCCGTCAAATGAGTCACAACTCACACAGCCAATCATTCAAATCAGTCACAACTCACACAGCCAATCACGGCACCATCGCATGCAATCGCATAGCAGGCACATATCAAATCACGCTCATGATTGCGTTTTTTGCGTACACAAGTACTCCGTAGAGTACTCCAGGAGTACACACATTTGCGCCCCCGCCTGCTGCACGGCCCGGCCGGTCGATCCTGATCACCTTCTTGGAGCCGTGCACTTTCCAGCCACAGTTTTGCAGGCAGCAGTAGAGCTCCTTAATTGGCTGCCGCTGTGGTGGTCAAGTTGATGAACGCGTACCCGAAGTTGGTCTCCTTGCTGCATATCAACAACACACACATCGTCGTTCTTCATGAATTATCGTTTTATATTGTACAGTAGTAATCAGCTTCGGAAAAGAAGCACCACAATACATATAGGAGTACAAGCAATTTTTATTTTTCTGTTGTGTTTGTCTCTTTGTCCTTTAGCTTTTCCCAGGACGAAGAGGACAAAGCTTGAGGCCAACATTCTTGTCATTGTGTCTGTTTTATTTACAAAAAGAAGAAAAAGAGAAAGGGAAAGTACTGTGAAAGTGAACTTCCCTTCACCGTATTTTTACACCTTTCATTCATGTGGCCTAGATGTATAAAGTAAAATTTGCCCCCAAGGTATAGTACTATCTAGTCCACAGCCTTGTGCTGTTTTCTAGAGCAAAATCTTATGTATTCTATCTGTGCATAACAAAGTAATAAAGTAAATTACGACAATAGCAGCATATATCAGTTAATAGTGATCCATACATGCTCAGTGGCTACTAAATTTCATCTGCTTTGCATTGTTACTCTAGAAATTAAGGAATGCTGAATGTTAGCATCAAATTTCCCATGTGCTGTATAGTAAGATTGAACGGTGTTGAATTGTACTCCGTATGCTACGCGAGCGGTATTCTGATCTGATGGTTCCAGGGTCCATGTGAACATGCCTTCCTCTCATCTCAGTTCCATGTGATCCCTGCAGCTCAAACGTCAGGCTATGGGACGGGCAATATCATGCACCCATTTGTTGTTGCTTGATGTAACATCGATGTGAGAGTAGGGTTGCCAGAGTCTCATCCTCCGACCCATCTAGAGCGCGAAGGAGCTATTGAGTCAACAGGTTCGAGCATTTGTTTGTCAAAAAAAAAAAAAAAAAAAAAAAAAAACAGGTTCGAGCATTCCATTCTAGGCTACCTCTATATTATCTGTACTAGTAAAACACAAAGCTCCACTGATGCATCCCAATTTATTTGATATGATATTAAAAAAAAAAAAAAACAGGTTCGAGCATCCCAATTTATAAGTCATTTTAAAAATCCTGTAGAGTCAAATCATTTTACGTTTGACCAAATTTATTTGATATGATATTAACATTTATGTTGCCAACTAGGGTCCAAGCAAGAACACACACAGGACAACAGTACTGTTCTCGTAGTCGCCGGCCAAAACAAGAAGGCAGGACGAATTGAAGCAGCGGCAGGAGTGGCTAGCTGTTGGATTTTTGGATGATGGTGTCTGACGTCCCCTCAAGGCAAGGCCTGAACCCGGCGAGCGGCGGTCCTGTCACGTTCCGCGGGCAACAAAAATGCAAGGCGCTGGTGATAAACCGACGACGGCGGAAGGCCTCCGGGACAGGAGGGGGGGGGGGGGATGAGTGCGTGTGTGGACCTACCGATCGAAGCTCGTTTGTCGATCTTGTGCACAACTGTGGTTGTGTGCACGCGGCACGCCTTCCCTCCTTTCTCGTGCACCCCACACGTACACACAACAGCTCAGCTCAGGAGCAGGATGCACGCCAAGGCTGCGGCGTCTGCGTGCATGGGGTGCTTTGTAGAGTACTAGTACTAGTACTATACTGTAGCCAGTAGTGCTTCCCATCTGCCTGCCGATCGTGCCGGTCAACCACTGTTCCTCAACCGTCGATCTTGGGTTTGGACGTTACTGTATGCTCTTTCTATCCTCTCTTCGAGCTAGCTCAATCAAATCATGGGCCGGTCGTACGACCGCGGAACGCCCCCAGTGTACTAGTGGTACTAGCACGGAGTATACTGTAGGAGTAGGCGGCAGGGATAGTGTGGCTCGCTAGCCGTTGGATTTTTGGACGATGTTGCCTGATGTCCCCTGAGCCTAAAGGTCTGAACCCGGCGGCGGTCCTGTCACGTTCCGCGGGCAACGAAAATGCAAGGCGCTGGTGATAAGCCGACGGTTCGAAGGCGGAAGGCCCCCGCTCGCTCGCTCCCCGGCCCGGCTTGGAGCACCGCCTTCGGCCACCAATCAGTCTGCTGGCCCGGCCCTCGCGACAGGGGGACGACCGGACGAGTGCGTGTGTGGACCGAAGCTCGTGTGTCTTGTATAGTAGGAGTACTTCTTCGTGCACCCCACAGCCCACGCACACACCGGCGGCAGGCGATCGGTCGCCGATCAGCGACCAGGAGGAGGAGGATATGATATGCCAAGGTTGCGTCGTCTGCGACTCTGCGTGCGTGGGGTGCTTTGTACAGTACTACTAGTCGCCAGTAGCGCTTCGGCTTCCCCACTTAACTTTTTCGCAAGCCCATCTGCCTGCCGACCCTGCCGGGCTACCTCTGTCTCTGATGCTCCTCTGGCCGCGGCCGGGATCCACGCCGATCTTGGGTTTGGACGTTACTGCATGCTCTTTCTAATCATCTCTGGTGGACTGGACGGGCGCTTTAGCTAATGGAACGCATTTGCACCGAAGAAGCTCATGTAGGAGTACTACCTGGCTGCCTCCCCCTGCATTGTCATTCGGATCCTGCCAGCAGCGAGAGAAAGCTGGCTAGGCGTCAGAGGCAACCAAAACCAAATTTCAAAATCCCGCGCTAGGCCGGTCACGATGGTCGTCTCCCCTCCTATCCCGCAAGGGGATCCAGACGAACACACAATCATGGGTCGCACGACCGCGAACACGCCCCCACTGTAGGAGTAGGCAGCTGTTGGATTGACTAGACGTGCATGCATTGTCAATTGTACGAATCAGGCTACTAGCAGGTGTTTTCTGATGGAGCGTGTCACTGTCACGCTCATAATGTCCCGGGTCTCGTCGCGGTGAAAACGGGACGATACTCCGCTCAGGCTGGCTCAGTCGCTCCTGATCCCGGCCAGACGACGGACGCCCACTGCCCATTGCCAAGCGCTCGCTGCTCGAATGTCGACCACGCCGTACGTAGTGGGCTGTGCGCCGTACGCACCGCCACCGCCATCACCATCTGCGTGAGATAAGCCTTGGCATTCTCGATCTTCAGGACAAGGCAGGCTGCTGCTAGTACTAGTAGTAGTAGCTGCTAGGAACCTTGGAGGCTTGTTGAACTGTTGTGCGAAAGAAAGCACTTCGGTCCTAGCTATTACTTGCTTCTTTTTACTTTCACTTGTTAGCCCATCTTTCTTGCTAGTAGTCGTTTTTACTTCCACATTTTAGAGCATATTTTATGACACATTTTAGCCCATCTTTCTTGATATAGACATACTCTTTTTAGAAAATATATGTATCTGCTCTTAACCGAACGTCCCTAAGCCTGAAGTACTCTACACGCGTGTGGACGCGGCCGAGCGATCGACCGAGCTTGGGTTCGGCAATCGTCGACTGCAACTCGGATCGGATCGTTCCACGACCACGTGTCCACACGTACCACACGGCGCGCTGCACACAGCACGGACGCCGATCGAACTGCCGACGGACGTGACGGTCTACCAAGTACGTGCCGGGGCCGGCCAATCCCCCGATCGATCGATGCCAGTCGTTGTCAGGTCGCCGTGGAGGTAGTAGTAGCACGTGCACGTACGTCTTCCGATCGATCCACGCGAGGGTCCGTCCACCACACGCATCAGTATTCAGTACAATACTGTACTCGTAGCGAACCGGCCAGGGATACTAGCTCGATCGAGGCCTCCAGCCCGGCCGCCAGGTCCTGTCACGTTCCGCGGTCAACAAAAAACGCAACGCAAGGCAAGGCGCTGGGTGATAAACCGTAGAGTACGTTTGGGAACGCCGTTCGGCCACCAATCATGGGTCGCACGACCGCGGAACGGCCCCAGTACTGAAGGTGCAGTACTCCTTCACCGTGGCATGTTATTTATTATATTTTAGTTCCGAAGTACGAAAATTAAAGAGGAGTGTAAAATATTGGTGCACGTCAACCGTCGTCGCCGTCGTCGTCTTTGCCTTCGTCACCAAGAACGGCGGCGTCCAGGCCCCGTCATCGGGCGCCAGCGAGCAGCTGTCTCCCCGCGGACCAGTCCTGCTTCACGGTCTCGACGATCTCTGCCGGTGCGCCGCCTACTCCACCCGTCACGACGCTGCCACCGCCGCCGCCGTGGGCACACACGCTGCTTGTTGCACCACAACCTCCTACATCACCGCCCCTCGGCATCAGCTTCGGTTCCCTCCTCGCCGTTCTGCTCATCTTGTGCGCCATCCGGTGGTACCTCGCGGCGGGCGGTCCATGAGCCGACGCCGCTGCCGAGGCTACCAACGCCGCGGTGGACCCGAGAAGAAACAGCCCAAGGGACTGGACGCCGATGCCATCGCCAAGCTGCCGGAGTTCTTGTACCGAAAGGAGGATGCCGGCGACGGCGCAGGAGGAGCCGGAGCTTGAGTGTTTCTGTATGCCTGGGCGCAATGGCGGACGGGGACGCGGCCGCGGCGGCTGCCCTCGTGCATGCACGCCTTTCCACCGGGGCTGCGTCGACGTGTGGCTGAGGGAGCGTTCGACATGCCCGGTCTGCCGCGGCGAGGTGGACGTCGTCAGATCATCGTCAGGTGAGAGCTGTGTCGACGGGAAGGTCGACCAAGAAGGCGGCCCGTCGACACGGGCGTCCACGTCGATGGCGTGGACGGCACTGGAAGAGTTTGTAGACGACGGGGAAAGGGACCTAGAGGCACAGCTGTAGAGAGTGTACGCCAGAGGTACATGCTAGGAGCATCGTCTTTATGTTGTTGTTATTCTTTTCTTGGTTAGGAAAAGTGATTTAGCAATTTGTATTGTATGATTTGTTTGGAAGTTGTGTAGGATATATATTTAGTGTACTCCCTTGTCCCTGAATAAATCAATTCCTAAATTTCCTAACGGTCAGTTTTCTTTTTAAGTTTGGCCAACTTTATAGAAAACAATGGCAATATCTATGAAATTTAATGATACCGATTTGGTACCGTAATTCTTAATGCTTTTAAGTTTAAAAGGTTTGACTTAAAACAAGTCTAAAAATCTATTTATTCAGGACAGAGGAGTAATATTCTACCTACGGAGTATCATAACGCCACTGCTGGTGAGAATAAATAAAACAGAAAAATGAGGAAATGTTCAAGGTTCATTTTCATCTCGTGAGAAAGGGGAACTCTCAAATTTTCATGTTGTATGCCTGACGGCATGTTTGGTTGGAGGTAATTGAAACGAGAAAGTGTGAGTTTGGTGGGAGCAAGTTTTGAAATATTTTGTGTTGTTTGGTGGGAGCCATAGTTTCGATATAGAAAGGACTGAGAGTTCATCGGACCAACTCCGACTAATGGCTTGTTTGGATGATGTGCATGTATTGGTCTCAATCCACATGTGTTGAAGCGGGTTAGAGCTTATTTAAACTAAGTTCACTACAATCCACTCTAACACATATTGTTGTTTGAGGTAGATACATGGGCAGGGGAGGGAACGAGGGATAGAGGAGAGGGGATACATATCCTACATTTGAGGAAGAGAGGGTGAATTTAAAGTAACTATATTTAACTTTTAGCTATTGAGGATAGGATGAATAATTTGTTGGAGCAACACAATATCTTACTATACTGCATATTTAATATTAAAGTATTGGGAATGAATATAAATAATCTCTTAGAGCTCTAGTCAATTCCCAAGGGGAAGGTTGGGAACTTAATGAAAGATAAATACATCCTCAGTACATCATGTTTAATGAAAGATAAATACATCCTCACTATACATCATGATTGACTTCGGGAATCTCTTGATATGCCGCCAAATCCTTCGGAGGTGCTCATAGGGGTAAGGTTTACGTAAGTGTGTTCACAGGGATGAGTGTGCGTGCGTGTGTAGGCGTTTGCGTTGTACTGTATAATCTAAAAAAACGATTTATCATATAATTTGTGACTTAATTAAACCCACAACTAAATAGGAGATATGAATTCCCTCAGCAACCCCTCTCTTATTTCTCTTCACGAACCAAACAACAACCTACCACTCCCCATGCCCCCTTCCCATAGTTGCCAAACAAATTGAAGGTGCACTAAAATAGACTTTGATACATGTTCCTCCAAGATCAGTCGTTAATCAAGTGGGAATGATCGTGTCGCTTAAGGGCACCTACAAACACTATTGTAAAAATGGATTCCTCTTTGGTGCAAAATGAGGAGGCAAATACAAATTACCATAGATAGGAACGAAATAACGGACATACCTAAAATAATAGGAAAATAAATTTTTTGGATGGAGCAATGATAGAAACAATCTCCTCGTCGATTCTTTTCTGTCAGAAAAATCCTGGACCATCTGATTTGGATTTCTCCATATCATGTCGGTTGTGAACTGTAAGAACTACTCCTCCTTTTGTTGTTGTCATCGACAAGAATAACATTCACGGTTAAGAGATGAACATGGTTCCATATATCCCTTACACAATTCCATCACATTTATTCACAAATTCATGATCATCAGGCCGTCCCTCAAGGGCAACATGGCAATCTGTTGTGTTGATCGATAAGGCGACTAATTTTGCTTGTTTCAATAGTGTTCGTGAGAGAGAGAATGAGAGCAAACATGTGAATATGTATGCTCTAAACCAGTATGCTAATATCTAGACGTATTGGTTGCATATATGGTAGCATTGCCTAAACCACCTATGTTCGTTGAATCAATTCCCCTTCCTTGTTTTCTCATTTCTGTATTGAAATCCACACTCATTTTGATATATACGATGATGTTTAATTCCTCTCATGTACTTATTTCAAACATAAGATAACATATAGTCTTTAGTTCATTCGAACCATCACAACTGAACTATTACAATAGTTTAGCATAAACACAAAGAAAAACGTAGCATGACCCATGATGATAAATGTGTAATAAGATACCTTCAAAGTTTGGTGAGAGACACTATTGTGGATTACATATTTTTTTGATGATTACAGATATAAAGAATTGTGATTTACGTGTTCTATATAAAAATATAATATGTTTTAGTTTTTTAAGCAGATATGCTTTAAGTTTTTTAGCAGAATATATATGTTTTTAAGGTTTTTTTTTTTTTTTTTTTGAGAGAACCGGATTGTACTTCATTCATTCATATAAAAGGATTACACACTCATCCAATTAGTTTGGGCCGAACAAACACAGTTGGGCCAGCCCAATGGGCTTCCATCACTCATCACGCTTCTCACCAATCACCGACGGCGAGATGCCCAGTTGCCCACCACCGTGTAGTCGTCAAGTCATGTCCAGCGCCGCCGCTTTCCGCCTGGGCCAGCGCGTGCACGCCGCCGGCGACCCCCGCCGCGTAGGCACGGTGCGCTACCTGGGCCCTGTTGAAGGCCATGCGGCCATGCCGGAGACTGGGTCGGCGTCGACTGGGACGAAGGCGCTGGCGGCCGGCACGACGGCTCGCTCGCCGGCCGCCGATACTTTGTCGCCGCGGGAGAGTGCTCGGCCTCCTTCGCGCGACCCACCGCGCTCAGCGGAGGGATCTCGCTCCCGGACGCGCTCCGCCTACGCTACTGCGTTCAGGACTTCACCAAGGAGGAACAGGGTTAGTGCAGTCCGTGCCGACCGATAGCTCCCTGAATTTGCTGCCTTCACATTTCCTTTGATCCGGCAATGGCTCACTTCCTTTCAGCAAAGGAGTAGAAATATTTGTTAAAGCATCATTGCAGTTTGTTGAATTTCCTCCGTAATGACCCTGGTTACATGCTTTGCCTGACCGTGTTCAGATGAGATGTATGTCTTCTCAACAAGCCAGAAGCGTGTCTCGGTTGAATTTGTTGGCACAGACAAAGTTCAGGAGAAGCTCAACAACTTCAATGAGTTGACCAGTGCATCCGTTTCGTACATGGGAGTGAGCTCAATTGGAGCGCCGGATGAACTAAAGAGTTTGGTTCCAAGTAAATACTCTCTTATGAATTATCATCGTCTTGTCCATTTCACTATTTGTTTTTATTGCAAATACACCATAATGTGTGTAGCAATTGGAGCAGATGGTTCTGCTCAATTTGTTTCTTCAGGGACTTATTAAAGCCTAGGTTTCCATTTGTTCTGACAGCTGTTTTGCATGTTGCAGATCTCAGACTTCTTGACTTAACTGGAAATCTATTCTCACAGTGGCAAGTACGAATTCCCACAGAACGATTCTTGTTATTTCAATTGCTATACTTTCAATTGGTGTGGCTTTATATAACATCAAAGCAACAGAGAAACAGACTAACAGAGTTGGTGGTACTACCAAATGTTTGCAGCATATCCCCTGTCCTTCTGTGTTTAACTGTTTGTTTGTTTGCTGTGTGGCTAAACATCTTGGTTCCCTCTCAGGATATATCGTCTCTTTGTCAAGCATTGGCATCCCTGGAAGTTCTTAATTTGACAAACAATACCATGGTGAATGATGTTGCAGAAACTCCAATGCTCGAGAATATCTGAATTCTTGTTCTCAACAACTGTGGTGTAACATGGGAACTGGTATGCCCAATTGCTGTCACTTCGAAGCTTTTGTTGTTAGTCATTGCCAATCACACTGTTAGCTCATTTTTACTTCTTTATAACAGGTTGAAAAGATTAAATTTTCCTTTTCATGTATCAGTGAACTCCACCTGATGTCAAACAGGCTCAATATGATCACGGTTAGTGTTTCTTCTTATAACGCAGCTTCCATGTGCATCCGATGATAATAGAGAACACATCTACGTGTTTTTGGATTATCCTTTCCAAAATTTAAGCGCATGTTTTTCTTTGCTTCAGCAAGGTGTACATCAATATTACAAATTATTATTTTTAACTGTATCTCGCTTTCTTATCTAGACCCCAGATGGAAAGTTTGTACAAGGTTTCAATACACTGCGGCTCCTAAATTTAGAAGATAATCACATTGATTCATGGGATGAAATTTTGAAACTTTCTTACTTAAGAAGGTAAAAATGGAAATAGTAATGTTTCCAGCCTTAATTTGATTGATACTCCTGCATTTGATTTGGGACTTTGGGTACTGTGAATATTTATGATCTCTCTCTTGTCTCTCAGTTTGGAACAACTCTATTTGAACAAAAACAGGCTAAAGCATGTGAAGTATCCATCTAATCTTTCACCAGATGGACCTCTTGATGATGCAGCTTCTGTGCCATTTGAAAATTTGCAAGTTCTTTTGTTAGGTATATGCCTTCTGTGGGGGTAGATTTTTTTTTTTTTTTTTTTTTTGCCATATGAAGAACCCAAAATTCAAGCATGATTCTGTCTAACTTTACTGCACTAGTGCCTCCTGCTATTCAAATGGAAAACTGAAGACACTGTGCTAATATTGATTTTTAAGTTCACCAGGATCTAATGACATAGATGACTTTTCTTCAGTGGATTCACTTAACCTGTTCCCAAGTTTAAGGGTGAGCTTGTTTCAGTGAACTACACTTGTTTTTGGAATCTTGTTGCTGATCTATAATACATTGGTATGACTATACTGATCTCTAATTTTTTGAAGGATGTCAGGATTTCTGATAATCCTATAGCTGATCCTGCCAAGGGTGGTGCTCCTCGTTTTGTGCTTGTTGCTCGACTTGGGAAAGTTGGAATACTAAATGGCAGTGAGGTTTATGCCAACTCCCTGTTTTTTTTTTTTTTTTTTTTTTTTTTTTTTTTTTGTCGAATGTACAGTATGTTGTACAGATATATGACATCCTTAATCCTTCTTGCCATGCCTAGATAAGCCCACGTGAACGGAGGGAATCTGAAATACGGTCAGTTGATCCTTTATATCTGTAATATATCTGTAAATCATTCCAACTAGTATATGACCTTATGAGGTTTCTTTGTGGCATGGGCAATCAAGCCTATTTAGGATATCAGATCAGTATTAATGGAAATCTAAAGATGTTTTCCCCCCTCTATCTGAACTGCAGAGTTTTCTTCTGGTTCTCTGAGGAAATGCTACTACATTCTTTTGGGATTTTTTAATAAAAAAAGACCCTTCAATTGCCTTTCTAGAAGTCACACTGCAATTCTGATACAAGCATTCTTTGTAGATATGTCCGCCTTGTTATGGGAAAAATAGAATCAAATGACCCAGAAGAGATCAAACGGCTGCACCCTAGGTAAGTTTGTAGAATTTATCTCATTCTTAGGTTTTTAAATTGTATATGCTGACACGACATGTCCAGAGAAGAAACAGCTCATGAGTCCATTGATGATATAATTCTTTTTAGGGTGGACAGGTGGGCGTCCAGTCTTTTTATTTTTGTTTGGTTAATTCGTTTTTTTGTGTGGAAATTTTGACTCCTGACATTTGTAAAACAAAAGAAGCAAAGAAATTTTGGTTTCTGAAATTTACAAAACAACAATAGTTCTGAAACTTCTTGGTTTCCACCAATTTTTTTCTTTCTCAAAAAATGGAGAGCTGTGTGTTTCATTAAGAAAGGAAAAACTTACAAAAATGGGATGGCTAGAAAAAAACCTCCCAACACACCCACTTTCGTCACTGCATATGCGCCATGGCAAAAAAGACAATAAAAACTCCACCATAACCAATTTGGCATACTAGGCCATTAAGGGCTTGGAGCAAGCGACCCCTGAACTCTGTCTTTAGTGGATCTTAATCTAGCTGATGCCTGCCACACCTCCAATGCCCGAGCCTGACTATTGGGTATGAGAGGGATAGATCAGACTGAGCAGCACACAAGCGAGAGGGGTAGAGTAATATAGAATATATCAGGGGAGGGAGAAACCTTCAGGAAGGTGGTGGATGGCAACAAATGGGGCTTGGCCTTCATGTCGAGGTGGCATCGGCCTAGCTTTCTTCATCAATTATGTTGCAAGAAACTACAGCTGAACAGAAAAATTTTGATGTGTTTTTGCCACCCCTAATCTGTTGCTTAAATGATAAAATTCATTTGTTGCGCTGAAGACAATCATTAGTAACAACAAAACACATCCATTCAATATTCAATGGAATCAACATCAATGATGCTGTGTAACATGCTAATGCAGTGATCATCTCTAACCACGAGAGGTGCAACTGGCATGATTGCCTATAGGATATGCAATGCAGAATAATTAAGGGTTTTATGGATAGCTTTCATCTATCAGTTTTATTCACTTCTGACATGTACTTGATACTTGCATCACTAGTGGTAAGACTGTTAATGATAAAAAAACTTGATGCAGATTTGCTGAACTGAAGTCATTTCATGGTATTGAAGATGAGAAGCCAACTTCAAGCACATCCGGGCCACAGAAGATGGCTTCTGGTCTTATAAGTACTGATCTTGAACTTTAATCTTGACAAGATTTACACAGTTGACGGGTCAACTGAATGAACTGGTTCTTTTGTCGTTGCATGCAGGTGTTACATTGAAATGTGTGGGGCCATCAATGGGTGAAAAGCAACCCTTGACAAAGAAACTGCCTCCTACAACAACTGTGAGTACTTGTTGGTAGTTGGTACTACATAGCTATCCCTATTTATCAGGTTGTTTTCATTCTCTTGGGAGGTCCTAGTATATTTCAGTTCAATGATGGTGGGACATAATTTCCTGATTTTTGTTCGAGCTATCTTTTAGCAATATGTTAATTTGACTGCTGGGATCCATTAAAAGTTGTGTTGCCTAGTAATTCGAAAATCTTTGCTTGTTTCTTCCATGTATCTAGATGAAATAATGTCTAGAGTCTATATGTTACAGGTCGGGAAGTTGAAATCTTTGTGCAAAAGCTTCTTTAAACTGAAGGACATAAAAGTGAGACTGTTTGTCGAAGAAGAGGTATGAATTGTAACTGTATCGTGTACGATTATTGTCGCATACTACCTATCGAAAAGATCTGGGGGCTGTACCTTTCATGAATAAAGTCGTGTATGATGACTAATGCTTTTACTGGAACAGGGATGCCCTCTACCACAACTTCTGGAGGAAGACACGGCCTCTCTGATGGAGCTAGGAATTGGGTCGGGCGCAAGCATTGTTGTGGACGAAGAGAGTTAGCCAGTCGTCTTCAGAGAAGTTGGCAACTGTGTGATGCAAACAACAGCTGTTATTAGTCTGTGAAGAGAAGGGAGATTGGTGCTCTCTCTGCGGAAATGTGCACTTGATGAATATTGTTGCGGGTTTGGGCTACAAAATGGATCAGCATAGTAACAACAATGTGAAGGCGGTTATTTGTTTTGGACAAGTTTTCTTTTGTTTTCGTCAATGTAGGGACCTGCATCAACAAATCTAGTTCGAAGTTGGAACGCACTTTTCAATCTTAGAGGCTCCGAGTAAAGGAGTTGTGATCTACATCTATAGTCGAGTGTTTTGAGCCTGTAAACAACATTGGTGCTTGCTTACTTCTAAGTATATCATGATGAATTCGGTACAACTATCTAAAGGACCAAAGGATGTTCAACCCAACAGTATAAAAATTTGCATATATTACCACGTAGCCATTTGTCTCGAATGAACAAGTACAAAGTCGCTGTCGTACAGACACTGTTTGTAAAGTTACACGTGTCGCCCGTTGGTTGTCAAACAAGAATGGCCGGTGCCCAAAAAGTCCAAATCCCATTTTTAATATGTTTTTTTTTTTAAAAACCTTTTCTGCAGCTGCAGGATTTTGCACTCCACTGGCCCTGGACGTTGCTTTGCCCGCAACTTTTGGTTGCCACGAGGACACGACGGAGGCCCGCCAGATTCCCAGATCCAGCTTCCCTTCCCGTCCTCCTCCATTCCCATTCCGGTCCTCTCTCCCTTCCCGTCCCTCGTCGGAGGACTTGCACGAACACCAAAGGGCGGCCCCGGACTGCGTTCACCTCTGCTCTCCTTTTCTTCTCCAGTTCACCACCCCTCGTCCGACAACTGGGCGACTGCAGCTACCGCCCTAAGCCAGGTGCCCAGGTCTTCGCCGACGACGAGCACCCACCACTCCACCAGGTATGTGCACGGCGCCACCCCCCTCTCTTTCCTTCCTTCTATTTGATTATTTGTATTCCGATCTGAGCCGATTTTACAAGTGTATTATGCCTACTAACTAAGATTTTTTTTTGTTGGGGCAAAAATTATGTGCACCATGTCCTTAACTCCTCCGTTCAACTCCACCACCAGGGTATGCCCCGGGCTTAATTGAATGGGCTCTCTTCTCGCCAGGGCTGGCGCATGGATCCAGGCCAAGATTTTTGATCCCGTGTTGCAGGTCATCAGAAGGTAGGGACCCCCACTCTTTCCCCCATCTGCTGCAATTCTTCTCCCAGTTGCTTCACTTCAGTCATAATAATAGTTAATGCGTCCTATGGAGGAGCAGTTCAGGCCAAGATTTTGGCATTCAGCTTGGCAGGCAGTACCCTGATTATTTGCATGCATGTTTTCTCCATCTGCTTCTTGAATTGAATGAGGCTGTTGACAACCTTTCTGTTGGAATGCCGTGCAGGGGAGCAGAACCCAAGCAACTGGCCTTCTCTGCTGCCCTTGGTGTCACGATTGGGATCTTTCCAATATGTGGTAAGGAGATCACACTTTCTTATCATCATGCAACTAAAAACATGACCCATCTTTTATATTCTTCTCTTTTTTTAGAAGGTATGATTCATTCTTACTCTGCCAAGTTTCCCAGTCATTCAGTGTTGGTATGCTGTCGAATGTCTTCTGGTTCTTGATTCATCCCAATCATCATGTTATTGGCTGTATGGGAGGCCAAAAAGAAAACCCCCCTTTTTGTTCTGGCACACGTATAAGTATGACATAAATTAAATTGAGTCTAAAAGTCTCTCAAAATTCAATGGTTGTCATGCTCAATCATGACTGCAAACCAATCCTGCATTATATCTATGTTGCTGTGTAACAGGAAACAGTAACCATTATTATATCAAATTGCTATCAAGCCATATGTTCCTCAAATAATCATCACTTATCCTTGAGTATTTTGTGATTCCAGGGACCACTGTTATTCTTGGTGCTGTTGCTGTAGCAATGTTGGGAAGTCGTTGCAATGCTGTTACTGTTATGGTTCTAAATTTGGCTGCCACTCCGCTTGAGCTAAGGTACAATACCTGATTGCCTACAAAGGTCTCAACTCTCAAGTCTCTGTGATGTCATTGCATAGATCAAACTTGGATTTTAGTAGTCTGCTAGTGACTGCCTCAAGAAATAATCTTGCATAATTGTATCTGCATTGTCACACTGCTGAAATCAGTTATTACTGTCACGCTTATGGGTTATAGTCTAACTGAATATACCATCAAATTCTGCCCTGTGTCAGTGATCTGCTTCAGTTTGCTTTACAATTCAACTAGCAGCTTGGTTGTCCCTGTTTGACATGCTTTTGATATGAATAGCCAAACTAGCAGCTTGATCGTCCCTGTTTGACATGCTTTATGACATGCTTTTGATATGAATAGCCAAACTGTACAGCTGTTGTTTAGGCTTCTAATCCGTCATGTTTTTAATTCATTTGCAGCTACATGATGAGTTTCTCAGTTCAAGAGATTCTTTCTTACTAGTTTCAATACGTTTGGCTCTACTAATTGCTTATCCCTTTTTCTGCAGCTTGATCGTCCCTTTCTTGCGTTTGGGGGAAACCATCACTGGCAGTGGGCACTTCCCCTTGACGGCCGACGCATTGAAGAATGTCCTCACTGGTCATGCCTCAAAGGATGTGCTACTGAGCATCGTCCGTGCGGTTAGTGAACATCCTTTCCGCAATCAGTCCTGCTTATTCATAGTATAGGAGTACCATTTTACTCTTGCTTTGCTGAGACATTGACATAAGACTACTGCTATTGTTGACAACAGATGTTGGGTTGGCTCATTGCTGCACCATTCGTATTGGCTGTGCTGTACGCTGTTTCGATCCCTTGTTTCAAGGTCCTGGTCAACAGGTTTGGCGGCATTCCCCCAGGACCCCAATCAAGGCGGTGTAACTAGTGTGGCAGGTTGAATGCTCCGGATATTGTGTACAACATTATTTGTGATGCCCGGGTTGAGATGGGTTCCCGCATCATGTTGCTCGAGGTTTTTCATGATGCCATTATGAAAAGTGCACTACTCACCAATACCCCAAAAACTTCAACTTTCACGGATGACATCCACACTTCAAGTCTTTCGTGCGTGCCCCTTCCGTCATGTGCGGTTTGTTTTCCTCCGTTTGGCCTCCCCGACACGCGGGCCCGGGTCGGCAAAGTGACCACCGATGCCCCTCACCTTGCCCTCCTTCCTCCTCTTGTTTCTCCTTCTCTCACCGCAAAACGGACCCCACGTCGGTCCATCCCCTCCTCTACCGAAGCGCTCTCGGTGCTCGTCTTGGCGGCCGAGGCGGCAACGGCGTTCGACCTTGGCCCGGAATTGGAGCGCGGCGAGGCTAGGTCGCGGCGGCGCCGCGGTGTTCGTCGCGGGGGTTTTGTGGCGCGTGGGAGTGGCGTCGGCTGCCGCCGCGTGCGACCGTGCTGCGGCCGGCGGCGGCGCCCGGACCATGCTACGTGTTGCCCAAGGCGTCGGAGTTTGCGCCCCTCCCGCGTGTGTCTTGTGGGCGGCGCCGCCCCGCCACCGCTCGCCGCCGGGCGATGTCCGAGTCACCGTTCGGCGCTCTCTCCATCGCTCCTCTGTTTTCCCCCAGCGAGCGATGGCGCGGGCGGCACGGCTGGCCCGCCCGACCCGCTGCGGCCGCTCCACCGAAGCCCGCCCGGCGGCGCCATGCGGGGGCGCCCGTTCGTGTGCCCCTCCGCGCCGCGGCGAGCACTCTAGGTGGTCGCCTCGGCGTCGGCGGTGTGCGGGGCAACAACGAGCGCGCGAAATCGATGATGCGTCCCCCGCCACGGCGAGCGCATGCGTCTCCGGTCGATCGCCCGCTCCGCACCCCACCGAGGCCCCGCGGCGCCCGCTGCGGTCGCAAGCCCACGTTGAGCACCATTGTGCGCCCTGCGACTGTTGCGTCGTCGAGATCGGGAGAGCCGCTGCCGGGAGCGCGCCGTCGCCCTAGATCCCCCGGGGATGAGCCCGCGCCGTCGCCGTTTGGGGAGGGCACGCCGGCCGTCGGGGAGGAGGAAAGGGAGGGGCCGCCGCCCGCCCGATCCGCCGGGTGGGTGGGAAGGCGGGTCGGCGCCGCCGCTGTGGGAGGAGCGGCGTCTTTGCCGCCGCCGGTGCCGATCCGCCGGTCGGGGAAGAGCGGGTGGGTCGTGGTGGTCGTCGGCGGCGACGGACAAGGCCATGCGCCCGCGCGTCGCGTCCGCGCGGCGGCTTCGTGGAGCTTCGCCGCGCCGCCCGGCTCCGGGCGCGCTTCGCCGCCGCCGCCTGCTGTCTCCCTCCTCGTGAAGCCGGCTGGGCGCTTCGTGGATCCGCCCGACGCCGCGCCGCGGCACGCCGACGGGCGACGGGGCCGGACCCGCGATCTCCTCCTTCCGCGGCGGACGGCGAACGACCCCACCACGTCGTAGTAGCGATCTTTCTTCTGCTGCCTCCCGCCCGCCGCCGCCCGGTCCAAAGACCTCGTGCTTCAGCGTTCCCATTAGCGTTTGCGGCGCCCTTAGACCGGCGCCCAGCGCTGCGATCGATATCATCGCGGTCCGCGGCGCCCAGCGATCGTCCTCTTCCGGGACGCAATGCCGCCGTCGTCGTCGTCGTCGGCGGCGGGGGATCCGCCCGGGTGGAGTGAGGAAGGTGCGCCCGCCCGGGTTGGAAGGGCTTCGGGCGGGGGGGTCGACGCCGTGTGGGGAGCGGAGGGCGGGACCGCCGCCGCCACGGGCCATAGAGGGGCGGGGGCCGCCGGCCGGTTGGGGAGGGCCGCGAGCTCCGGGAAGGGGATGCTCGCCCGTCCAGAAGCCAAGGGAACGGCCTCCCACGCCGCCCGAGAGAGGGGCATCGGGGTCATTTTGGCATGCCGGGTCCCGCGTGTCGAGGCCAAACGGAGGAAAACAAACAAAGACACGGCACGGAAGGGCACGCACGAAAAGACTTCAAAGTGTGAATGTCATCTCGTGAAAGTTGAAGTTTTTCAGGGGTATTTGTAAATAGTGCACTTTTTATAATGGCATCCATAAAAAAACCTCACGTTGCTCGGCCATCCCAGGCACTGGCAAATAAATACGACTTGAGAGGCGTGTCCTCTATAATTCTCATTCTGTATGCTGGCTTCACAATCATATAGTGAGACGTGTATTTATGGATTTATTTACAAAATCTTTAAATAAAGCTAGGAAGCACAAAGGGCACGGACCACTGTGCCGTTTTCGCCGTTGTATGGCATGGGCTCTGTTCAGGGCACTGTACATGCTCGTACTTCAGAGGCAACTGTTTGAAATTTGAATAATATGTTTTCAGTGGCAAGGTAACCTAGCTTAAGAATCCTATTAAAATGTACTCAATGTTTCAAATTATAAGACTTTAACTTATATATATTGCTTTTATTATATATCTATATACCTGACATAGTGCATATCCAAGTGCATTTGCAAAAAACTACATATCTACAGAAACTAAAATATCTTATGACTTGGAATGAATGGAGTGTGTAAAATATCTACAGAAACTAAAATATCTACCGGCTCCAAGAACGTCCTCTCACTCACGTGCAACAAGGCAGAGCTAGCTAACGCAACCGTGCGGTCGTGATTCAGATCTAGAATAGCTGATTAGATGATTCAGTTCGATCTTTTCCTCTCACCTCCGGTCGTTACTATTGTGTGCGTGTTTAATTTCAACAAGAAGTGCTCCTAAGTTGAAAATGTGTCGTGTAATTTGATTTGATCGCGGTCGCCGCCTCCGCCGACCAAGTGTTGTTTCTTTGCCCATCGAGGATGCTCACCACATGTTTGAGAAAATTACTCAAAGGAGGTAAACTCATCAATTTGAAGAAGAGGTGACTGCATCAAAACAACCCAGGCAACCAAACACGATGCGAGGCTAGCCAGGCCACAGACAACCAAACAAGTCCATCTTGGCTTAGTTTAGCCTGGTTAAAGCTAGCCTGGATAGGTTGAGCCGCCAACAAACCAAACACACTCATGGTGTATCATGACAAAAATTTGGAGGGCGGTCAGTATTAATGAAGGAAGATGAAGATGGAGAGAGAAAGGTGTCTTGCATCTAGAAAAAAGACATTTTTGGACACTTACAAATAAAAATAAGAGCCAAGCATTGCGTAAACTACTTTAAAAGTAATGATGTGTAAAATAAATATATAATAACATCCTCTTATTTAGCATGGAATGTTTGGAATAAAAAGACCAGTAATGGAGTATTTTGTGAAGAACGATCTACAGCCGTGGTACGTACCTCCTATAATATGTTATATGTTAGGTAGTGGACCCGACACGGACACAAATCTTGATGAGAATATTTGGTAGTGACTAATATTGATTCAACAAGTGAGCTTGTTCACTAACATGGCATCACTATAATGTCTTTTCAACTCAATTTAGTATGACTAATAAACAGTGTTTACATAATATCATTGTACCTGTAATGTATGATAATATTGATTTAATAACATGTTTTCATCATCCAATATGGAACCGCAATATAGACTGAATTGGGTGTATGTGTTTTTATGCCAACCTCCAGATCATGTGTCTGGATTCTTAATATTTTATATATATTGTGCAATATATAGTTATCTTATTAACATTAATTATTTCTTTATAATAAAATAGTTTTTTTAACGTGTCGCACATGGATGACTACTAGTCTTATATAAACATGGACATGAAACACCCCGTATGACTGGCCCAAGGAACCAAAGGAACCAGATTTCACAACTGAACATGCAGTACCGGTATTGAAATATAAATAGTCCATAGCAAAACAAGTAAATCAAAAAAGCTGCAAAATGTAGACTCCTCTACTCCAGCTTTCCCTCCACGAAGGCCAATTTCAAAAACCTTAGATATGAAAAAAAGGTTAGGAAATTTTAATTCATATAATATAATTTTCCAAATGCACATTTAACCTTTCACATAATGCTTTATCTATTAGATTCCTTGATTGGTATGGTGACACCGCTCATTGATACACCTGTGACTGCCAGCTAATCGCCATCTACATGATCACAGAAGAAATACAATGTTTGGAGTGGTACATTTGCAGAGAGGAGGAGCGGTCCTCAGCTCTGTCGACTGTTTTCTGAATAAGCAATAAACTGAGTTCGGTCTTACAGAACTTGACACTTAAGTGCTAGAATAAGACACTGCCAGATAAAGTTCCTGTTTCATTCACATAGCATATACTTGCTTACTGTTCTCTGCTTCTCTGATTATAGTGTACTGCTACTGTACTTATGACCATAACTCACAGTTTACATGCGTTCGAATTGTTGCCGAAATTTTTACCATCTTTAGTTACCTTTTACTATTATTGTCTGATTCACCTATCCACAGTTCTCACATTGGTACATCAAATTACAAAAACAAATTAACGATTCCTACTGTCTATCTGAATGCGATACCTTTAGAGTTGAGTTTTATTCATTGCATACATTGAAATGCCACATAATTTTCAATAGTGAACATCTGTACCATATGCTTTCAGATTAATGACTGGAATATGTATGTTTTACTTACTGCTATGGTCTCATTTTCACCCTACCACTTCTATGTCATGTAAAATATAGGTAAGAAATAATGATCTGTGATACTCTGAATTGAACACAACAACCAACCCATACACATATGCTTTGTTAGATGTGTAGTAATAACCAAGAATGATCATACCTGGTGGGTCTTTGAGACCTCATGCAAGTACGCGCTGAAGTCGCTTGCAAAAACAAAGGGCATAAGCAATGACATATTGTTTGTAGCGCTCTTTTTTGGAGTACCGAACCTTGTTTTGCAGCAAGTCAAGGCCAAGTACATAATGGCCATTGAGCACCTTCTTCTGTCCAGTACAGTGCCCGAGGAAATCATGTGTCGGAACTATCTCGATATCACAGAGAGAAATATAGATAATCTCATCTTCATTCATGCTGATCACAGGGTTTATTAGCCATCCACCTTTTGGAAGCTCCATCTCGCGAAAACACTGGCTCTCTTTGAGATCACGCACAAGCACACCTGGGCCTTCCTTCCACTCCTTGAAATCAGAGGACAACTTCCAGGTTTTGAGATATAGCTCATCTTTCGGCAGACCTTTAGAGTAGCCAACCAAGGCCACGAACTTGATGGCGCCACAGACAACGCCCATGGAACAGAACTCAGCTGCACTGATCCCAACCCGGTCTTCATTGGGGGTGTACGAGCAGCACCCCTGGGGCAATGGAGTGAAGCTGAACTTGGGACCTTCAGTTGCGAACAGGTCACAGATCAAGATGCCTGTGTGGAGATCAACCCAGCAAACAGAGCCCTCAAACGCGAACGCCATGTCGATGTGGAAGAAGCACGAGGGCCCACACAGCTCGGAGGGGAGAGGGAGACACACCTCTGTAGGCACCCACTGACACGCCGGCAGCCACTGGCGGGCTGAGGATAACGACGCCCACTGGCCGGCCGTTGAGGTTTGGCCGGTTGTGGTAGACGACCGCCACAAGTAGAGGTGGGCGTTGGGGAGCCCCGAGTCGGCCGAGGTGACGAGCTCGGCGAGAATGTAGACCCCGTAGCGGCAGCGCAGGATGGCGGCGCTGGTACCCAGGCGTTTGATGCCGGGCTGCTCAAGCGGCGGAATAGCAGAAAGGGAGCTGCTCGACGCGTCGTAGACCAGGTAGCCTCCGGACCCAAGGATCCCAACGTTGCCAGGTCGGTACGTGCCGGCGTAGAGCACGACGAGGCCCTTGTCGGAGCTCGAGACCTTGCCACTGTTCATCCCTCGCATCAGGTATTTGGGCAGATGCCGCACCATGGCCAAGGAGCTTACTTCAGGAGGATCGACGACGACCAGATCTGGATTCAGGGCAGCTGCTGCCGCTTCCAGACTCGCCTCTCTGATTGCGGCTGCTACTGGTTTGCCCGTGCCATGGGTGAATTCCCCTCGACAAAGTGCACGCAGCGATGGAGAATGACCCATGGAGGGGGCATGATCGCTAGGGTTTGATTGGATCGAGGAAGGAGGTGCGCGGCGGGCGGCTGCGGCTGCGGCTGCGGCTAGGTCAATGAGAAGCGGGGAAAGGTAGTATATAGGGGGCAAAAGCAGACGGGGGAGGACAAGATGTGAATTGCAGGCGTTGGACGGTGGAGATGCCACCCGCAACCTCCTGTTGGGCCGTGGACCAGGTGCAGGCCCGTTTCCAACCGCAGAAACACACGTTTTTCTAGGAAAAAGTCCACTATCCCTCTCCCTGCTTATCGCGAAAGTTCACTTTTTCCTCCCTCAACTCTAAAACCGACAAATCACTCCCTCAACTTTTCAAACCATGCATTTTTTCTCCCTTGAGAGGTTTTGAAGGCGGTTTTGCTACAGTAACCGTGGTTTGCTACAGTGCGGCGCCTTTGTCTTTTCCTTTTTTTTAAAAAAAAATTACGGTTGAATCTTTGAAAAATCATAGTAAATCATAGAAAAATCATAAAATGAAAAATCCGGTTTTGTTGGACTCACATGAGTAGATCTACACAGTGAATATATAATATGATATGCTTTAGTACAAAGTTTTTGCTACTTAAAAGTTTTGTCTTTTTCTTTTTTATTTATTTGGCTGAATATTTGAAAAATCATAGTAAAATCACAGAAAAATCAAAAAATAGAAAATCTAATTTTGTTAGACTCCACATGAGTAGATCTACACAGTGAATATATAATATGGTATACTTTAGTTCAACAAAATAATTATAGAAGGTGCAGACTATGAATTATTTTTAATTAATTATATATTCACCGTGTAGAACTTTGTACTAAAGCATATCATATTAAATATTCACTTTGTAGATCTACTCATGTGGAGTCTAACAAAATTGGATTTTCTATTTTCCGATTTTTTTCATGATTTACTATGATTTTTCAAAGATTCAAACAAATAAATAAAAAAGAAAAAGACAAAACTTTCGTAGCAAAAACTTTGTACTAAATCATATCATATTATATATTCACTGTGTAGATCTACTCATGTGGAGTCCAACAAAACCGATTTTTATTTTATGATTTTTCTATGATTTACTATGATTTTTCAAAGATTCAACCGAATTTTTTCAAAAAAAAGGAAAGACAAAGGCGCTGGTACTGTAGCAAACCACATTTACTGTAGCAAACCTGTGGTTACTGTAGCAAAACCGCCTTCAAAACCGCTCGAGGGAGGAAAAATGCATGGTTTGAAAAGTTGAGGGAGGTGATTTGTCCGGTTTTGGAGTTGAGGGAGGAAAAAGTGAACTTCTGTGATAGTTGGGGAGGGAATGTGGACTTTTTCCTTTTTTCTATCTAATTGTAAAAAGTAGACTTTTTTTCCTTCCTTGTTTCACAAGGAAAAAAATGGGCCGGCCCATCTAGCCAATGCTAATATCTTTGTTTTTAACTATAATACTCCTTTTCTCCATATTGATGATGTGAGTTCACCAGTTCACCACAGCCCGCAGAACTTCTTAGTGGGTCTTTGCTACATAGGTGTAGTAGATTATAAAAATAAAAGGAATGGATAAAAAGAGACACATAGTTTTATTTTAAGAAGACGCAAGGATTACATTCTTCCAAATAAGATGGCTATGGCTACATTCAGATAATGGGCCTAAACATGTGGGCTGACTGTTGTAAAAAAAACATGTGGGCTGACACGAAGACCGGCCAATGATTTTAGCAATGGCAGAGCGGTCAATAATTTACTTCTTGGCAGCGAACTGCGCCTTGATCCTCTGCACGTGGCGATGTCGGTCCTGAACGCCTTGCCGAGCACTTGATCGGTGACGGCGGGGTGGCACCAAGAGCGAGTCCGCAACACGTATGAGCCCAGGGTTCTGGCTGCTGAGCCCAGCTATGCCGACGGCGGGTGTCGCGCCGGAGTTGAACTCGAAGTGGACGAGTCCCTTGGGGAAGAGGAAGACGAAGACGTCGCGCGCCCTTGGACAGCACCTTGGCGAAGAGCGTCCCGTCGGTGGCGACGAATCTGACGTGCATCTGGCCCTGGACGACGGTGAGCACCTCGGTGGCGCGCGGGTGTGTGTGCGGCGGGTTGAGCCCCCGGCGCGATGTCGAGGCGCGCCATGGAGACGCCCAGTGAGTTGAGCCCCGGCAGCGCGCGCACGTCCACGAGTGTTACCTTGGAGCCGAACGCGTTCGAGGTGTCCCCGGCGTTCTGCAGGCCCGAGAAGGCGAAGTCGGCCGCGGTCACCTGCAATGGGTCCTTGCACACCAGCCCGTTCACGAACACGGATGTAAAGGCAGTGTCTGCGACGCAGAAGTCCTGGAGTGGGCTCGGGTCGTACGCGAGAGAGAGATAGAGGAGACGACGACGCCATTGCTGCTACGATGACGAGGAGAGCGAGGGCCGAGGAGGAGCTTGCGAGACCTTCTTGCCATGGCTGCTGCTTGGCTAGGAGTACAAATTGAACTTGTTGGCACGACCCCATCAGGTTGCTGCTGCATGGGTGGGACTGCGTGCGTGCGTGCGTACGTACGTGCGGAAATGATCAATAATCTGCGCGCGGTGCATGCGACCGGGTCTGTCTTCTGACGCGACTCGTCTTGCGTCCCGGCCGCCCGCCCGCCGGGGCCGTGCTACCAACCAATCAGCTAGAGGTAGAGCGTTTGGGCAACAGTTCCTCCAAGGGAACGGGATCTTTGATGTGACAGGCCGACCCAGTCCGTATGATTATCATGTTGATGGGGTCGTGCGCACTGACTGGGACGACAGCAATGTGCGACAACAAGTAGCACGTGACGCAAAGCGGTGAGCGACCAGGCACTACATACGTCGATCCAGATGGATTTCGATCATTGACAATTTAACATGGAAGTGTGGTCGAGTTGGTGCAGGCCGGCCGACAGCATCGTTCTGTCGTCCCTTCTCCTCATGAAAATTGTTTCAAATGGGAGTGTTTATTGTCTGTCTTATATTCTAATAATATTTTTTTAAGCATCTAAATAAAAAAATTTGTAAATACTTTTGAAAACGCTAAGTTAATTACAACATGCATCATAAACACTTGTAAAAACACCTAAAAACGTTTGAAAAGCCATTGCAAGCTTCAAGACTTCCCCATACGTTGCTCCCAGCCACCGCGAGATGGTAGCTATGCGCGAGGTCTTCCCGTGCAAGCTTCAGGACTTGCCCATCAAATACCTCGGCGCACCTCTGTCTCTCACCAGGTCAGCCCGAGGAGAGGAGTAACGCATTGTCAATGTTGTTGCGCATACAACTTGACTTGGTAAGGCGGCCTGCTGATGGATGCAGGTATTGCCAAGCTAACCTAGATGACGCTATCGCCATACCGATGCATGTCTCCATCTGTTGTTGTTCTGTCCGCTTGGGCCATCGACGAGATCGACCCTCGCCGGCATGCCTTCCTATGGACGAGGCAAAGGATCGAGCCTCGCCGCAAGATTGCATGCCCATCGTGTGTGCTCCAAAGGACCATGGGAGGGGGGAGGGGGGGCATCCCCGACCTCGGGATTCTTGGACACACCCCCTGCGCCTCCGGTGGGAGTGGCTGAGAAGGACCAGGCCCGATACTACTTGGGGAGGCCCCGCCGCCCACTCCCGAAAGCAAGGTCAGCTCCATGTTCGGGCTACTCGATCACCGTGCACGCCGATGATGGCACCTGTTGGTATTTCTAACGTCACTAACTAGAAACAGATATAAACCTATCACTAGCAATGGCGTCAAAAATGAATATCGATGATGTTGCTTCGAGATAAAACTAAAAGAAAATTATTCATTGCGTTCATAGCATATCCGAAAAGGTTGTCATCCCTATAGTTAAACTACTAATATGCAAGGAATAAAATATTCGTACTATGCCTTGATAAACTTCTCAATAAGTAAATAAACAATTATAACCGGGTATCCGCAAGCGTTTACAGATATGAATATACCATTGTAGCATTTTAACGAGGAGTAAGAACCGTGTATTGAATTTATATTCTACCACGGGAAAGAAGTCTATTATCATGAATTAACTATGCATGTGTGTATCTAAACATTAATCATCTCTCGTATGCAAAGCTTAAGTATTAAGTTTATCAATTACTTAAACAGGGGATCAAAGTTCACAATAAAGATAATGATAAAAGTTCTAATAAATAGATTCAACCAAGTCATATCCGGTGTGCATCTTGGAAAGTGTCAAACAATGGACGATAGCAATTCATAGGTTAGCTAGCATTAGAAACTCCAATATGTAACTCTAAACTATAAGTTAGGATCTACCCGATTAGTGCAATACATCTAACAATCATCGAAGAAAGACTAATTAAATCCACACATGAGGACGAGAATCCGTGAAGACTAAGGCGAAACTTAGAACAACCCGAATAATATCATCCGCTAGGCCTACATACGGGGGATGGATTGCAAAGGACTCAATGGTGCTTTGTCACCACCACGATCTACCACACGACCCGGCACATAGGGTGCAAACGCGTGGTAAATAAGATCTAATCACCATGATTATATCATCTCTACCACTCACCCATAATATTGATGGATGAGCGCTATACGAATCCATGCATGAACATAAAAAGTAATTCAACTATGCTAAACATGTAATCAAAGTAAATACTAGAACAAATAATCTCGAATATAAACATGATCAAGATATTCATATTAAGAACGTGTCCGAACTTGAAGACTACTTACAATGAAGAACTTACAAGAACGAGGCCCCGATCTTGAGCCGGCCTCCGACGATCGAGAGCGGATTTCTCCCTTCCTACTAGATCTAATCTTGATTGCTACTCTTCCTAAAGCGGTGTTTCTAGAGCGTGGGATTGATGACTTGGATCTTGAAGCGCCGTTGATGAACTTGATTATGAACTAGATGATCCGAAAGGGGGTCTAGGTGCCGGGGTTTGACCTAGATACATCTCGATCCTACCGATGCCCTCGGATCAAACCGACATTAAACGGGTGGATTAGATTGAGTCTTAGAGTCGGTTGAGGAAGCTTCGAGGCAGGGCTGACTTGGCGGAGGGAGGCCGATCGGCCCCATTATTGGGCCGATCGGCCCGGGGCTGGCCCACCCCGGTGCCCGTAATCCGTCGTGTCTTCGTAGTCTTCTAGATGATGGTTTCTTGGGTGTTAAGTCTCGCTCACGCCGGGATTAGTCCGGTGGCCTTCTAGGGTCTTCTCTCGGAGTTGGATTGCATTACGCTATGTAGTCGCATCGCGGCTCACGAATTCTGGTGTTTTCCCCCTGTTTAGTCCCTCGCAATTCACAACTTTACCAAAACTGATAGAAATATGTTAGTGACCCCCTATTCTAGGTTGTTATTATGATTTATACCCCTTTCTCATGTTTATTTGATTAATAAATTTATATGATAACAAGTGTCAACAAACTCCCCCAAGCTTACCCTTTGCTAGTCCCTAGCAAAGTTATATGCTATAGTAGGATCGGGAGTTGCTACTACGCTTTCATACCTCGGAAGTACTATGTTTATCGAAAATAAATTCTTCTCTTAACCGATTGCTCTCTCATACCTGCTTACCATGGGGCGTAGCCTTTTCATGAATCATAAGCAAGATAAAACAATCAAGTTAAGTACCATGTCTCAAGTTCTTCGATCAACTATCATCCCGGGGTTTTGCAATATTTTTCAAAAAGAAACTCGAGAGATTCCTATGTATGACCCTCTTAAGTAGATGGTATGTAGTGGAGTTACACATGTAGGGGAACATACATAGTGGGATGATAGTGGTGAAGTGGATGAGGATGAAAGGTAGTAGATAGCCTTTAGCCTTTTAGTATTTTTTCTTTTCTAGCATCTTGGATTATATCTCTCTTTCTAAAAATTGCTAAGGTCCAGGCCGTCCATTCTTGGAGAGGTGGGCTTTGCCCCTGACTTGTGTCCATTTTCTCTCTCCTTAGAGATGTGGGCCCTACTCACCCTCGGACACGTGTCCATTATTCATCTCTAAATATATTTTTATTATCGGGGAGGTAGGCCCTTCTCGCCTAGTATGACTTTTGTCCATTACTCTCCCTCTCTCGTCTCACTTTTCTTAGATATTTATTTTTCTTTTCTCTCTTTTCTCTTTCTTCTTTTTTTTTTTGAATGTAGCCCAGCCTCTATTTGGCATAAAAAATACTGAGAGAGACATATCCAAAAATTTCAAGAGTTTATATATATATATATATATATATATATATATATATATATATATATATATATATATATATATATATATATATATATATATATATATATATATTCTTCTTTTTTTTGGCTAGCGGCTTCTTTATGGAATATGGGGAGGCGTACTTCCGGGTTAGAAGCAGCGTATTTAGTGGAGTGGGATGATCTTGATGCGAATGATAAACTCTTAAGGGTCATAGCTAAGGAACTCATCGTGTAATATTTTATAATTTTCAAAGATAAAAACCGAAATCAAGTATCTCTAGGAATATGATAAAATGCGCAACTCAACTTTTCATGTATCTTTATGCTAAGACTCGATTAAGCATGTGCTTCCCACGTGTATTGGGTTTAGAGCAAAATTAAGCTTTTAAAGTTTTGAGAGAATCTAAGTCCAAAGTGTAAGTACTTTTAAGAGGAATTAGGGCGGAGCAACTATTCATCATCTCCCTTAGCATCATCAAGATCATAATTAAAAAGGAAGAAAGTAATCTAGCAAGTTCCAAAGATTTATTTGACTCTTTTAACACTAAGACTTTTAACTAAGACTCATTAACTCTAAGCAAATATATATCTAGCTAATATTTAAGACATAAGATAATAATACTTATCGTGGTAAACGGGGGTGCTCTCCCCAAGCTTGATCTTGAAGTAGTCCTTTGTTCATCCTTGAAGCTTGCTCCTCTTTTCGGGTCTCCTTTAATGTTCTCCCCGTTAATATTAATTTCGCACATACCCCAAGGAACAAATTCTAGGATGTTATTGTGAGCCTTCATGTGCTCACTTCTTTTTTTGGATTTTTAATTTTAGAAAAACGTGTGGACCTTCATGTGCCCACATATTTTTTGAGAATTTTTCTATGCAATAGGGATGCTAATGCAAAAACATATGAGTGCAATATTTTTTTTGTATTTTTTTTTTTTATGCCACCACGGCAAGGAGTGCTTGCATGGGGCTTTAGGAGATCGATGCAAATGCAAAGAAACATATTTTTATGATTTTCTTAAATGCAGATTTAGAAAGAGTAAATATGCTTAAAGGAAATATGCTAATTGAAATATGCTTTGCGAGAAAATTAAATATGCGAGATAAATACCGAGTTACCTCTCGGCGAGTTTAGAGCACTTACTCCCATGGCGTAGAGTCGCCTATGGGCCCTCGTTTGAACGTTGTACCGGTAGGGGTCCTTCAAGGATCTCAATGGCCGGTGTAGACGAAGTAGCCGTGGAAGTCGATTGTTCGCTTGATGATGCCGGCGGTCGGGTCTCCGTACTCTTGTTGCTCTTCTTGGTGGGTGCGGCTTCTCTCTTTTTCCGTGATTTGTTTCTTTGGTGGAGACCTTTCGGTGTGGCGGTGCAGAGTTCAAGATGGGTAGGAGCCGAGTGTACTTTTCTTTGATGTCCTTCTCCATCCTCTTAATGTTCTCCATCTTTGAGTCCAGCTTTTCGTTGTAATCTCGGGAGACGCCTCGCCCTTGGTCTTTCTTGGTGGGTCGCTCATTGTTAGTGTAAGTATTGAAGAAACAAATAGTATCTTTTTACCTTGAAATGGAAGTGGATCTCGCCCGTCCCCGATGTAGATGATGGCTCTTGTAGTGTTTAGGAACGGTCTTCCAAGTACTATGGGAGGATCTTGTTCTTCTCCCATGTCCATGACTAAGAAGTCGGTGAGGACATAACAGTCTTTGATCTTGACGGGGGCGTTTAGCGCAATACCTTCCGAATCGGTGTGATTGATCCGCCATCTGCGGCATTACATAGGTGGAACACAAAGGCGGATTACCATATATTAATTGATACGTTACCTTTGACATTAAGTTGATGCGATCCGTGTCACGCACAACTTGCTGGAAGTTCCACCGATTGATGGAGCGGTGGATTGATGGAACTCCGTGGTCGCTAACTTCTCTAGTGGTGGTGGAGTGTGTCGAGTCTTTATGCGTTACTGTTGCAACTTGATTGATCATCAAGACTTGCTCCACGTGTGGTCGAGGTTGACGGTTCTTCTTGTTCTTGCTTCTTCTTCTTGTCTTCTCCTCGGCCGGTGGTGCGTGTACTTGAGAATACGGTAGTGGTACCGATGGAACAGGGGAGCTAGGGTCTTGTGTTTGCGGTTGAATCTCTCCCTCTGTTTGTTGACGGTGAAGACGATCTTCGCGGTGTCGGCGTATATGATGGCCTTGGTGGTAGCAAGGGAATCGGGCGTCCCGTAATGATCGGGCGTTCTTACCTTTGCCCGTATCCGGGACCACGAAGTCGGTGGCCACGTGGGAGTTTACCGGGACGTAAAGACAAACGCGTCTTCCGGATCCCCTGCAGCATAGTGACTGATCGCAAGTTGTAGGCACATGGTTGTATATAATAAATCTGAACCTGGCTCAAGGTTTACCTTAGGCATGATGTTGACACTTGAGCCAAAGTCGCAGAGTGCATCGTAGGTGCGGTCGCCCGATCTCGATGGTGATGACCGGTCTCCCCGATCTCCCTTCTTGGCGGGCATACCCCAATCGGTGCGATTCAGTCCTTCGTGCACCCTTGGTCTGCGAATACGCATAATAGACATCGACAAGATTTGCAGATTCTAATTCTTCCTGGCCCGAATCTTACCCTGGTTAGGCATAGGAGCGAGATAAAGCCACCGAGATAACCGAGATTCTATCATTTTATTAAAGCTATCTTTGGTTCTTTATTGCGAAGAAAAGCTTTCCATTTTTGTACTAATGGTTTCTAGCATTTTATCGTTGGAAGCTAACTTCTTAGACAGTTATCCATGAGTCTACCTTGGTTTTGTACTAACTCTCTTAAAGGTGGAAAATTATTAAATGAGTTATTACCTTGATAGTTACCCCAGTAGTTACCTTGGTAGTTGGGTCTCTTGTTGATTCCATCCTTGATTCGGGGGACGATCTTGTTGTTGTTGTTGTTGTTGTTGTTGATGTAGTTCACGTCCTCTTCCGGCTCGGGGCGGTGGCTGCCCGAGTGTCGATGTTGCCACATTCTTCACATGTCATGCGAGAATCGAAGAGTTGCATGACTTCCTTCTTCTCGGGAGCTTTGTCTTCAAGCTTCTTCATGATTAGGTCCATTTTGGCGGACAACATGTCTACCTCTTTCACCGGTGCATTCCCCTCTCTCTTGCGGGGTTGACGGTCCTCATTCCAAGCTTGGTTTGATGCCATCTTCTCCACAAGGTCGGTAGTTTGGCTCGCTGTAAGGGACAGGAAAGCACCTCCAAAGCAGCAACGTCCATGGTCTCACGGGTGTTGTTGTTAAGCCCGTGGTAGAAGGTCCGCATGAGTAGCCGCCTTCTCCATTCCATGGTGTGGGCATTCGGTGATGTAGTCTTGGAAGCGTTCCCACGCCTGCGAACGGATTCGCCGTGTTGCTTCTTTGAAACTTGAAATTTTCCCCCGTAAGGCGTTGGTTTTGCCTATAGGGAAGAACTTTGCCGGGAAGGCAAAGAGAACAAAGTGTCCAAGTAGTGAGTTTGTCTTTGTTGGCGTAGAACCACGCTTCGCTCGTCCCAAGAGTGAGAATGGGAATAGGCGAAGTAGGATTGCATCACTTGAGACATCTTTGATTGTGAAGGTGCCACAGAATCTCTAGGAAGTTTTGTAGGTGAGCATTGGCATCTTCATGGGCTTTTCCACGAATTGGCTAGCTTGTACCATGTTGATGAGTGCGGGCTTGAGCTCAAAAAGCTTTGTCTCCCCACCTCGACCGGCCCAAAGGCGGATGTTGGCCGTGGTCGGTCGCAGGAAGTACTCTCGGAGGGTCTTGTTTGCCATTACTTCGAACACGGGTGTTAAGCTAATTCAAGCACAGTGGAGGAGTCTTCCGAGGCAGCGATCTTGGGTCGAGACTTCAACTTGGATCTTGCCTGCTTCAAGAGTTTTTCTGGATCGGAAACGAAGTTTTCGGGAAGATTCCTATTCATACATTACCCTGAAATAGATAGAAAGAATAATAACAAGGGTAAACCTGTTTAAGCAATTAGTGATAAATTTAATACTTTACAATGCGTGAGAGAGATGCATGCAAGTTATTCCTATATTTGTATTTTCTTGGGCTAAAGACTTTCTTTCCCCGGCAACGGCGCCAAAAAGCTTGTTCTTGAGTAGGTGTGGCTTGTGGAGTGACAGGTGCATGTCAGGAGGAAGAGGATGGCTTAATTATCTTCAATGGAATTGGCCTCCCTCCTTGATGCTTCCATCACCCATGAATTCCTCCTTCGAGTGAGTGATTCTGATTGTGGATCTTGTCTTGTGTCACTCTTCCTCTTCTTGGCTCATCGAATTCTTTTATCCATAAGTCATGTCTCACATGTCTTGCTCCATCTCTAGTGAGTTCATCTCAACCTCCCCAAACTTGTTTCGAGTTTATTATTTTCTTCACGGGGGTTAGTCCAACAAAGATATACCAGCATCTACTATAGCGTACTATGGTTCAAAAGTCAACCTAGACACCACATCTAATTTGATTTAGGAAGGCGTTCTAACCTAAGCACCACGCTTAATTTAAAAAACCTTTAGAAGAAAGATCATCACACCTTATGGTTTTGGGAATCAAACTAAACACCATGTTTAACTCAAGCCATGAAAACAATTTAAACTAAGCACCCCGCTTAATCTAAAAGGTGTATGAAAATACTTCAAAACCTAAGCATACTATAGCAAATAACGGTAGCATGAAAGCATTGCGAGAGATTTTTTTTTCAAAACGAGATGATAGAGCATGATGAGTGTTTAACAGTCGAGCATGCATAAAGGTAAAGATAACCAAGCTAGTGTAGCAACATGACAATAAATGTTTCTATGTATGTAATTCAATGTTGCATAATGACCGGTTGGACATACCTTAGATTGTCATCCTTCGTTCTTCTTTACTCTAAACCTGGCATGGTCGGTGACAAGAATATCCGAAGGAAAAATAATCATATGCTCATAATGTAGGGATATATAGTGATATCCTGTCTATTTCACACTCAATAGAGCAAGGGTAATCCTACTAAAGCTAGTTAATACACTAAATTAGCGTATATCAAGATCATTATCAAAATCTTTACGCCAATTGCTTCCCGCAACATGGCCAAAAATGCTTGTTGGTATTTCTAACGTCACTAACTAGAAACAGATATAAACCTATCACTAGCAATGGCGTCAAAAATGAATATCGATGTTGCTTCGAGATAAAACTAAAAAGAAAATTATTCATTCATTGCAGTTCATAGCATATCCGAAAAAGGTTGTCATCCCTATAGTTAAACTACTAATATGCAAGGAATAAAATATTCGTACTATGCCTTGATAAACTTCTCAATAAGTAAATAAACAATTATAATCGGGTATCCGCAGCGCACGAGATATGAATATACCATTGTAGCATTTTAACCGGGAGTAAGAACCAGGTATTGAATTTATATTCTACCACAGGAAAGAAGTCTATTATCATGAATTAACTATGCATGTGTGTATCTAAACATTAATCATCTCTCGTATGCAAAGCTTAAGTATTAAGTTTATCAATTACTTAAACAGGGATCAAAGTTCACAATAAAGATAATGATAAAAGTTCTAATAAATAGATTCAACCAAGTCATATCCAGGTGTGCATCTTGGAAAGTGTCAAACAATGGACGATAGCAATTCATAGGTTAGCTAGCATTAGAAACTCCAATATGTAACTCTAAACTATAAGTTAGGATCTACCTGATTAGTGCAATACATCTAACAATCATCGAAGAAAGACTAATTAAATCCACACATGAGGACAGAATCCGTGAAGACTAAGGCCTAAAACTTAGAACAACCCGAATAATATCATCCGCTAGGCCTACATACGGGGGATGGATTGCAAAGGACTCAATGGTGCTTTGTCACCACCACGATCTACCACACGACCCGGCACATAGGGTGCAAACGCAGGTAAATAAGATCTAATCACCATGATTATATCATCTCTACCACTCACCCATAATATTGATGGATGAGCGCTATACGAATCCATGCATGAACATAAAAGTAATTCAACTATGCTAAACATGTAATCAAAGTAAATACTAGAACAAATAATCTCGAATATAAACATGATCAAGATATTCATATTAAGAACGTGTCTGGAACTTGAAGACTACTTACAATGAAGAACTTACAAGAACGAGGCCCCGATCTTGAGCCGGCCTCAGACGATCGAGGAGCGGATTTCTCTCTTCCTACTAGATCTAATCTTGATTGCTACTCTTCCTAAAGCGGTGTTTCTAGAGCGTGGGATTGATGACTTGGATCTTGAAGCGGCTGTTGATGAACTTGATTATGAACTAGATGATCCGAAAGGGGGGGTCTAGGGGTCTCCTTATATAGCCCGAGGAGGTGCCGGGGGTTTGACCTAGATACATCTCGGGATCCTACCGACGCCCTCGGATCAAACCGACATTAAACGGGTGGATTAGATTGAGTCTTAGAGTCGGTTGAGGAAGCTTCGGAGGCGGGGCTGACTTGGCGGAGGGAGGCCGATCGGCCCCATTATTGGGCCGATCGGCCCAGGGGCTGGCCCACCCTGGTGCCCGTAATCCGTCGTGTCTTCTGGAGTCTTCTAGATGATGGTTTCTTGGGTGTTAAGTCTCGTTCACGTCGGGATTAGTCCAGTGCCTTCTAGGGTCTTCTCTCGGAGTTGGATTGCATTACGTTGCGTAGTCGTGCGGCTCCGCGAATTCTGGTGTTTTCTGTTTAGTCCCTGCAATTCACAACTTTACCAAAAACGATAGAAATATGTTAGTGACCCCTATTCTAGGTTGTTATTATGATTTATACCCCTTTCTCATGTTTATTTGATTAATAAATTTATATGATAACAAGTGTCAACAGCACCTCTACGTGTTTTGGAAAGATTCATAGCTACGGACGAGGGCGATCTCCGCCTTAAGCCCCGTCCGTTGGGTACAAGACATCACGGGCGCCCGCACTCCCCCGTGCTCCTAGAGCATGTCCACCTTTGGGCCATGCTCGGCGGGCGTGCATCTCGTGCCCACGAACAATACATTGTTCGATCGAGGTACACTACTACAGAATGGAACTTCCGTGGCGGGCATTTTCGATTTTCCGTGGGCGGGCATTGGGTCCGCCACGGAGCTAGGGGTCGCGGTTGTCGAACGATTAACCGTGGCGGACTATGCCCGCCATGCAAAATCGATTAACCGTGGCGGACTTTTAACAATGCCCGCCACGGAAAATAGAGATAACCGTGGCGGTCTTCTTACAATGCCCGCCATGGTAAATAAATTAAAAAATAAAAAAAAGAAAAATCAATCGGGAAACCTAACGGGCCCCGGATCGGGCCGCGGGCCCGTTAGGGTTTCCTGTCTCACCCGGCCGCGGCGTGGATCCGCCCGCCGGAGGAGGAAGCAGCCGGATCCCGCGCCTGGACCTCGCCACGGGGAGGCCACCGCGTCGGGGAGCCGCGCCGGGAGGGGGCGTCGGGGAGGACCGCCGGGGGGGGGGCGTCGGGGTGGGGGCGTCGGGAGGGGGCCGCCGGGGGCGGCGTCGGGAGGCCGCGATCGGGAGGAGCGCCGCCGGGGGGGGCCGTCGGGGAGGGCCGCCGCATCGGGGGCCGCGTCGGGGAGGGGGCCGCCGGGGAGGGGGCGCCGGGAGGGGGGCGTCGGGCGTCGGGGGAGGCCGCTGGCGGGGAGCAGCCCCGGGAGGGGGGCGTCGGGGGTGGGGGCGTCGGGAGGGGTCCGCCGGGGTGGGGGCGTCGGGGAGGAGAGGAAGGGGAGGGGGGCGGCGCGACGGGAAGGAGGGAGAGGGGAGGGGGGTCGGGCGACGGGAGGGAGGGAGAGGGGGTGTGAGGGAGAGAAGTGAAGTGTTGGTATATATATTTTCGGCCACGATTTTCCGTGGCGGGCATTGTTAAAAAACCGCCACGGTTAATCGATTAACCGTGGCGGACTTTTAACAATGCCCGCCACGGTTAATCCCTATTAACCGTGGCGGTTATTTTACAATGCCCGTCACGGTTAATCGATTAACCGTGGCGGGCATTCCTGGCCGGGGCTGCCAGTTGTTCTATTTTCCGTGGCGGTTTTCTAAATGCCCGCCACGGAAAATAAAAACTAAACACCATGCAAGTTCAATTCTGTAGTAGTGGTACCGGCCTTCTTCGCCGGGCTGGATGTCCATGGCCGACGTGAAGGAACTCGGCGTGCAGGTGTCCTCCTGAAGGTGAAATTCTCCTTCTCGCTAGCTAGCTTTGCATGGTCGCCTCTAGATAGCGGATCGACGCAAGCGGCATGGACTTCAGCCGAGCGCGTCTTGCATCCCAGATGGGACGGAAGCCTGCGCGGCCCAACATTAGCGCTACTAAAAACCCTTCTACGTGAGAACGACCTAATTGTCAACAAGTTGTGAAATGAGCATAGCTCACTTAGTTGGGTTCGTTACGATGAAACATGTCTGTGTACGTCCTTGGAGTGTCATAGATTTGTTGTTCAAGAATTTAACAACGTTACTCTTAAAAGGATAGGCATGGTGTGCCAGTTGATTGTACGCTCGTATACGAGCGTTTGGATGTGTTCCGGGTGTATGCCTCGAAAACAAAAACTGTCGACAAGCTAATACGTATGCACGAGCCAAACGGATGGATGCATGGGATGCGTTAGTAGAGCTACCGTCCAAAGAATACCAGCCTCCTCAACGTCGATCGTCTAGTGTTTGGACGAATACGCCCTAGTGGCTTAGTGTTGGGACGATTGACCAACTAGTTATTGCCTGGTCTTAGCGCACACATCTACTAATAATCAAGTTCGTGCTCAACTAAATTGAATAAATTACAATATGTTAGCGTAGTACATACAGTATCTAAATAGTTGTGTTGCATCATGCGGTGTGCCGGCCGGCCTGCACCACCACCAGCTCGGAATCCATCTCAAAGTCGTCATGCTGTACGTACGTGTGTCGGGGACTCGCACATTGCTATCCAGCACGCACGACCCCATCATCATGTAAACGACGACGACATGGACCGGGTCGTCGCGCGTCGATCGCTCCGTCACATCAAGATCCCGTCAGTTCGGGAATTGTTAAACGCCTTCTCGTTATCCATGGCTCTAGATGACTGCCCTGCCCTGCCGCCCTGGTAACACAAGTCGTCTCACAGCACGGACTCGATCAGTTGCGTTTATTTCCATGAACAGCGCGCAGCAGCTAGATTTTGATTATTTCGCGCGTCCAATCCAATTCACGTTCGATCGTCAGCAGGCCGAGCAAGAGCAGGTCCACCACACGTATCTACGCAGTCAAACACACACGCTGTGTGCTGTGCAGCAACCTCTGCTGGAGCACCGGCCGGCTATATATTCATGTTCACCATGCCCCTTCTCTTCACCCATCATCCGAACAAAGCTAAGCTTGCCAATCGATCTAGGTATTCGATCACACTAGCCTCAAGAAGCTCGATCGAACGTCGATTCTTACATACTCGACCTGCTTCGTTCTGATTGAGGACACACAAGACAATAGTAGTTTGTAGGCAGCAGCTAGCCATGGCAAGCAGCAGGTCTTGCAAGCTCCTCCTTGCTCTCCTTGTCGCAGCAATGGCGGCATCTCCTCTAGCTCGCGTACGACCCGAGCCCTCTGCAGGACTTCTGCGTCGCGGACACCGCCATCACATCCGTGTTCGTGAACGGACACGTGTGCAAGGACCCATCGCAGGTGACCGCGGGCGACTTCGGCTTCTCGGGCCTGCAGAACGCTGGCAACACCGCCAACGCGTTCGGCTCCAAGGTGACGCTGGTGGACGTGCGCGCGCTGCCGGGGCTCAACTCGCTGGGCGTCTCCATGGCGCGCCTTGACATCGCGCCGGGCGGGCTCAACCCGCCGCACACGCACCCGCGCGCCACCGAGGTGCTCACCGTCGTCCAGGGCCAGATGTACGTCGGCTTCCTCGCCACCGACGGCACGCTCTTCGCTAAGGTGTTGAACAAGGGCGATGTCTTCGTCTTCCCCAAGGGTCTTGTCCACTTCGAGTTCAACTCCGGCGCGACACCCGCCGTGGGAATTGCCGGGCTCAGCAGCCAGAACCCGGGGCTCATCCGCGCTGCGGACTCGCTCTTTGGTGCCACCCCCGCCATCACCGACGAGGTGCTCGCCAAGGCGTTCAGGATCGACAACGCCACTGTGCAGAGGATCAAGGCGCAGTTCGCCACCAAGAAGTAAATGGACTGCTGCTAGGTCTCCGTGTTTATCCTGGCCTACTCTCTGCACTGCATAAATATTGCGGGGGCATCAGCTATTCGTCATCAAATTGTGATTGTTTGATTTTTATTGTGTGCATTAATTCGTCATGTCCTTGATGGATAAATAATTCTTTTTTTTTTTCGAACGTAGTGGAACAGTGCAACTATAATTTACTGTACATCTTAGTAAAATAATCGTATCCCCCTTTAGTTACCCATTTCTTTAACGGCAGCACTGTTGTTTAATTTGATTATGTGTTCAGTTGAAGCTCCAGCATCCTGTGTATTCTAGGGCTTGTTTGGTTCAGGATTCACCTCAGGGTATTCCAAGAACATTGTTTTCCATTAACAAGAATTGAGGGCATGTATAAGAATAGATATTTTAGTGTAAGCATATTTATGTTGCAGAGGAAATATGGGTATTTCAACGGGGACCCAATCCCGATTCCCGTGGGGAATTATTCCATTAGGGGCGGGGATGGTGGAGAATTTATCCCCACGGGGATGGAATTGGTAGAAACACTATCCCGTTGGGGATGGCGGGGACGGGGATGTTTCTCATGCCACATCGCTCTCCCGCAAAGCCCATGTAAAGGCCCAATAACTGGGAAGTATATAACGCACCGTCTCCAACCCTAATTCCCTCCTCTACTCTTCTAGTCTTTAGTGAATCCGTCGCCGGCCAAGACTTCCCGCGGCGCTTCACTCCTCCACTCCAATCCGCTCCCGGCCGCCGCCCGCCCAGGATCCCGCCGCCCGGCCCCCAAATCTCCACGCTTCACCTTGAACGCCTGGTCCGGGCGACACGACGCGAGTCCGCCTTCTGCGACTGCGACTCAGAGTCCGCGCCTAGGGAGGTGCTATTGGAGCCACCGCAGGCCCTTCGCAACAGCTCTCTGGCCACGGCGCTAGCGCATCGTGCGGCTCTCCATCGACGGCAGACAGCGCGCCTGCCTGCGTGGCTCTCCATCGACGACTCCACGACATGGCCATGCGGGGACGGGGACCCCGTCGAGTACGAAATCCCCGTTCGGGGACGGGGATGGGGAGAAGTCTCCCCCGTGACCGTTCGCGGGGAAGGGGACGGGGAAATTTTCCCTCCACGGAGACGGGGATGGGGAGGCAGCCTCCAATGGGGAATTCCCTGTTGCCATTTTGGCCTGGCACCGCCCCTGTTACCAAGGCACATATGTGTACTCTCTATAGGGTGGACATGCCGACAATGTTGGAAGGTCTGCGTATTTATACTGATGCTTCTCTGTTACCGGATCAAAATTCTATTTTTAACAGGAATGCAGGTCTAGGAGTCTTCCTTATCAGAACAGGATCCTAGCAAAATTTCAATGTTTATATTAAAGCTTCCCTCCTCACCGCTTCCTCAGTTTTTCACTGCAGAGGCGGCTGCTCTTGCATTTGCAGGGGCTATTATTGACAGGTTGAATATCATAGAAACAACTTTCCTCTCGAACAACCAGCAGCTGGTCACCTACATCAACTCGAAAAGCGCAATGCCTATTCCTAGGTGGGATGCCAAATTCTACACTCAAACCTTCATCAATGCAGGGCAAGGCAAAAGCTTCAAGGTCTACAAGATCCCTAGGATTCTTAATAGGACGGCTCATGTCCTAGCAACACAAGCTCGCAATCATCAAAACTTTGTACCTAATGTAGGCATCAAATTGTCGAAACTCTTCTCATATTTCGAGCTGCCCTATCCGGGATGCTCTTGATCATGTACTTTGGGATAACTTATCCCACATAGCAGTTTCATGCTGCTAGTTTTATGTAGCATGTTTGTTATAAAAAAAAGAACTAAACGTTGGTACAACAAATATTTTAGAATATAAAAAATAAACTAGAAGTTGGTATATAACTAATATTTGTTTTACGGTGCGAAAAATTACTGCCCTCCTTACCCTTATGTGGGCCTAAACGGCATCACAAACACTGCATGCACGGTATACATCCATGCGTCTTTCGTATGGCAGAAATGGTAAACGGTTCGAATTAAGAAAATTGGTGTTAACAAGAGATAGGCTATATGGCTCGACATACAAAACACTCCATACGGGCTCTTAACCCTGTGCCATGATCGTTCAAGATATGGGAATCCTAGGCGCACTATGGGTTAAGATGTTCCTATGGCTCGCAGTACACCGGCATCATTGGACGCGGACCGGAGACACAGGCACAGTCTTGACACACAAAACATCTGCCTGCTGTGCGACCAAGAGCCCGAGACAATTAACAATTGTTCATATCATGGTTGTCTACTCTCATTCTAAACAGATTTGGCGGCATGGGGCTGCCCGTAGAGCGCCGCTGGAAGTGCTACCGCTTCTCCAACCAACCGGTTCAATGCTAGATTGGTGGGACACTAGAAAAAGTCACGGCGTTGCCGGCCAGGGGACGTGGCCTTTGTATTGTTGAAGTTGATGGCTGGGAAGTCAAAGAAGCAACCGACCATCTCCAATCTGCAAAACAGAATAGGCAGCAACACACTGAACTGAAATGGATACATCCATACATATTAGAATGATGTGAGATGGCAACACTAAGGATATATGCTTCATAATGAATGTGGGAACTAACATGTATAAATCAGGCATCCTCATTCCATTCAACACTGCTAAGTGATTGAGGTCGTAAATAAAGGCAGTAATGCCATCTTTAGTAGCTTAACAGGGGAAAAAAGTTGCAAACATTTGATAAAGTTTTAGCCTAATGCGGAGCATACAAATTGGTAGTTGTTCAACGCAGAAGCCGACTACCATGCTACATATACAATTGCTCATGTTTAGTTTCAGATATTTTTCACCAATATGTGTTACTGATTATGTCAAAGAGCATATTATTATTAGTAGTGATGAGGGTGTGAAAGGGATTCTATGAGAGAAGAGCGGCATATTATTATTAGTAATGATGAGGGCTGTGAAACGGATTATATGAGAAAAGTTGTTAAAAACTATCAAGATCCTTGCTTCCAGGTTTCTGATGCCTAGGATCATCTATCTATCTGCAGTACTCAGGAAGCCTATATCTAAGATAATCATCTTATCTGCAAATACATACAATGCCATAACTCTTCAAAATGAGTTTGAAGATCGAATATGATCAAATGTAAGATAGAAGGAGCAACATGGCCAACTCTTGTCCCATTGAAGTTTCATATAACAGTACTCGCTAATCTAAAAATGATGCATTCAATGCTCTATTGCTCTTCTGCAAATAAAAGAACCAACACGATGGACCATTAGTTGTTTGTGTTTAGTATAGTTATTTTTGAAGAGACCATTAGTTGTTTGTGTTCAGTATAATTATTTTTGAAGAGCACAAGTGCCTTTGAGGTGTTTCATGGATGTGCCTACCTCATCATTTGCTCTTTGTGAACATGAGTCTTGTGTGCTCCTGAAATCAATATCTTACAGATTTATTGGCAGACCCCATACAGTTCTGCAAAAACAAAACAAATGATTATTATTTATACCTTTGTGTTTCATCAGCTTGGTTACATTATGCTGAGTCAGGTGAGGTCTATATGCACACATGACACTGTTGCTACTAAGCCTGATAATAAAGTTCGTTTTAGTTTCTCATCTATTAATGGTTCTATGGACTGCATTCGACTTGTATTATACAATTCATGAAATAGTCTTATATACAAGTCTGACAACAGTAACTTAGAATTAACTTATCTACAGATCAACAAAAGGCCAAAGCACCATCTTTGCTAGAGAACCTGCACTTGTTTCCTGGTATGGCATTCTTTCAGAATTTCAGAGCTGGGACTCAATTTTTCTCTTTATTTTTTTAATGAATTTGTATATGTGTATGTGTATGGCCAAATATATGGATGCCATAGGAATGCCAAGAAAATTCTATTGCATGATAACTAATGGGTACGTATTTTGCAATATGAGGCAAGATGCAATCATGCTCCTTATCTCAAACCAAATCCCACTTACCACTTTATTGTTCGGATTTTATAACAATTCAAATAGAAAACAGATTTGGTTACAAACTTATTCCACTTTCTGTTTAGTAGTGAAATTTTAAGATAACCTACAAACTGAACGTTAAAAATCTAAAAAGACGGTATACCAATTTCAACAATTATGTGTACCACTAATTTGCAAAGTAAACTCTACCGCTTAGTTAAAACTAAGAATTCATTTTGATTCGATAGGGCACAATTTTTATATTTTCATGAAGGGATCTCCAAATAGGATGCAGTCAAACTCAACTAAAGATTTGGGTCTCAAATTTAACATAGGGATCTCACACGCTTCGAGAGAAATAAATCTCATTGCCAAACACCATCTTTCCCTAAATACTATCTACATAATGTAGTAGGAACATCAGACTACAAGAGCCACTACTCAAAATAGGTGTCTGATTAGCCACTGTATGTATATAGTTCAACATTTTTGCCACAATGGGATGGCCAATGCAAAGGGCACGCGGCAATGGGAGGGCATTGTGCCATCTATATTGTGTACTGTTAAGACAAACAACACTTAGTTACTGTAAAGTAATGTTTCCAAAATCACTACAAAGAATTTAACATTAATGCATCCATGAGTTTCTGTGACCATGATTCATCTTCATCCGTATCTAATTGGTCTCACTTTCATATATATAGATCAACAGTTCTAAGTCACCCATGGTGTGAAAACGTCAAGGTTGTAGGTAAGCTCCACATAGCACCAGCTTTCTGAAATAAACAATGCTAGGGTACAGGTCTGTGATTCCACAAACTGAATCCACGTTAAAGACTAATGCATGTACTCACTAAACTGTGGCAGCACAAAATTTCACGAACCCATGGCCCATGGGAATGCGAGTTCCTTCTTGCATCAGCCAAAGATGTTCAATTGAGAGTTTGAGACAGGCGACGGGGAAGTGACCTGAGGAAGGTGAGGCGTCGGCGGGAAATGGCGCGCCCCATCCTGCAGGCGACCGCTGCGCTGAAGGCGCCGATGCTCAAGAACAGGAGCGGTCCCGTGAGCGGGGAGCGGCGTCTGTAGAGTAGCGCGCGCTGTGCTCCGGCGGGACTGGCGGCGGAGGCGGAGGAGGGTGGGGAGAAAACCCGGAGCGGCGTGGGGGAGTGGTAGCTCCCTTAGCTTCGATAGCCGGCGTCAACCAGGGCTGGGCTGCGCCGCTAGGGTTTAGCCGCGCCGGGCTCGCGGTGACCAATTGCGTCTTTCGCAACCTCGGGAGGTGACAGGGCGGCGTGAATGCGGAGGCAGCGCGGCCTAGCCGGTTGGTGCGCCAGAAGCAGGGGTGTGGCGAGCGAAGGATGGGGCGGTGCTCGCCCAGAGAGCGGAGGAGGAAGGAAGAGGTAGCGGCGGCGGGCCGGAGCTATCTAGGCCGTTCGTGAGCCCGATCCGCCGGCCAAGAAAAGCGCGCGACGACGGGCCGCGTAAGGCCTGCTTTTGGTGCGTAAAATCCTATTAAGGAGATATGCACTCAGAATGGACTGCAAGCTGCAGAAACTTATATATATTCTAGATTATATAAGTTTGATCATTTTTTAAAGGCAATCATTAAAATATTTTTTTCCCGAAGAGAAGCATCTTTGCTTTGACACATTATATGAAGACTGACTAGCGTGTTTGGTTCCCTACATCCCCCTGAACCAAGCTCCCGGGATGTAGGGAACCGGTGTTTGGTTCCCGGTCTGGCCCTGCACGTGGATTCCCTCCCTCCCAGCCAGGCTTGCTAGAAACGCTGGAATCAGCCGTTCCTCCAGAGCCAGGTTCCCACGATGCAGGTGTGAGCGTGTGCACGAGGCGATTTCGGCCGGGCGAGATGGCGCGAACCGCTAGGGTTACCTCCCCTTTCCCACCATTCACCGCGCTATATATCCCCTCCCCCGCCATCGCCTCTCGGTTCTTCCCTTGTCGCTCCCCTTCAGCGCCGCTGGTAGGTGCTCCGCCGCCTTCCCCTCTTCTGCACGCTCGTGCTTGTTCTTTAGTAACATCCTCATGCATTTTTTGATCCGGTTGTTTTGTACTAAATCCGTTCCAAATTGTAGGTCGTTTGACTTTTTCAACCTTAACTTTGACCATTTGTCTTATTCAAAAATTTATGCAAAACATCAATTCATTTGTTGTGGCATGCTTTATTAATAAAAGTTTTAAAATCACTTAAATTGACTATGTTTGCACTTTTTTTTTAATAAAATGAGCTCACAAAGTTGGGGTTGAAAATGTCAAATGACCTACAATTTAGAACGGAAGGAGTAGGTGCTTTGTGGAGCTGTGCGTGGCAAATGGGTTCTTCCCCTTCTTTGTTTGTATTCTTCCTGATTCCGAAGCCCTAGCTCGTCTAATGGAAAAAAGTTCGATGCAGGCTTAACAATCTGAGTACTTAGGTAACAGACCTACGTGTGAGCTAGGCTGGGCTGAAGCCAACCAAACACACCTTCCCAACCAAACACACCCTTAAAACATCACGGTCGAGCATCCAACAGGGATGAAGTCAACGTCCAGGGGGGTGGCTTGAGCCCCCTAGTGGAAAAACTCTGAACGCGAACTGCACTGAAGTCTCGTGCTTACCGGAGTGAAACTGCAGTGCAGTCCTATGCGGCCGTTGTGCCTCGAGTATATAAGGCACATAGCAGGGGACCAAAACCCCACTCAAGCGGTCGTTCACCCGAGGTAAAGATGTTCGGCGTTGTGCATGATGCCTGCTTTGTTCGATCGATCGCCATATTTTTGCAAATTGCTGGTATTTTGCAGGATCAAGATGGCGGTGTTGGGACATCCTCGGCAATGCCGCCAACAAATTTGACCACTCGTCTTATTCAAAAGTTATGTAAAATATCATTTCTTTTGTTGTGACATCTTGTCATGACCCAAAAAGAGATCGCCGAATAGGGCCCAACAAGGGGGGGGCCGCCGCCTAGGGCCCAAGGCCCCGGCGCTACGCGCGACGCCCCCGGCCGGCCGCCGCCATCGTCCGCCGTCAACGTGCCACGCCGCTTTTTCCGCAATTAAGTAAGGAATATTTAAGGAATAAAGATATGAATAAAATAGGGAATAAATAGGTTGCTTGTAAAAGGGGAATTCCAATCTATAAGGAAACCTCTAGATCTATCTTAGCATGCAAGTCTCCCTCGAACTATAAATACAAGGGGCATGTAGTCGGTTTAATCTCAAGAAGAAATAAATTAAAGGGGTAACTCCCAACAGCCTCTCCAGCCCTAGGCTCTCTCTCTCCCTCCTTCCCCGCGTCGCGCCGCCGCCCACCACCACCGCGCCGCCCGGCACGCCGCCACACGCCCCGCGCGCCACGCCGCCCAGCCCATGCCGCCACGCCACCACAACAGCGGCCGCGCCGCCGCCGCCTTCCTTCGACGCCACCGATCATTGTCACCACCGCCGCTTCACGTCATCTTCGTGGTCTTCTACCTCATCGTTCTTCTTCAGCCCACGCCATCATACGCTATCGCAGCCGCCAGGATCAGCCCGCCCCGCCCGCCCGCTTAAATCGCCGACATGTCGGTCGCGGGTCTATCGCGGTTCGACGGCTAGTATCCGGAGACCGGACGATTCCCACCACCGACGGCTTCCCGACCACCACCAACGCCAAGATCGGATGGACAGCCACAAGATCGCCGAGCTCCGGATGGGGTTCCGCGAGCTTGCTTGCCTCATGAGGGAGATGCAAGCAAACTTCACCGCCCTCCCGAGACGCTTGACCAGCCTGCTACGGCGACCACCAGGGCGACAACCCTACGGGCGATGCCAACATCGACGACACGCCGCAGCTTCAGCGGTCATGCCGGGCGACTCCCGGCGACGACGCTACTACCACGGACGCCACCGACAACAACGGTGTGTCTCGGGCGCCGCCGACGTCGTCCCCTCCACGGCGAGCACCAGCCCACGCCAACCCCATGAACGCCCGCTATTGCTATCCGTGATCGATCGTAAACGGGAGGCTACCACCGACGCCCACCACCGCTCGACAACAAGTCTACCCAACTAGGCCAACGCCTCATGGCTACTACAATGGCACGTATAAGTTCCCGGTCACTACCAACATCATCTTTGACATTGGGAACATCCGAGTGCCAACAAGGATCGACTCAACGACGCCTCTCCTCGACGTCGGCCCGACATCGCCAATCTTAACCCCGACGTCCACGACATCCTCGACAACAACGGCGACATGTACAACAACGCCAACAACTTCGTCGACCAGACATCACATGCTCCACGTCACCGCAAGTCCATCCCATTCAATAAGGAGCTTCTACCTCTATCACCCATGCTCCAACGATGTCGCCGACGTCCGCCAACCAAGACGCCTTCGACCCCGGCATCATCGACGAGAACAACGACACCCCCTCGAAGGCCAACGACATCCCGACATCGCCATTAACGCCGCTAGCCACAATTCTTGCGGCATCGACGACATCGACAACGACAAGGACGCTACCATGGGCACCATGAACGACAACGACGTCCTCAAGGATGCCAACGCCAATGACGTTCCCCGATGTCGACACGCCTTCACCATGTCTACCATCGACAACAACTACAAGGGCATCAACCACGACGACATCCTCGCGCCAACCTCGATATTGGCAACCACGACGTTCCACACATGGGCGCCCGCGGCCGATGAGAACACCGACGCCCCCAGCGCCACCAAGGAGGTCGCTCACTCACCGCCGACCTTCGACGACCTACTACACCTGGCCGGACATTCGGCCGACATCGACAATGGTGGAGAACACCATCAATCAAGCCGCAGCTCCAAAGAAAGGCGACATCATCGGTACCACGCAGCGTAACATCGGGTACACAACCGCCAAACCGACGACAACGACACTCCTCCTTCTTTGGCTCCTCCGCATCACCAAGGCGCCACGGGAGAACGGAGACAACATACCACGGTGCCCCACTCGGTTTTGGGGCGTCCTTCAACGGCGACACCAACAACCATCACGACGTCGACTCGCGCGACTTTGGCGGCCAGAACGACTCGAGCCATACAAGTTGGCTCCCTTGTTACTCAACGACATCTACGTCCGAGACGACTACGCCAACAAGCCGTGGGCTGCAATACACCGGAGGCACCCTACACGAGAAAACGGCGATCCACCTCGCCCAAGACTTCGACGCTTCCATCTTCAAAGCAAGCCTCGACTTGTGTGAGCTTCACCGACGACGACAAGAGGTACATACCACCCACATCAACCTGCTACCTCGATGGCTTAGTCACTACCTCGGAGGCTCCCATCCTTCATCAAATGGCAACACGAATTGGCGACAACCTACTTAGCATCGCTGGAACCATCAAGCTCCAACCAGAGCAACGGTTTGGACGCCGGCAATGGAGATCGTCTTCCTCGGCAAAAACATCGCTACTACGTCATGACCTTATCAAAGGTACTACGATTGTGTTCTGCGGCCCGGAAAGGTCGGCGTCTCCATCTTCGCCCGGCACATCAACAACGACAACAATGCGGGAACGACAGGACGCGGGGCCCGAAAGGGGGGAGAAATGTCATGACCCAAAAAGAGATCGCCGAATAGGGCCCAACAAGGGGGAACCGCCGCCGCCTAGGGCCCAAGGCCTGGCGGGCGCGCGCGCCTCCGGCCGGCCGCCGCCATCGTCCGTTTAAAACGTGCCACGTCGGTTGCTTCGCAATTAAGTAAGGAATATTTAAGGAATAAAGATATGAATAAAATAGGGAATAAATAGGTTGCTTGTAAAGAGGAATTCCAATCTATAAGGAAACCTCTAGATCTATCTTAGCATGCAAGTCTCCCTCGGACTATAAATACAAGGGGCATGTAGTCGGTTTAATCTCAAGAAGAAATAAATTAAAGGGGTAACTCCCAATAGCTCTCCGAGCCCTAGGCTCTCTCTCTCCCTCCCCCCTTCCCCCCGCGCCGCCGCCACCACCACCACCGCCCTCGCACGCCGGCACGCCGCCACACGCCGCCCGCGCCGTACGCCGCCGCCAGCGCCACGCGCGCAGCGCGACGCCGCCCGCCACCTTCCTCACCCGACGCCGCCCGATCATTGTCACCACCTGAAGCTGCTTCACGTCATCTTCGTGGTCTTCTACCTCGTCGTTCTTCTTCACCCTCACGCCATCATCGTCATCGCAGCCGCCAGATCAGCCCCCGCCGCCCGTCAAGTTAAATCGTCGACATGTCGATCGCCGAATCTATCGCCGGTTCGACACATGCTTTATTAACCAAAGGTCCTTAAGAATGACTTAAATTTGGCTGTGTTTGCACAAATTTTTTGAATAAGACGCAGTGGTCAAACTTGAGGTTGAAAAGTCAAACAAACTACAATTTGAAACGGAGGGAGTATAAAAGAAGACACATAGGGGGAGTATCTTTGTTTTCACTAGATGGCGGATGAAAGCTTCTCAGGTGTGGGCAATTACAAAAGAGGTCGTGTCTTCTTTTTTTGTTGGGAACAAAAGCTAACCCTAATCTTCCTAGACGAATTCTAATATAGTGGGATATGTACACCAGCCGCCGAATCCACGGGTCCCCCAACCCTCCGGCGCCGACGAGGCCACCGGAGGCGGAGAGGAGCTAGCAAATTCGGCGCCGGACATACATGTGCCCTGGCAGAACTTCAAAGGTTTTAGATCTGGATTCTGATTGAAGCTCTACGAAACAGTATCTCATAAAATGAATATAAAAGAATACGCATAAGGGAGTATTTTTTTTTTACTCGATGGCGGGTGAAAGCTTCTTAGGTGTGGCCAATTACAAAAGAGGTCGTGTTTTTTTTTTTTTGTTGGGAACAAATCATTAAGGTGATCTATTACAATCGGATTATAGACAATTCTGCAAGAAACAAGGGAGAGATTGACAAACAAAATCATAAAAAGAAGTTAAAGAGTGTTACCATGGGGAATTAATCCCCAAGAGGTCTACGTCACCTCATCATCATCATTGTGCTGTTCATGTGTCTGACCTAAATCCGTAACCATGCAAGTTTTGATTTCACTTTTAAATTTGTATCTCCTTGCATAGATTTTTATTGCATCTCAAATTTTATATGAACGTATATAGAACTTTTCATCTACTGACTACCATTCATGTTTCTTTTGGAAATTTTTGGGCACATTTGATTTGTTCTTTTTGAAATGAGCACTGAATTGAAGACGCACTCGCTCTGCCACCTCTGTTTGGAGACGGCTCCATTCTCAGGTCTAATCGTGCATGGGACGAGCCCATCTTGCAAATGAAACTCGTACCGTGTATGACGTTCCCTGTTATCCAATGCGGAACCTACAGTGCACGGCGATTTTATTTATTTTCAAGCGATAGTTCATGTGTGGCCTGGGCACTAAAAAATCCTTGCAAGTATAAAGGAGACGACGTTGTGTAGAGTACTACTTTTTCTTTTTTGAACCGAGGGAGAACCCCATTTCCATAACAAGAACGGAAATACAAAGTTTGGAAGAGTACGGGGTACAGACCAGATAACCAGGCGACGAGTACTACTTCAAATTAAAGCATGATACGGTAATAGTTTTGATTTGGACTTTATACAGAAACGGGGACACTGCAACGACATAGAAAATCAACGGACTGGATGCCGTCGACGTGCCTATGCGTACACGGCAGCGGCGGCGGCGATAACCTCGAGACACCACGGCTACAACGACATAGAAAATCAACGGACTGGATGCCGTCGACGTGCCTATGCGTACACGGCAGAGGCGGCGGCGATAACCTCGAGACCTATGCCCACGACGGCTACAACGACGGAGATGCAGGACCTAGCGTCCTCAGGAATGCTATCACGCAGAGCCGGGTACACGGCCTTAAGGAAGGCGATCATCTCCAAAGCCACTCGTGCGGCGCGCGGGGCCTGCGCAGCAACCATGGAACCCTGCGAGCCCGCCAGCGCTCCGCATGGAGTGACAGAAACGATAGGCGCCGACGGAGGAGCACGGGCCGACGCTTTAGACAGCACGGCGTCGTGCCCCGCGTCCTGAGCAGCAGCAGCATCGTCCACCTCCTGCGTCGCCGCAGCCGCTTCCCTGTCGCCCCGCAGGTAGCGCACCAGCGTCAGGACTTTGTCCTTGACGCGTGCCGCCGCTGCCTTGAGCTTCTCGAAAACATACGAGGCGACCCTGCAGACGGGCTTGACAACTTTGTCCTTGACAAATTCCGCGACGGCTTCCTTGACTTTGCGCACGTAGTTCATCACAGACTCAGCCGCGTTTTGGACGGCCGCCAACGCCTTGCCGATCTTGACCCCGATCAACACGCCAGCACCGAAGATTTTGGCGGCAATCCCAGCTGCAGGCAGCAATGCGATGCTCGCCGCGGCACCCATTATTGCCTCTTCCTCGATCGCTGGCAGTCGCAGCACAGCCTGCCACTGTAGTGTTGGTGTGGCCTCTGCAAACGGGGGAGCGGGGAAATTTATAGACACAGGACACACCCGGCCAGGCGCCCCGGCCTAGCGGTGACGACGTCGCATGCACACTGGATTGGGAATATGAAGCGTTGGATGGGGATGGGAAAGCGTGCACAAACGAACCTCGAGTTGACGCAAGGTGGGCGCGTGGTACCAGGCGTCGCCGGCGTCCGTTTGGTTCAGCGCACAGCTCACGAGGAGACGCCGCCCGGCGGACTGCACGATGCGAGTTTATGCTACGAGTCGTGAACGGGCCTTGCGACGCACCCAACTGACGCCATTGTCCAAGCACCTCCAACAATACTACTCCCTCCATATTGAAAAAAGGAAGTCGTTTTTAGGACATCGACACGGTCTCCAAAGTGCAACTTTTGACTTCTCTTTTTCTATCAAAATACTTATTAAAAATTATATATGTATACTTTTTTTATGAAAGTATTTTTCAAGACAAATCTATTGATATGATTTTTACATTTCAAAACTCAACGACTTAAAAGTTATTAATCATTTATGTTCCCAATGTTTGACCAAGCCTTTTCCAAAACGACTTCCTTTTCAATACGGAGGGAGTATCTAAAACCGACTACGTAAAAACTAGTTCAGTTATTTCTATTCTACCTATATTTTTCTTCCAACTCCAACACGACTATCTAAAATATGGCACCTAAATTTGGCTTTACGGTCAATGACACGCAAGACCCGCATGTCATCCTCTCCCTTGTGCCCATCGACGAACTTCGGCCATGGATAGCGGCCGGCGTCGGGGAGTTGCTGGCCGAAGTTACAAGGGGGCGGGGCGGAGGGGAGGTGCGCTGCAGGGAGCAGCGCCCGGGCGAGGCCCACTCGGGGGAGGTCATCTTTGGGGGAGTCGCGCCCGGTGGTGGTGGAGGTTGCGTCCCGCGAGGAGGTCACGCCGACCGGGAGGGCCTGGCCGGCGGAGGTCGTGCCGGCTAGGGAAGGCCTGGCCCGGGGTGGTCGGCGCCGCCGGGGGAGGCACGCCCCGCACCAAGGAGAGCCGCCGGGAGCCTCGCCGCACCGCCGACCGTGTGCCAAATCTGGGGAGGAAGGAGCCGCCCGGGGAGGACCGCCGACGCCGCCCGGGGATGGGAGCCGCCGCCACCGAGGGAGGACCGCCGCCTCCGGGAGGGCTCCTGAGCGATAGGGCCGCCGTGCAGCGAAAGGGAGAGCCGTGCAACGGGGAGAGCGGCGCGTGCGTATGAGGGAAGGAGAGGTGCGTGGAGAGAGAAATTTTAGCCGCCCAGTTTGTTGGCCCAACAATAATCGGTAGAGGTGGTGAGAATTTAGGTAACCAACAAATTTGTTGGGCTAAATAGGTAGCCTGTTGGAGCTGTGTTTTTTTGCTCCACTAGCTAAATCTGGGATAGATAGTCTCTTTAGGTAGCCTGTTGGAGATGCTCTCACTGATAACAAGCAGACGGAGAGTTACACAATTTTTACTCACTAGTAGTATATCCCATCAACCGGCTCAAAATTTTATACTATTATGTATTGTTTAAATACAAAAATATAAAAACTGTACTAGAGCCGGTACAATAATGGGCTATAAGACCTAGTCAACAATTTTGATGACGTCGAGGGGAGAAGGGAGGTGAGAGAAGAGAGGTTGACTCTTATTCTAGCATTAAGCTGGCCACGAATGTATACTAGTATGCATTAGTGAGTCCCAATATATATGAATGGGAGGACGAATAGGAAAGAGAAGAGAAACAAATAATGATAAATAATTGAAAAAGTCTACGTAACCCTTCATCTATTGCAACTCTTCACTCCATAAACTTTAAAATCAGGTATTTAACCCCCTCACCTTTGCAAAACAGTTTAAATAACCCCTATAGTGATTTTGCCATGTGGACCTACTAATGTGGATTTGCAGCCAGCAAGCTGACGGATGACGACCTCAACACCCTCGGCGTTGCTATGGCGAATTTGGAGATCTTGTCGCTGGCCTCCGTCGTGAGCAGAGTTGCCTCCCCGCTGCTGGCATGTACCCGCATCAGCCCCATGTTTCTTGGTTTTTGTGTCCATGCCGGCTGTAAGCCCACTTCTCCTCTCTCTCCTACTTCTCTCCTCCACATCATCATTTAACCGGCTTACAGCCTTCCATAATACTTGCTCTGATGTCTGGGCTTTCAGTCGAAGAAATGCCGTTGCAGACTTATGTTTCCTGCCGGTTATGCTCATTCTTTTTCTTTCAGTTAAATTAACAAAGCAACTGCAATTCACCCCACTACCCAAATCTCGAAGCATCTATCCAACTCCGTGCTGAATCACCGGTACGACAGACGTATACGTTCCTGGATGCTGCCACCACGGACGGTTCTTTCTACGCTAGCTTAACGAGCTTTTTGCATGCCAACGATCTATCTGCGCGGAACAGCGACCATAGGTGTTCATGTTGACCATGCCGCCTCCAGCATCTTGCCGCCCGTGTTCTTGAATGCATGCAATGCAGAGCAGATCGTCCAGATCAATGAGTGATGGACCCGAGGAATGAACACCGAGCATGGAGGTAAGGAGAAGACCAGCCACTTACGAGCGAGGCCCACTTGTCAACCATCCACGTCAGCTTTAAATCCACATCAGCAGGTCCATATGACAAAAACACTAAGCAAAACCGTCATAGGGGGTTATTTAAACTGTTTTGCAAAGGTTAGGGGATTAAATACCTGGTTTTAAAGGTTAGGGGGTGAAGTAATCCAATTATAATAGGTGAGGGGGTTGTTTAGACTTTTCCTAAAGAAATTTTGTAGACAATTAGAAGACGAGTTATTGTATAACTTGGCTCTTGTTACTTAGCTTATATGGCCAAACACTTGACTCTATTATTAGCCATGCTCTTCTTATCACTCTCTTTGTATATCTATGTACCCCCTCCATCTCAAAAAGAGTGTATTTTTTTTTTTTTTTTTTTCACATCATGTTTGACTCGCTTCGTCTTATTCAAAAATTTTTACGTCAATTATAAAATCAATAAATCAGTATTAAAGTATCTCTAATGATAAATAAGTTATAAAAAATAATATTTATAAAACTTTTTAAATAAGACGATGATCAAATATCATGGATAAAAAAAAAAATCTAAAATGACTTTTTTTTAGACGGAGGGAGTAATCTCTATCTGATTTTGAGAGATTATCGATTACTCTCTCCGTCAGGTCTCTCTTTTTGTGATAATGAGAGTGTCACAAAAACTTGGTAAGAACTTAGTTTAGCAATCTCGCACCAAGCACATAGATATCTGTCGTACCTACCTTAAAAATCATGTTGCTAAGAATAACATCTTGCTAGATGGAGTAAGGTCGGAAGATCAATTGGCTGATATAACAACGAGCGTAACCAGTGTCATAGGCTCCTGCACCGCACGGGGTCTAGGGAGAGGTGATGCGCTGTCCGGGGAGAGGTGATTAGCGTCGGGCCTTACCCACACACCGCATACAATGTGCGTAGGCTGGGGCTCGAATCCTGGACGTTCCGGCCGCAGACGGTAAAAGCACTACCGCTTGCACCCGGGTCACCCCGATCACTTGGCGGATATATAAAAAAATAGATGAAGCACGGTTTTGGTGCGTAGAGGAACGAGCTCAATGTGCTTTATCTATCTAACTTTGTTTAAAAATGTGTTGTACCTTACATTGCATTTGCATAATATGTCATGTGTAAATACTTATATAGCAATTAGGGTTTGTCTAAGGATAACCGTAGAGACGAAAAACATGTGTGGAGAAGCTTGAATAAGGTCAAACTTGATAAACATTAGTTTAAACTCTTGTATTGCATTGCATATGCATGGTTGTTGATTTATCTCATTTCTTTTTGATCAAATTGACTGGCACGCCGACCTAACAAGACCAGCTTGTTGTGTGTCCTGCACGTGGTTAGATTTTTGCATCAACGTCTTTCGGGTCTGATGCTTGAGTCATCTAAATTTGTATTTGCTCTTTTACCTCTTAACGAAACACGGTCCACACTAACATGTTCTCAGAAAAAAAAAAAAAACCCCACATTTTTCATGTCTATTCTAAACCCACAACTATTCAATTGTTTATTTAACCATTTTTATCTCACATAGATTTTAGTTGCATCTCAAATTTTATATGAACAAAGAAATTTTCATCATCTATCCGTTCATATTTCTGTTGAATCTGTTTGGGGCATATTTGGTTTGCTCGTTTTGAAATGGGAGCACGTGAAGTGGGAGGAGCTTTGAATATGTCACCAACCCTCTCCCGCGGTTTGGAGGACGATTGGACTTCGTGAGCCCGTAGGTTGTAGCCCTATCTTATAGATTTCAGCAGGCCAACTCATCGTGTGTTCCAAGGGCAACCAACAATAATTGAAATTCATGTAGTATGCCGTTTACAATTATTCCGAGGGTAACCTATACTCTCTCTATAGTTGAAAAGAAAGACGTTTACGACAGTGACACGGTCTCTAAAGCGCAACTTTGACTTATCTTTTCTATAAAAATATTTATTAAAAAATATATGTATACTTTTATGAAAGTATTTTTTCAAGACAAATTTATTGATATGATTTTCACATTTCTAAACTCAATGGCCCAAACCTTTTTCTAAAACATCTTTCTTTTCAACTATTTATTTTCCAATTTTGAATGCGATAGTACAGGTGTGGCCACTGAAAATTCATGCAAGTTTGAAGGAGACATTGACTTTCAATTGATGCATGCATGATACGTGAAGTAATGGTTCGGACTTATGGTGTGACAACACTGCAACGACATGACAAATCAATCAATGGAGCGGAGCCACCTTGGATGCCGTCGACGGGCCTACGTGTCCTTCACAAAAGCTTTAGATGCAACGGGATTCTAGAAATAGAACAACAAGCTCAGTGAGCTTGATCTGTTTATCTTTGTTATTAAAAAGAGAGAGCCAATGTTGTACCTTGCACTGCATTTCTATAATGTGTCATGTATAAATACTTGTATTGCATTTAGGGTTTGTCTAACCCAGATAGGGTAACCGCCAAAATGCATGTGAAGAAGCTTGAATTGATAAACAATAGCTTAAGCTGTTGTATTGCATTTCTTATGTATGGTTGTTGCTTTATCTAATTTCTTTTCCGTCAGACTTGAGTCATTTATGTGTTCATCCACAGATAGAGGGAGCATTTGACGCTTCTAACGGTTAAGACCCCCTATTGTATGTGGCCACATGGTGCCTCCTCGCCGTCCTCCACCTATTTTTTTATAGGAGTTAGGAGAGTTACTAAAAGAAGAAAACAATCTATTTGATATTATGGACAACCGGTTACGATGGGACCGTTGTCACCGTTTTCATTTTTTAGGATGGTCCGGCTTATTGTTCTTTCCTTGTGCTTATTTCGCTTTAGAGCATCTCCAATGGTTTGGCAAATTGCACTTGGCAAAAGTTTCAATCTGCCAAGTCCGCGAGATGTTTGTCAAGTTAAATCAAACCCCGTCTCCAACGGTTGGGCATTTTTAACTTGACAAAGCCCAAATTAGTGGTTGCATGTGACATGCATGGGAGAGAAGCAAAAAGATAGGAGAGGAGTTTTGCAAAGTTGAGATAACAAAATGGGAGGTCGCTAACCAACTTCTAGGAGAGACATAATTAACTTCATTGATCTCGGTAGCTACGCCACCCACGGAATTTAAAGAGCCTAAAGGAGCATGGGTCATATATTCTGCTCACTTGGCAAATATGCGCCGCTTAGACCCTCAAATGCCAAGTCTCACCAATTTACCAACCCAAATGCCAAACCATTGGAGAGGACAATTCATAGATTTTGGCATAAATATGGAATGTCAAGCCCAAATGTCAAACCGCTGGAGTTGCTCTTAGGGGGTTGGCTTACAGGTACTACTTATGTAAAATCAATGGATTGGCTAGTTCCTATTTGGACGGTTGCAATTTCTTAACCGCGGCAGTTTTCACACATGCCAATAGTTTAGCACACTCTTTGTTGCTACTATGGGGACCAAAAGCACATGGAGATTTTACTCGTTGGTGTCCATTAGGTGGTCTTTGGACTTTTATTGCTCTCCATGGAGCTTTTCACTAATAGGTTTCATAAACTAGGTTCATGCCCGTGCGTTGTTACTGAATAGCTAAACTTTTATACTAAAAATACACATATCACACGATAAAATGGGGTGTTTGTATGTGGGGTGGGGGTTGGGGGTGTGTGTGGGGGGGGGTGTGGGGGAGATAAAATGGGGTGTTTGTATGTGGGGAGGGTGTGTGTTAAAAAGGGGCTTGTGCCCCGGGTATGGATAGGCCGTGGTTGTTGAAGGAGTACTTAATTGGTTTTGAATTTGTATGCATTTAACTATTGTGAAATTAGTTAAAAAAGCAATGTGAAACTATGACCTTAATGAGAAACTATGACTTTGAATGGTGGTCAAAGTTAATAAAAAGAAAAGTGTAGAAATGAAGCGATGTGGAAGGCTGATTTAGTCATAAATGCAAATATATCTGTGTGAAATAAAAGGGCAATGTTGTTTAATTGTTGAATCTTATATGAATGAATGGTCGTATAATTTTGCGTCCTCGTTGCCGTGTATCAATGGCAGAGTTCGTTTGTGGAAGCCGATGATGTCCTATTTCCAAAGATGGGAATCTAAAAGCAACTAGTGTACAAGATGACTTTGTGTATCAATATGGCAGAGTTCGTGAATCTAAAATCAACTAGTGTATGACTTAGTAATCAATGGCAGAGTTCGTTTGTGAAAGCCGATGATGTTCTATTTTCAAAGATGGGAATCTAAAATCAACTAGTGGACAAGATGACTTTGTTGTTGTATGTATAAGAATTCTTCGGTTCTGCTATTTATTTGCTGTATCTCCACCAAACAAAACTGAAGCTTCCCCATCACTAATACTGTTTTTGCTAGAGCAATTGTGGTGAATACCTGAATATGATGTGCTGCTACTCCAACTGAAAAGAACGGACTTCATTCTCGAATTGAAAAGAATATTGTTTTTGCTAGAGCAATTGTGTGGAGTTCCTGCATATGTGGCAACTTCACATGGGATCGAAAACGGAAAAAGAAAACCGGAACTGATGAAAAGCCTGATAATGATCAGAATATGTTGGTATACTCGAGGGGAAATAGAGACGAGGAGGCAACTTCACGATGCTAGCGATCGCAAACGGAAAAAGAAAAACTAGATGAAAACTGGAGTATGAAAACAGAACTTGCAATTTCAATCCAGAATCCTTTTTTTGAAACGAAAATTCAATACAATCCTTGGCTGTTTTTATATAAATTACCTACCATGAACCGTTTCGTTGTTGAAAAAATGGGTAATGGGTAAGGGCCTGTTTGGAACGGAGGAATATAAAACGTAGGAATTTGAGAAAATACAGGAATATAAAAGGAATAGAGGTGTAAAACAGAGGATTGAAAACTACAGGATTTTTGTAGAAATTGTTGTTTGGAACACAGGAATACTAATAACATAGGAATTTATTGGTTTGTAGTGAGCATGGCTGTTTAGAGTAAATTAGAGTAACTGGTACTTTATAAAGTGGATTATGAGTTGACGTATCCTGATGGCATGTGAGGCTTTTTGTGTCTCGTAGCATCTGCCCCTGTCAGAAACCTACCTTGGTTAGTGAGCGTAAGAGCATGCAAGAGCCACGGGAAAAATTCCATGAGACCTGAGCACATTTTTTCATTCCTTTGAAAGTACAGGTGTGAGAGCCTTTCCTCCGGAAAGGTTTGCACGAATTCCTCCGTTCCAAACACTGCTACAGTGATAAATACTATAGGAACTTCATTCCTTCATTTTTCCTTTGTTTTTCCCGTGTTCCAAACACACCCTAAACATAGGTATATGAACACCGCAGCCGGCGATTTGAGGGCACGGGCTGCTTGCATTGAGTTGTGCCAAGCAGGCGCTTGGATAATTTATGAGGACGTCTGTTCTCCCTCCCACATGCACACACGCGGTGGTGCTAAAAAGCGAAGGGAAAGTTTTTTTTTTTTTTTTTTTCTCTCGAATACATAAAAGGTTTACGTATCATCATTATTTTAAGAAAAAAGTTACTTGTGGAGCACTAGATTTGGAAGCAACCAACGGTAATGAGCCGTTCACCCAACATGAATGGAGTCATCGCTAACTGAGCTGAGCTAACCAACACGCTATACGCCGATGCACGATTTTTTTACATTATTGTTTTTTTTCCTTTCTTATTAATTGTTTTTATAATCAACTAGACAATCTATCTATATACCTCTGCATAAATTTAAATCGAAGAGAATATAACTTTTTACAATGTCATGAATCTCAATTTCTTATGTGTGGCCTGGCCATTAAAAATCCATGCAAGTATAAAGGAGACGTTAAATTTCAGATAAAGAATTACTGATTCAGTTGATGCATGAGCATAATACGGTGGTAATGGTTAGTACTTTCGGCAACAGGCGGATAAAGAAACAGAACACTGCAACGACATATCAAGTCAACGGACCCCGAGCCACGCCGTGGATGCCGTCGACGGGCCTAGGCGTCCTTCGCGTCCACGGCGGCGATGGCCTCGAGACCAGACTGCGGCTACGACGACGGAGATGCATGACCTAGCATCCAAAGGAATGTTGTCGCCGAGCGTCGCCTCCACCACGGTCTCATCAAGCAGCGACATCATCTCTGAAGCCCGTCGTGCGGCGCGTGGCCGTGGCAGCCACGGAACCCAGCAAGGTCAGCTCTCTGCCGGTGCCGGGTGCGGTGGCAGAGACAACGATGGCCGAAGACGGAGGAGGAAGACCGGCCTTGACGTCCAGTAGTAGCCGCCCGAAACCGGTGACACGGGCCGACGCCCTTGACAAAGACGACGGCCATGTTTGGCTCGGACCCAGCGAAGCTGCCTGGCGCGTCGGCGCTGCACCCAGCAGGACCAAGCGCCCTTAGGAACCGCCTCCACCACGGTCTAATCAAGGGGGCCTATCATCTCCGAAGCCCGTCGTGACGGCCCAAGCGTGGTCGGGGCAGCCACGGAACCCAGCAAAGGTCTTCTCGGCGCCATGCGGCGCGAGACGACGATGGCCGAAGAAGGAGGAAGGCTGGCCTTGAAATCGGCGACACGGGATTAAGCCCGGACAGCACGTCGCCGTCGTGCCGCGTCCGCCCTGAGCAGCGGCAGAAGACGGTAAACCTTGCTCCCTCGCCGCGGCGGCAAGACGGTAAACCTCGCTCCTCGCCGGCAGCTTCCTTTGCGGCCCGCGAGGCGACGGACCATCTTCATGACTCGCCCTGAGGAATGCCGCGGCGGCCTTGAGCTTCTCCAAAGCCCACGAGGCGAACGTCACGGGTATAGTTGGCCATTTGGCCCGCGACACGCCGCCCGGTCCGAGGCCCGGCAAAATGGCCCGGTACCGCCCGCCCGGCTCAGTCGGGCGGCCACGGGCGGCCGCCGCCCTCGGCATGGTGTCGGTGCCGGCCGCCGCCCGGCCCGGCCTCGCCGGTGGCCCGTCGAATTAATCATTTCTCGAATTTCATGACTCCTGTAGAATTTGGCCAAAGAAAGAATTTGGCCCAACAAAGGTGCTTGACTGGACCTTACCACAAAAAAAAAAAAAAGCCCCTAGTCCGCCGACCGCCCCCACCCCGTCCCCCGATGAATCGTCCGCCGAATCCACCCCACCTCCCGACCCGACGCCGCCGCTCCCTCCGCTTGCCCCCCTCCATGGCGGCGGCCAGCGCGAGCGAAGCGCGGTCAGGCGGCGGGGCGAGCGCGGCGTGGCGTTAGCAAGGCGGCAAAAAAGCGGCGCCGGTAAAGCCGAGCCAGCAGCCTGAAGGTGGCGGCGGCCGGGCGGCGCGAAGCGGGCAGCGCGGGGCGGCGGCGGCGGGCGGCCCATGTGGCGCGGGCGGCGGCGGCGGCAAAGACGGCGCGGCGAATTTTTACTTTTTCAGCCTTCTGCGGGCGGGTGGCCCGGCCCGATCCGACGCGGCCCGGCCGCCCGTGGCTCAAAAGAAAACGGCCCACGGACCGGGCCATGGGCCGAGGGCGTGGCCCGAGCTCAACAGGGTGGCACGCCCCGTGCGGCCCGTGCCCGGCCGCCCGGCCGGGCCGGCCCGCTGAACATCTATAGTACGGAGGTAGCCCATCACGGCCTCGGCCGCGTCCGCGATGGGAGTTGAGGGCGTCGTTGACAACGCCGCGAGCCGCCTATAACTTCATCCCGAAGGCCACGCCAAAGACGGCTCGCCGCCGCGGATCCCATTGTTGCCTCTTCTTCTTCCTCGATCGCCGCGGTCGCAGAAGATGTACTCGCCAGTTGTGCACTGCCTGCCTCTGTAGTGTTGGACTGTTGGTGTGGCTTTGCCTCTGCAAACGGGCAGGGAGATTTATAGCCACCCGGGCCTTGTTTAGATGGCTAAAATTTCTAACTTTTTTCCCACTTTCTCTCCATCACATCACATTAAATACACCAAAAAGACATATGTTTGGAGTATTAAATGTAGGTAAAAAAACAATAACTAATTACACAGCTTTAGATGTACATTGCGAGACGATTCTTTTGAGCCTAGTTACTCCATGGTAGGATGATATTTACCACTAACAAACGAAACGTCTTTGCGATTAATGCGATGTGACATTCGGTTACAATTTTTAGCCATCTAAACAAGGCCCGGCCCGGGCACGCGATCCGCGACGTCGCATGCACACCGGATTGGGAATATGCAAATACGGATGGGAAAGCGTGCACAAAAGCGAACCTCGAAGTTGACGCTGCGTGGTACCAGCGCCGCCGGGCGTCCGTTTGGTTCAGCGCGACAGCTCACGAGGTGGCGCCGCCCGGCTGAGTGCACGATGCGAAGTTTCTGCTATGAAAGTCGTGAACGGGCCTGCAACGAACCCACCCAATTGATGCCACTGTCACTAAGGCGCGTTCAATGGAAGAAACTAGTAGTTTCTATAACATAGGATTTCGCATCAAAAAAGTACTACTTTCCGACCCATAGTTTCTATAACATTATTAACTCAAAGGTTTAATTAAATGCAGCATAAAAACTGATAGATCAATTGTGGCAACTATTTTTTTAGTTGCCTACATGTGTTTACAAATATCACCATATAGCAACCAAAATTCATCAGATCGCATGCATTTAGCCACAAATCGATCTCCAATACTAATTCAAATTAATCGGATACAGCAAGCAACAAGAAAAAATATTCCCCAAGTTAATTCACAACCGGTTGATCTCCCACTCATATTTGACGAGACAGTCACAGTAGAAAGGGAATCGATAGGAAAAAAAAAATAATCAAAACCACCATATATGCGGCCATGAACCATGCATGGAGTCGCTTCATCCCACGCTGAAGGTTACCCGCTGACGACCACGGTGGTGGAATCAAACTCCTCGAGCTCGCGCGCCATCCGCCGGAACAGAGCCGCATCGTCGTCGTACCGGCAGCTGAGGGCACGTACGATGGAGGGTGCCCTCCTGTGCGGCGTTTCGTCGAGCTGGCGATGGGCATTGTCCGACGCAAGATGGAACAAGGACAAAGGGGCGTCGAGGACAGACCGGGCTAAGAAGCGATGAGGAGCAGAGGAACTTGGCGGCACGAAGGCTGGGAGAGCAGCGTCACGCGCGTCCAAGGCGGATCGGCGAGCGGCCAGGGAAGGGACAATCTTGGCCTGCACGGAAGACGAGCGCGGAGCAGCCTCAGCCGGCCACTACCTCGCCATGGAGGGCGACCACCTCACCATGGAGGGCCGCCGCGGCGCCGAAGGAGGCGGAGGAGGGCGGTGGCCATGACCAGCTCGCTGCGTGCGTGCGGAGGGCCGGAGAGCGCGCGCGGGAAGAGGCCGCGAGCGCGCGAGCCATCGGCGGCAGCGCACGGGATCCGCATTGAAGGGTATGGAAACAAGCGGTGTCTTCCCAGTGGCGATTTAGGCCTCGTTCGGTCCGGCCCGGAACGGCCAGGAACAGCCTTGGTTCCGGCGCGGAACGAAATGGGCCGTTTTGAAACCTGGTGTGGCCTGGAAGTGTTGTTCGTTTCGCCCAGTCGGATCGGAAACGGGCTCGGTTTGGTGCCAAAACTCCCCTTCCGGGCCCGCATCGATCCCCGACCTCGCACCCTCGGGATCCAAGCCGCGTCGCGCGGGGCGGCGTGCGGGCGGCGGGAAGTGACCGGGGTGGCGGCGCGAGGCGACTCCGAGGTTGCGGTCGGGAGGCGACCGCAAGAGACGGGCGACGGCGACCCGACGGACCCTACATCGATCTCCCTTCTCACTGGTGATCCCCATGTTCTCTCCTTCCTCCTCGTCTTGCATAGGGTTCTTGGTTCCTCTTAGCTTGCCTAGGGTTCTTGGTTCATCTTGGCTGTCGATCCGGCCGGCCATCGCTTTTGGCCGTCGACGGACCTACACTTTGCTCATTTGTGGTCGGCCGGTAGTTGAGCTGAGCATCCATCCGTGTCCAAGACTCCAGGCAGGTAGTAGTTGCAGATCGATCTGCTTGTGGCAACAGGATTCAGAGTTTCAGGCTTTCACCTTTTGTTTCCTTGGGAACGCACGATGATCCATTAGCAAACGCCATTAGGATTCAGAGTTTCAAAGGAGCAGCGTCCTCTCCAGTGACAGCAAGCACCCTCACGAGGCCCAAGACATTCAGAGTATAGGATTAGGATTCTGCATTTCTGAACATACAGTGCTCTGTTAAGGAGGTGAGCGAGAACATGAACATTTCTTCCTCCTCGGGTTCCGGGAATGCTAATCGTAATTCCCTCGGTAATCTGAAGTTCTGAACTTTATCCTTTGTTAAGTACAATGTTTCTAGCGCCTGTGAAAGTTTGTTCTTTTGTACTGCGCTGATGCAGGGTGGTCCGAACTCAGAAGTTTACAGAGCCTGCTGCTGGTGTTTGTTTACTACTCAATCCACATGCTCCCCTCTAGGCTCTGAGTGTTTACCTTCTAAATGTTTCTGATGGTCTGTCCATTTGCAGTGATTCAGAGCTGCTTCTCTGAAAAATATATACTATAAATTTGTTGTACTGTGAAAGAAACAGAAATGATATCCACACCAAATGTTCCTATATTGCTTTGAGACAATGTTCCTATCTGTGTTAAGATTTTTTTGGGGGGATAAATTTGTGGTAAGATAATTTCATGCAGCATGTTATACTACAGATTTCTAGTGTTTCTGTCATATAATTCTACTACTGAGTAGTATTACTATAATCATCCGAGAAGAGAATTGTTAGTCTTCAACAATGAAAAAAAGAATCCCAACAGTGACAGTAGATACAGGGTATGATTAGTACGTGCCATCTCATTGGCTTGTTATCTGGATTTAGTTACCCTCCTAGTGCCTGGATGGCTAGCTGGTTATGTCGACTGAAAGTAGCACCAAGAGCTAGCACATCTGAATTATTATTATTATTATTGGTTCTCTCTGTACATTTATTATCTGTGAGACATGCAATTCGTTTGATTGGTTTGCCTTGCTGCTTGTGTGAATTATTTCATTGGGCTGGTGGTTGTGACATTGTCATCCCACAAGTGCTCATTTGTTTGTTTATCTGAAATTGAAATGCATAACGATTGTGCTTTATTGTCTGTGAATAATACTGAAATAACCTGCAACATGAACATATTGTGATGCTCAATTGGATTTGTGACTTTATCCCTCTAGTAGAGGTGCTCTTCTAGATGAAAGGAATGTCCCTTTGTTTCAGTCTTTAGTGAAGATTTCTTAATGCAGAGTAGGTGTTCTCTCTTCTGATGATTGCGGTAGGTGTTCTCTGTTCTGATGGATCATCATGTTGCCTTGTGATTCATATGATGAACAGAGACAAATAGGCAGTCCATGGGAAGCTCAAGTAAGTGAACAGAATTGTTGTTGTCGTCATCTTCATTGTGTTCCTTAGACCGGAGGTGTCATCATTGCGTGGTTTTGCAAACTGCGAACACTGATGTAGTGGACAATGATATTGCAGAGCAGACTTGATGAATTGTCATGTTAAATCAAGTCTTCTCGGTTGATCTTTCGGATCGCTTACGCATACATATTATTACGGCCATCATATAATCTCTGTTTAGATATGATGGGCATGAGAAGTTCAGGAGATGTTTGAGACATGTTTCAAATTGACTTTGTTCTAATCATACGCGGCAATTTCATTGATTCCGACAACAGAGAACACCTAATAATATGTATGCGAATCGATCTCGAAAGATCAACCGAGCGAAAGACTTGATTTAACATGACAATTCATCAAGTCTGCTCTGCAATATCATTGTCCACTACATCGGTGTTCGCAGAGTTTGCAAAACCACGCAATGATGACACCTCCGGTCTAAGGAACACAATGAAGATGACGACAACAACAATTCTGCTCACTTACTTGAGCTTCCCATGGACTGCCTATTTGTCTCTGTTCATCATATGAATCACAAGGCAACATGATGATCCATCGTAACAGAGAACACCTACCGCAATCATCAGAAGAGAGAACACCTACTCGCATTAAGAAATCTTCACTAAAAGACTGAAACAAAGGGACATTCCTTTCATCTAGAAGAGCACCTCTACTAGAGGGATAAAGTCACAAATCCAATTGAGCATCACAATATGTTCATGTTGCAGGTTATTTCAGTATTATTCACAGACAATAAAGCACAATCGTTATGCATTTCAATTTCAGATAAACAAACAAATGAGCACTTGTGGGATGACAATGTCACAACCACCAGCCCAATGAAATAATTCACACAAGCAGCAAGGCAAACCAATCAAACGAATTGCATGTCTCACAGATAATAAATGTACAGAGAGAACCAATAATAATAATAATAATTCAGATGTGCTAGCTCTTGGTGCTACTTTCAGTCGACATAACCAGCTAGCCATCCAGGCACTAGGAGGGTAACTAAATCCAGATAACAAGCCAATGAGATGGCACGTACTAATCATACCCTGTATCTACTGTCACTGTTGGGATTCTTTTTTCATTGTTGAAGACTAACAATTCTCTTCTCGATGATTATAGTAATACTACTCAGTAGTAGAATTATATGACAGAAACACTAGAAATCTGTAGTATAACATGCTGCATGAAATTATCTTACCACAAATTTATCCCCCCAAAAAAATCTTAACACAGATAGGAACATTGTCTCAAAGCAATATAGGAACATTTGGTGTGGATATCATTTCTGTTTCTCTCACAGTACAACAAATTTATAGTATATATTTTTCAGAGAAGCAGCTCTGAATCACTGCAAATGGACAGACCATCAGAAACATTTAGAAGGTAAACACTCAGAGCCTAGAGGGGAGCATGTGGATTGAGTAGTAAACAAACACCAGCAGCAGGCTCTGTAAACTTCTGAGTTCGACCACCCTGCATCAGCGCAGTACAAAAGAACAAACTTTCACAGGCGCTAGAAACATTGTACTTAACAAAGGATAAAGTTCAGAACTTCAGATTACCGAGGGAATTACGATTAGCATTCCCCGAACCCGAGGAGGAAGAAATTTCATGTTCTCGCTCACCTCCTTAACAGAGCACTGTATGTTCAGAAATGCAGAATCCTAATCCTATACTCTGAATGTCTTGGGCCTCGTGAGGGTGCTTGCTGTCACTGGAGAGGATGCTGCTCCTTTGAAACTCTGAATCCTAATGGCGTTTGCTAATGGATCATCGTGCGTTCCAAAGGAAACAAAAGGTGAAAGCCTGAAACTCTGAATCCTGTTGCCACAAGCAGATCGATCTGCAACTACTACCTGCCTAGAGTCTTGGACACGGATGGATGCTCAGCTCAACTACCGGCCGACCACAAATGAGCAAAGTGTAGGTCCGTCGACGGCCAAAAGCGATGGCCGGCGGATCGACAGCCAAGATGAACCAAGAACCCTAGGCAAGCTAAGAGGAACCAAGAACCCTATGCAAGACGAGGAGGAAGGAGAGAACATGGGGATCACCGGCGAGAAGGAGATCGATGTAGGGTCCGTCCGGGTCGCCGCCGCCGCCTCTCTTTGCGGTCGCCCCGACCGCAACCCCCGAGTCGCCGCCCGCCACCCCCGGCCACTTCCCGCCGCCCGCACGCCGCCGCACGCGCCTTGGATCCCGAGGGTACGAGGTCGATCGATGCCGGGCCCGGAAGGGGAGTTTTGGCACCAAACCGAGCCCGCTTTCCGATCCGACCGGGCCGAAACGAACAACACTTCCGTGCCACACCAGGTTTCAAAACGCCCATTTCGCTCCGCCGAACCAAGGCTGTTCCCGGCCATTCCGCCGGACCGAACGAGGCCTAATTCTAGGCCCGGGTTGAAACATCACATGGATTGGTTCCCCACCGCCGAACGAGGCCTTAGTCGCTTTCTACGCAGCATCGTTCCTAGCGTCGACCTCGTTTCGTCGGTAAGAAACGGTGTCTACGTTTTCCTCTCTCTTCTTTAATTTTCATGCCACATCACCAAAAACGCCGAGCTGTCCACAAAAATTAATGCACATAGAAACTACTATAAATGCATCATTGGGACCGCCCCGATAACGAAAGCATCTGGAGCGTTAGAGCGGGTACAATAATACACCCTCAGCCAAGGCTATTAGCCAAGCCACACAAAGAAAAGGTGAGCCGGATGAGACAAAACTGAATCGGCCGAGCTGCTTGGCGCCGACGCAGCCGGCCGAGCGCCAGCACATATTCCCAAGTCTTCGGGCCCGCCACTACACCATGCAACCCGTTCTTCGTTAATGCAGGCAAGGAGCGGTGGCCTCTGGCCAATGGTGAGCTAACATGCAAATAAAAAATAGTTGTATGTAGGGCCCGCTTAAAGGAAAGAAGAAATATTTTAACCGGAGGAGAAGATCAATTGTTGTATCACTTGGTCTGCAATGCTTGTCTCTGCAGACGACATGGCTTGGGCTTTTTCTAAGCTTTTATGAACTTTTCTTCTTAGGGGCGCCCCCAACCTAATGGTGTCCGTGTCCGGTAGCTAGAGAAGAAGGACCCAACCAATCGTAAGAATAGACACAAAGGGCGTGTTTGGAAGGGTGGCCGCCGCAGCCGGCCCAGCGTCCATAGCCCGGTCCAAACTGGCCACCTCTTCTTGTTTGGTTTTCCGTTTCTCTAGATCCAGGCCTAGCTGGGACCGTGTTTGGCGAGCATACATAGATGGATACAGTGACCTTGCATCTGGAATAAGTGAGGTTACCTCCTCTCTCTTATTGGCATTTTGTCGAACACTTGGCAGCTCCTCTACCGAAGCCATCGCCGGAGATGTCATCCTCGCAGTTGCAACTCGTGCAATGCGCCGTTGGGGGTGGGCACCGGGACGGCCTTCTGGATGACAGCACCCATTGGGAGGACGCCGCCACCGAGGTGCTGGACCTAGATGACGGCACCGATTGGGAGGACGTCGCGCACGGAGGTGTCGGACGCCGGGTCCTTGAGCTGCCGCGCGAGGTGGGCGAGCACCTTGTGGAGGTGCTGCGCGGCAGGGTGGCCCGTGCACGAATTGTGGAGCCGTCCTCAAGGAATGCTCGTGCACGAGTTGCGGCGCGGCAGGGTGCCGTCCTCAAGGACGCCGCCGCCGAGGTGCTGGACCTAGATGACGGCACCGATTGGGAAGACGTCGCGCACGGAGGTGTCGGACGCCGGGTCCTTGAGCCGCCGCGCGAGGTGGGCGAGCACCTTGTGGAGGTGTGGCGCGGCAGCGTCTGGGTGCGACGCGCAGAGCGTGGCGAGGAGGTGCAGCGACTCGCGCCTGGCCAGGGAGGCGAGCCCCAGCGCGTTGAGCAACATGGGCACGACGTCAGTCGACGGCGGCGTGCGGATGGTGCGGTCCAGCTCCTCGACGGCAATGTGGTGGGTGTCGCGGTTCGAGAGCTTGGCGAGCACGGCGAGGACGCACGACTTGACCTCCGCCATCGTCGACTTCCTGGCCGAGCACTTCGGTCTGCCGCTGCCGGCGGCGTCCAAGGCCGGGGGCGCCCAGCTCCGGTGGGATCCCGTGCAGGAGACGGAGAGGGAGATTCGCAAGGAGGCAGAGTGGTGGAGCAGGAGGGGAACCGCGCGGGGCAGAAGAGATGGTGGTCTGCTACGCGCTCGTGTCGAGGAAGGGGAAGGGGAAGGCAGCCCGCGCGAGGAGGAAGAAGCCGTGTCGCGGTGGGTGAGACGAGGAGGTGTGGGAGGTGAGGCCATCACTCACGCTCGAGCCTGCGAGCGCTCAACTCAGCCGGCCTCCATTGGAACGCAGAAATCTGGCGTAGCAGTGGAGCCTGACGGATGGGGTTGATTTGGCTTCCGTGGGCCGGCCCGAGAGAGGCGAAAACGACCCCAAACACCACCTTGCGCCCAAGTGGGCGCAAACAGTGGCACGGGCCACCCCGCCAAACACGCCCAAAAATGCACAGCGCTAGCGACGAGATAATCGCCAGCCGCATGTTTCCCAAATGATTTTTCTCTCTCGACATGCTGACACACTTTGCTGCTGTCATTTTTTAATCCATCTCGCTAGCGATCCCATTCTCCTCGTCGCGGACGCCCTTACGCGATTTTTACTCACTAGCTAGTAGTATATCCCATCAACCGGCTCAAAATCTTATAGTATTACCTAAATATAAATACAAAAAATAAAAAAATTGTATTATCACTCTCTTTATATCTATTCAGCACTGTGTAATCTCTATCTGATTTTGAGAGATTATCGATTACTCTCCGCAGTGTTTTTTTTTTTTTTTTTTGCGATAATAAGAGTATCCTAAAACTTGGTAAGAACTTAGTTCAACACTCTCACACCAAGCACATAGATATTTTCCATACCTTCCTTAGAGATCATGTTGCTAAGAATAACATCTTGCTAGATGGAGTAAGGTCGGAAGCTCAGTTAGGCGGAAATAAAACGGGCGCATTCTCGTGGTCGTAGGCTCCCTCACGCGTGCGGGGGTCTCGAGAGAGGTGATTAGCGCTAGACCCACCCACACAATGTGCAATATGCGGAGACCGGGCTTGAACCCCTGAATGTTCCGTCCACAGACGGTAATGCGCTAGGGCCACCCTAATCAATTGGCGAATATATATAAAAAAAATAGATCAAGCACGGTGTTGGTACGTAGAGGATAACCGCATTTGTATAAATGTGTTGTACCTTGCATTGCATTTGTATAATGTGTCATGTGTAAATACTTATATCGCATTTAGGGTTTGTCTAAGGATAACCGCAGAGATGAAAAACATGTGTGGAGAAGATTGAATAAGGTCAAACTTGATAAACATTAGTTTAAACTCTTGTATTGCATTGCATATGCATGGTTATTGATTCATCTCATTTCTTTTCGATCAAATTGATTGGCACGCCGACGAACAAGACCGGCTTCTTCTATGTCTTGGCGTGGTTAGATTTTTGCATCAACGTCTTTCACGGCTGATGCTCGGGTCATCTAAATTTGTATTTGTTCTAAATTTCGCGGCTGATGCTCGGGTCACAAAAACATGTTCTAAAAAAAAAATCATTTTTCATATCTGATCCAAAACCCATAACTATTCAATTGTTGATTAAACCACTTATATCTCACATAGATTTATGTTGCATCACAAATTTTATATGAACATAGAAATTTTCTCATCTATCCATTCCTGTTTTGTTGAATTGTTTGGGGGCATATTTGGTTTGCTCGTTTTGAAATGGGAGCACGTGAAGGGGGTGGGGAGGAGCTCTGAATGTCACAAACACTCTCCCGCGGTTTGGAGGACGATTGGACCGCGTGAGCCCAGCTTAGATTTGGGAAGGCCAACTCATCGTGCATTCCTATACATCGCACGGTGTTTTCATTCTCCAATTCTGAATGCGAGAGTTCATGTGTGGCCACTGAAAATTCATGCAAGTATGACGGAGACATTGACTTTCAATTGATTCATGCATGACACGCGAAGTAATGGTTCGGACTTTGGCGACAGACGGATACAACAAAACGAATTATGGCGTGACACTGCTGCAACGACATGAAAAATCGATCAACGGAGCGGAGCCATCTTGGATGCCGTACGTCGACGGGCCTACGCGGCCTATGCGGCGACGGCGCCGATCGCCTCGAGACCTAGGCCCACCGCGGCTACGATGCCGTTGACGCAGGACCTAGCGACCCCAGAAATGCCGTCACGCAGCGCCCTGAACGTCTCCTTAAGGAGACCCATCATCTCCGAAGCCCGTCGTGAGGCACTCGCGGCCAGGGCAGCCACGGGACCCTTCACGGCCGCCAGCGCTCCGCCGGGTGCGGTGGCAGAGACGATGGCCGACGAAGACGGAGGAGGAGGCAGGGCCCTGGCGCCCAGTACTCGCCGCAACCGGCGACACGGGCCGGCTCTGGCCAGCACGTCGTCTTGCCCCGCGTCCTCAGCAGCGGCAGCACTGTCCACCTCGCGCATCGCCGCATCGGCTACCTTGCTGCCAAGCAGGCGGCGCACCTGGTTGATGACTTCCTCCTTGACCAACGCCGCGGCTGCTTTGATAAATCCCTCTTCGGCTTTCGTGACTTTCTTGTAAGCTGACAAGATGCGCAGGAAGAGAAGCACCGCATCAACCGCTTTGTCGATGGAGTTGAGGCCGTCGGAGACAGCATTGTCATCCGCCGCCTTCGGCTGAAGCGTACCGAATGCCGCCTTAACGGCCACGCTAGCGACGATTCCGGCGGCCGCCGGCAACGACATGCTGGCGACAGCGGCCGCTGGCAACGACATGCTGACGACAGCTGCTAGTCCGGCGACCTTTGCAATGCTCGGCGCGGCCCCCATTGTTGCCTCTTGCTCGATCGCTCCCTGCAGCACACACGTAGCGACGGCCTCTTGCAAACGGGCTGCGCCTGCGAGATTTATAGCCACCCGGCACGGCGGCCTATGCTAGCAGCAGTCGTGACGTCGCATCGCATGCATCGGATTGGGAATGCGCAGCGTCGGATGGGAAAGCGTGCACAAATTAAACGAACCTCGAGTTGACCAAGGTGCAGTGGGTGTGGGCGCGTGGTACCAGGCGTCGCCGGCGTCCTTAGTTCAGCGCACAGTTCACGAGGAGACGACGCCGCCGGACTGCACGGTTACGAGTTTCTGCTACGAGAGTGGTGAGAGCAAGTATTATGCCGGCTAATGTCTACGTGAAGGAGAGAGAAGTGAAGAGAGAGAAGAAAATGAACGTCCTCACGACGCCGCCGCTAAGACCAACTATGCCATAAATAAGTAATGGCCCCGACCCGATTAAGCCAAGCCACCCGATATTGTCGAAGAAGCTTTACTTAAACTATTAAACTTGCTCTCGAGGGCTTTTCGGCTGGAACCAGCCTTGCGATGCACCCACCCAATTGATGCCATGTCACCAATAACCACGAGCAGACGAAGCGTTAAACAATTTTTACTCACACTAGCTAAACAAAAGATTGGAGTAGTAGTATTATCTTACTCTCACTAGCTAACGAAAGATTGTAATAAATAAAAAATGTACTATGCACAACTAAAGAAAGATGGTAATATTATCTTTACTCTCTATGTACAGTATCTATTTACGTATTTATGTGATCTCTATTTGATTTTGAGAAAATATTAATTACTCACTCCATTCATGTCTCTTTTTGCGATAATGAGGCATAAAACTTGCTAACAACTTAGACCAACACTCCCACACCAAGTACATATAGATATCGGTGTACCTTCCTTAGAGATCATGTTGCTAAGGATCATACTCCCTCCGGGATGGTATTAGAACACTAGCACAAGAATGATTTTCGGTGGCGGACTTTTTGATTTTCGATGGCGGTGGAACCGCCACCGAACTAGGGTCACGGAAAATAGAAGCATTTTCGGTGGCGGTTTTTGGGTACACCGGATAACCGCCGCGGTAAATAAATAAAAAAATAATAAAAGAAAAATCCAACTAGAACCCTAACGGCCCGTGATCCGGGCTGCCATGCCCGCTAGGGGTCCGGTCCGCCGCCACCGCCGGATCCCGGCGCTCCCCGCCGGACGCCAAGCTCTCGGGAAGGGAGCCAGCACGCGGCGCGAAACTCGGGGAAGGGGAGGGACGCCGCCGCCGCCCCGGGATCTCGGGGGCGGGGAGCCCGCCACCGCCCGCCAAGATCTCGGGGATGGGGAGCCCGCCACCGCCGCCACCCCAAAATCCGCCCGTCGCCACCGCCTCGGGATGGGAACCGGCCGCCACCACGAGCATCGCGTGCGGATGAGTGAGAGGGGGGTGAGAGTTCGCGTGGGGAGAGGAGAGGGGGATAGAGTTGGCCCGATTTGTGGTCCGGTCTCGAATTGAAAACCTAAGTCGGGCCGCTTCCTCCCTCTCTATATATATGAGCACGATTTTTGGGCTTTTTTCCGGCTTCGGGCTGGGTGTTTGGGCCACATTAACCGTGGGTTAATCGATTTACCGTGGCGTAATAAAAATGACCGCCCGGTTATCATCAGGGAGTATTTTCCGTGGCGGTTTCTTAAATGTCCGCCACGGAAAATAAAATCCAACACCACGCAAAATCAATCCTGTACTAGTGGAAGTCGTTTTGGGGCAATACACGGTCTCCAAAAACACAACTTTGACCACTTATTATTATAAAAATATTTATGTAAATGTGATATATGTATACTTTTATCAAAGTATTTTTAACACAAATATATTCATATAATTTTCACATTTACAAACTCAACAACTTAAAAGTTATTGATGGTTTATATTCCCGATGTTTGACCCAAACTTTGTCCAAAACGACTTCTAATACCAACCCCATTGGAGTATATATCTTGTTATATAGAGTAAGGTTGGAAGATCAATTGGCGATATCTTCAAAAACGTTCAATGAAGCAAGGTTTTGTAAGTAGAACAACAAGCTCAATGTGCTTGATATGTCTATCTTTGTTAAAAAAAGAGCATGTGTTTTACCTTGCACTGCATTTCTATAACGTGTCACCTATAAATAATACTAGATCTAAGTTTTCGTACGTGTCAATGATGCAAGTTCAATTTTGATTACTTAAATTACTGAATAAATCAATATTATTGGTAGGTTGCTTTGTGGTTACTTGGGATGGGGGAGAGTTTCGGAGAGGAGAAAGGGGACAGAGGAGAGAGAGACAGATATAAATGAAGTCATACAAATCTCATAGCACAATCAAATTTCAAAAATTATGATCTTTGTATCTATACTATAAAAAGAGCGAAGGAATTAAGTGGCATGTGTCGCGATCTCATCCGTCGGATTAGACCGATGATCCCATCCTGATGGTTCACGGATATGGACCGACCTTAGGTTACATGGTGTTTTCGGTCGTGACGTGAAGATGCCGCGCGGCCAACTCGCACTTAACAACCGGGCCTCCCAAACGTCGTGTAAATTCCCGAAAGGCCGTGATGCAGTCGCGTGAGCCTCCCGTTGCAGCAACTCCCTCCGGCCAGCCCCCAGCGATCGAGGACGGAAAGCAGTGCGTCATCGACGAATCGTCGGATGCCAGTACGCGGCGCGGCTGTGTTCGTCGTGACTCCGCCGGTGACTCCGACAGACCCGGGCGCGGCACGTCGAGCACGTCGTCGGAGGCGATCCGTTGCCACCGGTGCCGTAGGCTACAGCAGCATGTGAGTTCCCACGCGACACGCCTCCTCTTCGTGCCCTGCCGTTGCAGAAACTCCCTCCGGCCGGCCCCAGCGATCAAAGACGGCCCCCTCCACAGCAAACCAAGAAGACGCCGCGGCCTTCGACGCCTAGAGCCAAGAAGCCAACGCCAGCGTCGTCGTCCCAGGAGAGCCCGGCGGCGGCGTCCCTCGTTGCTCTCTCGTGGAGGGCACGATCGGAAACCGCCACACACCCGCCGTCCTCATCGTGATTTCTCGCGCACTGGAACATCGCTGGCGTCGCCCCCGCACAAAGCGCACCTGCGTCCGTCACTACGAGAGTACCGCCGCCTGCAGCCGACGACCTCCAGCAGCTCCTTCTTACCGTAGACCACCACGCCTGACGCTGCCTCCAACTTACGTCAAGAATACGTACGTCTACGCTGAGAGATCGCACTGTCTCCTAGGTATGCTCTCCATCCAACTTTCGGTGTTGATCTGTGACTTATTTGGATTCGAGACATGGGCAATGATTTGTAGAGTTGATTTTGAATCTCCAAGGTGTGTGGGAGGAGATCGTCATTCGTCAACATGCTCCGCAAGGATGGCACAGATCCCATCGCCGCCTTTTCCATGTTCCACCACAAGAAGGCGTCCAGCATGCCTAGAAGAACATCCGCGATGCCTTCCTCGCACTCTACCACGGCCTCAATCTCCTCAAGAAGTTCAGGGTGTGGTCGATATGATGCTCTCTCTCTTTCTTTCAATCATGACAACTGATAGTCGATGACGCCACGACGGCCTCCAGTTCGACCATCTTCACTCGCATCATCAACCATCGCCATTACCATTGTTACTCTGCTGTCAACACCCGGCTTGATTAATACTCTGCATGCCATTGCCATCGCAGGCGGAGGAAGAGATTACCGAACGTACACAAGCCAGCAAGTGCCATGCATGCGCACAAAGACAGAGTACGTCCTCTGTAGCTACTGCTTTAATTTTTTTTATATATTTGATCAATTTCAACCCATCCATTCCACCTTATGCAAGTTCGATTCTTTATAATATAATCTATCTTTATATTTATATCAAATATCAATATCAATTCAACCGATGCCATCTTGAGCTTTTCGTATTTACTTTGTCTAAATTATATAGTATAATAGACCACAATATAGATTTAGCTCCTTTTGGCAATGGTCCCGGCCCATAGTAGTCAATAATGAAAGAAAAAAAACTTGATTAGAAGCTTTAAAATATTTTTTGTGAAATAAAATCTCCTCAAATTAAAGTGTCATTTTCACATGGTCATATAATGATGGCATTCTAATATCTCTTTCTCAGGGCCTCCTTGACTCAATAATTGCTGGGACGAAGCTTTTAGTTCCAGTATGTACAGAGGAGCAACAATCACTTATTGTTCAGAAAAACATATATCATAATATTTCCAATGCTCTTTCTACTACTAAATGGGAAAAATGCCAGGTGCTTATATATCACATCTGCCATCAATCCTCTGGAAAGCCTATAACATTTGTCATATAAATACATTGCATCTTTATGTTTCCAAAGTTTAGATTTCACATTACTGATTTTCTAAACATATATCATAATATTTCCAATGCTCTTTCTACTAAATGGGAAAATGCCAGGTGCTTATATATCACATCTGCCATCAATACTCTGGAAAGCCTATAACATTTGTCATATAAATACATTGCATCTTTATGTTTCCAAAGTTTAGATTTCACATTACTGATTTTCTACGGTAGCTTTGTCTATCTAAAATATCCTTATCACACATAAGTGATATCAGTGTATTTCTGAAGTACTATTTACAGTGAACATGGCAAAGTATTACATGGTTAAAGGCTTAACAGCTCAAGAAGGAGCACTGTTATCTCTCGATTACAGGCAGAGTTCCGAATGATTAAGGAAAACTTTGCATTCTTGCATTCTTGTTTTGAATGAACTTGTATAAATTTATTAGATTAGAAATTAACTATTTTCTACATTTTTGAAAGATAGCAAACTGGTATTATGTATATAAATATAAGTTGTGGCCTATTAAATGGAAAATAGAAAAAAAACATATGGCATATGTAGGGCTACACTTAGCTTGTTGAACTCACAAATCTATGGCCTATTACAATGAACTGATGCAGCCATGGATTTGTGACAATATATGGCCGTTGCTAAGTCTGGCAGTTTTACTATGTTTTTTGTTGTTACTATGACTTCATAACAAATTCTATGGCCATATCATTAGGAGCCAGTAAAAATCATCGTAAAAATAAGGGATGTCTATGTTGAGGTAATGTGTTAGGAGGCACTTGCATTTTGGATGAGAAACGGTAAGTGGACATTGTGCCAAATTTCTCATTTTTCATCGATGTTGTGTTTGTCTGCTTATATCAATCTTGGATTACAATTCTAAGCTGCTACTTCGCTAGAAGAAGCGTGAAAATTCAGTGAATGCTGTAGAAGATGAGAATTTAAATTCTTTGATCAACGAGTTTATTTCAGACTTCATGCTTTAAACCAGGTGTCCAGGTAATTGATGTCTCTCCAGCCAAATGTTCCATACATGCTTAAAAGTTATCATGCAAAGTTGTCTCTATATGCCTTGCGCACCGTTGTTGTCACTTTTGAAGATCTATGATACCAGGCTGATATAGAATTAGTTAGGATGATTGACTAATCTTAACATTTTATATATAAGAAAAAAAAAACATAATAGTAATGAACTCAGCGGTTCTCCTTTAGAAGAAAAATAAACTCTTTTTCATTACACACGTGCGTGACGCACGTGCTTTTCCACTAGTTAATATAAGTTGTCTTGCTATCATTTACAATACGTATATTTTGTATATGATATACGAAGAGTCTTCAAAATTAAAGCCTTACTAGGTAAATGCCCGTGCGTTAAGCAACGTGGGTGTTGCACTCCACTTGAGATTTTCATTCAACATATTTCTTCACACCATTATAGGATTATATCTTTCCAGACATTCTATTCTAATCTTCTGAAAATTGGCTTGTCAAACTATTGCTAGCAGCGGTTTACATCCTCAGGAGTCATCTTACTGCAAGCCAACAGTGTTGTTTGCAGAAATCTGCTAATAGATACATTAGTTACAAGCCAAGTCATACTAAGACCATTTTATTTGCTCGTGCAATAAATAGTCTGACCATTGAAGTTTTCTTGGCGGCCAAAAGGTGATACTTGCAATATGCTGACAAAATGACAACTCTCCCTTTGTTGCTCCCCCCCACTCTGATCTGGTCCATGGCAGTTCCAAGAACAAGGGCAGCACAGCTTTAAAGCAACATATAGAAGAGCCTGCAACGGTACGCCTGCTGCTGAAAACAAGAAAAAACAATAACCAAGAAAAATCAAATTCAACATCTAGAACCAAGAAAGCATGATTTTGAAATAGAAACCTCTACAGTTTACACGTGGAACAGATCACAATAAAAAAAATAACAGAGACAATTAGCTAAAACAGCATAGTAGTGGTTAGCACCTGAACTTCAAAACAACAGATGCATCATGTTTGAGCACCTATCTTCCTAAAATTGCATCTCTACTTCGTCAGTCCTCCACTGTTCCTCACCTAGGAAACCTGAATTTTCTTTCATTTGCCACACAAGATCTTGCAACAGGCCCTGACAACAATATGGCTAGCATTGTTTTCTAAACCACTGATCATGAATATATCATGAGAACTTAATTTAGTTTAGAGCAATCCATTTCCATATCGAAAATTAATTTTACCTCCTGTGTTAACTTTAAATAAGTTTAGAGGTAATTTCCCTTCATGGTAGCTCACAATTTAATTTAGTTCAGAGCAATCCATATTGCAAAGGAAAAAAATGCAGAAAGGAAACTTGGCTACCTATTCCATTCAGTGGTTGTTGGAATCTCTCACTCCTGGCTTAGTTCCTTCTTCACCTCCTTAAAAATTATGTGCTATATTCTCCTTGGTGCAACGTGTTTATGTTTAGAAGATGTTCATTCATCCCTTATCCTCTTCCTTCCATCAGTTTTTCTTATTTTCCTCCCTGCAGCCAACAAAGGACACATGCTCCATGGCATGAAAATATGAGATGGCATCACTCAAGTCTTCCTGTAAATGCTTCCGAACATGGAAATCCTGCAATTGAAAATATGAAAATAGACCTATGAGAGAGAGGCGCTTTAGTTAAACACCACAAGAATAAAAAAAGCTTGAAATAAATACATTTCACATTCGTGTCCTAAAAATTCACCTCATTTGAACATTCTTAGAGACTGTTTCACTTGTTCCATATGAAATTCCTATAGAATTTACCAAGCAAATTTCATTTGTTTTATCTTGTATTGCAATATAGTGAAAAACTGAACCACTTCATACAAAAAAAGTTTGATTGTTCTTAGAAGTTACCTTTCTGATGGTTTAGCCTTTTGTCCACAACAGGTTTATCGGGAACCTCCTTCCCTTTGTTTGACATCGTCACTGCCAATCCATTTTCTTCATAGATGCTAACAGCGATTCCTTGCTGATATACTGCAGGCTGTTGAGGAACATAGATGAGAGCATCGGTCACCACTCACCAATAGTGTGTAAGGTGCATGGTAGAGTACCACCTCCACATATGGCCCAATCCCTGAAAGCAAAGTTACATTCAGTTCGAAAGAGAAATCTATGCACCAATGCAAAAAAAATGTTGAAATTTGAACGGACAATACCAACTTCCCAAGAGCTGATCACCTTCTGCATGGTTTTGGCTCCCAGGGCATGGAGTTAATCTACACTGCCTAGGCAGCCGCACCACCCATATCTGAGCCTTGAGAAACTTCCTGGAGAAGGGACCGACAGAGATGTTTTGTTTTTAACTTCTAAGATATTTTTTTTTTAGGACATATTACTAATAGACTTGCAATCAAAAAATATTTCCACCCGATGGATTTATTGGATCCATTTTTTACTGGATCAAAATGGTTTCAATAGAAAGCATGCCCCAATTAATATTTTTGTCACACCTAGCAATTGCAAACCGAGTATATATCTTAATCTTAATCAAACAATATAATCGATGCAAAGAACCAATCCTACCCAATGCCGTCTAATAAAATAGTATTCCGCATCGGAATTGGACAACCAATTTTTTTTTATTGAGCGGAATTGGTCATGCGTTCTACCATTTGATTTAGTAGATCGAAATTGAACAGCCAATTCTGTGAGACAACCTAACAGCAAGGAGAGAAGGGAGCCACTTTGGAGAGAACATTCAGTTTCACACAGCAGGAAAGGAGAAGAGATGGCATACCTCGTCAGCAGCAGCTGAGGAACGGAGGGCAGGCCGCGGAACGACGGCTACAGCGGAATCCCTGCACACGAGCTGCACAACGCCACACCAACGGCCCGGGCGCGGGACGTGGTCGCACCAGCGGCGGCCGCGGATTTCTGAATCCCGGTACGCTGACAGCAAACCGCTACAGCGAAGGCTCGGAGCGCGGGTCGCGAGGAGCCGCCGCCGGCGGCCAGACGCTATTGAAGTGGGTAGCGGAGATCCAAAGCGCGTGTGGTACTGGGGTGGGGAAGAGATCGCCTGGGGAGCGGAGATATGGAGTGCGGTTTCCTTTTTTTGCCGGTCGCAGCGTTCATGCGGGAAGTTTTTCGCACGCCGGGCGAGCGACGAAAACCACCCCCGCTCCTCTGCTCGCCCGTGGACGATTTGGTTTGATTCTTTTGCAGTATACAGATTGTTAGTGCACGATTATAAAGAATTGTTTTTTATACATATGTCAAGCAGCTTTTCGTGGTTTTGTAGTAGTTTTAATAATGTATTAATGTACTTTCCTTATGAATAGTTCCTTTTAATTTTTGTTGCTCAAAATGATGCACTATTTGAATAATAATTTTATGATAATAGCTCAATTTAAGTTAATACTGGCCTCTTGTCTCATGGCTACATGATGAATTTTGATTTCAGTCCCTTTTTGCCATCCTTTTTTTTTTTTTTTTGACAAAAGTGGTTTACATAGTTATAGGTTGTTAGAATTGATCATTTTCTTCATGTTGCATCGTACATGTATATTTACTATATATATGTAGTTCGTATAAAACACAAAAATAGGTCAAATCATTTGTACAGTTTAGAAAAACGTTCTTTTAGAAAAAAAAAAAACGCTTCTACTTTTTTTTTTTTTAGAATGACACAAAGACAACGCAGACGCTAACAACACGCACGCGACACTCACCTCTACTATGAACACACGCGTCGCAAAACCCTACCCCTATGAGCACCCTGGCAGATCCGGGAGATTCTCGAAGTCACCATTGGCACTCACCCACCCATATGAACACACGCGTCGCCAAACCCTACCCCTATGAGCACCCTACAGATCCTGGAGATTCTCGAAGTCTCACCATCGCATATTAATTGCCGACGGGGGCGTCGCTTCCACTTAATGCATATAACGCCGAAATTCTAGGAAAATCCCAAGAAAAGGTGCGAAAGCACTAGGATTTGAACTTTTCTTTGGGTAGCGTCCCACCTGACCGCCCTACCATTGGACCACAAGCCAATCTCAAAAAAAAAAAAAAAAAAAAAAAAAAACGCTTCTACTAAACAGAGCAATTGTGACGGCCTTGCAGTCGGCCCAGAATTGATCAATGAGTCTCGTCCAGTAGTATATCAACGGACCACCCCTCTGGTTTCTCAGCGTGATGGCCAACCTAGCGGCCCAGCTCGCTGGCGTGCTCCAGGCCTGCATCAAGCGTAACGGCGGCCCCAAGCCCAGCCGCGCCCACGCCAAGGCCGCGCACACGCGCGTATCGTCGCCGGCGGCCTCGCCGCCGACACCTTCCTCCTCAACCGCCTCGTCGAGCTCTACTCCCTCTCGGGCCTGCCATGCCACGCGCTCCGCGCCTTCCGCGCGCTGCCCCGCCCCAACGTCTACTCCTACAACGCCGCCATCTCGGCTGCCTGCCGCGCGGGGGACCTCGCCGCCGCCCGGGACCTGCTCGGCCGAATGCCCGACCGGAACGCCGTCTCCTGGAACACCGTCATCGCCGCCGTCTCGCGGTCAGAGTCCCCGGGGAAGCGCTGGAGATGTACCAGGGGATGCTGCAGGAGGGCCTGGAGCCGACCAACTTCACGCTCGCCAGCGTGCTCAGCGCGTGCGGCGCCGTGGCCGCGCTCGATGACGGGAGGCGCTGCCATGGGCTCGCCGTCAAGATTGGGCTCGATGGGAATCAGTTCGTTGAGAACGGGCTTCTCGGTATGTACACCAAGTGCGGGAGCGTCGCCGACGCCGTCAGGCTGTTCGACTGGATGCCTAGCCCGAACGAGGTGTCGTTCACGGCTTTGATGGGCGGGCTGGCGCAGAGCGGGGCCGTCGACGATGCCCTCAGGCTGTTCGCGCGGATGAGCAGGAGCGGGGTTCGTGTCGATCCGGTAGCTGTCTCCAGTGTCCTGGGCGCGTGCGCGCAGGCCTGCGCTGGTGACCGCAATGTCGCTCGTGTAGTCCGGCTTGCACAGTCCATTCATGCTTTGGTTGTCAGAAAAGGTTTTGGATCGGACCAACATGTGGGGAACTCGTTGATGGATATGTATGCAAAGGGCATGAAGATGGATGAGGCCATGAAAGTCTTTGAGTCAATGCCCAGTGTCAGTATTGTTTCTTGGAACATTCTTATAACAGGATATGGTCAGCTGGGTTGCTATGAGAGGGCCTTTGAAGTACTGGACTTTTATGCAAGCGTCAGGTTTTGAGCCCAATGAGGTAACTTACAGTAACATGCTTGCTTCTTGTATTAAAGCAAGGGATGTTCCATCTGCTCGTGCATTATTTGACAAGATATCAAAGCCAAGTGTGACTACATGGAACACCCTTTTATCCGGTTACAGCCAGGAGGAACTGCATCAAGACACAATCGAGTTGTTTAGGAGAATGCAACATCAAAATGTGCAACCTGACCGGACAACTTTAGCTGTGATCCTTAGTTCATGCTCTAGATTAGGAATTTTGGAACTGGGAAAGCAAGTGCATTCTGCTTCAGTAAGGCTATTGCTTCATAATGACATGTTTGTTGCGAGTGGTTTGATAGATATGTACTCAAAATGTGGTCAGGTTAGCGTAGCACAGATCATTTTCAACATGATGACCGAGAGAGACGTGGTATGCTGGAATTCCATGATCTCAGGTTTGGCTATCCATTCTTTGAATGAAGAGGCCTTCAATTTCTTCAAGCAGATGCGGGAAAATGGAATGTTCCCCACAGCAACCTCTTATGCTAGTATGATCAATTCATGTGCTAGATTGTCATCCATACCACAAGGTAGGCAGATACATGCACAGGTTCTGAAGGCTGGTTATGATCAGAATGTATATGTTGGCAGTTCCCTGATCGACATGTATGCTAAATGTGGCAACATGGATGATGCACGCCTTTTCTTTAACTGCATGATTGTGAAGAACATAGTGGCATGGAACGAGATGATCCATGGATATGCTCAGAATGGTTTTGGAGAGAAGGCTGTGGAATTGTTTGAGTACATGCTAGCCACAAATCAGAAGCCAGACAGTGTGACTTTCATTGCTGTCCTCACAGGATGCAGTCACTCTGGGCTTGTTGATGAAGCGATTACATTCTTTAATTCCATGGAGAGCAATTATGGGATTAAACCATTAGTTGAGCATTACACTTGCCTCATAGATGCACTGGGGCGTGCTGGTCGTTTTGCTGAAGTTGTGGCTGTCATAGATAAAATGCCATACAAGGATGATGCTATACTGTGGGAAGTTCTACTAGCTGCATGTGTTGTACATCACAATGCTGAGTTGGGGGAATTTGCCGCCAAGCATCTGTTCCGCCTTGATCCAAAGAATCCATCACCTTATGTGCTTCTATCAAACATATATGCTACCTTGGGTAGGCATGGTGATGCCTCAGCTGTTAGGGCACTGATGAGTAGTCGTGGTGTTGTGAAAGGCCGTGGATACAGCTGGGTGAATCACAAGGATGGTGCTCGTGCCTTTATGGTAGCTGATGATCTTGGAATGAATATTGGAGAACCCACAATGTTATGTCATACCGAGGACACTTCTGGGATGACAGAAGGGCACCTAGATGAAACCTGTGCTCGATGATTTGAAATCTGGTGCTGCTGCTATCATATTCACTGAAATCTATAGCCAATGTTAGCTGAATCCAGCAGGCTCAATATGGTACAATTCGCTTGGGAGCCTCAGGTTCACTCTTGTTTTAGCTTCAAGCGTTACTGCAAATTAGGCATGGTCACGTTTGGGAGGAAACTGGGACGCAGGAAATGTGCAGCAGATTTGGTGCAAAGACAACTTCATGCTCGTTTGCATAGTTTACTTTGTCATATTCTGCAAAAGGTGTGATGACCATGGCATGTGGAAGCTCATAAAAATTCCTGGCTCCATATCCCATTATGGTGGTAGGTTTCTCTCTAGATGGGGCGCAATGGATGAAAATGTGATTATTTTTTAAATGTAGAACGGAAAAAAAAAGGTATACTACTATATGTTGTTAGAAATCATAGCAGATGATGTCTTTTGATTACATCTTACAGCACATGTACTGGAGAGCGAGTGGAGTGTGTATTCTCATTAGAATACACATTTTATTACTTGTTGTATCAATTGTTCATTGAAAAATTAGAAGAAAACAACTTCCATATTCGACTCAAGTTTACGAAAACAACCTCGATGTTGCCAGTATGATGCAATAAATAAGAATTTGCCTCATTTAGATACAAATACATGAAAGCATGGTACTAATCTGTATGGTAAATACAATGTTTACAATAGTGAATAAAATCAGTCGAGACGGTTAGTGTTGTTTTCAAGCTTATGTTCCTTGAATAATAATGTTAGGACATGTCAACCATAAGTTTTATGCTGACAATAGGATGACGACTCACAATTGGCAAGAGGTCACTTGATGTCCTGTTTTACATGTTCCCTTTGATCTCTTTTTGCTACAGGATAACATAAAACATATTGCACATTTCTCGTCCATATAAGATTGGCATTTATTTAGTGCAAAGCTTGTTACAACATAATATCTTGCTGACAATCTAAACTGAATGATCCAAGATGCTTAAACTTGTATTAATCTTTTCAGAGCTGATGAGTTTAACAAGCAGGAGCAGTAACTTTTTTGGGTAATCAGAATCTGATTGTGCCTCCCATTCTGTCCAAGATCCATCATAAACTGGAACATCATGTCTTCCAATCCTGTAGAGCCCCTGTAAAAAGAGAGATTATTAGGGATTGCTTTGCTAGTTCCTGATGAATCCAAGATGAACAGGGAAGATTCCATACCAGAGCAAGTATGCAGGCAGTCACACCAGATCCGCAAGTGACGACAATGGGTTGATCTAGGGAAATTCCTGAAGAAACATCAAATACTGTTATCATATTTTTTTTTTGCTTGGCAAGCTTTTCCGAATTTCTGTACATGTATAATATATCCCTAGAAAAATTCTATTTCTAAGAGATCTGCAATGTTAACTTATCAGTATTCTTGCTCTGCTTCTCATATTTTTTTGTTTTGGAAGCATTGTTCCTTTGTTTCCAAGAACACAACAAAATTACAAAATTACATGTTTCAGATTATTAGAGTTGCAACAGAATGGAGACCTGCTTGCTGAAACTTTTTGGCGCAGCTCATCTGCAGAGAGAAGGCTTGGTGCACCATCGAACATCTGGGACAAAAATCAAACACCATCATTTCTTAGCAATTAGTGGTTATCCAAGTATCATGTGATGTACTGAATATTTGCGTCATACCAACCTCAGGGAATGGAACACATATGCTTCCTGGTATATGTCCACTTCTTACTCCTTTTCCGTGGCTCTGGTGCTACACCATCAAATCTGTGAATTTGAATGTGGGTATTTTTCTTGAGAACAAAAAAGAGACCGCATGCAGGAAGAGGATCAATAACAACAACAGCAACAACAATAAAAAAGAAGCCATCAGTTGCCAATGCAATAATGCATCTTTTTAACAATAAGTTTGAGATTTATCAGATTCACAAATGGTGAAATATCTTTTCATTTGCACACCTAACAGTTTAATGTAATTCTTTTCAACTCAAGAGTGAGGCCAGGGTCTTGCTTCAAATGGAGCACTGCGTTAACTGACCTAAGTTTGTACATGGAAACCATATCCAGTTACCATCTGACCTTCTACAGAAGTGTTGGCCTGCTGCTACAGTTCGTGAAAGTAAAAGAGTGAGATTTTACCTGCCCTTTGCTCTGGCATCGATTTGTTGGTAAGTCTTAGCAGCGACATTACGGGCAACCTGTTGCATGAATCGAACAACTCAATTCGCATAGGACTAACATTAATGTTTCACTTATTGATAATCTTCATTCATGGCTCCTTTTTTTAGTTGGTTATATTTACAGAATGGGAGTTGGTCATATTACTTCAGAGTTGATCAAATTTATGGAATTCCACCATGTATTTGGGGATCAATGTAAAATCAAAGAAAGAAAAGGGTTTATATGACCAGACTGATGCATATTTCTATAGTCTGTATGCAAGGCTAGTACTTTCAGTAAAAAAAAAAAAAAAAAAAAAATTACTAGCCTTTTCCAGTGTCCAGAACAGATTAGGCTGAAATTGAGTCTGAAATGTGATTTTGTTTGTCTGCACAGCCAAAAAAAAAAAAGCTGTAGTTATCCAATAAGCAAAAAAGAATGTTCAGTAATCATATGGACAACATCATTTTAGCTCACCTGTTCACCACTATAAAACCTTTCAACAGCCTTTTTTGCAGCATTTGATTTCAGAACATCATCAGGGCTGGCATTTTCGATATTGAACCCAGAAGCTCGCCACTGAGGTAAACCACCATCTAATACCCAGACTTTCTTGTGTCCAAACACTCTAAACATCCTAAACATCTTGAAGGAAATCATGTTAGTTGAGTACTTGAGTAAAACAATCAGATCCTCTTATAACAAAGAAAATAGTGTCCTTGATAAGGTCGTCATTAATTTTGATTACTTTTTATATCAACAGCATAACTGAATAGCAAGGTTTCATCCTTGATGAAGGTGGATACAAGATACAAACTTCTGCTTACCACCAAACACGAGGTGCACTGAAGAATCCCTTTCCATCATAAACAATAACTCTATCCTGGTTTTTTATATCCAGCTCAGAAATTGCTGCTGCAAAAGCCTCTTCTGATGGCAGCATGTGTGGTAACTGAAACAATAGCATAGGTAAATATATTATGCTTTAGGGAAAAAAAAAAAAAAAACAAGCCATATATTACTACTATCTTGCGCAAACTAATTGAAAGAATAAGTCTCCAGTTGGTGGCAAAATCTAAGGCAGAAAGCTGTATGAATCACCACAACCCTAGGAAATCGTTGCTGCTATCTACTTGAACTAAAATAATGGAAGAAAATGAGGATGCAAAGCATATCCAGAAACATTTCTCACATCAGTTGTCCGATCAACTATGCCATCTAAGTCGAAGAAACGTCGCCGGGGATGTGTGCCACCTGAGGATATCAGAACACTTTTTAGCTCCAACAATCATCTCAAAAAAAGGAAGATGAGACACGTTACAGCTGATGCTGAAAACCTGATATTCTTCCCATGGATCCCTGTTCTCCACCGGCATGTACCAGGAAGCATCAAAACCTAAAACAAGTTGATAACTGTCATAAGGCTGCAAGCACATATGTCCCTGACTCTCAGATTCTTTCTGGGAGTAATAAGAACACTATATATAAAGGAAGTAAGATCAAATTGACAGGCAATCACACTCTTATGTTCTCCACATACCACTAACGCAGGGGATAGAAGTATCTCTGAACTGAATATGAAACATTCAGTCAAAAATTCAAAATAGATTACTTTTTTTTTACCTTAACATCAGGCACTCCTAGATGCTCGTGCAGCCACTGAGCAGAAACAACCGGATCATCCTGTGCCATTACTGACCAGCGGGCAAGCTAAAGAGACCTAGGTCGCCGGACTGGATTACCTAAAAACGAAGCTTGCAGGTGAGATTCCCAAGCTAGATAGCCCCAAAGAAGAAGAAAATAGGGAGAATAAACAAGGAGCGTCTCGGCGGTAGCAAGCTGCCTCTGCCATTAAGGCTAAGATTGGAGTTGACCTTACTGATTCGGATTCGTGCGGGAGAGCCTGCGGCCTGCGGGAGAGGAAGGGGAGCAGCGAGAGAGGCTGACGGGCGGAGCAGATGAGCTGATTTGGAATCGTGATTGAGGCAACCACGCCAAAGAATTATATAAACAGCCTGTGTGCTCATGTCTGTGTGCTGACCTTATTATTGGTTTATTATTTGCTTCTTATATCGATGCTGCGAGAGCGAACTGTGTTCTCATGTTTGTGGGCTGATAAAGTGATAATTATGCAAATCGATCAGTGGCAATTGAAAACCAGTTATGCATACGGCCGCCCTGTCCACAGAACACACGCAGTGACGCAATGATGCGTATCCAGTTATGCATACGACAGGACAAGCCAACAACACCATGAATAATGCATATCACGTCCTTTCAGAGTTTCAGTTAAGCATCTGTGCAAATACACCTTTCCAACTCATACATAACCGGCGACAAATCTTGCATATTCAGTTCAGTAACACAAAAAGAAGAAAAAAAAAAAACTATTGTACTCAGTTATAGGTAGATCACCATGCCAATATGTGAGGCCCAAACACTGCCGAAGAAGCTATCTGGACCCATCGAGAGCAGATGCCCTTCATAAGTTTCCTGCATTCTTCCTATGAATCATTCAAGTAAAGAGTCTTCAGTCATTGCGATTTCTTCACCTAAAATTTGAACTCTTGCCCATGCTTCAGTTACAGTTGATCATCTCATTAATTGTTTCTGGAAGCCGTCACAAAATGGAAGTCTAAGGGCAGGGCACTCGCTCATGTTTCAAATCTCAAAGCAGCTGTTCAGAACTATAAGAGCATTCCTTCTATTTATTCCAAGAACAAGGTTTGGATCAGACGGAGGGCTGATGCTTAAATCATGTTCTCATTCCATTCATAAACGTCTTCATTCGTTTGTACAGTTTGTTGAACCTATCCATGTATCCAATTGTATTCATACCCTACGCTTCCATCTTTCTCCTCACCAATCCAGTGAAGAAATCAAAGCTGCAAACAAATGGTACTAAGTGAAATGCCATTCTTGAGAAAGAATAGTTCGTGATAGAACAAACTAGTTATAGAACAAAAATCTTATCGATGGATGAAAAAACAGAGTAAAGGACAATACCTGTTGCCATCTGGGTGCAACTCATAGCTTTTTGTTATCCTCGCCAATAGCGTATAAGTACCCCGTTGGTGTTAACCCTAGAAAGGATTAGTACCATTAGTTAAGTGGAAATATCAATTCAGTCATGACAGTTCTGTTATGTGCTAACCTGGATGGTCACGACACTGCCTGACTTGCTATCGTGGGCATCTTGTAACGACAACTCTCTGGCCACTACATAACAATAGAAAGTGCAAACCTCTTTCACATAAAGTGGAACATACCAAAGATAAACCATATTAACTTGCAAGCACTATCTTCAGATAGTTATGATAAACACTTAAATTTAAGTATTAATAAATGTAGTTCAGGGCAAAATTTCATAATAAGGTCCAACAAACATGTATATATTGAGATAATAGTCCATACCTATGAAGCCATGAGTTATAGTATTGCTCCTCAAGAGCCTGAAATCCTGCAGCGAATTTGAGGATGTTAAGTATACAACTTCACCATCAACAACAAAAGCCTTTTAGTCCCAAGCAAGTTTGGGTAGGCTCAAGTTGAAAATGAATAAAATTAAGTGTAAAACATGTTTTGTAAGCTTCTAAATGAGTTATAGGAAAATAATCAGTCACCACAGCAAAATAAAATCACCACAGAATCCATTGTTAGGAAAGGAACCAAATCTGCATATGGTCATGTACTGCAACATGGGGGAAAATGAAATACGAAGTACCTTGATTCGAGAAGATCTCGAAAAGATTTTCAATTTATTGAAGAAGTATGCCAGAATGTCTTCTCGTTTTAATAAGGGTGATGTAGGATTTGCTTGTTGAAGTGCAGCATTCAAGCATGTGGTAGGCTTCTCATTGTCAACATTTAAACCAACACCTGATTAAGTTCAAAGGAATCCTATCATTGTCAAAAAGAGAAGAGAGATTAAATGCTTAGGATCAGCAACATTGGAAATGCATGTTTACCGTACAAATATTGTAGACTTTGGGTTCATAAGAAGAGGTACACAGAATACCACCAATTTTTAATCCTTTCAGATACAGATCATTAGGCCACTTTATCCTCACATCAAGTTCTGGTAGTCCCTGAGTTTTATCACAAAAAGCAGAATGAAATGGCAACTGAGGTAGTTAGCCTAAAAGAAAATAGGGGACTCATAATGCAATCAATAAGCAGCAAACATTACTTGTACACTGAATTATAACCTAACCTTGGCACGGCATAGGTCCTTGATAGCTTCAGTTATAGAAAGGCAGACAACGTATTGCACAAGGGGCAACTTGCGTGCATCCAGCATCTGTGATGTGAAAGAGAACATGAGACAGCCCGGTGGCGATTCCCACACATTCTTTGAGCGGCCTGCACAATTCATGTGCAAAGATTAAATTTGTTACCTCTCATCTCTCAACAGCACCTAGAGCATACTAAAATTATGTTAATAGAAAGATACAAGAAAAAAAATGAATGCAATGCACGATCTGGTTTTAGTCAACTAGTTAAGAATGTGTTAAACCAATGAATTTCAATTGCCACAAAAATCAGAACCAATTAAAACAGCTATTGATAAAGAGGTATCACACTACTGACAGATTCTACCTGTGTTCACTAAGAACTAAGACTGCATTTTTCAAGCAATTGATCTTAAACATTATACGCATTCAGTGGATAGTTTCATATAGCATCAATCTGGCCTGAATAAAACTCGAGAGCTACTAACAGTAACGGCAACAAGAAAGTCCCTAATCACACGCACCTCTCCCTTTGAACTGCACGTCGGCAACGCACACAACGCCCACTGGTAACTTTGCAAAGTTCCTGCAAACACGAGCAGACGCAGTCAAACAGAGTACAACAATACAAAGCCCAATCCCGAGGGCGGCGAAACCAAAGCTTTTACACTCACCGCGCGATGAGGTCCTGCGTGGAACCAATCCTGGGCGTCCAGAGCATCCACCTCCCGAACCGGCGCCCCGGAGCGCGCTCATGTACGCGGCGGCGTCGAAGCCCGCACCCTCGTAGGCGAGCGCAACGGCGACCTCACCACCCGGCTCGCCGTCCCTAGGGAGACGGAACCGGCCGCGGAGGCCAGCAGCTCCTGCTCCTGCGCTGACTTGCCGTACGCCACGAGCGTGGTGGCTGTGCCAGCTCCGGCGGCCACGGACATGGGGTACGCGGGCGGATGAGCGGCGGCGGGACGCGGACAGGTACCGGCGGAGCGCGACGGCGGCGAGTACGGCGCTGACGGTGGCAGCGGCCGCCGCCGCGGTGGTTGATGGCGGCGGGAGGCGCACGGGGAACGGCATTGCTGGCGCGGTTGGTTTGGTAGTTGTTGGTGTGCTTTGTTTCCTCCGTCACTTGGTTTGTGTGGGCTGGGCTGGGCTGTGAGTCCGAGCCATGCACAGGCTTGATACTTGTGGGCTGGGAGAGTGGGCTCCAATCCTGCAGATATTGGGCTTGGGCTGGATGGATCGGCTCGGTCCAAGCTACCAGGTCCACTAGCAGCAGGCACCAGCACCACACCCTGCAGGGGCATCTCTATAAGACGAAAGCAGGGCCCAAGCTCTGGCCAACGAGCGTGGGCCACGTCGCCTCCAATTCCCGGCCGTCGGATCGGGCGTGGCTAGACGATCCAGATCGTGGCGATCCTCGAAAATTTTACAAAAAAAAGCCCTTACATTTACCGGAAATCAAAATCCGCACCATCGCTCCCCGCCGCTCCTCCCGTAGCGAGGTCCATCATCTTCATCCCCCAATGCATGCGTATGGTCGGGCCCGGCGGCTGGTGCTCTCTAGTCCGTCCCACGTGGCGCCTTTTTGCCCATCGTTTGACGATCGCCGCATGCAGTTGACTATACTTCTACATGTCCGTCTGACCACATCAAACATTATGGGTTGTTTGGTTGGTGCCACACTTATTACTTGTCGGGGGAGCTGCACCAAGACCAAGGTAAATGGTAAAAGACCAAACGATCTCTATGAAATTAGTACAACCCGACACGCCCATCTCTCTCCTCTTTGTTGTTTTTTTGCGACGTGTGTGAGGTCTGCCGTGTGAGCTTGCGAGGGAGGAGAAAGTCAAAAAGGCTGCCTTGTCGGTCGGTTGCTCCCTAGTACAACAGAGAAACAAAAGTAGGTAACGACAATCTTTTTCGACAAACTATTGTAGCTAAAACGTCAATTAAACGGGGATGGAGGGAGTAAGATGTGGCAAAATATTATGACTGGTATTTGTTTTGTTATAAATCTTAGACAAAAAGTTATGATAGCTGTTTTGGATTGAAGCCATATGTTAACCAAAATGTATGTTATGAAATCATATATGATACTAAATGAATTAATAATAATAGTTAAATTAATACATTAAATATAGATAACCATGCGTGGTTTTATAAAAAAAACGAAGGAATTGGAGAGGGGAGCACGGACGGCAGACATGCATGGTGGCAAACTGGACGTGCACTGGCCTCTCGTTTTCTGGGACATGCACCATTCACAAGCTATAGTACCGGCGCGATGGTAGAGCGGTGTAGTAGAGCGGTGGGTTATTTTCTTATTGCGGCGCAGAGAATCTCTTGTGGCGAGGCGCGCCACCTGTGACGGAGGCGGTCAAATCGTCCGCCACACATTCGCTAAAAGAAATCTGTGGCGAGACCATATCGTGGCGGCAGCGTACCTTAACTGCGTTATGAACCAAATGGCTCCCAAACATACTGTGGCGAGCCTAAGGTTATGGCAGAACTGGGGGTGGGCGGGGCCGCGGGCCCCTAAACAGAAAAAAAAATAGCCACTCTTAATCATAAAAGGCCAATTGATTACCGGCAGTGTTGATTACCGGATCCCAAGTGTTGGCCCACGTACGCATACGCTGTTGCTCTAATGTTTCTTTCTCCGCGCGCGTGACGCAGATCACGAAGTCGAACGGCCGCCGCCTGCGCATTTTTTTGACGCGACGTGGAGTCAGCAACCGGCGATTGATATCTTGACGGCGCGCGACAACTGCGGCGGTGTGGGACGACGGCACAGCAGCGGCAGCGGGATCGTCGGCAACCATGGAGGAAAACGTGGCCGACTCTTCTGATGGCCCTCCGCAAACCCTATTTTCCTAATCCTAATCTAAAATATAGTATGCCCCCCCCTTTGTCCGTCCAGTTCCGCCACTACTGCCTGTTGCTGGGAACCAAGCATGCCCTGTATGTGCCATATCTTCCGATATCCAGGAATTTAGAAACCGATTGTGGATAGGTGCAGGAAGCTCCAAGCCTTCCAAACCAATAACCGATAGATGCAGGAAGCTCCAAGCCTCCAAACCGATTGAAGATGAACCCCAAGATAGTAGCAAGGGTTTTCTGAGATGCACATTAAAAGGAGCAGCTAGCGTCAGGTTTATTAGTGGGTGAAGCTGAAATCACAGAGCAAGGCGGATAGCTATACAGTTATACGTGCACCCACGCAAAAAAAAAAACGAAAAAATAGAGTGAATATGGCCATATTTTCACCACATTCACACACTTATCATAAAAAAACTACTACACGCCAACAAGGTAAGTGTACCTCCATCGAATTAGCTCTAGCTCCATATCCATTCCTAAGAAAGTGTGTGTTGTTCCCCAATCTACAAGTATGTCGATGAACACGAGTGAGTCGGTTGCCAAACGGTTTTTGTACACACCGTTATAGATACTCACACTTTGTTTTTTTAAAATACAATCCTAGATCTGAGACAATTAAACCTTTTAAATTTGATTAAGGCTATAGGAAACAATACCAACATTTATGTCACAAATAGATTAAAATGTGTTTTTACAATCAATCAAATATTATTTACTATTTTTATCACGAAAGTTCATATTTTTCAAACTTAAGTTCAATCTGAAGTTATTTGATTCTATAAAACTTGGAGGTACAATGGTAATGTACATTCTTTTGAATTTTTTTTTAAGGGGAGCTAGAGGGCTCTACCGTGCTTGACTATTAAAAAGAACAGTTCAGAAAAGGAAAATAGATACTGTAGACGCTACAATAGACTCGTACTCACTCCGTCCAACTAAAAACATATGAATAAATACAGTAGTAGTTAAAGAATTGTGTGTGTGTGTTTTTTTTTTTTTTTGAACGGAGGAAGTAAGGGAGAAGACAGACTATAGAAATTATTATATGAGGAAAAAATAGAGAGGATATAAAGTTGTGTTAACAATAAAGAGTTATGCTTACGCATGAATGAATAGTACTCCCTCCATTCCACAATACTTGCAATTTTTGACTCATATAAACCGTGTTTGACCTCTCGCCTTATTCAACTTTTTTAATAAATATTACCACTTTTGTTATGACTTATTACATCACTAAAGATATTGTAATGACGTTTTTTATTTGTTTTATAATTTATATAAAAAAATTTGAATAAGACGAGTAGTAAAACACGTTTATATGATCAAAGAATCGTAAGTATTGTGGAGCAAGAAAGAAGACTAGCAAGTTTTATATTAACCTTTATTGCTTGTGCTTTTGAATGAAAATCACTGCTCGGTATGTTTTTCATTGCCTATGCGCCTATGCCCCGAGGTGAGGTGAGCATGCATGCATGACACGCCGAAAGGATGGCAATAGGCAAATAGCAGCACTAGTGCACACCGCTAGTACTAGGCAGGTAGGACTATTGTAGTACTAGTCTATAGCGCGCGCCTTCGCGCGCGAGACCTGGCCGCCCGGTGTCCTTTCCGTCCCGGTGCATTGGGTATTGGAACGTAACACGTCCACTATGTCAGCTAATCCTGATCGTGTTTGAGACGGAGGCTTGACAGGTAAGAGACAGGATCATGATATGTTTGTGGCTACATCTTACCGACGAGAGGCGTGGCCTTCGAAAATTCGGTAGGAATCTATCGGAACGCACGAAACGGGCACGTCAGAGCAACAGAATGCATACTATAGACTGATGAAAAGGGAAGGAACAGAATCAGTGCAAACAGCAGTAGTAGATTAGAGCCTAGATTCTAAAAGGAGACAAATGTCCTGGACCGAATATGTTCGTCGGTCAATCGAAGTCAGGTTCGGGGTGCTGCTGTCGCGCCTTAGCAAACACCTGTACTGGAGGCCACATGTTGAGACGGGCCATATCGAAATACATAAGTCGTTAAGCTACAGTTTCTTCCCTGCCTATACAACAATGAATGTCCCGTTCATGGGACGCCAGCCCGTCGGTCGATGGTGCGTGGAGAACGACGGCTCCAAAAGTAGGCAGCACTGTGATCTGGACGCAGGAAGGCCGCGACTTCGTCCAGGCAAAAGATGTGCAGTGGGCAATAGGTCTGTAGAATAATTCAGATAAGCAGATGCAAAATGTGGCCCAGCAATATGTGTACGAAGATTTTGGGTATGATAATACCGACCTTATCTAGCCACTTTTTGGAAGCTGAGCAGAGCTTCGACGTGGCCTCTTGCTCTCAGTAGGTTTGGTCTTTGGAGTGGTACCGCTGCAGATCATGGTACCAATGAAAAGAATATGAGAACAGACCATGTATTGAGACGATGATAGGCTACACTAATTTTTGTAACCCTGGTGTGTTTTGAGTTAACAAGCCAGCCAACCACCTGTGTGAATAGAATAAACAGTTAGAGGGACGACGTGGAACACACCTGTCAGCATTCGCATGTTCAGAATCATCGACCAGGGACTCACTATCCTTTCCTGCACCGTCGAAGGCGTCCTCTGGAAGAACATCCTATGACAGAATAGGATACGGTGGGTAAGCAGTCATAGCGATAGACTGTGATTGTAATTTTGTTCAGAGGACTGGCAAAGAACAACAAAAACTACAAGGTGACAATAAGAAACTAAGTAGTGCCATGCCTGCTCGTTGGTCTCCTCATCTGACTGGAAAGCAAGCCTCTTGCGAGCAGATGATTGAAGTTCCTTGCCTGACCTGTCACTACACAAAGATATGCATACATGAATGGTCATGAGCAGCATGTTTTTTTTTATGTACTTTGGGAAATCAGGGAGGTCAGTCACAGGGGCTGAAACAGTGGTATGAAGCGTGAACTCGATCATATAGCGACAGGCAACAGGCCTATAAGCTGATTTCGCATTGGACACCCTGAAACGGCTGATGACATAGATGCTGTCTTCCTCAATCAGAGGGCTCTTTGCTTCAACCTGAGGACCAGGAATTTCTCCGTAGATGCTGTTTCCCTGCACAGGAAAACAATGAGATGAATGTATACAGTAAGCGTATATATAGAGAACGCGATAGAAACAAAAGGGGTGTAAGTTAGAGAGCGAACCCTTTCATCGACAAGGACAAGATCAACATGCTGTATGGGACCATCATCAGTACCACCACGATACTCCCACTTGCGACAGACCTGACACAAACGACGGAGCGCCATTCACGGGGTCGAAGAGCAGGAACAAGATCATAAACCATGGTGCAGGCCTGCAGAAACTTTTTATTCAAAGACAGAGTTAGGCGACAGCGATATAAAACGTATATAAAGAGTTGTACCCAGCTTTTCATATCTGGAACATGGCATAGAGGATAACAGAACAGTAAGACATAAATCAACATGACGGCACAAGACTGTCAAGGCAAGGAATGTACCTATCTAAAGATTAGCACGTTTTTTTAAAAAAAACTTGAAGAAGATTCTCCGTTACTATAGCCTATCTAAAGAGACATACGTTTTCGCTTACTGGAGCATCGATTAGCCGGGATAGAGGAGCCTCGCGAAGAAGCTATCGATCGTAAAAAAGATTCAGTCAGGGTGTGCTCTCCAGACAAGGGACAAAAGGCAGTAAAATTTGAGCATTAAGGCAATATACAGGCTCCCACCCCAACACCCTGGCTGGAAACCACCGACCTACGTCGAGCCATCTTGAAGCTTAGTAAACATGTTTGAACCACAATGAGTCTGTAGCTGCATCTTTAAAATTGTTTGAAACACATGTATCTTTTCAGACAAGCATACTCAAAGAAGAAATTTCCCTAACTAAACATTCAGACTGAACAGCCAATTCACGCCGCTCTGTTGCCAAACCACCCACCATACCCGCTGCTCTAGCCGCAACAGAAACAGCTGAGCTCGCTATCTTCTTGTACATGAGTACACCATGGAAATTATAGTCCACAACAATGAACCCATACATCTTCTGAAGAAAAGCTATAGCCTGTAACACAGCATGCTCATAGGCAGATCCCAAGAGATCATCCCCAGGCACCCAAAAGAACATACTACGGCAGGGTGTGATACTCCCAGTGCAAGGGAACACAACCTCGATTCCATAGGCAGGCGTTCGATCTCCGTCAAACTCAAACACAGCCGGCGCATACGGCAATCCGCAGCGGGCTGCAACAGTCTGAAGCAGTGCCAAGTAGGACGCACGCACAGCAAACATAGTGGCACCTCTCTCAAACTATGTTTTGGAAAAAGAAAGGAAATACCCAACGCCACGCCGCCCAGAATAGGTAAAATGTAAAGAGAAAGAAAAGAAAACAAGCAGAATGTCAGACCAAGCTCGAAACCACCAATCCCGCCTAGGTATGAGCACAATGCAGGCAGACTGTAAAGGTTCGGACGCGAATCAGCGTACCTGCGACCCGGCGAGCCGAATCGACAATCCCCACCGAATCCCCCGTCCACGAGCCCCGACGGCGGCGGAAACGTAGCAGCCGTTCCCCCAATGCGTCCTCGAGGCAGGTCAGCTGGATCTCCGTCGAGCACCTACAAAACAGCGGACGGCGGCCGACGCGCAGATAAGGAGCGTCAGCTCTGAATCTCTAGGAAACGTAATCGCGAAGCGGATATGCTCGATCGTCACGAGCGGCGAAGCACCATGGCAGCCTACCTCACAAGAACAGCAAGACGGCAGGGGAGGCGGAATCGGTGTCTCAGGGCTCAATTTTATCGGGCCGTTTTTCGCTGGTGAAGCCCTAGGCATTCCGGAAACACCCAACGACAAACAGACCCCCGACAGACGGGACCAGCGACATGCAGGGCCACCTCGTCAGCGGGACCTGAGGTCGCTACATGTGTGATTCCGCGAATGGGCGTGTTCGGCGAAGCAGCCGCGGCTCCGCACGGAAACGGTGTCACCGACACCGGACCCCACCCTGGAGACGCACGGCCGAGCGTCCACGGCGACAGAGGAGGACAGCGTTGCACGGCGTACGCGCACAGCCGCTGACTATGGGCCCAGCCTCGTCTCGACCAACCATGTGTTGACAACGGCGGAGGAAGTCAGCGCGCAGGCCGGGACGACCATGCCCTCGCGAGACGGGAAAGCACCGGGCAGACGTGCGAGAGGACGTGCAGCCGTTCGCTGCTGGGCCGCCGTACCGGAGGCCAATGGCAGGGAGACAACGGCCAGGACCTCACGGATGAGAGAGGCCGGCGCGCCTAGCCGCCGCCGCCGACAAGCGGACCCTACACAAGACTGTACACACGACGGCCCAACCGTTCAGTGGACATTCAAGAACGGGTACAGCGGCACCCACCCAGAGCCACCAGCACAGACCGAGCCTGAGGAAGGAGGGACTGGCCAGCGGGGCCCGGCAGCCGTACGTCCGCCAGGGCAGCTCCCTGTCCGTGGACGCAGGATCGAACGGCCGGCGTTTTCCGGTGACGTGTCCACCCTGAGGCCGGGCCTTGGCCAGCTCGTCTCATCTCTCTATGGGTGTGTTTAGTTCCCATACGAACCCAAAAAGTGAACCCAAAAAGTCTTCGATCGACTGCCACATCAATCTTTTTGACGTATGCATGTAGTATTAAATGTAGTTAAATCAAAAAACTAATTGCGTGACGGTTTGGGTTTGAAAAGACGGGATCGAATCTTTCGGCAAGATAGGTCATGGTTAGATAACAATTACCAAATACAAAACTAAAAATCGCTTCTGAAGATCCCTAACCCAAAATATTTTTGGCTTGCATGGTAACCGAACACCCTCTATACATGGCGTGGAGCATGCAGTCCAGCAGTGGTTCCGTTCCTATCCGGATCGATCGGCTGATAGGAGTACTGCAGGAGTAGGCCTGCGGTGCCTGCGGTCAAGGGCCGGGACCGACGGCGCGGGTCAGCCAACACGTGTGCCGGGACTGCGGCCGCCTGCCTGACCGGTCACATCCAGCATTTGTGGACTCCGTACTCCTGTGTGGGCGTGTCCCCTGGCAAGCCCTGCCAACTTGTGTTCCTCGGGGTGTGTTTAGATCGTCAAAGTGAATAAGACATGTATGGCCGCATCATATACCGTGAAGACGTTTAGCTTTGTTAAATGTAAATATTATCCTATCACACAGAATTCAGCCAAAAAAAGAATCGCCTCGAATGCATATCTAAACTGTAGTGTAATTATTTTAATTTTTTACCTACATTTAAGATTTGATACATGTGGCTAAAGATTTTAATGCCGATAGGGAATCTTCTTTTCAAGCATAGTGGAATTTTGGGAATTGAGGCTCTAAACACACCCTCGGTACAGTGTGGCCAAAGTTCGTGTTCCTTGGTCCATAAAAAAATATAATTTAACAGCTTGACTATTTTTGTCGTGAAGGGTATATTAGAATTTGTATAGGCTCCAATAGATGTATTCTCTGATTTTATTAAATAAGAGGTTGACTATTCTTTTAATAAATTTTATATTTTATAAAATGGCTAAACGATACAATTTAACTGTTAATTGTAGCCAACGGTTAGAGTTGCTCTAAGATGCGAGCCAGCGAAAGTAGTTTAAGTTTCACTAGTTTACAGTAAATTTATTTGCATTTATGTTATTTCAAAATTACTTATGATTATATGTCCAAATATTTTATAAAAATATGTTTCTATAGCCAACCTAATAATAATCATCCTTCATTATTAATGTTTGTACTTTTTATATAAATTTAGTCAAAATTTAATGTATTTGATTTCTCAAAGAACGATAATTACATTTTTCATGAGTAAGGAGAGTATTAGAATAAAATATGAATTATAAATATCGAAGCATTCAAATACTCCCTCATCTTTTTTTTTTTTTACCGAAGCGGTCATGGAGCCCCTGGACTCTCTTTTTTTAATTAAATGAAAGAATGAATACAAGTAAGATTACAAGGCAACTAGGCCCAAAATAGAAAGAAGAAAAATGTCTATACATATGTTTCTCTCTAGCTATTTAGAAGGTTACATTTGGCACCCTTGGCCTTGATACACACCAAGCCAAATTCATGAATGAAGAGCCTCTTCCAATTGCTGACTTCAATTGTACCATTATCAAAAACAATATTGTTCCCTAGTTTCCAAATGCTCCAACAGGTACAAATGACGATTTCCCCTGAAGATAATACTCGGAAACTCACTTCTTGCCTTGAGGAACATGGAGATGGGGTTTATGTCCAAGTCCCACTTGATCTTCAGAGTTTCCCAACACAGCTTACTAAATGTACATCCAAAAAATAGATGAAAATAGGACTCTTCGTAGGAGCTGCTGCATAGAAAATACTCCCCCTGTCTTCAATATAAAGGACGTTTGAGCATTGGAAAGAAGTTTCAAAATGAATGTTGTTTACCCCTCGCACCCAAGACCGAGTACTAGGCGAGTACACCGGCCCTGTTCCCATCCAAGGTAACCTATGCTTTGGTTGCTGTGTGCAGTCACAAAACGTTTTTTTATATTGGAACGGAGGGAGTATCACTGTGCTAGTAAAAAGACGTTATTTCACGAGTGCTTTTTTTCTTCTTCCTGAAATTGGGACTCCGGGAGTACGAGGACCTCTCGGTGAAGAAAAGACCAAGCAAACGTCATGTTTGCATGCCGATGACCTCACGTACTCCGTCTGCCATCTCCTGAGGCGTTCTTCACAACGTCCGGCGAGGCGGCGACCAGACGTCCTGTAGAGCAGACGACGTGGGTGATGCGATGCGACAGGATGTGAATCTGGTGACAAGACGTGAGATACTGCTCGGCAGGCGTCGTGGCAGCGGTACACGCAGGCGCTTGCTTCCTTCCTGAATGCATGCCATTTGCAGACAGACATGGTAGTATCGGTTCTGAACTTCTGATGAATCCCATACGGCCGACTAGTGTTACCTCCCCGTGTAACAGTGCACCACTAAAAAGTGTTCTGATCGGCCTAATGCTAACAATCTGCCCCCCATTTTAACGATATTGGGCTAGATATGTTTCTAATTATGGGCTAATAAAAAATGTTAGGCTTTAACATGTTAGGCTTTACAAATCAATTAGCCCCCATTAACTTTTTAGTCAATTTATAATATAATTAGGGCAATATTAGACAATTCTGTCTAGCCCCAAAATTCAGAAATACGTATATTTTTTTTTTTTGTAATTAGTCTCGAAGGAATGAGCCGACAGATTTTGAAGTTTACGGTCACCAAAGACGGCTCGTTGTCAACGGAACGTTACTTTACCACTTAATGCATAGCGCGTAAAATCCCAAAATAAGTCTAGGAAAATGCGAACACCGTGCCAAGTCAAGGAATTGAACCCTTATGGGTAGGTTCCACCACAAGATAACCAACCAACTGATGTATTTTGTCTAGCCCCAAAAGTTGGAAATACATATTGTTTTAGGCTTCAAACACCCCTTATCGGCTCAGTCATGGATTAGCCTTGCTATGCATATAATTCTAGAATGCAATAGCTAATGAGCCTGTAAGACGGCTTGCATGCCACATGACTGTATTGTTGGGCTTCGACTCATTTTCTATGCTCGAACATGTTATAATTAGCAGTGTGGGTGGTCCGGTAGACAACTAAGCAAAATCAAACAAGTTCTTCCTCTCAAGCTCCCCCATATGTTGCTGCGAGGTGAGGTCATGAGGTATGTGATTCACCCTCTATTCCCTCCGCCTTTTTAACCTATTTATATACTCTACTTCTAGGTGGTGTGACACGGAAATGCTAGTGAGTCCAAAATATATTAGTCCCTAGCACACATGTGTCATGTGTGAGTCATGTTAGACAGTATATTTGAGATTAATTTCAATCTAATTATATAGGCCAACACCGATCCTGCATACAAACCTAGCCAAACAAGATATGCAACGAAAGTCGGGCCTGCTTGGTTGGTGTCCAATTCTTGCCAAACTAAAAATCATGGCATGCCAAAATTTTGGTCATCAATTGGTTCATTGGCAAAGGATTGGCATCACTAATTTGTATGCCAAAGTTTTGGCAACTCTCTAGAATGTTCTTAAACTACATGTGAAAAAGAAAGTTGGCAAGCCTTTTATTTTGGCAATCAACCAAATGCACACCTATATTTTTTTTACCTAACTTTGGTATAATCCTTATTTGGTAAGCCTAAGTTTTGGCTACCATGATTTTGGTTGGGCAAAAATTGGTAGCCAACCAAGCGTGCCCTCGATCTTACTTATTTTTTAGTAGAGTCGATCTTAGTTATTTTTAGTAGAGTACTCCCTCCGTTCCACAATACTTTGCAATTCTTTGATCGATATAAAATCAAAAGTGTTTGACCGCTAGTCTTATTCAAATTTTTTATGTAAATTATAAAACAAACAAAACATCAAGACAATATATTTAGTGATGTAATAAATCATAACAAAAGTGGTAATATTTATTAAAAAAGTTGAATAAGACGAGGGCCAAAACACAATTTATATGAGTCAAAGAATTGCAAGTATTGTGGAACGGAGAGTATTTTCTAGTAGAGACGATCTTAGTTATTTTTTATAATACTATATTCTAACACTTTTATCCTCGGCATCTCGAGTACAAACTACAAAGTCCACGAGTATCAATAGTGTTTCTATGTAAAGATAACAAAATATTACAATATTAAATATGGAAACAGTCAGGACCGTAACAGGCTCGCCCGGTGGTAGATTGCCATTTTAACAGCTCGTGCTTATGCAGAGTTGCTGATCCAAGGCAATCCTCCCTCGCCACCTGCCGACTGTACTAGTAGTACAAGTTTGACACGCCTGAGCTAATCAGAGCAGACGACGTGCGTGCGTGAGAGCGACGCCACATCCCTTGACAAGACATGGGATATCCTGCTGCTTGCTGCGGCGTCGTCTCTGCACGCAGGTTTGCAGTCATGGCATGGGGCTCGCATAGCCGCCCCCAACCGTCCAACGGCACCACGGCACCAGCATTTCAGCGAGTACTGAGGCGGTCTCCAACAGCACATGCATAATTTTAAGACCCATCCCAGCTTTAGAGTACCGCACAGTAAAAAATCTGAAGCCCATAATCCAGGCCTCTCCAACAGCCGCCCATCCGAGCAGCATGCATATGGCGAAGACTTTTTCATGTAGGACCTTAATCTTTTTCGAAATTAACTAAGCCTATATATAGAAACACCTTGTCTCGGTTTCTTTTATGTCATGAACCCTGAGAGTGAAATAAAATTATGTTGAGGCTCTTCTTCTTTCTGGATCGGACGGTGCCGATGGCGGGCGGTGCTCGGTCGCGCGGCGCCGCGGTGCGGCCTCGCTCCACCTCGCACTCCGCTCCCACCGTCCCGCGGGCTCACCTGCCGTGCGGCCGCGCTCCCCCGCCGCCCAAGCGCCACCGCAGCTAGCCTTCGCGGCGGCTCCTCGGCCCGATTCGCGGATCTGATGCGAGGATCCGGCCCGCCTTTGCGGCCAACCTCCGTCGCCTCTTGGGCCCCACCACCATGGCCTCCCGGAAGGATGCATCGGCGGGGAAGAGAACGCCCCGATATTTGCCCACCCTCTCTCTCCTCATGCATTTTGCAATCGTTGAATGCATGATCTGTTGGAGGCTAATTTTGAGAGACAAAGCAACGTCTTTGGATGTATATTTGGCTTTTTCATCATCTCGTGGAGATAGCCTGAAAAAAGCCTTTTCACTGTGTTCTTCACACTATTCCGACTGTGGATGTAGTAGTGTTGTATATACATTCTCGGTTAAAATACTGTAAGATTGTAAAAGTTCAACCAAATATACAAGCAAAAACAATTATGTTATCAAAAATCTAATTCATGATTTAATGATAAAATTGATGTTAGGCCAATTTATACTTTTATTTTTATAGATAAAAACGAATCAAACTTGAAATACTTTAGCTTGATATTGTGCTAGAATTGTTTTTCTCAAATGGTGATACTTTTTTTTTTTTCCTAAAAAATGTTTTCAATTTTATTTGGAATCAAAACGTGTCATCTTTCTATACCAAAGTAAAAAAAAAGGTATAAACTACAGAATGCGCCGCCTCCTGTCAAAACACATGGGACACTTAAACCCCCCCCCCGATTGGTTTCTGGCTCCGCCATCGTCAATAACTTTTTTTTTTCTCCTGTGCATGGCATTTCATTTTTTTTCTTCAACATGCACCTTAACACAAGCTGTGATGGTTGTTACTGCAACATGCTTCATGATGCCACAAATTTTATTTTTTAGTTGCTACAATTTTATTATTCACGTGTGTTAAGTTGAAACTCTTGTGCTCGTTGTCATCTTTTATTCCAAGCTTTTTTTTTTTTTTTTGTAAGAACAAGGATTTATATCCTTTAATAAAATGCACTCTTAGTTAAAAATATGATAGCATTTTTAGTGAAAAGCCACATGTATGTCACAGTCACAGATGAGCGTTAATTTGTGATGTATTTTCTGTCCATTCTCTGCCAGATAGGGAAATGTGGGGCATCTTTCTCGGAGGATGGAAGGGGTTTGACCTTAGGATGGACCACAAACCACCGGACCTCTCCATAGTTCTTCTCGTCTCAATGGACCACTTTGGTTTCAAGGATCCGATGGATGAATGTGGCAGGATGATGCACTTCGATCTGCTACGATTTGGAATTTCCTGTCAGTTGGTTTGCTGGTGGTTGTCTGTTTCAGGTGGGAGCCTGGGAGGGGCACCAAGAAGGCAAGAATACTTCCTTGTCTTTTTAAGAGCAGGTGGGTTTAATTACCAAGTGGAAATATGTGCACGTGTACATTTAGGTTTTAAGACCCTATTTAGATCCCTTCAAAATCCATCGATATGAGCCGATGCACTAACTGTCTGCAAAGAGAACGTTAAACCTTGAGAGGGACGAATTATCAGGTTGTGAGTAGCATGCGACAGTACTCTAGGTAGGCTCATAGAAAAAAAGAGGCAAAATAGCCACTTCGGTCCTTGAACTTTACGCGAAGGATCAACTTGGTCCTTCAACTTTCGAAATGGTCAATTTAGTACCTCAACTTGCTTTTTGGATCAAACCTGTCCTTGTGATGATGTGGTGCTCTATTTTTGCATAAAATTTGTGCAAAAAAAGTACATTTTATCCTTTGCTCATCTAGGTGACTAGGTCAAACAGGATATGCTCATATATACTCCCATAATACGTACACATAATAACAATATATATTTTTAAAACTAACACAAAATATGGTTTCTAAAAAGTTTATGTACATGTACTATTTGTAGCCATTCATGTGCTCATACAAATTTGATAGGCAAAATATATGTACTCAAATAAGATTTCTTTTGGTACTATATATGCAACTCAATATGTGTAGCGGTGTAGGTATGTTCAAATCAACATGTGCTCACATACTCATGGTAAATTATACATGCTCCATGTATATATTTATACTCCCTCAATAAATATAGCATCCTCATATTTATTTTTTTCTAACGGTGAAAATTGATGATAGAAAAGAGCAAGGGTAAAGTGGACCTTTTATATTAGTTTCATATCCAATATGGAGTCATATATCAGCACAAGGGCAAGTTTGACTCAAAAATAAAAGTTGAGGGACTAAATTGGTCATTTTAAAAGTTGGAGGACGAAGTTCACCCTTAATGCAAAGTTTAGGGACCAATATGGCTATTTTGCCACCAAAAAAAAAAAAAAAAGAGTACTCAAGGTAGGCGCATGTGCCTGTACCTTTGCAAGCACTCAGCACAGGAAGGCACACTAACTCCTTGACACGACAACAGCATAGTGCTTTGCTTTCGACTTCCACCACCATACGTACGTCCATATATCCTAGTCTATATTTTCTCCTTTTTTTAAACAAAAATTGAAGACATTACATAACACTAATCCATGATCAATCTGGTTACAAAATGTGATCAGTTACTCACAAGGATCATAGGCACCTATACAAACATTTCCACATACTCTGGTGGCACTACAAACAATAAGAGGGTCTTATCGACACCAGTTTCATGAATTGATGATGATGTTCAAATCAAATATATAAGAAAACATGGTCCACTAGCCCGTTATATTGGTGGCACTACAACGCAGGTCTCATCACCGCTAGTTTCGCGAGTTCACGTTGAGATAACTAGCTCGGGAACTCAAATAAATATAAATAGCCGGGATCAGTGGCCACCACTATCCTGTCGCCAACCCACGCCTAATCTAGACCACCATCTCCATGCACGTTAGGAGGCCACCGCCCTTAGGTGGATTCACACTACCACGCCATAGAGACGACGCCTCTCGTGCTCACTCTAGAGGTCAAGCCCCCTGGCAGTCTTAAGGGGTCCGCTTTGTGCCACCACCCTCCTTCGGATCTAGGTCAAGCTTGCCGACGACCGGGAAAAAGGGCTATTTGTGTGGTTGTCGCCCTCATGCCACCGCTGCTAGAGTGAGAGAGGCTAGATGGAAAGAGAGAAGAGATCTCCAACATCAAGTGGCATGGGGGCGTGAGAGAGGCTTGGTGCAAAGAGAGAAGAGGTCTTCAAGATGGCGTCGGAAGCGAGAGGACGGGTGGTGGGGGGGGGGGTGGGGCTTTGATGGTTTGGGTTTGAAGTTTTATGTTGTGCCAACATTTTCATAGTTAGTGTTACAAACCCACATTGTTAAAATGTCTTATGTAGTTGTGTGTTCTTGTTAATACGAGGCATGGGTGCATAACATAGCCAAAAGCGTGGGGCAACTGATAGCATCACAAGTATGGCCGTCGTCGCCGCAATCCACGCCTCTCCGACCCGTCTCCACCGCAACACGCCTCCGCTTCGGCCTCGTACTCTACGATGCAGCCATCGATCCTGCCAATCAAGGTCCCTACTAGGCACCTACTCATCCGGCGTTGCCTTGACTACTTCGCCTTCCCCTAGGATTCGACTTGGAGCTTCATCCTCTACTTCCGGCGACAGCAAAAAACTTATCATTCGGTTGCCCGGCGTGTCCTTCCGCACCGCCCGCTCTGGACCCGCTTCAACCGGCGCTTTGCGCGGTTTTTCCATCCTGGTGTATGCGCCATTGGCGCCCCTACGACCCCGCGCCAGCGAACTTGTTGTCGTCAACGCCTCCGATGCAGTTGTTGTGCTTATCCGGTCGCAGGACTAAGTTGTTGTTTGGTCTTCTTTAGAGGACCTTTATGTAATCTGGCGCTTAATATATTAAAGTTGTTGTTGTCAAAGAAAAAAAAAAGATAGCATCACAGTATGTCCATGCATGTGAGGCAAGCACACGTGGCAGAGAGACATGCTTTAGGTCAAATTTACAAGTGATGAGATAGAGATGAGAATTCAAAACAAATTTAGGAAGCTGGTTGTGTAGGACTTGGTAGTCGACCGTGCTGGTTTATGAAGTTGAGTCTGCAATATTTTAAAAGTACCAAAAGTTCAATCCAGAACAAGAACTCAGAACAAATTCAGAGACGTGGTTTGTGGAGCTGGGTCTACAATTTTAAAGTACTAAAACTCCAATCTGGAACAAGAACTCGGAATAAATTTAGATACACTGGTTTATGGAGCTGAATCCGCAATTTTAAAAGTACCAAAACTCCAATACGGGACAAGAAATTGGAAGAAATTTAGAGGCGGCATTTCGAGTATTAGGAGCAAAATAAAAAACTCAGCAGAGATCAATATCACCAGTAAAATTTACTCTTGGGGGGCCAGGTCACCTAGGTATATACATTTGGCACATTACCCATAAGCTTGCTTATTTAGGACAAACATGATCAAGCAGTTAGAAACAGCGCTTACCAATGGACAGTATTTGTGAAAACATATACGCCAAACCGGTTAGGACACCAACATGAAAGTAAGTACAATTACCAGAAGTAATGCAAAGAGAGTTGAGGGCAAGATTAGGTGGATTGGTCAGTTACAGCGCACTTGACATTATATCCCCACAAGAACGTCGCCGTGGAGAATGAACAAGCCATCTATCTAATCCTGCCATTCGATCGATCTATCGACCAACTGTGGCACTGCATACAAAAGACCATGCAAAAACACTACTAGAACCAAAAGGCAGGCAGCAGCAGTAGCGGTTGGTGATGTGGCATTGGCAATGGCATCTCATACACAAAGATCACGCGCGCGTGCGCCGAGACCTATACCATCGCCATTAGCAGAAACCTGTAAGCTCACTTACGCCTAATCACTCTTGCATTCCTGCTAATCAAGCCCGTGGTAACTAGCTAGTGGAACACGGACAGCGGCATGAAGAACCCGGCCGCGTGCGCCTCGGCGGCGGCCGCCATTGCGAGCACAAGATCCTCCCCAGTGCCGCCACCACCGCCACCTCCACCTCCACCACCACCTCCGCCCGCGGCCGGGTTGATGGCATGGGTCACCGGCGCCAGGAAATGGCCGTGGAGGAAATGCGCGTGCGGGATCAAGAAGTGCGGCGCCGGAGGCTCGGCCACGTCAACGGCGCGCCGCTCGGCCACCGTGCCCGGCGGCGCGGCGTGCACCGAATGATACTGGTGGTGCTGGCCTTCCTGCTGCTGCGTCTGCTGCTGCTGCTGCTTGGGCTGGCGAGGGTGTCGCCTGCGCCGCTTCTTCTCGTAGGCGATGCCGCGCGCCTTGGCCTGGCTGTCGCGGACCTCGCGAAGGTAGAGCCTGACGGCACGCGCGCCGAACGGGTTGGCCTCGGCACGTCCCCGTGCTCCTCGAACGCGGCGCGCAGGCGGCCGACGAGCGCGTCAAGGCTGCCCCACGCCTGCTTGAGCGGGCACGGGCACGGCGCCGGCGGCGACGGGTGGCCGAAGAAGGGGCACCCCGCCGCGTGCACCTTGGTCTTGCCGAACTGGTCCAGGTAGCGCAGGAACTCGAGCACGTGCGCGCCGCTGCACCGGGCGAGCTCCAGCGGCGGACGGTGGTTCCGGAGGTACTGCCCGAACGTGTGCCAGTCCCGCCGCTTCTGCGACTCGTACCGGCTCGGCCGCGCCGTCGCCGCGCCAGGGCTGTCCGCCGCCGCTGCGACGCCGAAGCCGCCGACCTCCATGACTCGTGCGATGGTGGGTCACCTGATCTCCGCGAAGACGGACGGAGGGACGAGCTGGATCAGATCTGCATGACGCCATGACTTGTGTTAGTCAAACAACTTGATCAATGGATAATGGTATACAATAAAAAATAACGAACGATGCAAGGGCCAAGGGCAGGTCGATCGGATCAGTCTCTTCATCTGCTCTTGGCCGGACGGATCAGAAATTCAGAATCCTCGATGAACTAGGGTTTCAGGTTGGAGTTATGCTAGTCAGCTAGTAGCTGCCACACCAACCTGTATGGCTGTACTCCATCTATCTGTGCCTGTGACTGACTAGCACGGTTTGATGATGATCTAGAGCTGATCCGTAGCAGACATGGAAGAACTGACGCACACTGAAACTTGCAGAAAAACACAGAAGGAAAAAAGGTGGAAAATGGATGGAAGCAAACCGAAGCAAAGCTGCAAATTTTAACCGACTCACTCGAGTCATAAAAGTGCAAAGTGCGTTTCGACGGTGTGCTCGACGAACGGAGTATACGAAAGTTGAAGAGAGGCGCAACACCAGAATTATTCCTGCTGGGCTGCACTGTGAACAGAAAGGGCGAAGAACGACTGTAGAAGATGACAGCTACCGGCTACTACCATATCATCAACACCAGAAATTGATCGCCGTTTTGATGATGCAAGGCCCTCTCAGGCCTCTGGCCTGTGCCTACTAGCAGTAATCTATGTGTGCGTGACTGCGTGGTGCGTACGATCGATCGACTGAAGAAACAGTAGATGATATGATGAGCGCAGGAGTAGACTAGTAGTGAACGATGCAAGCAGACGTACGTGTGGTACATGATGCAAGGAAGAACTGAAGAAGAAGAGCGATCGAGATCACAAAAGCCATTCGATCAGAAACTTGGATGCAAAAGAACACAAAGCGATCGAGTAGAGAGCGTACCAGGAAAGGAGGAGGAGACTACGGGGCCGGCCAGCCGGCGGCCAGGGCAACGAGTGGGTGGAGAAGAGGATGTCACCTGGTATATGGAGCGAGAGGAAGAAGAGAGGATAATATATGGAGGATTTTGAGGGCGGTCACGGTCAGCATCAGCAAGCCGGGGAGGAAGAACGGAGGAGAGAGAGAGAGAGGAGGTGCAAGGTAGGGAGACACTGACAAGGCTGGGGACCCCACGCCACGGCGCAGATATCAAGCTCTTGTCATGTCACCTCAGCTGCAATCTCTCCCGTCTTTTCGCCATGGCCGGGTCTCCCGTCTGCAGGGCCCGACCGCGGCGTTAATGCGAGCGGAAGTGGCGGGGCGCTCTGCTCTGCACCATCTCGAAGACGAGATGTCACCTCACTCTGCACAGCACAGCAGCGATCGGTGATGGCGCTGGCGCAGTCGTCGGCCGCTGGCGCAAGAGAACAAAACGTAGGAGCAGGAGTAGTAGGGGACGCCGGCGCAGGGTGGCATCGGATCAAGCTGACGCGCCGTGCCCGTGCTCGTCAGATCGTCAAAGAGCACAGGTAGTCGTCGCATTGCATCGTGCCGTCCTCTCGTACCGTACGTGCAACGTGCGCGAGCGTGTACGGTTACGCTGGCGAAGAAATGACTTTTACGCACGGTTAAAACCTGTTTTAACGGTGGTGTTTGATATTTGTATTGTCGATATCTATCGTAGCATCGGTCTTTTAACACCACCGTTTTATGATCGTGTTTTCAAAGTAATTTTTTTAGTTTATTATCATTGTCTTTGATTGAAAGTTTCAATTTATTAGAAGGGTCCCGTTTGGATCCAGTGGACTTTAAAATATATAAAATAATTTTATGTGTACCATTGCATTCTACGCTTGTATATTAAAATTTACTAGAATACTAGCATATTTAGATGGTTTCTGTTTTTAAATACGGATCCTTGATGTAACCTATGTTTTTTATCGCGGGCTATGAAAAATAGCGTCCCGGCTTTTTTTACGGGCGCTATTCGGCGCTTTGCGCCGCTATAGTTCGATAGCGCCAATAGCGTGGAAATTGACAATAATAGCGTCGCTCTAGGATTAAGAACAAATGCAATTGAGAACAACATAGGTATGTCTTGCCAATATTTTAGATACTTTTGTTTCATAGGATAGACAATTGTATGCAAGTTAATATCTTGTTCAGCAGCATGCAAATGGCTAGCAATTTCAATAAGTTGATGCATAACAAGTGGACTGGTTGGATAGTAAACACCGCACAACACAACAAAGGGACTCATAAAAACCTCAAGAAACTTTAATATCTGTCCCAAAGAATTATCCAATGCCTACCCGTCAACAGGTCTTCACCAATGTTAGCATTAATGAAAACAGAGAAAGCATTAGAATATGGCGCCTCACAAAGGTGTTTGAGCATAAGGTATGTAGCATTCCATCTTACCTCCATGTCCACACCAAATTTTCTAGGAATAATCCCTTGAGCAATGCAAAAGTTCTTGAACATAGCAATTCTATGATTTGATGAATTTAAAAAAATTAATAGCTCTCCCTGAAATCATCTAAGTATGGTTTGAATCTTTTTAAACCGCAGATTTAACAATCAAGTTTATTACATGACAACAACCCGGGTGAACAAGATTGTAAGAATCGGGGTCATCATCGAAAAAAGTTTGCCCTAAATATCCCCAAATAGAGCATTCAAAGTATCCATAGCCTTAGAATTAGATGATGCATTGTCCAAAGTAATAGAAAAAAACCTTATCAATCGGACCAAACTCCTGAATAACAAGTACCAACCTTCTCGAAGAATATTCTCACCAAGATGTTTGCAATCAATCGCCTAAAGCCTATGACCTTTTTTACAGAATCGCCAATCACTAGAAGCATAATGAGCAACAACAGTAATATAATCCTCCTTAGCATTACCACTCCAAATATCACCATCAAAAGCAACGGATGAAGCACCGACCAACACATGATTCCTAAGCACTTTCCTATGTTCATCAAACAACTTCTCAAGGTCTCTAGTAGTGGTTTGTTTGGACACACCCTTAAACAAAGGATTATGAGCTCGTCTAATGTATTCTTGCCAAGCATCAGTTTCACCAATACTCAAAGGCAGATCAAGTCTAGCAATCAAACGAGGTAACTCAACTCTAGCAACATTAGATTTATACTCCCAATTACCTAGCCCATTACCACTAAGAGCAAGCCTAGATTGAACCCTAGCACGTTGATCGGTTTTTTTCACTACAGATTTCATATGTCTCTTTAAGTGGCGGTACCATTAGCGAGATAGCGCATAAAAAATACTTCTACACATTTTGCATTTAGCCTTAGTGACAGTAGCAACACCCTCAACATCTTTCTCAATCTGATCAAAGAAATCCCAAAAAAGGGAGGTATGCGTTTACGACCACTACTGGCGGGAGCAGCGAAAGAACACCAACGGATGGAGGGTCGTTGGAGCCGTTGTTGGGGTCTGTGTTCCCGTGCCATCATCGGCATCAACCTCGATCGGATCCTCCATGTGGATACCGAGCAAGGCGGCAAAGATCATCACGAAGGTCATCATCGTTCGCCTTCGGCTCCATGCCCGGCGGAAACCGTAGTCCTCCGCCATGGCCTCTCCGGCCCGTTCCTCGACGGTGCGGGTGGCCACCGACGACGACCTCGAACTAGGCCGCGCCTAGACGAGGACGATGCATCGGCTACCAACCTGCGGTGGCACACCGCGTAAAAACAGAGAAGGTTAGTTACCTACCCGCAAGAAGAAAACAGAGAAGTGCAACTGTGCAAGATCTAGACGAAACGAGATGGAAAGGGGAAAAAAAAAGGCTCGCCGGTCACCGCATAGAACCGGAGCCGGTGCTTGGGAGTAGGACACCAAAAGTACAAGACGAGATCGACACAACGTTAAGAAGGATGGATGGTGGGGGAGGAGGAAGTGCAAGATCAAGAACTCACATCACCGAGTCGAGATGGAAAGGGGAACAAGAGAGAGAGAGAGAGGAGGGAGAGAAGAGGGGAAAACTGGCCGGTGGAGGGCGGATCGAGTTCACCGGAGGCGAAGAAGGCAGTCGCCGTACTCCAAGTCGTAGGTAGGTGGCATGATTCGGCGACGGAGGCGGCGGATTTAGGGTTGGGAACGACGAACGAGTGATAGAGAAGAGGAGCTCGGCGGATCTAGGGTTTAGGTGGGGAGAGCAAGTGAGGAGGAGGGGGCGCCCGAGGGGATGGGGTTATATACGACGACCGGGCGGCAGGATTAGGGTTGGGGATGGGCTGGGCCGGGGGAAGGGATTATTGCCGTTGGCCTGTTTTTTTCGAGCTCAGCTCCATGGCCCATAGTGGCCCGCTACACTATCACCGGGCCGGGCTGTGCTTACCCGCCGTGGCGCTGGGGTCAGCCCAAGTCCGCCCAACCCCTCGGGCCGTGCCAGCCCGAGCCCGCGCCTCCGGCCGGGCCGTGCTTGGCTGGGCCATAATATCGGGCCGGACCGCATGGAAAACTATACGAGTAGGAGCGAGTGCATGCAGGCCGGGCAATGTCACTTCATGGTGGCGCAGGAGGGGCACACGTGAGCGCCTGCGCTCATGCTTCCTCTGCGGAACAGAAGCCCGGCCAGCCGGCTGCTTCATGCATGCATGGCTGATCGATGCAGCAGGCCGAAAGAACAAGACGCTGCATGATGCAAGACTGAAAAGCCGCTCCACCATCGCTGCGCCAGAGCATTGGCATTGCTTTCGCTCGCGCTCGCGCCGTACTAGCATGAAGCAGAAGTGTTGGGAAAGCTCTGCTCACTGCTCATGAACAAGCAGGGTTCTGATCAGTCAGAAGATGAGCAGTGCGCCCGAGTTCTGACCGGTGTTTTGTCGTTGCTCCCGCTCGAGATGGATTTGTTACTGTACGTCTACAACGAGAGTAGCACACATGTTCAGCTTGCAATAGGAAGAGTTGTCATACTGAAAATACACTGTATTTGAAGCGATATTACTAGTTATTATAGGTCTGTTTGGTTACACTGCTCGCGGTCAATCCTAGCTATGAGCACGTTTGGATCCTTGTTTGCAATACTCAAAACTACGAGTATGCTTGGCACATACTTGCACCGGTGGAGTTGCTCGATCTGAGCTTCAGTGGCCGGCCACTCGGCCAGGCGCTGCGCGGTTGCTAGGATTGTGTGTGGGCTTTCTCCATGTCGTCTCTTAAGTATTTTTTTTTATCACTACGTAAGTAAACAATATTTTGGCCTTTTCATTTACTCATACAACTTTACTAACATATCAGACTCTCTTTTATTGTTATTATTGACGGCTCCCTCGATCATGATGTAATCCTCAAACCTCATCTGGCAACCAAACGCACCTATTAAATCTCAAGATGTGCTGAGAATTTTTTTTTTTTCGAAATAGGATATTTTACCTATTTTTTATTGAGAGGAATGGTAAAAAAAGGTCAAAACAAGGTTCGCAAATTTACACACCATCAATAACATTTGGTTGTCCCATGTCCCTGGCAAGACGCTAGCGTGCAGGAGCTAGTAGATAGAGATGTTGACAAGCAAACTAGAGCAAGAGCCTAGCTGCGGCTACAAACTATACGACGCTAACATTGCGACCGTGGTGCAACTAGGCAAAGCGCCGATGCTTGCACTATTCGACGTCCATCGCCATGTAACGCCATGGGTGTTAACCACCGCATAAGCATGTGCATTTGCATAACATAATCATCACCATATGCATTGCACCATAACTAGTTGCATTTTTATGTTTCTTTTTGCTTGCTTTTTTTAGATAATGGATAATACAATCCGGCCTCTACATCCGTGGACGTCTACGTACCAATTATTACAAAGTTTGAAAAGCAAAAAGCAATGTCTTCAAAAAGACAAAAAAGACTTATAACAATCGGAAAAGATGTTTCCACCCTCTATTTGAGATTTCTAAAGCAACCATCTCTAAACGCTTGCTCAAAACCACGAGGGCGTCCTTTGTTTGCTCAAGACGCAGTATGCTGGGCCCGAGAACGTGAGCCAATATGCTCCCCTGAAGATAACCTGCATAATAGAGTTAGATTTCAATTTTTTAAAAATCACGTCATTACGACATCTCCGGATGGCCCGAAAAGAGCAGCCACACCAACCCAAATCGGAGGCTTAGTCTGTTTATGCTTTGGTTACTAAGCCATATACCAAACATGTGATTTTTTTTTTTTTTTTTGCTTGCTATGCTTTGCTAGGCCATGATTAGTGTGAATTGTTTGCTAGAATGTTTGTTTGAACCCAAACTGTGCTTAGTCATATTTAGGACATGTTTTAGAATCTTGTTGTTTAGGTCTTTGTGATTGGAAATGGTTTATTTAAATTCCTCTTAAGTCATTTGACATTTTTGAGTGATTTTGGAAACTTTTTCCAAAGTGCTTCATCAAATGGTTTTTAGTCAAAGTGTTCCACATATGAAGGGTAGTAATTTTTATGAGGATCAAAAAGTGTTCAGCTTGCTCTTTGTGAAAATGTTTGGAAAAGGCCCAAAAGTTACAAAACAGTTTGGTCAAATTTTGAGTTGAGTTCAAATTGGATTTTTTTTCTTATGTCCTTTCCAACCTATTATTCTCGCTTAATGAAATACGCTAGAATCTTATGTTATGTGTAATAGATATGATTTTCTTTGCTTCATGACATAACTTGTAAGGGCTGTTTTGTTTATTAATAAAAAGCCCAATAGGGGATCCCCTCCCGTTCCCATAAAAATTTGACTTTAGGCGTATCGTTAAAAAAAAAATAAATATGCCTAGAAAATAAGGAAAATCACGCCAATCTATTTCTCATGTACTGGACATGTCGGGTTCAAGTCTAGCTCCTGAGTTAGCAATTCTGAAAGATGCACATATCGAACTTGTGTCTGTTGTGGGGACTCGTCTTTCCTTCTCTCTGAAGGAAACGATAGGCTCCATGCTCTCCCTTCCGCACCATCCCTCGGCCTCCTCCCCGTCTGCCCCCGGCGAGCTCACCGAAGTGCGCCGGGGTCCGTCCCTACCTCTAGCAGCTTCTAGATTAGTTTTTTTTTTTTTTTTTTTTTTTTTTTTTTTTTTTTTTTTTTTTTTTGAAAGGGATCGAGGGAGTTAGGGAACTGTTTGAGTGGCACACGGAGTCACGGACGAATGCTCGGTGAGGACGAGTGACGTAAGAAGAAAAACATCGTCTAATCATTTTTAGTAGTTGCATTATGTGGATATTATTTTTTCAAAAATATTATGTAGATATTATGAGTTCATAATAAACAAAGATTTTTTAAAAATGAGAATTCCTCCCGATTTATTCATTGTATCTTTTATCATAGGCTATCGAAAATCTAGGCCCAACTGGGCCTCGCACAATCTGACCCACCCAAATGACTGAGTAGCCTCTGCATCCATGTATGTATAAATAAACCGTCCAAACCCGGCCAAAGCCTAAGACTATCCGCATTCATGTTTTTCTATTTCATTCCTCTATTTACAGCTTGGTTATCAAGATTCTCTCCCTGTATAACACTTTCTCCCCGCACTCATCCCTCCTTTATATCTCTACTCTATATCTTGACTACCATCAGTGGGCTCACTTATAATTTTATCTAAATATATCTATGTGAGATCTAGTTTTGAAGGTTTTATTGAAATGAAAATTTAATGATGTAATCAGAATTTAATATGATCTTTTAGTTTGCGAGTTATAGAATTTTTTAGGTAGCTAAAACTGTAGGGGCCACAGATTATTCTCACACCTCTCTCATCTCACTCTCTCGCGCGCATGGGGTCTACTAGAGTGAGGAAATGTCTTTGCTAGACAGGGCACCTAGGAACCGTCTCCCCATTCTTAACCTATGATAGGGTTCTCAAGCTAGTGAGATGTGGATTACTCCCTTTGTATTTCAGCAAGACCGGTGGCTTATCGATTCCTAACATCGATTTCACTGAAGAAAACTTTGGTGTGCTGCCTGGTTTGGATTTACTGGTATTCAGATCACTGAATATGAGTCACTCTGAGTCTAAAATAAATAATTACTACAAGCCATTCCTGAAGATCTTCAAGGCTCTTGTGGGTAAGTATGCTGGAAGGGATGCAATTTTCAAGCTACCCAAGGCACTTGATCTGCATTGAGTTGCCTATTGTGAAGAACTATCGTGTTATATATGATCCAGCCCTCTTCCCCAAGCTTCTGATCTCTATAATGTACTGAAAGTGCATCGACTTTTAAGGGAGTAGTGCCCGACACGTGGACAGAGTGCTACGTGAATAAAATAATGGTGATGATTGAAGAGAACATCTTTGACTTCATGAAGTCATGCAGTACAAATGCTCTGCTAATTAACTATTATGTTCCTCATGGTGAGAGGACTGGATTGTCAAAGAAACACATTGTGGGTTGTAACACCCCAGTGTTAATTACCGCTTAAGCAATGGATTTGGCCAAAAACAAGTGTATTAGTTCATGGTCATGTTGTCGGTCGAAGAGACGCGGAAAGAACCGTCCGGGAACTTACCCTCCCTTGTCAAAAAACCCTAGTTTCTAAACCCTAGTTTGCCCTCTTTTCTTTTTATTCAAAATTTATCAAGATTTTGGGTATGGTTATTAAAGCAAAAGGTAGATTTTTCAAAGTTGAACAAAGTTGGTATTTTGAGTTTTCAAAGTTTAGTTCAAAATTTTAAAGTAATTTTGAATTCCAATGAAACCCTTTCTACCCCCTTTTCTATATTTCAAAATCTAAGCAAAATTTGAGAAAATTTTCAAAAGCTAGTTTGTAGATCTTGTTGAGATGAACAAAAGCTATGTACAAAGTTTTTCAAGTTCTTACATGATTTTAAAAGTAATTTTGAATTCAAATTTCAAAAAGTTTAACCCTATTTCAAAAAGTCATATTTAGAGGCCGAATTTGAAAATCTTCCAATTGTGAAAATTGTAGATCTTGAAAAATTAAGGCAAGTTGCTTTTAGAAATTTTTGAGTTCAGTTCAAATTTTGGGAGTAATTTGGAAAATTTGAAGTTAGGGTTTGATCGCTACAAGTACCCCGCCTCTCCCCTCGCGCCCCGGCCGGCGTTGAGCTTCACGCCGCCACCCACCGGCGTTCCCTCCGGGAAGCCGACCACCTGGGGACCTTCTCGACCTCGGCCGCCACCCGTCCAACCTCCCATCCCTATAAATACCCCGTCGTCGCTTTTCTCTTTTTCTCCATTTCCGCCGCCGCCGAAACCATCTCCGCCCGCGCGTCGTCTGCCGCCGTCGCTTCACTGTTTGCCAAAACCGCTAGCCAGCCGCAACTCCCTCACCTTCCTCTCAAACCCGGCCGCAACCCCTTTACCCGCCGGAACGCCGCCAGCGAGCCCGTCTTCCCCCGACGCCGTTCGGGCGCCGCCGCAAGCCCGCCGTCGTCGACCTCCTTGCTCGGTGAGCTTTTTGCTTGCCTTTCTTTGCGTTTTCCCTCCTCTCGATGATCTAGTCGTGAGCGGCTCGTCTTTCTTTCCGGTCCGTGACCCCAACTCGCCGGAACGCCGTTGCCGTCGCCGCCGCCGACCCACCTCCGGCCCCAGCCCCGCCGCAACCGAGCCCCGCCCCAAGACCGCGGTGAGCCCCCTCGGCGTCATCCTTCTCCCCGTTTTCATTTTCGCCCATCACCGGCACGGAACGCGGCCGCGCCGCTAGCGGTGAGCACCACACGCCGCTGGCATCGTGAACGAAGCTGGGCGGCCAGCACTCGAGCTCGGGGGTCCCAACACTGCTCCACCGGCCGGCCACCACTATTCATCCCCGCACGCCCATTTTTGAACAAGAATAAAGGCCTGCACATCATCGGGGCGTGCATAGTAACAGGCCGAAATCAACCCAGAACCCTTTTTCATTTATAAAATGATTTATTCAATTTCATTTATTTGAATAGTGTCTCGATTTTGTAAATTTTGTATAAATTAAATACTAGCTCAAAAATTCTGAAAATTTTTGTGTAGCCTTCCCATGGGTATGTCTATCCATGAAAAATATGAAACTTGAATTTTGAATACTTTTGACATGATTAAAAATATAAAATTTAATTGAAAAATGCATCTTTTTCTCGATTTTTAATAATTATTTTATTTATCCAAAAATCATGAAAATTATTTTGGTACTGTTTTTATGATATAATCTACTTGTACAAAAATTTTGAGCTTGTTTAGAGAAAAGTTAAAATATTTATTATTTTGTGCCCTATTATTTCATGTGTAAAACAAATGGTTTAATGCTTTCTAACTTAGGGTTTTGGGTTGTTTTGTGAACCCTAAACCACACCACTGTTAGATGGTCCTTGAAAACTCCTTAGGCAATGGTGATGATATCTCATAGAGTAATTCAACAAGTTGGTTTTGTTGGGTTGCAACTTTATCATGAAGAAAAGTCAGTATTTAAGATGTTTTTTTATTTCATGCATCATCAAACATCATGTTTACCATTCCATCACGCTAAAGCATGCATCATCATTTACGTGTAGAGTATACGAGAGTGAATCGGATCGTGTTGATGAAGTTTTGGAGAAGGTGTTGATAAGGTTCGCGATGATAAAGTTTCGTAGAAGATTCATCCGTCGGCAAAGATAATAACAAGTTTGACGTCGACAATCTTTCTTCGAATCCGACTTTCCTCGCAACTCGTGCAAGCCCCTGTTCATTTAAACTTTCCTTGTATTTTACAAAACTTTTATATCACCTTTGCTGTATGTTTTGCATTAGGTGATAGGAGTTGTGTGATAACCTAATTGATGCATTATCCATCCTTGTTATTTCAATATCTACCTTGATAACCGCTTTGGTTAAAACGCTTTAGAAAGGCTTAGCCATGCTAAATTAGTTAGATTTTTGAGTCAAAATGTGACAAGTCTCTTATGATAGCCCGAATGGGCATTTGATGAGAAAGGATGTTATATGATGAAACCATACCGGGATATGGTGTTGAAGTTGAGACCGGCCGGGTAATTTGCACCGAGAATGGAGTCTCGGCGTAGTATTTCCGGCTTGTCGATTAAGGACCGCTCGCTGTAAGCAATGTGGACCGAGACTATGGAACGCACCGCGCCCCTGAGGTCTTGGACCAACGGCACGCTCTGGTTCGGGCGACGCCCGTGACGTCGAAAATTAGTTCTCGACGCATACTTTCCGGTAAGCCCAATCTTGGGGGTGTCAAATCGGAAACGCATAAACCGCAAGACCGGGAGTGGAGAGATGGCGGAGTACAAGATACCCTCGTGGGTTAAAGTCCCGTGATGGAGGAGTATCAGTATTCTCGGGTGGCGAGGGGCGCGGTTCCGCTTTTGAGTATCCAAGAAAGGGTTGATATATGCAAGCTTAAGTGCTACATATGTCCCGTGGAAAGAACTCCCACCGGGTTAATCGATTTCAAAATCGCCGTGCTTCTGGATATGGAGACTTGGTTTTCCACTTACATCGTAGTTTAATTATGGAACTATGAAGAGATGAAATAAGTGATGGAATATCTACAAAGTGTGTGCTCTAGTATAAGATCACCTAGAGTAGATGAGAAACTAAATTGAGATTAAAATGTTGAAAATAAGGATTCACTACTAGTAAGCTTTTCCTCAAAGAGTCCTTGATTCTTGCCGAAAGCCTTACCTTGAATCCTATTAGACCAAAGATTCCTGAGTCTTCTCTTATTTTCTTTAGTCGTAAGTAAGTCTTGTTGAGTACTCGTACTCGTGGTTTGTTAACCCCCTCATTTGTGCATCGACTCGTCTTTGTTTAACCAAGATTATGTCGATGGGCTCGACATGATCCGTGTCTTCTAGTTCTACCTAGCTCCCGCAAATAAGTTAAGTTTACTCAAATGTAACTTACTCACATTTTGTAAAATTAATGTTATTATTCTTCCGCACTCGATCAATATTTTTATAACAAATGTTGTAATATTGTAGCTACTCCTTTGTTGATCCCGGTATAAGTGGTGCAATCGTGGGTTTCCGATGACACTCGACAGGGCTTCTTAAGTTATTGGGTGCATCTACACCGCCGCCGAGGTCTTTGAGACAATGACAAAAAGCAGGTGGGCCAATAATTAGGAGGTTCTGTTATGCATTGGTATCGAGCTCATACTTAGGATCAGCTACAACATTACTTTTGAGAACTTTAAAATGATTTTATAATCTAAAAGTTTTTGAAAGTAACAAATTAAAAATAATCTCCTATCTTTCCTTATGCTTGTTAGAAGGCTTTGAGAAGATGTCATGAGGGATCAAATAAAAGGCTTCGAGAAGTTTTCATCTTTTCTTATGGAGAACAACTAAAGAGTCGAAAATCGTCGACCAAGTTCGACTAAGAGTTATTTCATCATTCCGCCAAAATCATCGAGAAGATAATATATAAAGTATTGCCCTATATATATCTAACTTGTGTCCTAACTAACGTTGAAGACGAATAGGACGAGCATGCATCATATTATGCATATAATGTTGAAGTACCATGATAATGTTGATTCTTCCTCCTTTTATTCGACAACTATTCTTCTTTATAGTTGTTTGTCCTAAATTTCGTCCTATACCGGATTTTGGTTAATGGACATCCATTTGATAATCTTTGGTTCATAAGTTCCTAGCCTTTGGGAGCTTGCACCTTGCTATGTCAACTCTATTTAAAAGTTTCGGACTACTCCTTGATTTCTCAACTCATACATGTGTCATATTTTGACTTCTTCCATTCTCGACACATGCTCTTCTCTTCACTATAATTCACGATTACCGTGCTTTCACCTTCGTTGCAAACTCTTTTCGAAATTCATATCCGAACTCTAAATTTTTGAAAACCCTTATAGGTTGCAATCACTTTTTTTTTTCTGTTGCAATTTTGATATCAACTTTGTTGTTTTGCAAAATTTCTTATAAGTCAATATATATTTGACATATTTCCTTTCCCAATACTTATCCTACGTAATTTGTCACCTTGAAACTTAAGTAATTAGATTTCTTTTAAGGGGGAAGGATCTTCATATCTCGATGTTCATGATCATCTTGCCGCATCATTAGCAAGCATCATTGCATTGTATATGTTGTTTATAGCATTCATGTAATGCATATATGATGTTTCACATGTTATCTAAAATGATGTTAATGTTGGTTGTTGTTTGTGTTTCACTTTGTTAAGCCTGTGTGTACTTTGGTTGAACCCTAGTTCAACTAGGATGTTATTCGTAAGTCTTTGCCACGGCTTATGTTGTGCCGTGTGGAACCATGCCAAGTCTCTGTTGGACTTCTTAGACGTTTCTTCAAGAAAGAAGCCCGATGCCATACAATTTCTCTTTGATCTTGAATTACTTCTATGTTGACTCCTCACCTTGGAACTTCCTTTGTTTGCTATTCTTCCTTTGTAAAACCCTTGATCACTTTGCTAATCTTTTTATCATGTGGAATCTCTCCGTGGTTGTGGTTTTGGCCGTGGTATTATGATTAATAATTTCTAATCATGATCCATTACAAAACTACACTAAAGCATTCCCTTGCCGTGATTTTCTTTGGTTATTTATCTATATTCTTTCTAGGGACTCGTATATTGGATCGGTTGTTTTGTGAGTTCCTTCTCAAGGTTACAAGAAAAGATGACCCTTAGAGAGCAAGTCACTGACATCAACATTAACGGACTACAAGAAGTGGTAGATAAGAGACTCGTTTAACCATTTCGAAGGTCGGAATCACTGTGGCATCCTCGTTGCCGCCATGTGTTTGTTGAACGTCGTGAGTAACCTGGCCCCTTTCCCACTTGCTTCTGTGTTGCAGTCTTGCTGTGTCCGCACTCGCTTCGTCGGGTCACGTCCTCTTCTGCACCACGCCCTTTTTCTTCCTCTCTTTGGGTGCCATGTTTGCTCGTAGCTCTTGCCATTACACCATACAGAACCCCTCCTTGGCTTCGGTCACTGCTTGACTCCACATCGCAGGAATCCTGTCACCCTATACGTGAGCACAGAGTGCACCATAGCTGGTGGCCGCTCCACCTGTGAACTGCTTTTGACTCTCTCTTGGCTTCCTCTTCCTCAGTGCTCCGTAGCATCTCTATCTGCTCCTCTGTGATATAAGACGCAACCTGAGTACCTTACTCCGCCATTTTCATCCCTCCAAATCCTACTGAAGATCTCCTCTAAGAACCACAGAATCGATCTCCTCCTCCAAGGTGAAGTTTCCAGCTCAAGAAGTAATTGAGCCAGAGAAGAAGACTTGGGAGCTAGTGCTTTGAGTTCAAGCTCTTACTCGCAGATCCAGATTGCCAAAGGGTGCTGCGCATTCGAAGAAGAAGTCCAGTTCCGTCCTAAGAAGGTCGAGTTTACATCTGTGGATAATTGAGTAGTTGGTTAGTCTTCATCTGACACCAACGCTCGAAAGTATAGACCAATTGCCTAACAGGAAGATTTATGAGACTATGAGTGCTATTGGTCAAGTCATTAGAGGCGAAGAAACGGAAAACTCTCTAGAGGCACTTTGTGTTCTTTTGCAGCAAAAAGGTCTGAGTTGCTTATTGGTTTTGGATCAAAAGCTGAAAATTTTGGGCAGTTCAACTATAAAGGATAATTATTATACGAGGTGTCTTGTACAGCTTTGTGTGGGGGTGATTAGGGGTCTTCGGTGAGAAGATTTCCCATCCGAACTCAAAGACTGGACAAGCCACATATGCAAGGAGAGGTAACAATGTTTCATGGGAGTCAATGAAGGAAATTCTATGGACAAAGATCAAGTGTAACATGCCTTCTTTCCTCTTAAAAGTCTTCCACCCTAAATCTCGGGACGAGATTTATTTTAGGGGAAGGACCGTGAATACACCCAGTGTTAATTACCGTTAAGCAATGGATTTGGCCAAAAACATGTGTATTAGTTCATGGTCATGTTGTCGGTCGAAGAGACGCGGAAAGAACCAGATTCCTAAAACTTACCCCCCCACAAAAACCCTAGTTTCTAAACCCTAGTTTGCCCCCTTTTTCTTTTATTCAAAATTTATCAAGATTTTGGGTATGGTTATTAAAGCAAAAAGGTAGATTTTTCAAAGTTGAACAAAGTTGGTATTTTGAGTTTTCAAAGTTTAGTTCAAAATTTTAAAGTAATTTTGAATTCCAATGAAACCCTTTCTACCCCCTTTTCTATATTTCAAAATCTAAGCAAAATTTGAGAAAATTTTCAAAAAAGCTAGTTTGTAGATCTTGTTGAGATGAACAAAAGCTATGTACAAAGTTTTTCAAGTTCTTACATGATTTTAAAAGTAATTTTGAATTCAAATTTCAAAAAGTTTGACCCTATTTCAAAAGTCATATTTAGAGGCCGAATTTGAAAATCTTCCAATTGTGAAAATTGTAGATCTTGAAAAATTAAGGCAAGTTGCTTTTTGGAAATTTTTTGAGTTCAGTTCAAATTTTGGGAGTAATTTGGAAAATTTGAAGTTAGGGTTTGATCAAGCATGATGCCACGGCCTCTCCCCTCGCGCCACCGCCCGGCGTTGAGCTTCACGCCGCCGTCCACCGGCGTTCCCTCCGGAAGCCGACCACCCGGGACCTTCTCGACCTCGCCACCGTCCAACCTCCCATCCCTATAAATACCCCGCCGCCGTTTTTCTCTTTTCTCCATTTCCGCCGCCGGAACCATCTCCGCCCGCCGCCGTCGCCGCCGCCGTCGCTTCACCGTTTGCCAAAACCGCTAGCCAGCAGCCCGCGAACTCCCTCACCTTCCTCAAAACCCGGCCGCAACCCCTTTCGTCGCCGGAACGCCGCCCTGCCCGTCTTCCCCGACGTCGTTCGGAGCGCCACGCAAGCCCGCCGTCGTCGACCTCCTTGCTCCGGTGAGCTTTTGCTTGCCTTTCTTTGCGTTTTCCTCCCTCTCGATGATCTAGTCGTGAGCGGCTCGTCTTTCTTTCCGATCCGCGGACCCCAACTCACCGGAACGCCGTTGCCGTCGTCGCCGCCGCCACGCTTCTCGCCGCCGACCCACCTCCGGCCTAGCCCCGCCGCCAGAACCGAGCCCCGCCCCAAAGCCGCGGTGAGCCCCTGGCCGTCATCCTTCTCCCCCGCTTCATTTTTAAGTCCATCACCGGCACGGAACGCGGCGGCCGGGCCGCGCGGTGAGCACCACGCTGCCGCCGGTGAGCACGCGCCACCGCACGCACGTGGAACAAAGTGCAAAGGCCAGCACTCGTAGCTCGTTCGCCCCAACACTGTTCCACCAGGCCGGCTCACCACTATTCATCCCAGACCGGCCCATTTTGAACAGTAACAGGCCTGCACAGTACTGGGCCGTGCACAGTGACAGGCCGAAAATCAACCCAGAACCCTTTTTCATTTATAAAATGATTTATTCAATTTCATTTATTTAAATAGTGTCTGATTTTGTAAATTTTGTATAAATTCAAATACTAGCTCAAAAATTCTGAAAATTTTTGTGTAGCCTTCCCATGGGTATGTCTATCCATGAAAAATATGAAACTTGAATTTTGAATACTTTTGACATGATTAAAAAATATAAAATTTAATTGAAAAATGCATCTTTCCTGATTTTTAGTAATTATTTTATTTATCCAAAAATCATGAAAATTATTTTCGTACTGTGTTATGATATAATCTACCTGTACAAAAATTTTGAGCTTGTTTAGAGAAAGTTAAAATATTTATTATTTTGTGCCCTATTATTTCATGTGTAAAACAAATGGTTTAATGCTTTCTAACTTAGGGTTTTGGGTTGTTTTGTGAACCCTAAACCACACCACTGTTAGATGGTCCTTGAAAACTCCTTAGGCAATGGTGATGATATCTCATAGAGTAATTCAACAAGTTGGTTTTGTTGGGTTGCAACTTTATCATGAAGAAAAGCTGTACTTAAGATGTTTTTTTATTTCATGCATCATCAAACATCATGTTTACCATTCCATCACGCTAAAGCATGCATCATCATTTACGTGTAGAGTATAACGAGAGTGAATCGGATCGTGTTGATGAAGTTTTGGAGAAGGTGTTGATAAGGTTCGCGATGATAAAGTTTCAGAGAAGATTCATCCGTCGGCAAAGATAATAACAAGTTTGACGTCGACAATCTTTCTTCGTAATCGACTTTCCCTCGCAACTCGGGCAAGCCCCTGGTTCATTTAAACTTTCCTTGTATTTTACAAAACTTTATATCACCTTTGCTGTATGTTTTGCATTAGGTGATAGGAGTTGTGTGATAACCTAATTGATGCATTATCCATCCTTGTTATTTCAATATCTACCTTGATAACCGTTTTGGTTAAAACGCTTAGAAAGGCTTAGCCATGCTAAATTAGTTAGATTTTTGAGTCAAAATGTGACAAGTCTCTTATGATAGCCCGAATGGGCATTTGATGAGAAAGGATGTTATATGATGAAACCATACCGATATGGTGTTGAAGTTGAGACCGGTCGGGTAATTTGCACCGAGAATGGAGTCTCAAAGTAGTATTTCCGCTTGTCGATTAAGGACCGTTCGTTGTAAGCAATGTGGACCGAGACTATGGAACGCAATCTGCGCCTGAGGTCTTGGACCAACGGCACGTGCGTCGGGCGACGCCCCAGGGGCAGATCGAAATTAGTTCGACGGGCATACTACGTAAGCCCAATCTTGGGGTGTCAAATCGGAAACGCATAACCGCGCCTTTGGGAGTGGAGAGATGGCGGGAGTACAAGATACCCTCGGTGGGTTAAAGTCCCAAGATGGAGGAGTACTCAGATTCTCGGGTGGCGTGGGACGCGGTTCCGTTTTTGAGTATCCAAGAAAGGGTTGATATATGCAAGCTTAAGTGCTACATATGTCGTGTGGAAAGAACTCCCCAGCTGGGTTAATCGATTTCGAAATCGCCGTGCTTCTCGGATATGGAGACTTGGTTTCCCACTTACATCGTAGTTTAATTATGGAACTATGAAGAGATGAAATAAGTGATGGAATATCTACAAAGTGTGTGCTCTAGTATAAGATCACCTAGAGTAGATGAGAAACTAAATTGAGATTAAAATGTTGAAAATAAGGATTCACTACTAATAAGCTTTTCTACGCAAAAGAGTCCTTGATTCTTCTTTGAAAGCCTTACCTTGAATCCTATTAGACCAACATTCCCGAGTCTTCTTTATTTTCTTTAGTCGTAAGTCTTGTTGAGTACTCCGTACTCGGGTTTTGTTAACCCCCTTTGCGCGTGTACCGACTGTGTCTTTGTTTAACCAAGATTATGTCGATGGGCTCGACATGATCCGGTGTCTTCTAGTTCTACCTAGCTCCCGCAAATAAGTTAAGTTTACTCAAATGTAACTTACTCACATTTTGTAAAATTAATGTTATTATTCTTCCACACTCGATCAATATTTTTATAACAAATGTTGTAATGTTGTAGCTACTCCTTTGTTGATCCCGGTATAAGTGGTGCAATCGGGGTTTCCGATGACACTCGACAGGCTTCTTAAGTTATTGGGTGCATCTACACTCCTGTCAGAGGTCTTTGAGACAATGACAGGTGCAGGTGGGCCCAGTAATTAGGAGGTTCTGTTACATGGGTAGTGAAGATGGAGGAGATGAGGCGCTGACATTTGAAGTCAGTGATGACACTAAAGATCTCAAAGCACTGAATGTCCCACTGAAATTTAGAAATTTTATGGCAACAAGGACCTCAGTGTTGAGGGCAAAAGAATTACTGCAGAAGGGAACCTTGAGATTGTTCTAGGAAATGAGCTGACAACTACTCTCTTGGACGTTGTGAATACTATTCAACACACTACTACTGGATATGATCAAATTCGTTCAACAAAGAAAAAAAGTGATGTCACACGTCAAACAGATGAGGATGTGCCAGATTCGGCTTCTTAAGTTGCTACAAGAGAAAGGTATGCACAAAGATCTGGAAATTGATCTTGAGGGCCCAAAGAATGCCTCTGTGAAGTTAAAAGGTGTGAATGCTTCTGCCATAGTTGACACACACACACAGGCATGGAATGGCTCATGCTGTGTAGCCTGATAATGTAGATCTTGTGGAGCGTTTGCCTGAAGGCAATCAAGAGGGCCTCTCCAAAGAGCCATATGACGTGAATGATGTAGTAGATCTATTCCGGTACAAGTGCTTAGAGTATTTTTTTTGTTGCTATTGCTGAGTTTGATGATCAGGAAATGTGGAATCTACTCGATCTACCTATCCGGTTCCCAATACCGGACGTCTACAATCTGTAGTCCTTCGCTTCTGATAACCTGTGATGACGGCAAATCAGTTCTCATAGTATGAGTAGTTCTCGGTCCTTCTAATATCCTGAGTTTGACCACATTTCAGTTCATAGCATGAGTGGTTCTTTTGGCTTCCAAGTTGGTGGTAATGACCACGCGAGTTGGTCTACAGTTTCTTGTCAATACCCGGTTCACAATACTGGATGTCTACAAGTTGTAGTCCATCAGTTTCTGACATCAGTTCATAGCACGAGTAACTCTTGGTCCTTCGGACATCTAGTGGCGTGCACGTTTGGGTTCATAGCAAGCATGAGTGCTTCTTTTGACTTCAAGTTGGTGGTCACGACCACACGAGTTGGTTTACAGTTCCTTGTCAATACCATGTTTAGTGTGGTAGGCAAATGCTTCATATGGTTAATGTAATGTGTTTGATTTGGGTTGGTGACGGAAGCATGCAATTTTACTAGAGTATTGTGTTGTGTTGGTGATGATTACGCTGTTTAGAAATGTTGTGGTGCTTCGTGTTTTATTCACTGGTGATAGGAGTGCATTTGTAGTTGTTGATGTGCCGTGTTGGTGAGCTTATTTGCATCTCCTGCTCCCCTAAGTTTGCATGAGTAAGCATTTTTCTCCTCTGGCTTCTTTGGCTTCGTGGTGCATATAAACTTAGAGTCTCGTCAAACGCATGAACTCTAGTTTTAGCTTAGTGAAAGAGGTAGTCGACAGCAGCGTACACTGAAAGCATACATCTTCACAACAGTTGCCGACTAGTAACAACACAACACACGGCAACTGCGCCTTTGCTAGGCCAAATCGCAATACTGTTGCAGTTGGGCTTTGGGCGGATGTGCACGCACACTCTTTCTAAAGATCAGGTTGATTCATCGTCGCAAGTTTTATGGGGGGGGAAAGATCGTTGTAGTACCGTAACATAGAGTGAAGAGAGCCGGAGGTGCACGCAAATGTTTATCAAAGAGGGTTAACAAAAAAAAAATCAAACCAAGGATGATTCTTTACATAAGTTGTTCCTAAGATAAGATTGATAAGTACCCAAAAGCTTTTATAGCTCAGTGTCAGCTTGGCAGTCTAGTTTCGCATTGCAGTAGGCATCAAATTCATATTACTATCCAGATGTCAGGCATGTTGACGAGCATGTTTTAGCTTCCATTAGGTATCGTTCTATCATCCATCGAGCTGTTTGGTTCTTACTACGACTAAGCTTACATTTACACCGACAAATCAGAGATCCATCGCAGCAGGGGAAGGAATTTCTCTAACAATGGCGAAAGCGACTACAACTGCAAGCTTGCAGGTATCAGATTCCTGTGACATACAAGCTTGCTACAAACACAATGTCACGTTTAATAGAATTTGATCAAGGTAAGCTTTATGGGATATTACTGAATATAGTAACTCCACATAGAAATTACACAGTGGTGCGTGACTGTAAACCATTATTGAAGCCGCATTCCTGAATTCTCTGCATGTTTCGTCCAGCCGAATGATCGTTCTTACAATGAGCCCGTCAGATACATCAGTTAGCTCACATATGTCGGTGAAAGGAGTTCCCTACATCGATGCAACGGGAAATGGCATTTCAATCCAGTATTCATCTTGGTGAAGAAGTGTTCCTATGACGATGTCTGTAAATTTGCCGACTCGTAGACAACCTCGACAAGGCCAAACTTGAGGTTGTCACGTGCATACCCTCAGGATCCACAGGCACCTTGAACTGTGCTTGAGTTGTCCTAGTCTGATTGTCGCTCCATAATCTTCTTTGGATCTTCATGTTCCTCAGGATTGCTACACCAGATCCGATTTTTCGTCCAAGGAACGGTCGCTCAATTCAAATCCTAGTTCTAAGGCGGATTCCTCGGGGCCGTTAACTAGTTCAAATGCCACCCCAATTTAAATTCAAAATTGCACGCCACTTCAGGTCCAAGTCCAGCTAAGCCCTTTGGGCCCCAAGCTCAAAGTTCAGTCAATCCGATCCAAAATCTTGTTGTTTAGGTCTTTGTGATTGGAAATGGTTTATTTAAATTCCTCTTAAGTCATTTGACATTTTTGAGTGATTTTGGAAACTCTTTCCAAAATGCTTCATCAAATGGTTTTTAGTCAAAATGTTCCACATATGAAGGGTAGTAATTTTTATGAGGATCAAAAAGTGTTCAGCTTGCTCTTTGTGAAAATGTTTGGAAAAGGCCCAAAAGTTACAAAACAGTTTGGTCAAATTTTGAGTTGAGTTCAAATTGGATTTTTTTTTATGTCCTTTCCAACCTATTATTCTCGCTTTAATGAAATATGCGCTAGAAGCTTATGTTATGTGTAATAGATATGGTTTTCTTTTGCTTCATGACATAACTTGTAAGGACTATTTTGTTTATTAATAAAAGCCTAGTAGGGGAGCCCCCTCCCGTTCCCATTAAAAATGAGTTTAGGCGTTATCGTTAAAAAAAATAATAAACATGCCTAGAAAATAAGGAAAATCACGCCAATCCATTTCTCATGTACTCCCTCCATCCCAAATTATAAGTCACTTTGGTTTAGTCAAAGTGACTTACCAAAGTGACTTATAATTTGGGATGGAGGGAGTACTAGACATGTCGAGTTCAAGTCTAGCTCTTGAGTTAGCAATTCTGAAAAGATGCACTGTCGAACTTGTGTCTGTTGTGGGGAGTCTTTCCTTCTCTCTGAAGGAAACGATAGGCTCCTAGCTCTCACTTCCGCACCATCCCTCGGCCCCCTCCCGTCCGCCTCCGGCGAGCTTCGCGGAGTCTTGCCGGGAGCGGGTCCGTCCCTACCTCTAGCCGTTTCTAGATTAGTTCTTTTTAGTTTAGCCTTTATCAACACTTATTTATTTAACAGCAACCACTAGCAGAGCGTATAGATAGGATAATAAAGAATAGAACCCAAAGAAAAAAGAAAAAAAAAAAAAAACAAGGATCCATGGCGAAGAATACAAACAACTGCAAAACGACTTCATTTGGAAATTGGGATATATATATTTGTATGTAGTGAACAAATTATTTTTGCAAGAAAACTATCCACAATTGATTCGTGACAATATTACTGTGGAATATGAAGAGTTAGAGAAACAAGGTTGAGAACTTGAGACAAGTATCTCCTTGTACTATAAGTGGCAAATTTCTAAAGACATAGACATGAAAATGAAATATCCAATTTCAGGGAAATAAAGAAGTCCCTAGTGGGACAACTATTGCATGAACACACTGATTCGGTGGGAAAAATATGCCAAAATCGTCAGAAACCTATGTTACCCTATAAATAAAGCTAAGTGAGCTAAAAATTGTACTCCCTCCATTTCATATTATAGTTCGTTTAACTTTTTTTGACCCTAAGTTTGACCACTGTCTTATTTAAAAAATTTGCATAAAAACAGTCAAATTTTAGTCATTCTTAAATACCATTTGTTAATAAAGCAAGCCATAACAAAAGAAGTGATATTTTGTACAAAATTTTGAATAAAGACGAGTGGTCAAAGTTGGGGTTAAAAAATCAAACGAACTACAATTTGGAACGGATTTAGTACCTGTTTAGCAGCATTAACAATTCCGCTTGCTATCACGTCACATTTCATAATGCCCCCAAAAATGTTCACTAAAATGGCCTTAACTCTATCATCTGAAGTCAGTATCTTAAAAAAATGCACCTATTTAGCAGCATTAACAATTCCATTTGCTTTCTACACTAGGATTTGTTTGGATATCAGGACTAATTAAATTTTCAGCTAGTTGTTAGCTAACTAGATAGCTAACTATAGCTAATTTGAGCTAAATTTTAACCTCAACTAACCAGGCGTTCAAACAGGCCGTTAGGTGGTTCAGTATAACTAGTAAAATAGGTGTCATTCCCTTTCGTGCCAACAAGATTGCAATTCAAGACATAGAGCAAAGTCAAACTTTTCAATGGGTATTCAGGTTGTCTGCCCGGGTGTCTCTTGCCATTTAGTTTTCATCATGTGGTACCTTTTCTCTCTCTCAAGATTTATGGAAAACTAACTAGTGAAAACTATTGTAGAAAGAAAAAAAAAAAAATCCTTATTTATTTAGTTGACTCGGATTTTTAAGAAGCTTTCCGAGATACTTAGAGCTTTGATCTAGAAAAAAAGAGTTTTTTTGTGCCACCAGCTAAATATTTTGAAAACTACCAGTAAAATTTGGACCAGCACTCTTCTTTTGGCATGTTTCTTCATTCTTCCTTCTCCAACTAGGAAGGGCAGTTCGTCGTATGGGCTCGCCCCCGTCTTATCCTCCCCTGTCCATTTGATCCGCATTACCTTTCGTTCATTTCTAGAATTATTCTCGCCGTGCTCGCCTCCGTCGTGTCTTTCTACCTCTGTCCGATCGGTGATCACACGCCAAACTAACCTGAACTTGTCCACAGTCACCGTAATGCACTTACCAGCACCGCAACTTGCAAACGCATGTTTCAGTGTGCTGCAGATTGAGCTGCACCCCAGTAACACCAAGGATCATTGCGCCACATTGTTCATCAATAATTTCTTGGCCGTGACCAAAAAAAAAAAAAAAAAAAACAACAACAGAGACAATTCTTTACTATTCTTTTTTTTTTTGAATAAATTTCTTTACTGATTCATTAGTTGTCGGTAGCATATGATTTTGCCATTAAGATCACCATACTCGCATACACAAACAAGGATAACAAAACCGGAGTCACAATTCACAAATGCAATAGCTACAAATATGTCAGTCAGCAAAAGACAGAATGGAGTCTTGCTTACAATGTAGCGTTTCAACATCCCAAACTGTCAGTGACACAATTAGTGATCATTAGGCATGTCAAAGCATGCCAAGAATTAGTCTCGGTAACACAATAAATCCATAAAGAGTATATACATTTACATGAGATCATCTAATAAGGCTAGCAACAACCCATGCCAGTATACCACCAAACCAATACAAATCATTCCTTATCACTGCTATTCAGTAATATCAAAGCAGAGTTTTGCTTCATCCCAGGGGCCATTGATCTCAAACTTGTATTCCTGAATCCTTATAAGCCAGTAAGGGCAAACAATTGAAACAAAAACAAGAAGTGCTAATAGCACAGTGAAGAACATCAGATGCAACTGGTATGTGACACTCAAGGCCACAGCCATCAGCGCAAAGGAGAATAGCAGATGAAGACTAAAGTGGTATTTCTTCACACAGAAAGTAATGAGGGGTGCAAAGAGGAAGACTTGCAAGGAGAACAACATGATTGCAAATACGTGCAGCCTTGATGGAAGCCGTGAAGCCACAAGGACAGAGGCTACTATCGATGCATTCAAGGAGATGTTGCTGGTTAACTTTGGATTGTTCAATGCGCCTGGAGGTCTTATCGTTGAACCAGAATAATCATGCAAGAAAAGATGAACCAGCAGAAGAGATACAGCAAGGGCCCATATTGAATCTGAACTGATGGACCTGGTTAGGGTATGATAAATTGGCGCAAGAACATATAGACAACTTATGAAGAATGATATATTGAGGACATACTTTGTCAGAAGCTTCAGTGAGAATGGACAGGTTGTGAGCAAGAGGACCGAGAAACCAACAAGGAGAAGACCAACATCTAGTTTGAGAAGAGTAGATTCATCAATGCCCAAGTTCAGCGTTAGGATCGATGTAGAAACCACAAGAGCGACGATACAGAGATACTGTGATATGGAGACAGAGTCGACCATCACTTTCAGAAGGTCCCTCTTGACGACATTGGCATTCATAACCATCTCCTCGAGGAAAGACTCGTCAGTGTAGTTATCATCATATCCTGACTGCCTTCCCCCATAGGCAACTTTTCTCCACATTGGTTGTAACCTGATTCGGTTTCTATCGCTGCTCTTCATAATGAATTACTGTGCTTTCTTCCCCAGAAGAAACAGGCGCTAACCTGTGTAGATGTCAAGAACTGCTAGTCCTGAAGAGGTCTTCTGTCCTCGAACTTGCATTTCTCCAGCATCAATTCTCCACTGCCAAAAAAATGCACACTTATTCACTAGAATTTTCCAGCAGAGAAGTAAATTTCATAGTCAAGTATCAAAGGTACGACACTCAGAAACAGTCGCATATTATCAGACACGGATAAAGTACATTCAGTAAATTGAGGCATTGGGTTTCAGATGACTATTAACAAATTCTTTTGTTTATTTTGCAAACTGCTACAACATTACATTTTACGGAGTATTTGATAGCTCATTCACAGCAAAGAAAGGAAGGACCAACACAAATCAACTCTCAGCAATCAAACCATCTAAATAAAGATAGAGCTTCTTCACCAAGGAGAGAAGGCATCGGTTCAATTCCAGTCTCCAGTGGATCCCCACCAGTGGCGGACCCAAAAATGGATCAAGTGGGGGCCTAAATAATTGGAAACTACAAACCTTGCTAACAATAAACCAAATGATGCAACCAATGTAACATGGATCACAAATACACAATATCAGTTCAAAATGCTCAAGCAACATCTAAAACAACTTTGTGGGTAGAAAAATAACAAATAAAGAAGATTTATTAACCAAAGGGTCATCCATATTAAGCTCAACCCGAAGTCCTTTTTGCTCAACCCGGCTTTCTTTTAGTTTCAGAACTATTCTTCAGCACATCTTTCTCACTAAACTACTCCGCCATGCTATCCATGCGTCATACAAATGCAATGCAACTATAATCAATTATTATAAAAAAACTAACAATAAAAACAATCAAAATCGTATGAATTTAATTTACTCTTGAGTAAATTCCCTCAATGCCACTGGAAATTTCATGGCTTCCCTCAAAGCCATTTGAATTGTACATTTCAGTTCCCTCACTACTATTCCCATCTCCCATCGAGTAACAAACAAATAAAGAATTTGTTAATAGTCAACTGAAACCCAATGCCTCAATTTACTAGATGTCCTTTATCCATGTCTGCTAATATGCGACTGTTTCTGAGTGTGGTACATTTGATACTTGACTATGAAATTTCCTTCTCTGTTGGAAAATTCTAGTGAATAAGTGCTTTTTTTTGGCAGTGAAGAATTGATGCTGGAGAAATGCAAGTTTGAGGACAGAAGACCCCTTCAGGACTAGCAGTTCTTGACATCTACACAAGTGCAACAAGAAGACGAGTTGAGAACCAGATACTTGCCTTGGTTTCTAGCTTCGCTCGTTTGGCACGCAAGTTGTACAAACGAAGGTGCCAGTGTGGAGGACGGTTGACAAACCACGCGATGGTACTGTGCGTGAGTCCTGCAATTGAGAGAAAGGGAACTAACCAATCAGGTTCGACACTAGTAATTAAAATGCATATAACAGCAGCTCAACTGTAAAGTGATTGCAGTTCGTGTTGCTTCAAAGAACAAAAAAAATGCCAAAAAAAAACTGAATGAACAGAAAAAGGTTTGAGTTGGAAAGTGTACAGAAGCTGGGCACTGCTAATTCTGGCACTGTAATCATTAAAAATTCATAGTAGAGACTAATGACTCCACAAAAGACGGGAGTAATTTCCATTCAAACTGCAGAGAAGTAGGCAAAAACAATAGATGTCGCTTCCCATTAAACTAGGCAAAGATTTGGTACTGTTTGACATTTGAGTCTGTACTTCCTGAATGAATGAATACAAAGAAGATTAGAAATAGGGTTCCTCTGAGCCGAGAGGGATTACCAAACTCCTCCCTGATAGAGTATGATGGTTCAGATTGATACACGGAGGACGCCGCCGCCGCTCCCTGATAAACTACGGTGGTTCAGATCGATGCACGGAGGCCGCCGCCGCCGCCTCTACAAGAAGCACTTGGAACGAACACATTTAATCAGCGGAAGGAACGGAACCGCGCCGAATTTCGCCGCAACGAATGGGCAGGAACGCTCGGACATGACACACTTACCTCCCAAATCTGGGTATCAGCCGCCGTCGCGAGCAGCTGGGCGAGGTGGTCCGCAACGGATCTGGGGAGGTGCTTGGAGCGTAGGCAGAGGGAGTAGCTGGATCCGGCAGGAACGACGGCGACGAGGACACGGCAGTGCTCTTCCACCAGCTTGAGCGATATCGGCGAATCGAGGCGGGTCGGCGTCCTGCTGCTGTCGTCCGGCGGCGGATGGAGATGTATGCGAGCAGCCTAGCGGGGAAGAAAATGGCGGGAACGAACGGTGGCGGGCGGCAGTGGCCGTCGGCGGTGCGCGAGCTGATTGAGAGGGAGAGCGAGAGAAGAGTGCCGGCCGCTGTATGTGCCAGCTCACCCTGGGCACTTTTTAAGTGTGTTTAGAGCCCAAACGTTTGGGCAAAGTTTGACAATTCTGATTAAAATTTGGTATATTCGTTTGTTTGTGGTAAATATTATCCTACCGGTGTGATAACTAGACTCAAAATAATCGTCTCATAACGTCACATCTAAAAACTGTGTAATTAGTTTATTATTTTTCCTATATTTCATATTCGGATATGCGTCTTTTTGGTAAATTTATTGTTTCAATATGATGGGAGTGTAGGAAATTTTGGAGAGAAACTTGGGGCTCTAAACACACCCATAATGAAAAAGCGACGTCACCTACCGTGAACGCGGCTAATTATTACTAAATCCTTTCTAAATTTTTGTTTACTTAGGAAACATGCCCGTGTGCGTTCTTGCGGTACAAAAAAAAAACTGCATGTTCATTTGAAACAACGACTTAATTAAGTAGTTACATATCTATGTATGTTTTATTCTTCTTATATATTTGAAATCTAAAGGATAATCATGACATTTTTTTGTAATATATAAGCTCGAGACATTATAGTCAACTTAGATATGAGAAACTAAACTCATATAAGAAGTGAAACTCATAATAATTGGTTTGACATAATCTTTGCTCCTTTACCCGGTCGGTCATCAGCTATTTTCATTGATTCACATATCCTCTAAGGCCAAGAATTGCTTTGGCACTTGCAGAATTGTTGAAAAATTGATTCACCGATACGTAACTTGCTAACTTTCAAATCAGGATGCTAGTGCAACAAAAAGCATTCTAGTAGTATCAAGTATCTCAGCCACAGACCATTATTTTGGCTAAATCCACGGTGCTACCCTCTTTCGCAGCTTCACTTTCAATCACCGTCTCATCTTCATTTTTGGTTTTGTCACATCCATTCAAGAACCCTACACCAACAATTTCTTGCACAGCACCTCCCTACTCTTCTCGCCTACATTTCCTTGAGCGCCAACGAACGATAGTGCTACCAGCTTGGACATTCAGAGATGATGAACTTCTAAACTTGTTCAGCTCGGTGAGATCAGGATTGAAAGCCAGAAAACAGGATATTACAATGACACTTTTTTCAACCAAGCTCTCGAATGTATATATAAATAGGAAAAATGTGAGTGAATTTGTATCGAACTTACCTTGGTTTTTTTTCCCAATCTGAGCTGGTGTTCCAATCCAAGCTATTTTCTTTTTTTCAATTGGTTTCTGATTCTGACTCTGCTCCTTGCTCGATCCATCCTCCTAGCTAGCTTACGCCCTACACTGAAAACTGTCAGCAATCTCCCTCGTACTCCTCAAGAGGAGGAAGCCCAGCCCAAGACATCAAGGCCTAGGAAGGAGAACTCTAAGTATTTCGGCCCACAGTGGTCCAGCTAAACGCCTGTGAGCGTGCAAGGGCGGGACGCCCTGTACTTAAGAGAGGAGAGAGCGCCGTTCGCCGGCAACATTGTATTCACCGAATTCGAATCCTGACACGAGAGCCAGCTGTTCTCTGCAGCTTGGCGTGCTACTTTTCCCTTATTCTATCTTCTTCTCCAATCCTCTCCGATCCCCATTGCTGTGCTGCTCACAAAAACTGCAAAGCCAAAACGCTGAGGAGCAGCACGAGCAAGAGCCCCCTGCTGCTGTGGCATCTCCTATATGATTTCCTTGTCGTCGCTATGCAAATGCACATGACGATTGCGTCAAGTTGGAATCAGATTCCTTGGCAGTGGAAGGAACGTGTGTATGCAATTTCAGAGGTGGGTGCAAGGATAAGGTTGAGCAACACTCATGCAGGCAGGCGTTATATGCAGCAGGGGCAGAGCACATATATAAAGTTTAGTTGGCATGGTCGCATGGAGATGGGGATTGATTTGCAGCGAGCAAGATTGAATTGAACCTATAATATTACCTGTTGGAGCAGAATGTGATGACGTAGTCGGCGTCTGAGCAGGTGAAGATGCTGGTTGGATCGTCGTAGGCGTAGCTGTAGGCGGTGGGTCTGGCGGCCTTGAACTTCTTGGAGTAGAAGGTGGGCTGGCAGGTGGCCGGGTTCCCGAACAGGCCGCGGCAGCAGTACTGGTCGGTGTCGAACACGTCGCAGGCGCTCCGGCACGCCACCGTCCTCCCGTTGGCCTTCACGGCCAGCTCCTTGGGGCAACTCAGCCTTAGGTCGCCGTCGCACCCCGCCGCGCTGCAGTTGCCATGGCCGTTGACCGGCGTGATGACCATGGGCAGGTTGAAGCCGTCCACGAGGCTGACGTCGTAGTAGTCGACGGACGCCAGCGTGAACTCGGCGAGGCTGGCCGGCGTGGCGCCCGACGACCCGCAGTTGAGCGCGCTGCCGCAGGAGCCCGTCACGCACGACCCGTTCCCGCCGGCGTCGAAGTTGCAGTCCGTGCGGCCCCAGATGCGGCCCGACCACCCCACCGGCGCCGTGAACACCATCGACTGCCCCGGACGCAGCGCGAACCCGCCGCCGCCGAAGCTCTCGCCGGGTGTCACCGCCGGCCGTGGGGAGACGGGAGGGGAGGGAGGGCGTCGCGTGGTGTGGCCAGGTGCGTGGGAAAAAAAGAGGGTGTTTCTTTTTTATTCGATTTGGAATAAAAGCCTAGGGTATGGGGATTCGATCTTGGCCACGCCGCCGGGCGGAGGGCGTGCGAGGCGTTGCGGACTCACCGCGAGCGGCAGAAAGGCAGAAAAAAGGGTGGGCAGAAAAAAAGTGAAAAAAAAAAAAAAAGGTAAATGAAATTTTCTCTCTTTTATTGGTAGGTATAGATTTGACTTTTTCAACTCTAACTTTGACCACTAATCTTATTCAAAAGTTTGTGCAAAAATATCAATTCTTTTATTGTGGATTGCTTTTTATTAACAAATGGTCTTTAAGAATGACTTACCTTAAACTATTTTTATGCAAATTTTTTAAATAAGACGAAAGCGAAACTAAACTTAAAAAAAAAAAAAAAAAAACGAACTATATTTTAAAAACGGAAGGAGTAATTCAGTTCGTGTTGAACTTTCAACAAAACTGAAAGAATCCATGCCCTATGCAGACCCAGAAACAGCGCTGAGGAGACAAACAGGGGCGCTCGATCTGATGTACAAATCGTAGATGGGAGGCCACCATCGGCCGCACGAGGGGTTTACCTCGGTGCTGCGTCTGCAATCGAGCACCGTTCATTCAAAAAGATTAAACTGGTCCAAACAAAAATATTTGCCATAACCTAAACATAATATTTACAACTCTGAAAATATATATCTAGAATTGAAGCATGCAGAAATTAGATTTATCTTTAAGAAAATAGAGAAGATGATATCAAAAATTTTGCAAAACATTCTAATCCAGGGACGCGCTGCTCAACAAGTTTGGGCTTTTGGCGTCGCCTGATCGTAAACTTTGGCGGGCCTCATTGCCCCCTTCATACCATCCTAGCTCCAAACCAGCCCATGATGAGAAAAAAGCTCTGAACTGGCCCCAAAGCTGGATTTGGAACTAATACCAAACTCGAGACACTTGCTTAAAAACACATAGCGCCATAGCGGGCAAAAGAGAGAGCATCCGGATTCTATCTCAACTGTGCGGCACCGATCTGCCACCAACGGCTGTGACTCCGGCAAACATTTCCTGCTTTGTGGTACCGGACGGAATCCCCGGATGCAGAGGTCGAACTGGCAAGACTTCAAAGCTCCTTTTTCTATTTTTCAACTACTCGTGTTTCCATTTGGGCACTGATGTTTGTGTTCGCATGTCTAGTTGGATGAGAGGTCAACGGAGTGTGTCCTCAAAAACTAGATCGACCAAACCACAGTTTCCGGAACCATTTTCACACTGAGCATATAGAGGTGTACAATACGTTCCTCCGTCTCAAAATAAACGTAATTTTTTAACTTCGTAGAAACTGTTTTTGACCTCTCATATTATTCAACTTTTTTTATAAATATTATCATTTGTTATGACTTATTACATCACTAAAGATATTATATTACTGTTTTATTTATTTCATAATTTACATAAATTTTTTTTAATAATATGAGAGGTCAAATGTAGTTTGTTTATTTTAGGAAAGAGGGAGGACTTTATTTGGCAATCGTCAAACATATAAGAGCCACTGCATCTCTGTCTAGTACGGACAGAGAGTGATAAGGGCCATTGCAGATATACGTGGACTTTCCCCGGACACCGTTGGCACAAGTCCTGCAGTCATTATCCCGTGCCGGCGGAAGGGCGGAAGGCCGGGCAGGGGCGCGGTTGCAGTACGTCTGCAGGTACTGTCGCCTCGCCGGCGCCGGCGACGGTGGAGTTCCCGCGTGTCTTACAGTCCGTTCGTCGCGCTGAAGCGGCTCGCGGTACCGGCCACCGGGCACCGATGGACCACGGGCTCTGCCTCAGTGCACGAGCACGGGGCGGGTCCCCGTCGCCGCGACGCGAGAAACCCATCCGTCGCCGCGCCGCACGACGCCGCCAGCGCCAGGCGCCGGCCGTGCCGGCCGAATCGCATGCCCGGTAGTATCTCGGCGCAGCGGGGGGCGTGGGAGTCAGCCGTACCGTGGCGTGGCGTGGCACCTCCTCGCCTCCAGCCGGCCGAATGCCGCGGGTGCGCTCCGCCCCGCCCGATCCGCTAGCGCAAGATTTAGCTGGTCCTCCAGCCGGGCGGGCACCGGCTCACCGCATGGCCGATCGCGTGTGGTCGGGCGCCGGGGTGAAGACGGCGAGGGAGCGGTGACGAGCCGGAGGACAACGCGCGGGGAGCGCTACGACCCGCGGGGGCCCTCGGCAGCGTGGTCTGCGAGCCATGAAGGCGACTGCGGGAGCGCTGAACCGCGTCGCGCGTCCATGGGCAGCGCGGGTTAGCAAAGCGTCTTCGGGCGATGGCCTGACAGGTCTGCGATTCTGAACGCGGTACAGCTTCCGCCCCGGTCTCACGCCGATCCCGCCTCCCGCCGGGCGGCACTCCTCGGGCATCGGCCAAGCGAGCGTAGCCAAGCGGCTTCCTGCGGTCACGCCACTCCCCGAAGGGCATCCGCCAGCGCGCTCGCCGGCGCGAAGCCCCCCGCCGAGCGCCGGCATCGACGCTATGGCGGCGGCGCTGGGTGAAGACTTCCGGGCTGGCGTGCGGCGACGATCCGTAGGCCTAACGCCAGAACGCCACCACCGCCACGGAGCCCGGCGGCGGCGCCCGCAGCGGCATTGGTCACAGCCATGAAGGCGACAAGCGAGGCGCTGGCGGCGTCCATGGGCAGCGGCTAGCGGCGCCGGAAAGCCGGTGCCGGGGCGTGGCGGGACTTATCCTCCCGTTGTGACCGCCGACCGACGATTCGGAGCACTGGCGCCGGGCGAGAAGCGAAAGTGAAGCAGCCAAGCGACTTGCGCCCCGCGCCACTCCGGCGGGCATCCGCAAGGCCAAGGCTGGTCGGCTTCTTCCCCGGCCGATCGCGCTGGCATCGGCGTCGCGGCGGCGGGCGCGGGTGAAGACGGGCGAAGGTGCGGCGGACGAGCGAGGACGAACGCCAGAACGCCACCGCCCGCGGAGCCCGGCATCGGCCCCGCGGCCGGGCGTTGGTGCGAGCCATGAAGGCAACGGCGGGGAGCGAGAACCCGTCCATGTCTATCGGCTAGCGCTAGCGCAAGACTCCCTTCCTGCACAACAACAAAGACCGAGCACCAAAGACAGGGATGCTTGTTTTGTTTGGGAGGACTAGTCCATGGGGGACATGATATTGGAGCTTCCTTGATTGTGCGCATACAATCACACAAGAAGGCCCATCAGAAAGATCGGTGTAAGCACTGGCGTGGCGGAGCCGGTAGAAGCACCAAAAACCTAGCTTCTTGGGCTCTCTCTGGTGACAAGCGGAGCCGGAGCCATTTTAACCAGCGCTACATGAAACTACAGTGTCCAACAGGGCCAAACAGTGCCAAGCAGGAGGAGCCGGAGCCAGGGCTCCGATCGCCAAACAGGCCCTAGTACTGCCGCCGTTAGATTGATCTCTCCAGTCCCAGAAGGCCCAACAGTCATGGGCCTTGATCAGCGTCCTGATCGGGGGCGTCCAACATGTATACATGGCTGCTGAGCCCCTACTACACTGCACATATAAATAGAAAGGTGTGTGTATCCGTCACAACTCCACCGAAAAACTCTAACCCGATCTAGAGGGAGAGCGTAGGAGCAGTGGGAAGCACCACCGGCGTTTGTCTTTGTCACCACATCGTCTCCACCCGCTAGAGTGAAGTAGGTCGCCAGGTTCCCTCGACGTCGCGACCTCTTCCCCTCGCCGTCGTCGGCATCGCCATGACTGGAGATGACTCCTCCTCTGCTCCTTCCTGCAGCGAAGGTATACCTTTCCTTTCTTCAAGATCAAGATCCCGTGTCTACCCGGAGAAGATCTAGAAACCTATTGTATTCTATGTCTAGATCGATCCTAGAATCTAACATCAGCAACTACTGCCAGTAGCTCTCTCTGTCTCCCTTTTCAGCTACTAGATCTCGTGCACAAAATAAATTCAAGTCGGGGAGGCGGATAGGAGTGAAAGCGCTCATAGTAGTATTGCTCACAAGAGTAAACTTCCCTTCTCCTTCCCCAACCTTCCCACCGCCGGCCACCTCTTCCATTCCACCGTCGGCCCCTTGCCCCTCCTCTCGGGCGTGCGCGCCGCGACGGCGGCAGCGGGAGGGCCAGTCCCTCTCGTCCTCTTCCAATAGCCCCTCTACTCCTCCCCTTGTAACATTCTCTACAAAAATAATCCCTTACATGGCGAGGCGACGGGCTCCAACCGGCCCTCGCTTCGCCACGCGACGCTGATAAAAGGCCATCGCGAGGACGGAACAATGGGGTCGTCGCCTCCAAGTCCTTCCCCAAGTCGGTCCTAATCCCGGCGGCCATGGCAGGGGAAGCGGCACCGCCGCCATCGGCGGCTTCATGATTCCCCGACATCGGCATCTCCTCCAAGGCCACCAAGGCGGAGCAACGCCTCACATCGGGCAACTTCGGCCGGTAAGGAGGCTGGCGACAAGAAGCTCCAACGCCAGACTTTGCCCGCCTCGCGCCCGCCGCGTAGTGCTCGCGGTGCTCCCGCACAGCCCGTGGGGAGATTTCCGTCATGGGCCACGCATCCTCGTCGCGCCGTGGTGGATTTCTTCACCAACGACGCTGTGGTTCCCGCCTTTTGCTGCCCGATCTGCGCACATGGACACCAACATTGATGCCACCAAGACTCCTCCGCCACCACGGGAGTAGTGAGGGAGGGCCTTGTAACAGAACCTCCTAATTACCGGGTCCACCTGCACCTGTCATTGTCCTTAAGACCTTTGACAACCGTGTGCATATACACCCGATAACTTAAAAGCCCCGTTGATAACTCATACCAGGGATCAACAAAGGAGAAGCTACAACATTACAACATTTATTATAAAAATATAAATCGAGTGCGGAAGAATAATAACATTAATTTTACAAATTGTGAATAAGTTACGCTTAAGTAAACTTAACTTTATTGCGGAAGCTAGGTAGAACTGAAGATAAATCGATCATGTCGTGCCCACCGACATAACCTTGGTTAAACATCACGAGTCAAGTACACGCAAATAGGGTCAACAAACCCTCGAAAGTGCGGGAGTACTCAACAAGACTTACCCGACTACGTAAAAATAGGAGAAGACTTCGGGAATCTTTGGTCTAATAGGATTCAAGGTAAGGCTTTAGCAAGAATCAAGGACTCTTTTTGCGTAAAAAAGCTTACTAATAGTGAATCCTTACTTTCAATGTTTTAATCCCAATTTAGTATCTCACCTATTCTAGGTGATCTTATACTATAGCAAACACTTGTAGAAGTTCCATCACTTATTCCATCTCTTCACCGTTCCATAATTAAACTCGATATAAGTCGGGAAACCGAGTCTCCATATCCGAGAAGCACGGCGATTTCGAAATCGATTAACCCAAATTGGGGAGTTCTTTCCACACGACATATGTAGCACTTAAGCTTGCATATATCAACCCTTTCCCGGATACTCAAAAGCGGAACCGCGTCCTCGCCACCCGAGAATACCGTACACCTCCAATCCGGGACTTTAACCCACGAGGGTAACATGTACTCCCGCCATCTCTCCACTCCCGGTCTTGGCGGTTGTATGCGTTTTCGATTTGACACCCCCAAGATCAGGGCTTACCGGGTATGCGTCCGTAACTAGGGTCGACCGCGATGGGATGACACCCATGACAGGCGTGCCATCGGTCCAACGACCTCGGGCGCAAATTATGTTCCATAGTCTCGGTTACACAGGCCTACACGCTTCAAGTCCTTAATCGACAAGCCGAAATACTACACCGAGACTCCATTCTCAATGTAAATTACCCGACCGGTCTCAATTTCAAAACCATATCCCAAAGATGGTTCCATCATATAGCATCCTTTCTCATCAAAAGCCTCTTCGGGCTATCATAAGACACTTGTCACATTTTGACTCAAAAGTCTAACTAATATAGCCGGGCTAAGCGTTCTAGCATTTTAGCAAAACAGGTTATCAAGGTAGATATCGAAATAAACAAGGAATGGTAATGCATCAATTAGGTTGTCACTCAACTCCTATCACCTAATGCAGGGCATAAAGCAAAGGTGATATAAAACTTTGTAAAACACAAGGAATGGTTAAATGAACCGGGCTTGCCTCGGGTTGCGAGGAAAGTCGATTCAAGAAAGATTGTCGAAGTCAAACTTGACATTATCCTTGTCAACGGACGGATCTTCTCGGAAGCTTGATCATCACGAACTATGTCAACACCTTCTCCAAAGCTTCATCATCACGATCCGACTCACTCTCGTATACTCTACACGTAGATGATGATGCATGTTTTAGCATGATGGAATGGTAAACATGATGCTTGATGATGCATGAAATGATACACTTTCACGATAAAGTTGCAACCCAACAAAACTAACTTGTTGAACTACTCTACAAGATATCATCACCATTGCCTAAGGAGTTCTCAAGGACCATTTGATTATGGTATGGTGTAGGGTTCACAAAACAACCCAAAATCTACCCAAAACCCTAAGTTATAAAGTATGAAACATTTTGTTTTACACATGAAATAATAGGGCATGAAATAATAAATATTTTAATTTTCTCAAAACAAGCTCAAATTTTTTTGTACAGGTAGATCATGTCATAAAACAGTACCAAAATAATTTTCATGATTTTTGGATAAATAAATTAATTGTTGAAAATCAAGGAAGATGCATTTTTCAATTAAAATTTGTATTTTTAAATCATGCCCAAACTATTCAAAATGCAAGTTTTAAATTTTTCATGGATAGACATATCCATGGGAAGGCTACAAAAAAATTTTTAGAATTTTTGAGCTAGTATTTGAATTTGTACAAAATTTGGAAAATCGAGACACTATTCAAATAAAAGGAATTGAATAAAACATTTCAAAATTGGAAAAAAAGGTTCTGGTTGAATCTTGGCCTTGTCTTTACGCCCCGATGTACATGGCTCGAAACTGTTCATGGTGGGCTGGTTGGAGAACAAGCGATGAAGCCGCCCGGATGAACAGTTGTTGGGCGGCCCGCCGCTACAAAGTGCACGGCCTTGTACTCGTTCATATGCCGGCGCGTGTGTGCTCACTCGGCGACGCTGGCGGCGCCGCCGCTGGCCGCGGGGCCACAGCGTTCGGCGCCGGTGAGGGGCTAAAAGAAAACCAAAGGCGGGAGGGCGGCTAGGGGCTCACCGGGAACTGGGACACGACTTGGTTTGGGCGGAGATACGGCGGAGCTAGATCGTCGACGACGACGGCGGCGGCGGCTCGGGCTCCGGCGTTCAGGCGTGCTGGGGGCACGGCTGGGAGGAGAAGCGAGTCGTTTACGAGTACATCTTCGAGAATAAGGGAAAACACAAAGAAAAGTGAGCAAAAGCTCACCGGAGCTAGGATGACGACGGCGGCGGGCTCGCTGGTGCTGCGCGGCCTGGCAGGGGGAAGAAGGGGTCGCGGCGGCGATTCGGTGGCGAAGCGGGTTGCGGCCGGGTTCCGGAGGGAGGTTAGGAAGTTGCGGAGCTGCTGGAGTAGATGGTTGGGTGAAAGATGGCTCGTCGGCGGCGAACGGCGGCGGGCGGGCGGGAGCGTTCCGACGGCGGTTTTCGAAAAGAGGAAAACGGCGACGACACCGGCCTATTTATAGGAGGGGGGGGTCGGACAGGTGGCCGGGCGTCGCGAAGGTCCTGAGCTGGCCGGCTTCGCGCAGGTTCGCCGGTGGGCGGCGCGAACGCTAGCGCCGGCGGTGGCGAGGAGGAGTGGTCGGGCATCGTAGCTCACAAACCCTAACTTCGAATTTTCCAAATTACTCTCAAATTTTGAACTGAACTCAAAAATTTCCTAAAAGCAACTTGCCTTAATTTTTCAAGATCTACAATTTTCACAATTGGAAGATTTTCAAATTCGGCCTCTAAATATGACTTTTGAAATGCAGTTCAAAATCTTGAAATTTGAATTCAAAATTACTTTTAAAATCATGTAAGAACTTGTAAAACTTTGTACATGACTTTTGTTCCTCTCAACAAGATCTACAAACTAGCTTTTGAAAGTTTTCTCAAATTTTGCATAAATTTTAAAATATAGAAAAGGGGGCAATTAGGGTTTGAATGAAATTCAAAATTACTTTAAAATTTTTTGAACTAAACTTTGAAAACTCAAAATACCAACTTTGTTCAGTTTTGAAAACTCTACAAAATTGCTTTAATAACCATACCCAAAATCTTGATAAATTTTGAATAAAATAAAAGGAGACAAACTAGGGTTTGAAATTAGGGTTTCCGACAAAGGGGGACGGTTTCCGAATCGATTCCTCTTTATGTCTCTTCGACCGACGACTTGTCCATGAACTAATACACTTGTCTTTGGCCAAATCCATTGCTTAACGGTAATTAACACACGGGGTGTTACGGGCACGATCCGACTCCTCTCCGTGGATAACGACTCCACGCCGACCCTAGCCGCGTCGTGCCGGGAATTCCTCTCGCCGTCGACGCGGCTCCTCGCCTGCATCGATCCAATCCTCTCGCGTGGTACCCATGTCACGTGCGTTAGGACCGATTCCACTTGCTGCTTTTCGCAGGGACCGCCATGAAACAACCCTACGTGTACCTCCATCTGGCGGTGTGTACTCGGCATGGGCGACACGAAGGAGATATTTGGGATGCGGTGTTAGTGACATGGTTGCCCTCCATCACGCAGCGTCGCGGTTGTTCTTGGTCTTCAGCCAAGACATTTTCACACCTCCATAGGTCCTAGCCCTCCCCCCTCCTTCCCCTTGGGTGCGGCCATCAATCCCCGCCAATTACGCACCTACACATTCGACGCCGCCTCCGACTACCTCGCCTTCCCCCGGGATTCGACTTGGAGCCTCAACTTCTACGTTCGGCGACCTCTAAGAACTTATCATTTAGTCACCCGATGTGTTCTCCATGGGCCCCCCTCCTCCTCCAGCAGCCTCGCCCGGTGACGGAGATGAGGAGGGAGCCCTCACCTCGGCGGAGGACTTGTACAGTTTGTGGGCTTCGGCTTTAGTCGCCGGTTAGGGTTAGATTTGCCTCGCAGCCAGCCAGCGTCCTCATTTCAGCGAGGCCTCGGCCGGCGGCATGCCATCGGCATTCGGCGGTGCTCGGGCGGGATGGCGTGGCTCGCCGTGGCGATCGCGGTCGGCGCTTCGGCTCCAGCGTGTCCCGATGGAACCGACGATGTCTTCGACGGTGTGGCTCACAGCGATCCGGATCGCGCAGGCTTCGTCGGTTGAGGTGCTGCCATGTTTGTGGAATAAACTCTAAGGTGCTGCGGTTGACAGTGGTGAAGGCGATGACGGTGTCCTTGTTTTCTTCACTGTTGCAACAGCCAACAGCCAAACAACATAAATAACTGCATTCTAGGCACTCAAGCTAACATAGAGCCAACAGCCAAACAAGACACGTGAGAATGGGAACAATAGCAGCAACGCCGACGCCGATGCCGCACACTCGACCAGTAGAAACCGCGACGATCGAAAATGTCAAATGCGCACCGACCTTTTCTGCATAAATAACTGCATTCTAGGCAGATTACGAGCCGAGATACATATGTGTGCGGTGTGCCACTATGTCTCGATGACCTCACTATTCATGCTTATTTTAGCGATTCCATGTACATAATTCATAAAAAGGGAGAAAAAGGCGTAATCATTATTATTATTATATTGACAGCACGCTCACTAGGATGTTTCAGATTACTTTGCCTATGTCGTTGTTAAAATATTAGCGCAAGTATTATAAGGTGATGTAAACAGACGGTAAGAGTTGCTACATCATTTTTATGCTGAGTTGGAGAAAAAGAAGAGGAGAGAGGAGAGGTGGTTTGTACTTGTTAGCTTACATCCTAGGAACTCTGTGAGAGGAGATGTGCATGTTCCTAAGAACTCTGTGAGAGAAGGAGGTGTGCCTAGTATTAATGATTTAGCTTGTGTTCTAGCCAAACCACTATATGTATGGCATGTTAGCTACCTGTATGTGACATATCAAAGTCATACAGTGGTGGGCTATATTATTAGCCATGCTCTTACATAAGTACCCACACATGCCATTAAATCATGCACGACGTGTTGTAACAATGACCCGCAAGTAAATTAATTGTTTTAGTACACCGTACAACGTAGATACTCATAACACACATTTACTTCTACGAGCACACGTACGTAAACTCTACCCACGTACAAATACTAGTCTAATTTACGGGTTTACGATGAACCCGCCTGCTTGCATCCCAAAATTACCTCTATTTAATTCTTTGTAAATCAATGACATATGTATAAGAAAACATAAGAACACCAAAATACATACTTAAACAAATTATTATTTTTCTATATTATTACAGGCAAAATTAGCTCAAAATACTGTATTGCATTGCTACTGGTGCAGTTGTTTTCAACCTGACTGTAACTATGCACGTGTTTGTAAAAATAAGCAATATCATTGTTGGTTGGTTCGCGGGCGCCGATGAGGGCAAAAAAACACGAGCCGTTGGGGAATGATGGCCTTACTGGTATTTTACTAAGAAGAAGAGCTTCTCATGCAGCTCGTGGAAAACCCCGAACCCCGACCCCACCCCGTATACAGCGGCACCGCATCCCCGTGAGATTGACGGCCATAGATCACCTGTACTTTGAAGTAGGACCGACGAGGAGATTTTATTACCCTGATTCCTTAAAATTAAGCCCCATATTGGCCAGCAAAAGTGCTTGGCCTGGGGGTTCGAACTCAGGCCACCGGAGTGCCTCGGGTGAGCCAGAGCAAACTGAACTACGAGCCCTTGGCGCCGATGAGGGCAAGATTCAAAGTTGTTAAAAAAAGAGTATATATTCTGTAACAGTATTTCTATTTTCTATCCTATGTTTGTTGGAAATCATGCAAGCAAAACAAAGAGATTGTAATCTCTGAGTGAGTGAGAGAGAGAGAGAGAGAGAGAGCTTGTTTGTAGCCGTTACTTCGTGACCTATCCAACTCGTCCATTATCGTGTAAATTTTTCAATACAAAGGCTGGACCTTTTCAGGAAATAGTTTTCTTGAGTCACTTGCAATAAAAAAGTAATGGACATCTCAATCAAAGGCTTGTAATTAGTAAGATTTTGGTAAAGTGCGACATGCCTTTGAATTTTAGGACAGCTCATCACCACTTTTAAGCAGACGACACAACATGCAATTTTCTTTCTATAGTAGAATTCGAAGTGCTATATTCAAGGACATCTATACGTGTCCACCTTATATACGTCCGTGCCAAACTGATCTCCGCTGGAGTACAACAGATCAAACACTTGGGGTCACAAATTAATCACAATTTGAATTATTCCACATGTACAATAGGACGTCAAAACCAATACAATCTCGGTTATTGATGAACAAGCAACACTAATACAACTATACGAGCAACCTAGTATGTATGAAATACCAATACAACCATTAAAATTTGAGAACATCAATACAATACAACAAACATTGACTTCAAAATATAAATACAAGCGTAGTAGATGAAGAGCGGAGTGCGGCACGACTTGTTCTCTAATCTTGACGTACACCATTCGTGGCAGTGGATGGAGCACTAGACTGCTTGACCTGTCCTTTTCTTAGAAGAACTTGGAGCCTTTGCTCCAAGTAGCAAACGGCCATACCTATCATAGTTCTGACGAATGCATCCATGCAGTGGATCGAACGGCGCATAATCCGTGGAATCAGGGGAGGCAATCACGGGTTGATAAATATGGCGGAGCCCCGGCTGCTGCCATGGCCGCGCCACGCTTTAATTTCCTGCAACGCATCAACAGAACGATTAAGAAACAGGCAAATCCAGTAGACCAGCTTAAATCAGAGTCTAATCCGATCCTAAAAAGAAGCACACGCAGAGTCAAAGAAAGCTGGTATGAGGGGGGAAAAACTGGAGGAGTATTCCAAACTCCAAAGGGGAGAAAAGAGCACAAGCAGGAAGCTGGGAATCGACGGATCGAGGTGGGTGAGGTCGATCGGTCCGCTCCGAAGCCTCCGATCCGATCAACTTCTGGCGATGGCGGGCGGCGTCGACGACAGCCTTCATAGCTGCAGGACATGCAAAAGCAAAGCGGCCGGCCAGGCACGGGCAGCGGCGGCGGCGTGGACCTGAAACGGCGAGACGGCGGGCGACCGGCACGGCAGCAGAAGAAAACTAAGGCGACGAGTAGGGGTTAGGAGAACACTGACGGTGATGGATGGGGACGTGGGCAGCCGGAGAAGACGACGTTGGTGTTGCGGATCACTCGGGGCGGCGGCGAGGGAGGAGCACTCCCACACCCAGCGCGACGGCGGCGACGAGCCACACCGAGTAGGCGGCCAGCGCGGCGGGCCATGGCGCTGCTGCTCCGGACACGGTGACGTTGACGCAGGAGACGGCCGCGATGATGATGAGGAGCAACAGACACTGGTGGTCCATGATGCTCCTCGCTCGCGCTCTCTTGCCCGATCGGGCCTTCTTATAGGCTTTGGAAGCTTCGCGGAAGGAGATAGCCGCCGGGGTCGCCGACGGCGTTTACGTCGTCGTAAGAGCTAAAAGTACTATAATGAGCGACTAGCCGCCTCATATCTACGTGGAGGAGAGAGAAAGTAAAGAGAAGAAAAAAATAGGCGTCTCACGACACGCCCGCCGCGGCGGCGACTACGCCATGCACTTGCTGCAATTGGCTCCGCATGCAGCTATGCCTTAAATAGTAGTGGCCTCCACCACCATCGCTTGTGCGTTGTCGCCGGCAGTCGGCGAGTAGCCTACGAAACTATTAAACATGCTCTAAAAATGATCTGGAACCAACTTTTCAGCCATCCAAGCGGTTGGTGCTGTGAACGCTCCGCAGTCCCTAGTACAGTAGTACTCCCCGGCCGGAGCCCTTGTCTCCACGGAACCCGACACTATGGCGACATGCCGTGTCTGAGGAGAGCCGTGACACGTCAGAACGTTACAAAGCGCCAAAAGTCACGGTGTGACGCAACCGGTGAAGACGACCGACCAAAGAGTAGGAGGAGCTGGGCCTTGTTCGGCTGGCTGGTTGAACCAGCCAAAGAACAGTGTTTTCCTCTCACGTAAAAACCAAAGACCACCCGACCAACCCAACAACAATACTTTTTTTTCTCACAACAAATCAGCACCACCCAACCAAAGACCAGCCCGAACAAGGCCCCCGATTGGCATTGGCATGGCTCTGGCTCCCGCGCCATGACAAATTTCGAAAGTGACGACGATATATGCCTGCAAATAAATGATGATGATGAAGGCAATCTAATGATAACATCTATCAGCATCTTATGAACCCCTGCTGGTGTTACTGGAGCAGAAATGAAAAGCGATGATCAACAGTGATAATAAATTGATAATTCTGAAAATATGATATAACAGTTGAATAGTCTGCTGCCGAGCACACACCAATACAAGCAGCCTATATATATTTACAAAAAAGTACCAATACAAAGTTTTGAATTGAAAATACAAATGCAAGTTGAGTGGATGGACAGTGGAGGGCCTTGAGACTAGTAGTCATCTCTGCTAGCTAGATCTTGACGCCGCACCGGACGGATGCTTGTGCTTGACCTCTGGTTTTATTTGTTGGTAGAACTTTTGACCCGGGCGGCAGCCTCTCTCCCCCACCAACTCGATACAGCTGCTGGTCTACGACGCTCGCTCGCTCGCCCAATCGATCGGTTAGCTCGAGTTGGATCGAAGCTTCGCGGTAGCCGATCGACTCGCCGTGGGCACTTTGGTCGGCCAACTTTTCAGCCGTCCAAACGGGTCGCGAACTGTGCAAAACCGTACGTGACCAATTCATCGGATAAGCTCTCTGATTCATCAGAGTTCACAAAAGTCGTGAAGCTGAGCCTGCAGATTGTTTTTTTCTTCATTCATGTCGTCATGGTGTGTCCTTGCGAGTACTAGGCTGAAGAATACCCCTCCTGCCACATTTTTTTTTTCGAAAGCGTACCGTTGGCACGTATTATATTAAGGAAAATTAGAGTTTTTACATCGCCGCACACCTTAGCCAAAAGAATTGGCCGAAGCATACGAAAACACACGCACAAGAATCACCGGCTTCAACGGTGACGCGATACTTGTGTACTAAAAAAGTAAAACTAGTGCGCCGACGAAGGAACTAGTCTTGCGCGACGAAGGAGGCCGACCGGGCGTGTCCGCGTCTATGGCTCCAGATCTGATCTCCCACCGGTGCCGCCAACGCACCAGCCCGCAGCATGGGGAAGATCTCACGCAGCCGTTGTGGTTTGCCGGAGAACCGGGCGTCGCCAAAGTGCATCCGAACTTGCTCTTTAGCTCGGGGGGCTGGAGTGCTTGACGCCGTGTCGGCCGGGCGTCCTCAAGCTTGCCGAAAGCACCAACAACGCCTTCCGCTCAGGATCTGGATCACGCTTCTCACGCTTCCCCGCGACCCGGGCACGCCGCACGGCCCACTCATCATCAGTGATCCTGCCTCCTGCCACATTTGATCTGACTTGAATTTCTAAGCATTATAGTATTTTCCATATTTGCTGCTTCCGTTGCAACGTGCTTCGTACTAGAGGCAGTCACCTAGCATTACTATGTAAGCTATTTTTTTTTCACAAAAACGCGCTTTGCAATTGGTTGGTCGACGGTCTACGAGGTAGTGCCATCTCAACAGTAAACAATTCCTGAACATCTATCCCAAGCTCAGCACTCGTTTGATTTGGGGCGTGCAGTATCGTGAAATTTAAATGTCTGATATTTATAGGGAGCAATTTTGAGAAATACAGTAGTATGTACCGGTTCTCAAATGTTTGTTGAAAAGGAATGTTGGTTGTGACGTGTCTTTTTTTTTTTTTCGATAAGGTTGTGACGTGTCTTGTGGTGTCTGTGTACCGACGCAACGCAACGTCAGTCAGAAGAGGCGGCTGGCCGGCCTTGTGGCGGCCGGTACACACTACACACACCTGCTGCCTACTGCCTGGGGACCCTGGAGACGTACTAGTGGAGAGTAGAGACGTACTCCCTCTGTCCCAGTTCGTCGTTTTTTTGATTTTTTGAACTTCATGTTTGACCATCCATCTTATTCAAAATATTTATATAAATAATAAAATAAATTAATCAATATTCAAGTATCTTTATTGATAAAATAAGTTATAAAAAATAAATTATATTTGTGTAAAAAAATTGAATAAGGCGAATGATAAAAAAATGATGGCGCGGAATTCAGGATGACAAACTCAATGGGACGGAGGGAGTATACTACGTATAAGTAGGAAAGGACTGCACCATGGTGTGGCACGCTACAGCAACAGCAGCCGCAAAGTGGCAACCCACTCGAACGCCCCGCAATTTGCCTGCACATGTCTGTCATGCATACAGGTACTGTATGCCCGCGCGTGATGGTTGGCATGGTTTCGACCGACGATCCAACCGCAGAGTGGCACCATGCGCTTTTTGACGCGGATGAACTCATGACGGAAAAGCGCACCAAAATCAACGACATGGCCGGTGCCACTTGCAACAATTCAAGCCATCAAGGGCGAGCTGCTTGCTGGGCACGGCAGCAGGCGCGGCCGACCAAGTATATTATTAGTATTATATTACAGCAGCAGTAGTTGGCCAAAACAGAACGGCTTCGTGGTCAGTCGACACGTACAGCTAATGATCGGATGGCCGGCCGGCCGATCGATCGAGAACGACGACGAGGTGCCGGGAGTGCCACTGCACTGCATGCTTTGTGTGCTAGCTAGCTGTCATAGCTTCGCGGGCCCGCGCCCACTGCAACACAGGGCTGGCTTGGTCCGTCGTACGTCGTCGTCCTCCTCTCCCGGCAGCCATATATCGTCGAACGTCGATGTATCGATCCTACCACACGTACGTACGTGTCCCCGTCGTGAGCGCCGTGCTGTGTCTTTCGAGGCCGGCGTGCGAAATTTGTGGCGGCGCATGCTAGCTTGTTCCTGGTCCTCGTCGTCGTCGTCGGACGGTGCACATGCACAGTATGCCTTAGCTTCGCAGGAATAGGATGGATACGATGATAAGATAGACGGACTACCTCTACTCGCAAAAGTCGTCGTTTCGTACGCCATTCCCTGTAATCATGTCGACACATTTTGACACACATTTTGACACGGTCATACATATACATAGTGATTAGTGGACAAATTCCCTGCAAATTTTATATATACACACATATATATATATTTTTAGAAAGGACGGCAAAAGCTTTGCCGCGATTTCTATTAGACGAAAAAAGGAAAAGGCAAGTGCCAGCCCGGTTTTTTGACCGGAAACCGGGCCAGGAAAACCATACAAATGTGGAGGTGCACCTACTTCACCCGCACACCTAGGTACTAAATCAACTCAACTCGCGCCACGAATAGCGCCCACTCAACTCAACTTAGGGGGAGTGTTCCACTCCACCTACCACTTATTTCAACAACTCTCACAACTGTGATCCACCTAAACAACTCGACTAACAGCCACGCGGATGGAAACAAGATAAACAAGTAAGCCCCACTCGGTTGAATTAGGTCATCAACACGAGGATCCATCATCGCCACTTTCGGTCGGATTGGGACGCCGACACGAGGCAACACGAAGAAAGGCACCAAAAGAAAACAAAACACACTCAACACTACGCCACCACACCACCACCACCGGGAGGGGGAGCCGAAAGGAAGCCGCCGAAAACCGCGCGCCGTCACCAACGTATGAGCCGCTGCCCGCCGCAAGCCCGAGTAGCTACCTGAAAACTCCCTCACCACGGACTGTCCTCCTCAAGCTGCACACCCACGATCGCCGATCCCCCGGCTCAACTTTGCATCGCCAGAAACTCTCGTCCACGGCACCATTGAGAACCATCGATCCCGGCTACTCCGTGTGGGGGGGCCTCGCCTCACCCAACGCCTCACTCCACTTCCCAGGACTCGATATCCGAAACCGCTCCAAGAGCACCACCTCCCCCAGCCAAGACCGAGATCACCACCACCACGCGCCAACTCAAGATCTCCAGCCACATGGCCCTCTGCACCTCCCCGCCAACACGGACCAAGTGCTCCCCAGGCAACGCACCGGGCCGCAACACCACCCGGTGACCACCACCACCGCCACGAGTCGAGAGGGTTCCCGGATCGCGGCGCCTCCAAGGAGGGCACGACGCCGATGGTGCCGTCGTCGCACGTCCGTAATGAACTGGGTTTTCACCACGGGAACCCATGCTGCAAGGAACGACAGCCCTCAATGGTGCCCCCAACGGGGAGAACGACGACACGAAGCCGCCGCCACCATTGCCACCGACCAAGCGGCAGTAAAGGCTTTCGCCTGCCACCATTCCTGCCGCGACGCTCTCAATCATGCCAACGAACGACCCGTCAAAACCGCTGCGTCGCGTCTTCCCGGAAGAAGCCCGACACCGCCTGAGGCGCCACCACGACACCGCCCGGCAAGCATCTGCAGCCCCGGTCCCCACCACCATGGTGGCGCCCGTACCAGAAACGCCGACGAGGGAGTAGAAGAAGCGTATCACCATCATGCCACCGGGTTGCCAGCACGCTAGAACGCCCGGCTCCACCAGCTCCCGGCCGCCATGGCCCGATTCCGGCAGAGCCGGGCGGCACATACGCCAGCATCACCGCCGTCGCAGCCCGCCCACGCCGCCTCCCCGCACCACCACCATGAGCCGCCACCGCCGCCGTCCACCGCGCCGATCGCCGCAGATGCCGTCCGAGGCTGACCACCACAGCCGTGCGTCGCCGCCGACACCGACGGCCGCCCCCCACGCACCGGCATGCCCCCACCGTGCAGCCCCCAGGATCCGCGAAGGGGAGGGGCGGATCCGCGGCCAACGCCCGCGCCGCCCCGGGAGGCGGCCCACGGCGAGCCCCCCGCCGGGAACCGTGACGGCCGCGCCCGCCAAAATCCGCCCGGGGAGGGAGGAGAAGGCCACGCCGCCGCCGTCCTCACGGGCGCGCGAGGCCCGGCGGCCCGCTCAGGCGGGCGGCGCGGCGGGAGAGGTCCGGGGAAGGGGCGGCGGCGGCCTAGGGTTTGGCAGCCCCCTTACGCCAGCGGCGAGCGACGCGAGGCGCGTGGGTCGAAGTGCATTATACACATATATATAAAAATGTAATTTTACAGCATGTTGAGTTCATGGCATTTCCAGCGGAGTGGAAGGACCATCACTCTTTGATTGACTATGTTTTCGTGTGATTTGGGCGGCTACAAAACAACCGGTTGTTGGCCATTTGGGAAGGTGTCTGATGGGATGACATCACCATCCGTGTTCTCGGGGCTTCCCCAACGCGAATACATGGCGTGCTGCCCTAAGTTCCATGTCACCATCGTGCATCCATGTCACTTGGTTGTTAGCTTCGCGAGCTCCGAGAGCAGCCTGCAGAAGTTTACATACTCCTCATCGACAAAAGGCTCAAGCAACACTTGTGGCTCGCGGCTGGAGAGAAAAGATACCCGCCCCGGCGTCGCTGCTCCTCTCCTGTATGTCCCCGCACGGTACTCAAAGTTGGCTGTGTGTGTCGAGATAGAGGATTCATTGCATTGGAAAATTTGATAGCTTCCGTGCTGCTCCATTGACATGGTCATTCTTTTTTGTTTGAGACAGTAAGCTATAGCCGCCTCAGTTGGCCGTGCCCTCACAAGGCTTGTAAAAGCCGTGAGTCTTGGCGGCTGTCGGACGGGACGACGCAAGCGCCACTTGCATCTCTGTCGCCCTCAAGGCTAATGACCGTGACCATGCAGTCCGATTGCTTGTTGCTAGTGACCGAGAAGTGTTTGTTCCGTTTTCGTTAATTTGTTTAATTACACGTCAGCTCTAGTGCTAGTCTAATTAAGTGGCTCAAATCATCTGCCGGCAATATAGCCAGTAATCAAGAGCATTGCTCTCTCGATCATCCAGCAGACCAGCATGTTGTAAACTTGCGAGATTAACAAAGGAGAAGCCCATGCCTCTGTTCAGTAGCTGCAATATAATCAAGCCGCGCAGTAACAACAATAAAAGGGACCATTTATATTGCCTCTTGCAAAAACTAAAGAGGTAACAAGAGCGGGATACAGTGATACACAGAGCAGGATACCATGTCTCTGTTCATGGTATGCATGTGTGGGTGGCCCGAATCCCAAGGTGCTTATGCTTCAGGCTCTCAGCCGTGCCCGTGACGGCGGAGCGGGGGGGAAAGGCGGCGACGAGCCAAAGGACGAATGCCGCAAAGGTGAGGCGAGGCTCGCCGGCGTTGGTGCAGGCCACGGCCGCCACGACCATGAGCAGGAACCGCACCTGCGCCGCCGCTGCCGCTGCCGGCGGTGGGTTCATGTCGCCGAGCGGTGGTGCGGTGCCTGCTGGCTGGAGGCTACTGTACGTTGGTGGAGGGAAGGGACAATGGGAGAGGTGCTGCTCCTCGAGTACTCTATATAAAGCACTTTGTACTCCTACGTGTCCTTTTGGGAAGAGGTAGAGCTTCTTGACCTTGACCGACGCCCAGATGAGTTATTATTTGTCACTGTAAATGTGTCCTTTTGCGATGGATCCAGGTACCCACGCGCGCGATGGTTGACTCATCCCGTGCTGCACTGGACGCGATCCATAGACGTGCCATCGGTGCGCTTTTTTGACGCGCCCTGCGGAGGGCGACGACCACGACAACACGTACGTGAGACAAGGCATAACCTTTTTCTCACTTTCTCTTCATCACATCACATTAAATACATCAAAACACATATGTTTGAGTATTAAATATAGGTAAAAAAATAACTACTTATTACACAGTTTAGATGTACATTGCGAGGCGATTCTTTTGAGCCTATTTACTCCATGGTAGGATGATATTTACCACTAACAAACGAAACATGCTTCAGATTATGCGATGTGACATTCGGTTCCAAATATTTGCCATCTAAACAAGGCCCAAAATCAACGATGGCCGGTGCCACTTGCATGCAAATGACGAGGCTTGCCGGGCACGATAGGGGCGACGTAGCAGTAGTTGGCCAACACGGAGAACGCCGTCGTCGCCGCGGCGGTTGCTCACACAGGCAATGACCACGGGGCGATGTCGACGACGACCAGGAGGAGGTGCCGGTAGTGCCCCCGCAACATGCCTAGAGCATCTCCAGCCAGGACCTCAAATTGGGTCCTTAAATTTTTATCTCTACAACATAAAAAGAACAAGACGTGGACATTTTATGGTGCCACTTTTGGTTTCGCTCTCGCCCACCCCCGACCGCCATGCCAAACAAAACCCACACACTATTAACGTGGTCCACCCAAAAAAAGGAAAGAAAAATCGGTCATTAATCATGCATGCATGGCTAACGCCTCCCGCATTTCTTTTTTTGCGACAAATTTAGAAGAAAAGAAAAATCGATCGGTTATTAATCATGCATGCATGACTAACGTCTCCTTCCACTTTCCTTTTCTTGCATCAAATTTAGAAGGAAAGAAAAAAAATCGATCGGTTATTAATCATGCATGCATGGCTAAGGGCTCCTTCCCTTTTCCTTTTCTTGCATCAAATTCAAAAGGAAAGGAAAAATTGATCGGTCATTAATCATGCATGCATGGCTAACGCCTCTTTCCCCTTTCCTTTCTTGCGACAAATTCAAAAGGAAATAAAAAATTATCGATGATTAATCATGTATTCATAGCTAACGCCTCCTTCCCCTTCCCTTTTCTTGGGGCAAATTCAAAAGGGAAAAAATCAATCCGCCATTAATCATGCATGCATGGCTAACACGAAATTCTCTCTTATCTTTTCCCCTGTAAATGGAAACACATAGTCGTGGACATTCCATCTCTTATGCAAACGTCGTAGACTGCCGAAAGCCAGCCCGAATTAATCATGTTCTTTCCAAATCGGATTCACGACCAAAGCAATAAAAAATCTCTCGCATGAAAGTTTCCTATCCATCCTATGCCCCGTGTGCAAACGAACGCACATGCCGCCCGGCTCCACTACCCTCCCCACCGGTGCCCTCAACGCAGACGAGGCGCCCCCATCGCGGTTGTCGCCGACGCCTGCGGTCCTAGCTCGGCTGCCCTCCAATGTTGGGACTTCCTCAAAGTCGCCCGACCGTTCGGACGTCGCGGCCTCCCTCGGTGCGCCACGTCAAGGACCCGCTGACCTACAACGTTGAGACCCCCTTAGTACCGCCCCGATGTCCCTATCCACGCCGACCGGCGCCTTCTCCTGGCCGACGCCCTTTGCACCGCCTCGGCTAGCTCCGCCCCGCTGCCCACCGCGGTCGTCCACGGACGTCGCGCCGCCGCCGGCTGGCGTGCTCGCTGGCCTCGGCGCACCCTCGCGGTCCTCGGCGTGGCGAGCTCTGTCTGGCCGGGCATCGTGGGCGAATGGACCGACTCCGCCCGGACGCCACCACGTCGCCGTGCCGCGACCGCTACTGGACGCCACCACGAGGGTCTACACGCACCTTTTAATTTCACAAAGATTGTTATCTTTTCATGCGATCTATGCGTTTTTTATATAAAATTTAGTTACCCCGTAGCAACGCACGGGTACGATACTAGTTTACATGCTAAGCTAAAAATATTAGGGGCCTAAACCGACATGCAACTCCAGTGAGACAAATAGGCCAGCACCCTAACTCCGGTGGGACCCGTCTGCCAGCAAAAAAAAAAGAAACCGTAGTGTCTGCTTCTCCACAAAAAGGACTCGTGCGCCGCGGAGACGGCGACGCTGCGCCGTCGTTAATCACGCCCATGTCCGGGCGGTGGTGCGAGGAAGTGGTGGCATCGCCATGCCCGCAGCGGGTCGCATCGCCCCACGATCGGCGTGCACGGGCGTCCCCCGAGCCCGCCCGGCATGAATCTTCCCCGCCGACGGCAACGATGTCCACGGAAATCAAAGAGAAACCCCAAGTCCGATCTCTCCGGCGCCCGATTCGTTTTGCCACCTTCCAAATTCTCCACCGCGATTTGAGTAAGCACCGGGCTGGGCCGGCTGGCGGGTTGCGATCTATCTCGCGGCGTCGAGCATCTCACGGCAACAAAGAACGCGGCACTCGGCCTCCTCACGGGCGGCGGCCGCGGCATGGCTGACGGAGTCATGCGAGAGGCGCGCGGTGACGTGGACCCCGCGTCGTCGCCCCGAGCGGGCGATGACTTGGCGTTGGCGCAAAGGGAGATGGGCCTGCCTCGCCGGCGTTGGCGTAGGGCGGGCAGACAAAATCTGCCGCGGGGGACGATTCGGAGAGGTGCCGCCGGTGCCTTCCTCTTCGCTTGAGCCCCGCCCGCCGTGGACGCCGCCGCCATCACCCGCCGGAGCCGCCTTTGGCCCACTCGCCCAGGCCGGAGCGGCGGGAGGCATGACCGCTGGTACGCGACGCCAGCGGTGGGACGCGGCGTGATCTGCCCACCAGGCACCCACACCCCCACCACCCACCGCCCCGCTCGACCACGGAGCGCCGTAACTTGCCGGGCCATCGCCGGGAATCGCCTTTGACCAGCCCACGAATCGAGCCTCCCCAGCGGCGAGGACGCCGTGGCGGAGACGGCAGCGTGTGCGTGATGTGCATGATGGAGACCGGCTGCAGCTTCTTGGGGGCGCCTCCCATCTCACGGCGGCGCTTCTTGGGGCGCCTCCCGGCGGGCCCGGCGTCGCCCTGGCGGGGTTTGTTGGTGCAGGACCACGGCGGCGGCGCCACGGATCCGCAACCCGGCTACTGCAGCAGGCGGCGGTGGCGGTCCCGGCTTCGGCGGCGAGGTTTGAGATTAGAATTTGATGAGGGGGCATGAAAAATGAGGGCCTGTTTAAGGGCTTTACTGAGTTTATTATTTTGTCAAAAGATTCAAAACCCTTTAAATTTAGGGTAGGAGGTTAGATAGGGGTTGGTTGGAGATGCTCTTAGCTTCGCGCTCTGCCAGCCGGCTACTGCAGCACACAGGTCTCGGTCGTCGTCCTCCTGGCGGCCGCCATCGGTGATCGACCGACAGATGGACCCTACCACACGAGTCACTGTTGCCGCGCGCTGTGCTGTCTCCCTATGCAGATGCATGCCGGCTGGCCGGCCAACTTGCATTGCATGCACATCTCCATCCGACCCGATCCCGTCAGCCGCGAGACGAATCATCTGCAATTTCGTGCCGACACGCCCACCCATGGGCGGCGGACTTGCAGCGACGTACAGGTACAGGTCGTCGTCCACGCGGCGGCGGACCGCCTGGTTGGCTGCGCCGCCGGCCGGCGGGCGTATCAGTTACTACACTATATTATTACCAGCTCATAGATAATGACCAGGCCCGTAGACCTGGAGTATATGGACATGCATGATGCATACCACACATATGCAACGCATGCCATAATCTTCATTAGCCTACTCAGTACAGTACTTGTTCGACAAAAACAAAAAAATGTCATAACCCAAACAAAATATTTATAACTCGTGAAAATATATCTAGAACTGAAGCTTGCAGAAATTAGATTTACCTCTAAGAAAATCGAAAATAAAAATATCATCAAGAAATTTTGCAAAACATTCTAATCCATGTCTAAGTGCATTTTAAGAACTTTTCGTGGATGTATGAATTTATGTTGCAGTCATGTTGGTTGCACTCATTATTTTTGGTGTGGAAATTTCAAAAACACGTATAGGCAGTGGGAAAATGTTTTGGAAAAAAAAAAAACTTGTATATATATTTTTTTCTCTTTTTTTAGAAGTCAATCTAAATTTGTAGCGTTTCAAGATATGTTTTCATGAATCTAAATGCGTTATTTAAGTTTCTTGTGTCCCAGTCTGTCCTTAAGATTTTTATTGAATTTTTTAGAAGGTTATAAAGATGTTTTTGTGGTTTTTTTTAACACCATAAGGCAAGCTTTTATTGATCATAAAGAATAGTTACATCATGTGCAGTTGCACTCAAAATAAAATCTGGAGTTTCATCTAACCAAGTACAAGATGCTTGAGACATAAAAGCTTGCCTGGATAATCTATGAGCAACCTTATTAGCCTCACGATCACCATGCTTAATTGAAATTTCAGCAAAATCACGCCACATTCTCATACAGTCCTCATAGATTGCCGCCGCCGGGGTAGCCGAGAAGCCTTCGTCTTGCATTCCTGACACCACTTCAAGGCAATCAGTTTGGCATACAATTCTGTTAATGCCAATGCTTTGAGCCAAGCTTAATCCTTCATGCAAGGCCCAGACCTCCGCCATATGAGCATCGAACACATGAGGCAAAAATTTATTTGAAGCAGCTATAACACCTCCATAGGCTATTCACCCCCTCTAGCCATCTAGGACCTTACACCGAGCTTGAACCCGCATGGCGCGATGGAGCGGCGTGCTCCGTTGCTCGTCCCAGGAGCTTGGTCATTGGTTGGGCCAGGCTGTGCCTGGACTCTCACCTTGGATCGGGCCAGATTCACGGTATCCTGAATATCGATCCTCCACAATACAGGTTTAGATTTACCAAAAAAGTACACTATAATATTGAATTTTTCACCTAATTTAAAAATCATTAAAAAATTGTAAACTTTTTAAAAACTTGACTTAATATATTCAGCAACTAAAATAATTAACATAAATAAACTAACATAGATGTAAGAAATGTTGTGTGAATTCTTGTATTCTTGTAAAGCATATGGTGGTACCTTTAATTTTTCAAATTTGCATTTGAATTTGAATTCAAAACATTTCAAAATACATTTTACTACTAAAAAGAAGGAAAAGCAATCGTCCACCCCACTAATGAGTCTGTCCGGCTTCTAATCACTCGCTAAAATAGTTAACCGCAGCCACGCCGCATGCCGTCCGGGCGCTTCGTGCCTTCGCCACAACTCCAGCCGGTTGCTTCCTCAGAACCCAGCGTCGAGCTTCCCCACCGCAGCCCCCGCCCGTCGTGCCCAGAGGCCGCCGCGCCGCCGCCGTTCGATCTGAACGTGCCGGACCCGGCGGCCGACGAGATGGACTGGCGCTGCGACACGCTGCTGCACCCAGCCGCCACAGATGCCACCGCCGCGAAGTGCGAACCAACCGCGAGCACTCCCGGCCCCCACCCCAAACTGGTACAATAGGATCCTGCTGCTCGCTTCGTGTGGCTGATGATGATGATCTGGCGGAGCAATGAGTGCCTACCCGCTCAACAAGTGCTATCGTGCTATCTCTCTCCATAGAAATTTTTAATCTTATTTTTTTGGCACTGCTTCTTTTGTCTCTCTCTCTTTTTTTACCACTGCCAAGATTCGGTAATACTCTTTGTGATAAACTGATAATGTGAATAACTCATCATGTAATCCGTGGAAGGGAACCTGTTATTGCAAAACATTCCTGCTGTGTTATCTGTAGCAGCATTATGTATGCGAGTATGTGACCACGGCCTCTTTTATTCTTGCTGTAATTCTCAAGATAATGGAATTAAGAGAACATTTACAGACACCTTTGCTTCTGTTTATCGGCAGCTCATGGCTGCTGCTTTGATTCTGTAATTGTGTGCCCTGTCCTTCAGGAGCAGAGCTGTAGAAATTTTGAAGTGGCCATAACAACATCGTTATGCTTACAACCCTAATTCAGGAATCACTGAATCAGGATTACCATCTTCAGTTCAAAGCTAGCTGAAAGCATCTGATCTGATCCCTGCTGGGAAGAGCATTCTAGCAGGCAGAAGTTTTGAAGTGAAGCGCAGCCACAGACATACATATGTATGCCTCTAATTTAGGAATCAGCATTGGTAGGATACCATCTTCAGTTTAAAGCCAACTGAAAACTGTTGTAAAAAAGAACCAGCTGAAAACATTTGATCTGATCCTGCTGGGAGGCATTGCAGCACTCTCCTGGGTAAATAAGGTAGAAGGCTCAATGCCAGCCAGACTTCTAGGAGATTCATATGCACCAAATAGGAGCAAGTTCATCACCAACTTGATGCAACAGGTTTCAGCGTCAGTGCGGTGTTGCTGATATTCAAAGGACATTGACAGTTCTGAGGGAGAAATGGATAAGGGTGGAGAAGATTAAATCCCTTGGTTCCACACTATGGGATCAAGCTACTATGACTATAAAGCATATGAGAAATTACCAACAGTATGCCATACGGTGCCCTTGCTTTGAAATTTGCTAGCTCTAAGAGTGTAGACCCTACTTATGTCTATGATCTTTCTTGGTCTTTTCAGTATGATGCCACTATTAACTGTCATGGCTGAACTTGTTTGTTTTCTTTTCAATGAAGGATCACCTAAATGACTCAAGATTGTTGAATTGGACTATTTAGGATTATGATAGGCTTTAGGATTATGATAGGCTTTATTTTGTCTCCAGCAATGAATTTGATCCGTCGGCAACTGGATTTCAGTTTTTTTTTTTTTTTTTTTTTTTTTTGATAAAACAACTGGATTTCAGTTTGAAAGGGGCCAAAACAATTGTTTGAGGAATAAACTTTCAAGCAACATTACTGAAATTAGGAATGTTTTGCCTAAATTCTAAAGTTTCCTTGCACAGTGGATGTCTTATAGTGATCAGACTTCAAGATGATGATTTGGTCATTAGTGGGAGCTTGCGTTATACCAGAAGATTTGGCTATTTCAGTCTCCCATGCATTAAGTCAGAAGATATGCATTATATTCAGATATGGACATCATTGTTGCGAACATTACATTTTTATTTTGTAAGTATAACACACATTGAAACGTAAATTAATGTGGCATCATTTTGTTCCCGTTGCAACGCACGGGGCATGTGCCTAGTATACTATGAGATCTGGGAAAAAGAAAAGGGAAAAACCACCTAGGCTCAAACCTGTTCCTCCCTCCTTTCCCCCTCGGCCCGGCAGCAGCAGCCCATCACCCCTCCTCCCTTTACTCTGTGTGGGCCGGCCCAGCGGGCGCCTCCCTCTCCCCTATCAACTACAGATAGTGGTCTATCAACTACAGATAGTCAATCAAGCACAGATTCAGATAGTGATCAATCAAGCAGTCATTCTCAAAATGATAAGGGGGATCCTAAGGAGATAAATCGGAAAAGTAGTCCTATAAGTAAAATCAAACATAGCGTCAAAACTATAATTGCAGTATGACGCGAGGACACGCCTGCTCCCTGCTGTCTGGAGGAACGTACGAGTACAGAGTAGTGCGCCAGGGATACACGTCACAGTGACAGTATGTGGTGTGGTGGTAGTGAACTAGTAGTGATTACAGTTGAATCAGGGGTGAGATGAGTGGTTTCAGTCTCAATTTGTTTGCTAATGCAACGGTATCAGGTTTCGTTAGACTCAGACAAAAAAGATCGGGTAAGTTTCTTGGCCACGATCCAGACCAAGAACACACCACACCGCGGCGATCATCTGTAGCAGGCCAAGCGCCCAGAGTGGCTGGAAAGGAACATCCGCCGCACCCAAGCACAATGCAATGTGCAGTAGAAAAATCCTCATATGCGTACTATTATTCAATCTAAGCAATGTACTTTATCGATCATCCCTTAATATATAAACGTAGCTAAATAGCTGAAATACGACAAAGCAATGGTACGGGGACTCCAGCGGTAGCAAACAAGTGCCAAAAATTAACCGTACATTCTCCCTAGACAGCCACAGGTTGTTGTTTTTTTTTTTTTTTTTTTATGGTAACGCATCGCACCTAGCCAGTCATGATGACTGACGTATTAGGAATGCGCTGCTACAAGCAGGATTACTGTTCATCATTCATGGGAACTTGGGAAGGCAAGTCAATCCTCAGTTCTGCTCATGGATTACTGCTCATATTACCGCAGATGCAGCAGGCAAATACTTGAGCTCGACACACAATAACTGGCTGCACAACTCGTGAACACGGTTAGATATATAGTGATGATGGTGGAAATTTCGCGGTCTCGTATTAGAATCCAGTAAATTTCATTACGTACTTACCATGCCACTTACCATACATTCAAATTCCTGTCCTTAATTTCTTCCCCACTCCACATTTTGTTCAAGAGTTAGCTAGCTCGGTGACAGAGTGACAAAATGAAAATCCATAGGAAGCAAAAAAAACATGCATAGGAAAAGAAACAGGAAGATAGCTATCAAAACATGCAAAAATGTGGGTGCAAAAACAACTTAACAAGCCGTCATTGTTGAACTGAAAAGTGTCAACCTTTTAGTACTAACCATTCTTGAGACCATTTAGCTATATATGGAATCATGCTGCAGCTGGTGCATTCTTTGCTACACCAAAAAAACAAAACTGTGATAATCATCCTTTGCTACACCAAAAAAACAAAACTGTGATAATCATTAAAAAAACATAAATATGCAATAACACACCATATATGTATGATGGTTAGGTAGGGAATATTAATTTGCTCACCAGGCTGACTTAAGAAACAAAACTTTTACTAACCAGTCTGACATATGATTAGTTGTTTGCTATTAACACTAGTGCTGCAAAGTTCATTATTGCTAGTTTGCTAATAGAGGAATATTTTGGCATTCACACTTCGACTTCATGTAGTATCGTACTAGAGTTATCATTCATGCATGTATGTTGGAAATGTACTGCTAGTTCTAAAAGGAAATTAGTTGGGTGTACTTGAGTACACATGAAGAAATAGAAAACTTTAAAACATGAGTTGCATCACTCTAGCAATGCAAGTGTGGCTAGCTAGGCACTTTGGTAATTATAGTCTCGTATGAACATATGCAGGAGACCTTTCTAAGACTACTTCTGAATCACGGTAAAATATATAATGCTATCTCAGATGCATTTTGTTTTAGAGCTAACCTAGTAATGTATAATGACTGTAGACTTGTGTAGTTCGAAGTAGTTTAATGGTTGATTAACATTTGGTTAGCAACAAATGAGAATATGCAGTGTCGTTTGAATCTTACACTACTACCTAAGCAGTCTTTGAATTTTGATGCATTTGGTTTTTTTTGCGATCATGCCTAAACCCTCGGCGCGTTTTTCATATTCTGATGCATTGTACCGTGTGCATGGAAAATATATACTAATGCATGATTGAATGTCTGCTACATACACATTCTGTACTGTAATCAGCTGCAGCACTAACATCATGTGTTCATCTAGTTTGAGAAAAGGAAAACAGAAATTAACATTTCAGATTCATGCATGCAATTCTCCATGCATCGATCGTGTTGCTAGCAGCTAGCTTGGAAGCTGGAGCATGCAAAATGTGGGTTCTAGAAAGAAGACTAAATATAGGAGCAATAATGAACCAAAACTCAAACTAAATGGGGGCACATTTTACTAACCTGCTTTATTTGAGACAAAAAAGCATCATATGATCAGTCTTGGTGCTGCACATATAGATGCCTATAGCCTATGATTCATGGGTCCTTTTCTGCATCATTGATCATCCATCAGCTGCAAGCATGCGATATTCTTCTGCCAGTATATTGCTAGAAGCCTAGAACACTTCACATTTATTCATACGTCGAAACACCAGCATTTGGACATTGTTTCAACTCTATTATTTTATACCCTTCATTTCCAGCAAGAAACACCAGCAGAGATTAAACAGCAGTACTCTCAGTGGGGCCGGGGTTGATAAAAAAATGCATGTCAATCAAGCAAAATAAGAAACGCAGTATTACCTAGCATGGCATGCGTATTCACATGCATTACAACTGATCATCACAGATAAAACAACAGGACAGGCAGCTTGCACAAAATCCACAGCAGTTCCAGAGGTTACAAAAGGGTTTAGCAGCATACTCATAAGAGCAATCCGAACAATAATCCATACATTACGTACACACAATACTACATATATATCACACACAAGTACACAACACAAGGCAGTTCTCCAACAAGCACGAAGAGAGAAGACCAAACAAAACAAAGTATATATGGCGACTTTGTTGGGGGTTTCTGAATTTCGATTGCTCGATTGGGTGCCTCGTCTGGTCCTAGAACATGTCCTCGAGGCGAGCCGCCACCGTCTCCAGCCAGGGCAGATCCACAGGCGCCATGGAGAGCAGGAGCAGGAGCACGGCAGCCATGAGGAGGAGAAAGTATACCATGACGTGATCTGGGTTTGCTTGGAGCGTGGGCACGGTGGTGGATATGATCCCAGCAACGCCCCAGGCTGCGAGGTGGAAGGCGGCTCCGAAGCGGCGGTTGCGGAGGTTGAGGTTGGGAAAGCCGCCGCCGGCGGCGCGACGAGCGGCGGCCGCTACGCCGGCGGCGAGTGGGGCAGGAACGTCGTCGTGGTGGTTGCTCATCGCTGTGTTAGTTCGCAATTTCAGCTGATTAATTTCGGGATCGGTCCAAACTAACTGGATTGAGTGGAAGAGGGAGATGGGAAGAGCATGTACATGCTGCTGCACTGCTGTACGTGAACCAGAAGCTGGAAGAAGAGGAGGGTGTGCTCACCGGCGATGGGGCGGACGGAGGGATCGGGGGATGGGCCAGCCGCGTGGAGGAGGGTTCCGGGTTCCCGACCGCCGAGTTGGATCGGAGGACCCGAGGCCACCGCCACCTGTTGTGATGAAGGGCGCGCGGCTGACGACCTTACTTTTGGGGTGGTCCGGGTGGAAGGATGGAGGGAAGGTGGAGAGGAGGAAGGAGAAGATGCTCGTGGTGCGGTGCGTGCGCGCAGCCTGTGTCGAAAACGCAATGAAACAGTCGGGCGGGCGGCGGTGCAAGTGTCAAGGAACGGCGATGGACGGATGCGATCAGCCCAAAATGCTGGGTGGACGGCTCCTGATCGAGGTGAACCGCGGCCATGTGGGAGGATGATGCAAGCGAAACGGCCTTGGTCTTTTGGGCCGGTGCCATCTTAGGAGCTAACCCTTTAAAAAGGGGATGGATTAGGCCCAAGTTTTTCAGAATGGGCCGTTGGCGTTGCAGGCCTATGGGCTATGCACTGCAGCCTGCAGATCGGTTTGGTCGTTTCGTTTGGAGTTTGGACTGTTTCTGTATAACAACAACCAACAAAAAAAAAAAAAAAAAAGGTTTGGACGAGGGTGTTTCGGAAATTCATTTGATTTTATACTCTTCCAAAATACAAATTTCTCGAAAAAAAAAAAATCATGTCCGTCACCAGATCCGTCCCGAACATGATACAAACACAACTCCAGAGACAAACGAACGTGAATGTATAGGGATTCATAGTCGAAATAAAGATTTACCAGAGAGCTATAGCAAAAGCTCACAGGTTTTCTTGTTTCATCTTCCTTATAAAGATCTCAACGAGCAAGATTAAGAAGAGGTCTCACAAAAAACATCACAGAAGAAAGAGCGACCAAACACTGCACTCAAGAACACCACCACCGAGAGATAAAGAGAGAGAGGCGTTTACCCGTCCACACAAAGCAGAGCAAGCTAGCTAGCTACAACTCCCATCGGCCCATGCATGACAGCCGGTCTGTTCGTCGACGATGAAAGGCCGGCAAGTTGCAAACGGCGGCGACGCCTGGCCATCCGGATCTGGGGCTGCGCATCTCATCTCACCTCACCAGTCACCACCACGGCGATGAAGATGGGAGAAGCACCGAGACGAAGACGACTATGCTTGCTGGGTCTCTAATGGCCTGTCCTGACCTGGGTGTATGCGTATACCTACCGGCTACTGCTGACAGGCCAATGTTACTTATTAGCTAGCCTGTCTGTCTCTACTTGTTGTTTCTTTCTACATTGCTGTCCTTGACTAGCTAATTCAAGGGAGACCGTGACCTCTCAGCCAATGGGAGAGAAGAAGGGCCAGGCTGGCCAGCTGGATTGACTTAGACAATAACGCAAGTTGCTGTTCGTCGTCGTCTTCCATGAGGCGGGGCACGCGGCGAAAAACGAAGATCACATTCCAAAAATATATATGCCATATATTTTTTTTTTTTGCTACTGTTGATGTTGTGGGCCGAATCACACATTCGCACTTTCTGTATTTACTAGTCGGGCATTGGGCCATCAGTAATCCAAAAGAGAACGTAAAGTGAAATGGAGCATATACGATTGCAGCCCACAACAGCATTTCTCTCGTCTTTTTGTTTTTTTCTTTTATTTGGGGGTCACTAGATATGTCCCAACTGATTATTTACAACGTTTTCATTAATTCACCCATCTATTGTTGTTGTGATTGTATCAGTATTTGTGCTATTTTCTAATTTCTAGGAATATATATGGTGAACATGTGCAAAAGTGAATGAATTTCATCTTGTTTCCATTTACTTTTTAGTATATTAATACATATTTTTACCTAATCCAAGTGATTCCTTGTTTTTCTAAGAAAATATTAACCTTAACAAAGGCTTTGTAATTTTGGTGGTTGAATGATAACATAAACAAGAAGCTCAAGACGTCACCGAAATGAAGCCCATACGAAAGGACGTGAAGAAATCAACTCCAAGTACATAGGAGTGGTGATCATTAGAAAATGCACATGAGTTATCCGGTAGGTGGAGTCTGAATCAGCCGAGAAGGAAAGTTTTAAGGAGTACAAGGACCGAATAGCCAAACAGGAGAGTGAATTAGGTTCTAATATTTAAATCATTACAAAACCATCAAAAGATTTATTTTAATTAGAAAATATATGTTGTGAATATATAGAATGTCTAAATTTATTATGTATGCAATTTTTTTTTTTTTCAACCGAAATCAGAAAGGTGACCCAACCTTATTCCATTTAAAGGAAATGGAACCAAAATTATAGGAGTAATTTTGAGAAATCCTATGTACAGGGCCGGTTCTTGTGTGGAATATGTTTAGTCGCGGGAGTTGTTTTTTGGGGAGAAAAATAAATAATGTTTGTGAGCGGTGATGTGGTGTGTACCGAACGCAACGTCAGTTGCTTGGCACTAACGGATAATAGGCACAACCGTCAGATCGAAGTGGCGGCTGGCCGGCCTTGTGGATCGTATCCAGACCGAAAAACCGCGGCGATCGTCTGCACTATCGGTAGGAAGCTTGATTCGCCGGAAAGCGAAAAATCAAAACCACAACTGAGCTTGTGCCTACCCCATATCTCCTGGTGTTCATTTTGTTTTGAGAGCTGGAAAGACACAAATAGGCGCTGCACCAAGGACAAAGCAATGTGTAGAAAAATTCCGTATATTGTATTCAATTTGAGCAATATACATCCGTTAGTAAATGTAGCTAAATGTACACAAAGGACAAAGCAATGGTGACTCCTGACTCCGGCGATAGCAAACAAGTGCTAAAATGATCCATGTTCTCCCAAGCTATTCAGTCCTGCTAATGACAGAAAAGTTAGGAATAATGCTACATGGATTACTGTGCATCATATTCATTCGAAGGCTAGCCAATTCACAGTTCTGCTTCACGGCTTACTGTTCATCCTTACTGCGAGAATGCACAGGCAAATACTTGAACTCAACACGCAATAATTGACTGCACAACTCTGAAGCCTGAACATATGGCTCGTTAGACAGTGATGGTGAAAAATTCAGTCTCTTATTAGAATCCACTCTGAAGCCTGCAGGAAATATAATGACTTTCCGACCAATACATTCAAATTCGTCCCTGCTTCCCAGTCCGCATTTTGTTCAAAGGGTTATTAGCTCGTCGAGAGAGTGGCAAAATTATACTCCAAAACCTGCATGTATTCATGGCTTGATATATACTAAACTGATGAAACCAGCAGAAATAGAAGTTCACTGTACCATGAGCTGTATACGAATTCTGAAATTTCAGTTGTGACTTTGATAATGGGAAAGTCAGGTATGACGAACATATGCAGGAGAACTTAATTCCTAATACTTTCAAAGTAAATAGAAAAATATCTAAATTTCATTTAAGATGGAAGAGGGAACTACTAAACTTACAAATACTACTTTTAAACTACAACTTTTTCGTTAAAATGAAATAGATGAATGCTCATACCCAATAGTATTGCTTATAAGTCATGATACACTATTTTTCTCTTCACAACAAAACAACATCAGTCGGCTTATAAACCACAAAAATCATCAACCGATCGAACAGGGTGATTATAAGACTAGAGGTGAAATCTATATATATAGCTGGTTTTCTATGAATCTATATGTATAGTACATGCTGCATATATCATATTATTATCATGCTTATACAAATATATATATATGGTGATGTGTTTATCTTCTTACGATATACACTACTATAATGAACGATTGAGCATCTACTGCAGTACTACATAAGTTCAGTGGCGCCAACATGCATGTGCTTGATGAAAAACCATCAGGAGCTTAACCATAAGGGCACGTACAATTATTCTATTCATGGTACTATTGGAAGCTAAAAGATAGGGGGAAGCCTAGCAAAAGTATACAAAATGTGGGTGCAAAAACAACTCAACCGGCAATCAAATTATGTTAAACATTTTTATTTTTTTTAAAAAAAAAACTTTTAGTAGTAACCATTCCTGAGACCATTTAGCTATATATGTGATCTTGCTGCAGGGTGCGTTGCATATACAGATGTGGATACTTTGCTACACCATATGCCAAGAGCTGTGCTACTCGTAAAATTAAAAAATAGAAATATCAATGCATATGAGAATGCTGGTTAGGTGGAAATGTACTGTTATCTAGTTTCATATAGTACATGTATATATGTTGGAAGTGGACTGTTAGTTGCATGTAGAGGACCTTTTTCCTAAAAGGAAAGTTTGGTAGTACACATGAAAATAGAACTTTTAATACATGAGTTGCATCACTAGCAATGCAAGTGTGGCTAGGCAATTTGGTAATTAGTCTCGTATGAACATATATGCTGGAGACCTTTCAAAGACTACGTTTGAATTACAGTAAATATACAATCCTATCTGAGCTGCATTTTATTTTAGAGCTAACCTGGTAATAATATATATAATGCATGAGTAGTTTAGCGGTTGATTAACATTTGATTAGGAACAAATGTGAATATATATGCAGTCTTTGAACTATGATACATTGTACTGTACGTGTGCATGGGAATATATATATATACTAATGCATGATTGAATGTCTGCGCTACATACATTTCTGTACTGTAATCAGCATTAACATCATGTTTTCTTCTAGTTTTGAGAAAAGGAAAAAAAGAAATTAGCATTTAATATCAAGCATGCAATTCTCCATGCATCGTAGCTAGCAGGTAGCTCGGAAAGCTGAAGCATGTAAAATCTAGAATCTGGGTTTTAGAAAGAAGACTAAACATGGAGCAATAATCAATGAAAACTCAAAACTAAATGGGGCAATTGTTTTTACTAGCTTTCTGATCAGGGCTTGGTGATGCACATATAGATAGCTATAGCTTATGGACTATGGGTCCTTTTCTGCATCTGATTAACCAAACTAAAGATATTCAGCTGCATGCCCCACATTTGATATTATTCTGCTAGTCTTCATTTCCAGAAAACACCAGCAGATTAAATAGCAGTCTAAATGGGGCCGGGGTCTATCACAAATTAATGCATGTTAAGAAACATAAGAAATGCAATATTACCCAGCGTAGTCACATTACAAATGATTCAGAGATAAAACAACAGGACATGCAGCAGGTTTTGCACAAAATACAGACCGGTTCCATAGGTTACAAAAAGGTTTTAACTTAGCAGCATACACAAAATCCACAGCGGTTCCATAGCAATCGAACACACAATACTACAGCAGCAGGTTCTAGCGAACAAGCAGCGCGAAGAGGACCAAACCAGACTTGTGAGGCGTGAATGCTCGTGCGCCTTCTCTGATCTTAGCTAGAACATGTCCGCGAGAAGACCCTCGAGGCCTGCTGCCGCCCTCTCCAGCCAGGGCCGATCCACAGCCGCCATGGAGACTAGGAGCAGGAGTACGGCAGCCATGAGGAGGAGAAAGTACAGCAAGACGAGCTGTGGGTTCGCTCTGAGGGTGGGCACGGTGGTGGATATGATCCCAGCAACGCCCCAGGCTGCGAGGAGGACGGCGGCTCGGAAGCGGCGGTTGCGGAGGCCGGGAAAGCGACGAGCGATGGGAGCGTCGTCCTTGTTCATATCTGACTTCTCGATTTCAGTTGGGCTCGCCGGCAACTCCAATCAGGCGTTCGAAAGAGGAGGAAAAGTGCCGGCGGCGATTGGACAAATGGAAATGAGAGCCTTAGAATTAGGGTTTAGGGTTTTTATAGGTTTATTAGGGTTTAGCTTTGGGGAATGGTTCGAGATACGGGAGGAGGAAACTTTGGAAGAAAGTCGTCAGACAAAGGCCCGTGGAGACTGGATCGAGATGCTTGTGAAATGGCGTTTGGGCCAGAAGTTAATCCTTTTAAAGTGGGCTGATTTGAGATGTCAGAATGGGCCGTTGACGACGTTGGAGGCCTATGGGCGTCGATGGATTGCAGTCTGCAATGGAGTTTGGACTGTTTTCCCAAAAAAAAAAAAATATGGCCGGTTTACAAAAAAAAAAAAAAAAAAAAAAAAAAAAGGAGTTTTGGAGAACGAAAGTGTTTCGGAAAACCAATACTGGAATCTGAAAAATCAAAAATTCATGTCCCACAGCAGGTCCATCCGGAACATGACACACTCAAAGGAGTTTTGTTTCGCATCTGATTTATTTTGAGAAAAACATGCTTTCCGTTTTCGAAAATCGAGGAGCGGAACAGTTAAACTTTGCATACAAAAACTCGAGAGGGAGGTACCAAAATCTCACAGGATTTTTTTTTTTTATTTTTGCTTATTATAAAGATTTCACATGGCAGGATTCAGAATAGCTCACAAGAATATCACGAAATAACAGCCAAGACACTCAAGAACACCACCGAAAGATGAGGGAAGAGAGAGAGGCTTACCCGTCCACACACGGAGCAAGCAACTCCGATGCCACCCATGCCACGGGCTCCAAATTAAGCCGGACATGCATCTCGCCGCACCGGCGGCGCCGCCTGGCCATCCGGATCCGGGGCGGGGATAGCGCGCATCTCGCCAGGAAGAAGCACCGAGAGAGGACCTTGGTCTCCAATGGTATGTCTGGGTCGCCAATGTTATTAGCAGCCTTGTCTCCCTGTCTACTCTTCTGTACAATTTTAATCATCAACACGACAACCTGCATTGCTGTCCTTGAAGACTAGGACGTGAAGCTCAGCCAATGGGAGAGTAAAAGGGCCCAGCTGGACTGTGACTTGGACAATAATGCAAGCTGTTGCTGTTCGCCGTCTTTGAAGAAACCATGTAAACCAAGATGTTTTTACTTGCTTGCTTCAGCTGGTTTTGTGGCTGGGAATATTCGCACTATTTTTTTTTTTTTCCCTCTCTCTGTGTTTCCGTTGTGGTGGTTTTTCTACTTTCGGCCCAGTAGTCTCTATCCCCGAATTAGGGATTAACAGTCTGGAGGGACTGGGCCATCAGTGACCAAAAGGATAACGTGTATATAAGCCGAAATGGAGCACATATAATTGCAGCCCACAATATAGCATTTGTCTTCTTTTTCCTTTATTTAGGAGTACCATGTTTTCGTTCACTCCTATATTGTTGTCATGATTGTATCGACCACTTGTATCTTCTTCTACCATCAGAATCGTGCCGATCAAGTTAACTAAAGTTTGATCAAATTTATAGTAATTAATATTAATATTTATGAGCATTGCTCTCTCGATCTTCCTGACAATGTTCCCAGTTACATCCAGCAGACCATCATGTTATATAACTTGCGATAGTAACAGAGGAGAGGTCCATGCCGGCCTCTGTTCAGTAGCTGCAATATAATCAAGCCCCAGTAACAACAATTAAAAGGGACCATTATATATATTGCCTCTTGCAAAAACTAAAGAGGTAAACAGAGCAGGATACAGTGATAGAAACACAGAGCAGGATACCATGTCTCTGTTCATGGTATGCATGTGTGGTGTGGGTGGCCCGAATCCCAAGGTACTTCTGCCTCAACCGTGACGGCGAAGCGGCGGAAAGGCGGCGACGAGCCAAAGAACAAAGGCCGCAAAGGTGAGGCGAGGCTCGGTGGTGTTGGTGCAGGCCACGGCCGCGACGACCATGAGCAGGAACCGCACCTGCGCCGCCGCTGCCGCTGCCGGCGGTGGGTTCATGTCGCTGGGCGGTGGTGCGGTGCCTGCTGCAAGGTACTGTACGTTGGTGGAAATACAGAATAGAACAGTGAAGGGACAATGGGAGAGGTGTTGTTCCTGAAGTACTCTATATAAAGCACTTTGTACTCCTACGTGTCCTTTTGGGAAGAGGTAGTAGAGCTTCTTGACCTTGACCGACGCCCAGATGAGTTATTATTTGTCATTGTAAATGTGTCCTTTTGCGATGGATAAGGTACAGCCGTGTACCCACGCGCGCGATGGTTGACTCATCCCGTGCTGCACTGGACGCGATCCATATACCATCGGTGCGCTTTTTGACGCGCCCTACGGAGGGCGACGACCACGACAACACGTACGTGAGACACCAAAATCAACGATGGCCGGTGCCACTTGCATGCAAATGACGAGGCTTGCTGGGCACGACGGGCGACATAGCAGTAGTTGGCCAATACGGAACGCCGTCGTGCGCGGTTGCTCACACAGGCAATGACGATGGGACGATGTCGACGACGACGAGGAGGTGCCGGTAGTGCTCCTGCAGCATGCTTAGCTTCGCGGCCAGCCGGCGACGACTGCAACGCAGGTCTCGGTCGTCCTCCTCCTGGCGGCCGCCATCGGCGATCGACCGTCAAATGGACCCTACCAAAAAACCGAGACCCTAGCTAAGAGTAACTAGGCGGTTCATTAAGAAGAAAATGAGCCGCGGTAAATTGGTCCCCGATGAGGATGGAACGAGCCGTTGGTTCCGCGCCTGAGAACCCAACTACCAGGGCTACTGCCCAGTCAATAGACCCTACCACACGATAGATGTTCAACGGGCGGCCCGGTCCGCCTGTGGCCCGCTTCGGGCGGACCGGCCGCCCGCTACGGCCGCTTCGGGCTCACGGGCCGCACGGGCGTGCCACCTGTGGGCTCGGGCCGCGCCGCCCATGGCCCGGTCCGTGGCCATTTTATCGCCACGGGCCGCGTGGGCGATCGGGCCGGCCGGCCGGCCCATCCCTTCTCCTTCCTTTCCTCGTTTCGATGCCGATGCGTCTTTGCTGCCGCCGCCGCGCAGATGGTTATCGCGCGCCTCTGCGCCCCATTGCGTTGGCACGCGTCGCTATTTACCGCCTGCCGCGACGCTTCAGCCGCCATACCGCCCTACCGCAGACCGCCAAAGCCGCGCCGCGCCGGCCACTCATTCGCCTATCCGCTCGCGACCGCCGCTGCCGGCTGCTCTCCGCCGCGCTGGCCAAGGCGCCGCTTCGCCGCGTCCGCTGTCCGTGCCGCGGCCGGCTGCGTGGGTCGTCGGGGCCGTGCCGCCAATGTTTCGGCGGCGAGGACGAGAACGAGCGCCTCTGTTTCGATGGACTCGCAGCTCGCGCCGCTAGTAAAGGAGCAAGAGTAGGAGGTGCGCGCGCGCGTAGGGAAGCGGAGCCGCGTGGACCGGGTGGTGCCTCCGGTTCTTTTGAATGGAGGAGATGGAGGCGCATGCGATCACAAGATGTAACCCAAGCATGCGACCGAGTGGAGGAGAGAAGGATGCGACGGACGAGTGGCCCCCTGCGCCGAGATTGGGGATTGGGGATGGATGGGCCAGGCCTTTTTCTTTTTTTTTTTTTATTTAGTGGAGATTGGGGATGGATGGGCCAGGCATTTTTCTATGTTCTGTCCATTTCAATTTATCATCGGGCCAAGAATGGGCCGACGGACCAGCGGACCGGTCGGCTTACCGTGCCACGGGCGAGGTAGCGGCCCATGGCCCCGCCCCGCCACCGGGTCGCGCCCGTGGGCCCGCACCTAACGGACCGGGCCGGGCCAGGTACCGGCCATTTTACCGGGCCTCGGACCGGGCCGGGGCCACGGGCCAAATGGCCAACTATAACCACACGAGTCGCCGTCGCCGCATGTGCCGTCTCCCCTACGCAGAGGCATCCCGGCTGGCCGGCCAACTTGCATTGCATGCACATCTCCCATCCTATCCGATCCCGTCAGCCGCGACGAATCATCTGCAATTTCGTGCCGACACGCCCACCCATGGGCGGCGGACTTGCAGCGACGTACAGGTACAGGTCGTCGTCGTCCACGCGGCGGCGGCGGACCGCCTGTTGGCTGCGTGCTGGCTGCGCCGCCGGCGGGCGTATCAGTTACTACTACACTAGTATTATTACCAGCTCATATATAATGACCAGGACCGTAGACCTGGAGTGTATGGACATGCATGATGCGTACCACATGCATCATGTGTACCGCATGCAAGGCATGCCATAATCTTCATTAGCCTACTCGTAGTACAATACTTATTCGTGAAAATATTGCCATAACCCAAACAAAATATTTACAACTTGTGAAAATATATCTAGAAATGAAGCTTGCAGAAATTAGATTTACCTCTAAGAAAATAGAAAAAAAAAATATCAAGAAATTTTGCAAAACATTCTAATCGATGTCTAAGTGCATTTTAAGAACTTTTCAAAATAAACCTGCGAGGGGTGGATGTATGAATTTATGTTGCAGTCATGTTGGCTGCACTCATTATTTTTGGTGTGGAAATTACAAAAACACGTATAGGCAGTGGAAAAATGTTTTGGAAAAAAAAAAACTGTATATATTTTTTTCTTTTTTTAGAAGTCAAGTCAATCTAAATTTGTAGCGTTTCGTATGTTTTCATGAGTCTAAATGCGTCATTTCAGTTTCTTGTGTCCCAATCTGTCCTTAAGATTTTTATTGAATTTTTTAGAAGGCTATAAAGATGTTTTTGTGGTTTATTAGAACACACTTTTCAAGTGCAGAATTTTCGTAGTGACCGTGACAGGACGAGGTGCGGGTGGGCCGGTGCGGTCGTCCGTGCGTGGTGGGCAGGAGTCTGTGGAGGGTCAACAAGTTTGGGCTTTAAGTTGTCAAAAAAAAAAAAAAAAACAAGTTTGGGCTTTTGGTGTCGCCTCATCGTAAACTTGGGTGGGCCTCATTGCCCCTCGTACCATCCTAGCTCCGAACCAGCCCATGATTGAAAAAAAAAAAGCTCCGAACTGGTTCCAAAGCTAAAGTTGGAAGGCGGCGACTCCGGCAAACATTTCCGGCCGGTCAGTTTATTTTTTATTAAAAAAGAAGCCAAACACTGCTCGGGTTCCTTCTTCCCCTACTCGTGCGTTCTCTTTCGGCGCCCTATCACTCTCCGCCGCCGTCGTCGCCGCCGCCGCCGCCGCCGCTGCCGTCGCTGCCGCCCTAATCCAGGTGCTGAGGCTTTAGTTGGTCTCTCCGCCGGCGACGAGTGCCCACCCGGTAATTCGACCCCTTCTCTTCCCTTCCCTTCCCTTCAATCTGAGCACCGAAACCCTAACCTAAAGCTATTAGCTATTTGACAAGCCTCTGAATTTCCAAGTTCTTGCAAAAAATATTGGGTGTACACACCCATGTCCATATACTGGATCCGCCCCTGTATGTAGGTATTATGCCTAATAATTTCGTTTTTTTCTGGCAGAAGTGATTGGATCACCCATGGCGTCCGCCCCTGCAGTGGAAGAGATGGAGCTGGACGGCGGTGAGCGGCACCGGGATAGGGAGAGGAGGGAGAGGCATAGGAGGGAGGAGAAGGATTACAATGGTAGTGGAAGAAGGGACAGGGAGAAAGAGAAGGACGACAGGAGAAGGGAGAAGGATGATGGTAAGCATAGGGATAGGGACAGGGACAGGGAGAGGGAGAGAGATAGGGATAAGGATAGCAAGTACAGGGACCGGGATAAGGAGCCAGAGCGTGACCGTAACCGTGACCGGGGCAAGGATCGGGGAGCGGGAACCAGATCGGCAACGTGACAAGGATCGTGGCAAAGATCGGGATAAGGAAGCAGAGCGTGATAAGGAAAGGGAGCGGAGAGACAGGGATAAGGAGAGAAGCCGCAACAGAGACAAGGACAAGGATAGGGTAGTGAGGGAGGATAGGACGCCTGAGAAGTCAAGGGGGAAGGGTCATGGAGAAGATGATGCAGATTCATCCAAGGGTAACAAGGGTGATCAGAAGCAGAGGGTTGATGCCTCAGGGGACGCTGAGCAGCCCGCAGCAGATGAGCTCAGAGAGCGCATTGCAAGGTAACTCCATGTTCTTTCCTTCTTCATATGTTTGATAGCGTGTTGAGCAACTTTATGTCGTCACTTGCCTCAGTTCAGAATGATATATATATGTATATATTAGGCGATAGAGCAACTCAACGGAATTAATAATATTCTCACAGGTATTGTCTTCATGCGACATTTAATGCGTCACCTTGATACATGGGTTAACTCAAGACATCATCTATGCATAACCAACCAACATTGCAAATATGGCTATTTTTTTCATATGATTTATTTTACTTGTTGTGTTCATATGCATTAGTCAGGCAAAGTTGTGTCTGATGGCTGTCTTCAGCACATTTAATGCGCATATGAAGTGCATTTTGGTTGAAACCAGTTTTGTGTTGTTATAAACCTGTACAACTTTAAAGATTCCCTAAGGTTCCCAGGTTAAAACAACTTGGAAATACTGCCTTACTGATGTTGAAGTTATGAACAGAGGAACCTTTACACTGAAGAACATGGGGCATCTTTATCGTAAAGCATAAATAACATGCAAGTTCAAGGAACATCTTATAGGGCTTAATACTTTAGGCAACAGATACCTTTGGTAGTAGTCTATCTGCTAATGAATCATGGCCAGTCAGTGTAAGGGTGCAAAGGGGTATCCTTTAGGTGCACCTCCAAACCTCTTTAGTTCAAGTATCTGTACTCAATGTTGCTATCCAAATTTTTAAAAAGTAGTACAAATGCTTGAACTAAAGTGGTTTGGAGGTGCACCTAATTGTCACCAATTTGCACCCCTAATTCAGTGTCATCCATGATTGTCATATATTGTCCTCCAGTTTTAGAACTAATTAGCTTGTCTTGAACGTCATATATTTAAATACAGTTGGTGTATCTCTTAGCGGTCTGTATATTATTCCTGAATCAACTAATAATCTCTGTTTCTGTTCAACAAAGTACAGCTAAGTATTGCATGATTTGGTTTTGCTTCCCTTTTCCATCTTCATCCATCACTTATTAAGCAATAGAGCTTGTAAATCATGATCAAGCTAGATTTATAATGTTTTCTCTTGCTGTTAAATCTTGCTATTAAGCAGTGAAACATGCAAATATTTTCTAAATCAGCCTTTTTCCTGTAGGGCAAAGGAGGAGAGATTAAAGGACAAAAAGGAAGGGGAATACTGGATGGTAATGATGGGGCTTCTGAGATACTGTCATGGGTGGGAAAGAGTCGTAAACTTGATGAAAAAAGCAAGCTGAAAAGGAGAAAGCATTACGTCTTGCACGAGCATTGGAGGAACAGGTTATTATTGCCAGTTGTTTTTGGATACTCTGTCATAAGGTATGTGTCCTTCACTAACCTTAATCTGTTTTGATGTCAGGATAATATATTGGCAGAAAATGGCGATGACGATGATGATGAAGAGGAAGATACAAAAGTTGGAGGTAGCGATATACAAATATTTTGTCACAAAGATTTTTAATAGTTGGTTAACTGCTATATTTTTTGGGGGTGACAATCGTTTGTTTCTAATATACTGTGAATTGCAATCATGGTTACAAGTGCCTTTGTTTTTTGTTTTGTTAAAAACAGACCACTTATCTGGTGTTAAGGTTCTTCATGGCCTTGATAAGGTTTTGGAAGGTGGTGCAGTTGTCATGACTCTCAAAGATCAGAGTATTCTTGCCAATGGGGATATCAATGAAGGTAAATGTTCCTCTCTCTCTCTCTCCCTCATCTTTTCTCAGTCTGGCCATTTTCTCTAAAAGAAAAGAGTTAATTGTAGATGCTGATATGCTTGAGAACATTGAGATTGGTGAGCAGAAACAAAGAGATGAAGCTTATAAGGCTTCAAAGAAGAAAGGAACTTATGATGACAAGTAAGTTCACTATGCACATAACATGGTCGTTGGTTGTTGCTATTGTCTCATAGATTTGTCCGCTAATCTTCATTTTATTGGTTGTTTGTAGGTTCAGCGATGATTCATTGTCAAAGAAGTCGATGCTGTCACATTATGATGACCAAATGGAAGATGAGGTAAACATTCTGTTTAGCTTCATTTGCTTGCATTTTTTATTTTCTGTAACTTTATTGTCTTTTGCCTTATCAGGGTGTGACACTTGATGAAGGTGGACGTTTCACCGGTGAAGCAGAAAAGAAGCTAGAAGAGGTGATTGCTATTTTGCCCTATAAACCATAATATTTCACTAGTGGCTTCTCCCTTGTTTCTTGGAATAATACAAATACACTCTGCTGGTGCACTGCATGAACTGATGACATTTTTCTTGCCAGCTCCGAAAAGGATTGAAGGTAATTATATTCAGAAAAAAGACAGAAGACCTTACTTCCACCACAAAGATGGCAACAGACTATTTTACCCCCTGATGAAATGCTTAAATTTAAAAAACCAAAGAAAAAGAAATCCCTGAGGAAGAAGGAGAAGCTGGATCTGGATGCACTTGAGGCAGAAGCAATTGCTTCTGGATTGGGGGTCGCTGATCGTGGGTCGAGGAACAATGGCAAGAGACAGTCTGCTAGGGAGGAAGAGCAAGCAGCTGATGCTGAAAAGAGAAACAGTGCATATCAAACTGCCATTGCAAAGGCGAAGAGGCATCAAGAGCATTGCGTGAGGAGAAAACTGCACCTACTAAACCGGCTGAAGAAGAACTTGTTTTCGGTGATGATTATGAAGATCTGCAGAAATCTCTGGAGCAAGCAAGAAAGTTGGCCCTAAGGAAGCAGGAAGAGGCTGCCGCTTCTGGTCCTCAGTCCATAGTTGAACTGGCTACTGCAACCAAGAGCCAAGAGGATACAGAAGCCGCAGAAGGAGATTCAGAACAGAATAAGGTTGTTATCACAGAGATGGAAGAGTTCGTGTGGGGACTACAATTGGATCAAGGTAACATCTTTGAAGGTTTTTCCATATAAATTTTTGAAGATGTGTGATAAGAGTTTACAAGTCGTAGTGATAATGACCTCTTAAGTATTGACTACTGCTGTTATCTTTTACCAGGGACACGGAAGCCAGAAGATGATGTTTTTATGGATGAAGATGATGATGCCATGCCTTCAGATAATCTTGCAAAAGATGATGCTAATGGGTTGGCAGAGATGGAAGAGGAAGCTCTGACAGAAATACCAGCCAAAGTTGAAGAGGATGTAGTTAAACCGGATGAGATTATACATGAAGTTGCAGTAGGCAAGGGTTTAGCTGGTGCTTTGAAGATTCTTAAGGAACGAGGAAGCCTCAATGAGGGAACAAATTGGGGAGGCAGAACTACAGACAAGAAAAAGAGCAAGCTTATGGGTGTGGAGGATGGACCTAAAGACATTCGCATTGAAAGAATGGATGAATTTGGTAGAGTGGTAAGGGTCTCAACGATGCATAGACATCAAAAATTAATTACTGAATTGCATTTTGCATTTTTCATGATTTTGGCAAGAACTAACCTTATATAGATTGTAACTACTACTTTTCCATCAACATGATAATCATTTCTGTTTTGGTGCTATTCTTGCAATTTATTTGACGTCTGGGAGAATGGATATGAAAAAATGACAATGCCTATCCTGTGTTTTCTCCCCCTCAGATGACACCTAAGGAGGCATTCCGTCATCTTTCGCACAAGTTTCATGGCAAGGGGCCAGGTAAAATGAAACAAGAAAACGCCAGAAGAAATATGAGGATGAGCTGAAAGCCAAGCATATGAAATCTTCTGACACACCATTATTGGCCGCGGAAAAAGATGAGAGAGGCTCAATCGCGCAACCAAACACCATACCTCATTTTAAGTGGCAATGCCAAAACAAGGTATGCTCACAACATGCTTATAACCTCCACTTTTGTATCTTAGGTTTCATTGATGCCACTAGCCCACTAAGCTTGCCGAATTGTTATGATATTCTGGAATTCCTTAACTAAATGTTTACATGTTACTCCCTTGTTATGGTACACGGTTGTTTCTTTCACTAATACTTCCTTTTGTTTATTAATCTTGACCGGTTAATATGAAATTATTATCTAGTTATATATTTTGTCGTTTTAAGCTTTGGGAAAGTATCAAGTGGAAACCCACTTGATAAGGATTTATTACCTTAAGTTTAGACTTTGGAGGAACTTTGATAAGGATTTATTGCCTGTAGTTTAGACTTTGGAGGAACTTAATGGACACATGGATGGTTATTTGTGTAACTTCCATGAATTTAGAAATATACGTGGGATTCAATATAAATAAGAATACAAGCCATCAGGTTGTTCATCCAATGGCTCATATGGGAGTTTGTGTTGCCAATAGAGGCGCTGTTAATCACCCCCTTTCAATCGAAGTTGATAGCTATCTTATGTATGTATTGTTATGTAATAACTTCTCAATATTTTTCCTATGTTTATTCTAGTCAAACAAGTGATGCTGGTGGCTATGCTACCTTGGAGACAGAGCAACCTGGGAGCCTAACGCCCATGCTTGGGGATAAAAAGGTTGGCATGTGTATCCTCTTGTGTATTCTGTAATATCGGTACTTGTTTAATGATGGAGAATGCTATATATATTCAGAGATCTGATGTTGATTGTTTTTTTCGGCAGGTCGAGCATTTCCTGGGCATCAAACGAAGTGCCAAGCCTCCAAACTTACCTCCAGTCCCAAAGAAACCGAAGAATTGAACCTTCTCTGCCATTCACTGTGAGTAGCAATCAGCCGACCTGTGTGAGTAGCAATCAGCCGACCTGTGTGAGTAGCAATCAGCCAACGTTCGCTGTGAGTAGCAATCAGCCCACCTGCTTCCGCAGGCTACAACAGGGCCAGATGCCTACACTGCATGCTTAAGCCCCAGTGCACTGAAAATGCAATAGCCTGTACATTTCTTCTAATCTGATGACACTATCATTCTGACACTTTTGATGCGATTTTGTAATTCAGTGATACATGTGCATCCTTCTCTGCCAAATGCAGATGTTGAACATATAAGTGATGGAACTGAATATTGTTCTCGTGACACACCGTTTTGGTTTTTAATAAACTGTAGCTATAATGTCAGCGTTGGGGTTTCAGTTGTTGCGGGCATTCAAGCGTCTTCGAATAGGGTTGACAGAACTAAGGTTGTGAGCAACTATATCTGATGACAGCCTAAGGCTGAAGTAGCCTGCGTACTGGAAATGGTAGGATTCTAGACGTATCTAAATTTTGATCCAGTTTATATGGAAGAGCGTTAACATTTATGACAAGAAATAGATAGTATGAAAAACGTATTTCAAGACGAATGTAATGTCACTTATTTGATATAATATTGTTTCAAAGTAAACTTATTTGATATGTTAAGTAATAAATATTCTTAACAGATGAGCTTGATTGATAGATATGCAGGGGAGATGGGAGTGACCTTGCTTTCCTGCCCTAGGCCTAGCATTATAGCAGCGGTCAGAAATCCCCAACAAACCAGACAGGTGTACTACCTGCGCAAGCACAAACTAGCTAGGCTTTCCTCGAACGAGATAGGTAGAGCTTGTAATTTACGCACCTTTTTGTTCAAACTTTTATTGTTGGGGATCTATGTTTTATCCTTAGCAACCAGATTCCTAGAACATTGGGGTCGAGGAATCACCTGAAACAACCATGGCGCGAAGGGCATTGCACTTTCATGGCTTGGATGTGGGCTATCCTCCGAAAGCATACGTTGCAAGTTTTAGTCGAGATAACATTAGTGCAAGTGGCATTACACATAGATCATCTAGCTAGTCTCAAGTTAGTAGTCATTAGAGTGGTAGACTCCTTTCTTTATATTGGTTGTACGTGTACTTGTGTGCTTTTATAGAGATCGAGAGTGGCTTAATCATTATTTTACCAAATTCTTGCATAGGAAAAAAAAAAAAAACGTTTAGAACGAACACAATACTAGAGCCATATTGGACAGACAAGTTCTCTCTCTTTATTAGTGGAGAAGAAGAAGAAGATATAAGAAGAAACTTTGACAGCAAAAGAAAATCCTAAAATAAGTAGTAGTACGGAAAAAAGTCCACATTCCTCCCCCAACTATCACAGAAGTTCACTTTTCCTCCCTCAACTTCAAAAACCGGACAAATCACCTCCCTCAACTTTTCAAAACCATGCATTTTTCCTCCCTCGAGGCTGTTTTGAAGGCGGTTTTGCTACAGTAACTCCGGGTTCGCTGCAGTAACCCCGGATTTGCTACAGTGCCCGTTCCTTCGTCTTTTTTTTTTTTTTAAAAATTTCCGGTTGAATTTTTGAAAAATCATAGTAAATCATAAAAAAATCATAAAATAAAAAATCTAGTTTCGTTGGACTCCACATGAGTAGATCTACACAGTGAATATATAATATGATATGCTTTAGTACAAAAGTTCTACACGGTGAATATATAATTAATTAAAACAATTCATAGCCGCAAATTCTATAATTATTTTTTTTGAACTAAAGCATATCATATTATATATTCACTGTGTAGATCTACTCATGTGGAGTCCAACAAAACTAGATTTTTATTTTATGATTTTTCTATAATTTACTATGATTTTTGAAAGATTCAATCGGAATTTTTAAAAAAAAGGAAAGACAAAGGAACGGACACTGTAGCAACCCGGGGTTACTGTAGCAAACCCGGAGTTACTGTAGTAAAACCGCCTTCAAAACCACCTGAGGGAGGAAAAATGCGTGGTTTGAAAAGTTGAGCGAGCGTGATTTGTCCGAAAAAAAGTGAACTTGATGATAGTTGAGGAAATGTAGACTTTTTCCTAAGTAGTACCTAGCAAAATGGTGTGGCCTGGCCCAGGAAGACCATAGCGGTCCAGCACAGCAACTGATAACCAGCCCAGGCTCCACTCCGGTATTCCTTCACCAGGGCCGGCACAGAATACGTTTGACGGCCCATCAAACTTACGCACGGGTCGCACTCGCACCGCAGGATACGCGGTGGTGCCACAATGCAGCCGTCACCAGCATTCACCCACTCGCTCGGCGCAACAGCTCACCTGGCAAGCGCTGGCGCGTACACTGTGGCTTGTATCCAACAGCAACTTCACCTGGCAAGCTCGGAGCCGGCACATCTCTCCTCTCCGCTCCGCTCCGCTCCGGCGATAGAGTACGAAGAGGTCGCGCGGGCAGTGCTCACCAAACAAATCACCGTAGAGACCAGGGAGCAATCGGCGGCGTTGCTGCAAATCTGCAATGCAAACAACACGGTAGGGGAGGGAGAGTATTTTATGGCAGTTTGCGCAGGGCCGCTGCCTCCCGGTTGAGGGGCAGGAATTCGCGTGTGGCCGGGGGTGCGGGCCGCGGGCGCCAGAGCCCGATCCTCCCAGCAGCCGTCGGATCTCTGCTCGCACCGCCCGCGCCATCCATCGGCTATCCCATCGCATCGCATCATGGCTCTCCCTGCTGCGCTGTGCTGCGCTCCCTGCCCTGCACCCGGCGCGCGCACCGATCAACAAGACACTCATCACGCGCGCCAGAGACCACACGGCCAAAGGCTGCGCTGCGCAGCTGAGCTGGTGGCTGGGCTGGTGCAAACGCAGAGCAGAGGACACGGCCGCGTACTACAGGTGCCTGCGCCCGCTGTGCTGTGCTCCTAAACGCCACGCTCGGTGACCAGTCGCACCGCACCGCACGGATTCTGATCTCCTCTTGCCCGTCGCCCGCCCCCGCCCGTGGGCCGTGTTGTTTCCTCCGTGATCCCTCGGCGCCACCACCACCATTGCTGCCCACCTCGCTACTTGCCACTAACCTTTTCGGCTTTTCAGGATTCACTCATCACTGACGGTTTCTTTGCAGCTGTTCAAGTTATCGATAATCCACCGGGCGGGCGTTATCTCGCCGCAGGGAGTGGAGTCACTGGAGTGTCAGTGAACAGTGACCGGAGATACTCCTACTAGTGGACCGTGGTCAAATCTTGCCTCAAGGACCGCGGTCAAAACCGCACTGCACGAGGCGCTGGCGCTGCCCATGCCATGCATGCAAACGCAACGCAATAGCCAATGCCATGCTGCGTCCAGCGCTGCGCCTGCGCGTCGTAGGACTATACAAAAACTGGGGCTACGTGCATGTATCACTGCCACTGTGCGCTACTACGCTACTCTATCCGCGTATCCACACCACTGCATCGAAAATTGAGTAGGAGTACTACGAGCCCAGAGCCGTAGTAGTAGCATCGATCGAGCACAACGGACAAACAAACACACTTGCTCGCCGGTGCAGCAGGATTGATGAACAGCCTTCATCAGGAACGCAAAGGCTGGCACCAGTCAAAAGACGCAGCGCAAACGAAAGCCCAAGCACTGTCACAACAAAGCAGGATACTGATACTGTACACCACATTAGTACGATACATACGGTACTGTTCAGTGCAAAGTGAGTGGCGCGTAGTTTACGAGCGAGACCGCGCCAGGAAGCGTTGGCAATGGCATCGGCATCGGCATCGGCATCGGACTCGACGGCCACAGCACACAGCCCACATGGGCGCAGCAGGGCGCGGCACGGCGTACGGATCGGCCGCGCGCCATGGGACCACGGCTACGGCGACCACGTTGCCGGAACGAACGCCGGTGGCCGCCCGAGGGAAAGGGCGACGAATTTTTTACTGTTTTTCCGCCTGTTTTTCTAACGCGGCCAGGGCGCCATGGATTGGATAGCTGCACATGGCGCACAGTGCCCGATCAGCGCCACACATGGCCATGGAGGCGATCCAGGCTCCGGCGTCCCTGTTCGGACCGGCATCTCCATCAATTAACAGCAGCAGGCAGGAGCACAGAGAGAGAGCGACGGTGCATGAAGGTAAGCGAGGTAGAAAAGTGAAACCGAAACCGAACAAAAAGTTACTGCTGCCCAAGTGCGTGCACTCATCGGTGAGTGAAGATGTGTGCTTTTAACAAGAACACATGACACCATGATTAACACCAACTGCTTTCTTTTTTTCACTTTTCAGTTCTCACTCTCGCACAGGTAATTTTCAGAGCATCCATCTGCCACGGCAAAGAACAAACAAACCAAGCATGCACAAACTTTTTCCTTTTTTTTTTCTCAAATCTGATGCTGAGAGATCAAGAAATCCTATTACAGTGGCTTACAAAGGATCAAATTGGAAGGGTAAGAAAAAAAAACCACGACGGGGCAGGCAGATAGAATTTACAGGAGCAAAACTCACAGGTGATGTTAATCAATTGCTCGCAAAACTCTAGCCTCACAAAGCAAAATCAGCTCACCAAACTATCCTCCCAATTGTGTCTGATCTTCTCAACACCAGATGAGATCTCAACATCATCCCCAAACCCTACCTTCTCAAACTCTTTTTTGAATCTATTTTCTTGTCGAACTGATTGATTGATGAAGAACCACTAGCTAGCTAATGTCGTCTACTACTAGCACTAATGATGACACTACTAGCACTTAGTCAACCAAAACGAACGGTGTCAGTTACCATTGCCAAGATCTCTGCCGCCCACTCCACCGGTAGTGCCGCCGCCAGTCGTCGTCCTACGGCCCAGCGCTGACCGTGCCCGCGCCGAGGCTGCGTCCTTGGCGGCGGCGTCCTTCTTGTCCTTGAAGAACCCGAACACCGGCCGCGAGCACACCGGGACGTTGAGCACGACGGGCGTGGCGCGGACGCCGGCCGAGTAGGATCGGTCCATGACGCGGGACCTCGACCGCATCGACGAGTGCACGCTGCCGGCGGGGGGAGCTGGAGCTGCGTTCCAGGCTCTGGAACACGATCTTGCCTGACGCGTTCATGCGGGGGAGTCCACGGAGACCACGCTTGGCGGCGGCGGAGGCGACGGAGACGGGCGGCGGCGTGCGGGACTGTGAGCGGCGCGCGAGGGAGCGGTAGTGGGAGCGGATGCGGCGACCGGCGGGTGTGGTTGCGGCTGCGGCGTTGGTGGCGCGCCGTGGGCGTGGGCGTGGGCGTGGGAGCGGACTAGGCGGATGCGGGGACGTGGGGTGGGGTCGACGGAGTCGAGGGAGTGGCGCGGGAAGTCGTCGTGGTCGTGACCAGACGAGGACGACGACGACGAGCGAGAAGCGGGAGGAGGCGAGGGAGAGCGACGTCTCCGAGTCGGAGCTGTCGCGGAGGAGAGGCGCCGCGGAGAGGTCCGACGAGGCGGCGGCGGACGCGCGCCCGCCGTTCCGCTGGAGGAGCAGCAGCTTCAACGACCTGGCCGCCGAGGAGCTGGACGCCCTCGACGGGGTCACCGCCGTCGCCAAGGGGACGCCGACGGCGACGCGGACGCGGACGGGGAGGGCTTCTGCGGCGTCTGGACCTTCCTGAGCCGGAGCAGCTCGCCACCGGCTGGAGCACGTGGGCGCCTTGGGCGAGAACACGTACGGGTCGAGCGCCGCCTCGGCCGCGGCGGGGTGCAGCGCCCTTACCGGCTCCGGCGAGGGCGTGACCTCCGCGACCAGCGCAGTGTCTCGCCGCACCCGCTCCCGCACGGCCGCCTCTGGCGACGCCGCCTTCCCGGCGGCAGCTTGCGGGCGGAGCGGGAGCAGTTTCCCGTCGGCGAAGAGCTCGTCCGCGGGGAGCATGGTGGCGGACCCACCAAGGCTGAACTCAAAGTCGATGAAGTCCAAGGAGATCGCTGCTGGATCTGCCTTGGCCGGCACCGCCGCGGCGGCGGGCTCGTCCACCACCTCCGCAACCGCGACCGCGGCGGAGGCGTCGCGGGCGCCGAACGACATGCGCGTCGGGCCGAGCCAGCCGAAGGACATGGGCCCAGACGCGGCGGGTCCCGCGTGAACGTTGCTAGCGACGGCGGAGGCCATGGCCGGCGGCGAGGCGCATCAAGCGCGGAGCCGGAGGCAGACAGCGTGCACTCGAGTACTGTACTTGGCTGTGGGAGCGCGAGGCGATGAAACAAACGCAAACGTGAGGAGGCGACAGGGACAGGAGTAGTAGTATATGGAGTAGCTCGGTAAAGGGCCGCGCATTTTATAGCCGGGCACGGTAATTTTCCTGACGTGTGGGGCCGGTCTTCCGAACCAGCCATTGGCAGACAGACACGTGGCTGTCTCGCGGGTGGACTGAGTGGTTGAGACGGGGGTGTTAATCCGTGGTTAATATTTTTGACAGGCGGTAGGTGATGCGTAATGGTACAGTACTGTACTGGGGCAAACCACACCTCTCTCTGTGTGTGTTTCAGAGATTTTGGCGTGGCATGTGCTTTGGCTATTTCCCTCTACTACTCCAGTAGCATCTCTTCTCTAAACACTAGCCCTGCAGGCAATGCTGCCGGTAATTAACAATTGCCGATTCACGCTGAGACTGCAGTTGTAACGTTGCCAGCAGCTTTACTCGTGCCACGACAAGGAGAGGATCAGTGTCCAGTTGACCACTAGTGCACCCATGTTGTGGTAGCTGATTGCCTGAAATCTTTCTCCATCCCAAAATAAATGGCGTTTTGACTTCCCGGTAAACATCTAACTAAGATTATATATTAAAATATAATTAATATTTATATTATATAATTAGTATCATTGGAAAGATCTTTTAATCTAGTTTTTTAACAAATTTATTTGAAGATTTAAATCTTCATGTATTTTCTATAAATCGAAATTGAACTTGTGTGTCACACAAAACGTCGTTTATTTTGGAACGGAGGGAGTAAACAACAAGCTCGCAACCGCAATACGCGCCCGCAGCTCCCGCGATGCACGAATTTGGACGAATCCTACGCTATTTGCTTTCACCAATCACCATGGCGATTCCGGCCGCCGTTGGAACCCGCGGCGAGGGTACACTGGGCAGACAGGCGTCCCGCTCCAAGTCTCGTCGGCGGTCACCTCTCGGAGATGGGCGGGACGGCGGTTGGTTGGCCCTCAACTGGCAGCGGCGATCGCCACGATGCTTGCCGATCCAAAACAGTGCCGACACGGGGCCACTCGACGACGTGAGCTGTGATCCGTGAGTGGCATCGTTTCGTTTGGCCGTGGACGGACGACGGACCGACGGATGGACGGACGGGGTTCGCCGCAGTGGCACCCCCGGCAAGTACAACTCCGAAGACGTGACGGGCGGCGCGCGGCGGCGCCCGTGACGACGAGACCGCTTTACGCTAGGCCATCATGCCTAGTGGCAGTAGCTTCGTAGTAGTCCAAAGTCACCCATTAATCTACTGTCATTGTACGTGTCTGTTTGTGTGTTTGTTTTACCAATGTGGGTTTCAGAGCAGCGGTAACGGCTAATCCTAAAACTTATCTCTCCGGCCGGGCTAAAAGAATTTACTTGATCCGCTCAGTGTCCGGCGTGCGAGACGCCCCACGTTGACCGCGCCGAGACTCGAGGGGGGCAATGGCCAAGGCACAGTTGTGGGACCTTGCCTTGGTGCCCTTCAGGGGACCCACCTCTCACGTGACGCGCCACTAGCACACCCACCCACCAAGCTCATGGTCCATGCTACAGTGTACGTGTACTACGTACGCTCAGCGGGCATCCGAAAAGAGAAGTCGCTAGGCGTACGAGTACTGTAGCCTGTAGCCCTTTCGGGGAGGGCGGATCTTGTCCGTCGAACTCGAACGCATCGGACGGCTGCGGGGACACCTCCGGCACGTGACGGCCAGCTGTCTGTCTGGCTGGTCCCGCCCGCCGGGGCAGCCACGTTGCGGCCGGAGTTAACTCCGACAGGCTCGGGCCGCGAGGCGCTGCCGCCCCTCGTGGAAGTGAGGGAGGCTTTTACGGTTCTGCCCTTTTGCCTTTGCCGCGCCACCTCGTGCAAAGAAAGCCCCCCGTCTCTACACTACACTCGGCGAAAGTTTGTCACCAAAGGCTCACTTTGCATTTGCCCTTCACGTGCTACGTGGAGAACTGCCGTCTTTCTTCTATTGTTTCCTCCTTTGTTATACCAGATGCAGCCAGCCTTCCAAGTCTCAACTCAGCAGCACCTTGTGTCTCGGAAAAAAAAAAATCTCGAAATTCTAGAATTAACCAATTCACACTTTCTAAATTTAATCAAGTTTACCAAACTTCACATTAAGGATCTTTGACTCTATATTGAGTCAATATAGAACATGTTTATAGTTACTTTAATGATATATACTTTCCTATGTTCTGAAAGACAATGCGTCCAAATAATTTATGGCACATTATGGGCTACAACAAAAAAGGCATACGGAGTATAATCAATATCATTCGAGGTCATTATATTTTCTTTGGTGATAAATATTAATAATAGGTAAGTTTGTACGTACACCATTAATTCCAGAAGGTACAAAACAGATCTCTGAAATGTTGTTTTTAAGTACAAAACCCACAAATTTGTACTAGTTGTCCCAACAAAACATGGAGATAATGAACGAGTACGTAAATCCAAGTTTTTGTTTTCGAACATATAAGTACAAGGTATAACACCTTCCATAAATTGCCCACTGCCTGTCGTCCCACGCTAATTGATGAGCCAAAGCAACCAGTCGAGCAGGACAGGCAGCTCCCGAGCTCCGTTCCAGGAAGTTCCGGTCACGCACCTACCAAAATCACGGAGGCGGCCCAAAATCACGGAGGCGACCAGGAGGGAAATCCATCCGCGTCCCTCCTCCCGCCTCCCGCCAAGAATTTCGGCTCCCCAGCTCCCGGTCCCCCTCGCGATCCGACGGCCGGCCGTAGCGCAACGCGACCGGAGAACACCCATCCGTTCCGTCCGTGCCGCAATCATTTGCCTGCCCGGGGTAGTGAAAAGACCGCGGTGTCCTCGCTCGTGTCGTCTTCCCGCGCGCACCCGGCGGCCACCGTGGCGGTCAAGGCCACCACAGGACTGTGGGGGCCCGCCCGGCCCCGTCTGTGGGCGGTCCGGGTAAAATGGAGTCGCGGTCGCCGGTGGTACACCACCGTACTACACAGGTGGATGCAGCCGCCGTGGCCGTGCTGTGTTGTACAGTGCGTACGGTGAAGGACGGGCATGTTTGCGATGTGACGAGACGTGCACGTGCCTTGCGGTGCTGTTTGGTGTACAAACGGCAGCCGGAGGCCGGAGTATATTTATTTATTATTTGCTCCGACGCGACGCAGCTCTTGTGGCCTCTGTTGGAGGCAAATGTCGTCTAGCGATTGGGATAGGAAACGCGAATAGTATTCCGGATAAGAGTAGGACGACACAACGCATGGCACGGCACGGCAGATTTCACACGGACTCTCCACTCTCGTGATAATCGTGTGTGGTAAGTACAGTTAACAGAACAGTAATGGTATTTCTGATTAACACTAGGAGTGGGTTAATAAAATATTGGACTAGTAGTAGTAGGTAATGCACGCTGCTTCTGCCCCGATGCGATTAGGTTTTGTAATGGCGGTCTGTCTGGTGTCGCGTAGTAGTAGCCGTTATGACGCTGCAGCAGCTAGGGCTGCCTTCTTCTCGTTCCGTTTTGCAGGTGATGAAAACGGGGCCGGTGGGTAGGAATGGCGCAAAGGCAAAGCCATTGCAGGCAGCTACTCCGGTGCATTGCATTGCATTGCATGCATGCAGCGCCATGATGAGCATGACTCGGGCGACGGTTGCGTTGCTTTGATGAGTCATGAGAGGACAATGGCAACGGCATGCATGGCGATCGCGACGCTAGCACCGGGTTGCTGGAGGAGGGGGTCCATGGGATCCCTGACGCCGGGTCGACAGCGATGCGATCACGGTGGATGCTATGCCATGCTAGGCTCAGTCAAGCAGCATGGCCCGCCCGGCCGGGAGCAAGCGCTCAGCCAGCGTTCCCAGTGCCCAGCTGTGGCAATGGCATGGCATTCACAGTTCACGACCGACCCCGGCCCGTTACGCGTCGGTTTGGTTCATTCATTTGTTCGTTCATTCACCCATCACCTGCCGCTGGCAGGCGCAGGCCGCAGGCGGTGTGGTGTTGCTGCCCCCACCCAGCTCTGTGCCCTGCCACTGCCCGCGCAGGCGGACGGACGCGGGCGCGGGCGTCGTCGGCGTCGGCGCGACACGCGACACGCGCCAGGCGCCATGCCGGTGTCGGGCACGGGCACCGGGCACGGGCTGGGCAGGCAGGCAGCTGAGCTGATGCCTCCTCTGTGCACTGCTTGCATGCGCACCCATCCATCCTGCCATCCGGATACGATAGATACGACGAGTGATGAGGGTAGGGTAGAGTCCTAGAGTATGCACCTGACATCAAGATGCCTGCGTACAAGCGTGCCCATGCATTGAGTTGCCACGGCGTCGGCCGGCCATTCGATCGACCGGCTCGATGGCAACTCGTGCTCCGTGGACCGTGACCCGTGAGTTGCGCGTGGAGGACGCCGCCGCGTCCGTTGCCGTGGCCTAGCAGCTAGCACCACCACCACCGTCACCGCGCGCGCGCTCTCGGTTTGTCCGAATCTCCTCCGGCCGGCGAACCGCACTCGCGTAGTACTACAAGAACAGGCGAACAGCTACAGGGTAAAGCATCACTTCACTTGCTCTTTCCCGCGGCTTCAAACAAGAAGCATTGCAATCACCAACCAAACTGGGCTGCCGCGAATCCGCGATGCCGCCAAGGTCAGGTCGACAAGATCCATCGGAGTCGTTATGCCTACTAGTAGGCCGCTGCTACGGAGGACGACGGAGCACGCACTAGCCTTTCCGCAGGCCTACTACCTCGCCGCCGTGGTAGCCCGCCCGTAGGCCTGGCCCATGTAAACCGGGCGGGACGGCAGGGGACCCATCGCACGCAATCGCATCTACAGTAGCCGATAGTCGGGCGAATATTTTTGTGCTCACTCACTCACATCCACGTAGATATCGGCTCGGCTCGTCTCGGTGTCGACCGGTAAACGATGAGATGCGCCTGCGCCATGGCCCTCCCTGGGCAGTGGCCCCTCTGTCGTCTGAGCGCCTGCCTGCGCCGCCCTCAAAAGGTGCGGCCAGGCTTTCGAGTTTTGACGGCACAGTGCCACGCCCACCAGAGTTCTGAGCCCACTACCAGACTCAGGCCGCGGCTGGGTTCATTGGACGTGGACGGGCCAGTGGCCACGGCCCACGGGTTATTTTTCGTCCTTTCTTCACGAGTTTTAATCTGACGACTGGAAAGTGCAAATTGTGCAACAAGCGTGCTCGGCCTCGCACTGGCGCTCTTTTGTCGTTTTTTTAAGGGGTGCTCTTTTGTCGTTTGTATTACGGTGGAATAGTTATTCTGGTCTCAATCACGTCTTCTGAACTTTTAAACCGACTCTTTCAATACTCCTTTTTTTTAAAGTGACTAGAGCTTAGTCATTGATCTACATACTAGTATGGATTAAGTAACTGCACTGGAGTTTAGTCATTGATCTACATACTAGTATGGATTAAGTAACTATGGAGCTTAGCCATTGATCTATTAATATGCTCGACGAATCTTCACTTGCTTGCAGTAACATGCATCGATACGGATCTAATTTACATCCGGCAGGCATGCTAGTTTAAATTCTAGCTAGATCAGCGTAACTATATGATTAACGGGCAATGATAGATTCGGTTGTTAATTTTTTTTGTTTAATCAACCTTGGATTATATTCAATTCAATAGTGGTCAAATTCTAGGTGCTAGACTAGGTTGCCATATCCTAAAGAACCACTAGTGTACACTACATACTCATCCATGCATGTGACAATTAGTAGTTGTAGCGGTACTAGTGCAGTGCCACGTGTTGGGTGTCAACATTTGGAAAGCTAGTATCCCACTTGGTGACAGACATATATATCTAGGCGCTAATCAAGCTGACGGTAATTACTGAAGCCAACGATGCACAAGCGAGCAAACATTATGATCAGCCCTGTGTCTGTAACATGATGAAATCTTTTAACTAATTATATTCCCTCTATCCTCTTAAGTTTGTATAGATTTGGCAAATTTTGTTACAAAGAAAACCATAATTGGAGGACAAACTCCATAGTTTAGTCCATGGGTGCATGCGTTACACTTGAGTATTCCCTTAACTCATCTTATTATTTTTTATTGGAATATGCTATAGTATAGGATGGAAGGAGTACTCCCTCCGTCATATAATATAGTGCTTTTAAGCATCCAAATTTTTCCTCAAATATAATGCATGTATTTTCCAGTATAGGAGTGTGTATTAGAATTTCTAGAATACACTATATTACAGGAGTATAAAGTTTATGTATTGGAATTACTAGAATACACTATATTACAGGAGTATAAAGTTAACTCCCAACTATTCAGAATTAACCCGCAATGTATATCCTTTTTAAAAATGATGAAAAGCAAAGGCTCCTGTTTGGCGAGGTCCTGTGGCGAACAGTTCCGTGGGCCGCCGCGACGACGGAATCCATTTCGGCCCACAGTGTTAGCCCCCACCTGCACAGTGCGCGGCAGAGCCCGCACTGCAGAAGTATCACGTACTCCGGGTCCGGCCGGTCCATGGCGGCATGTGCATGTGCATGCGCACACAGAGCTGGCTCCACGGAGAACAGTGGCGTGCGTGCCTGCCTGCCATAGCGAGCGTGTCCAACGCAGGAAAGCGCGCGGCCGGTGTGTCCGCGCACGCAGGTGATGTGTGCTAGCTTAGCTGGCGGCCATCCAAGTGCTCGGGGCCTATCGGCCACGACCAGTCTGGCCACGACGGCCAGCGTTAACTTCAGCTGCCATATAGGCTGCCACATACCTGTCGGCCCGCGAGTGACCGACGGTGATGGACCTGCCGGCTTCTGATTTGCCATCTTGCATGCGCGCTGTAGTCTGGAGGCGTCTGTAGACTGTAGGCCGGCCGGTCACAGGAGCTAGCCGGCGTGGTCTTCTACAGTACTTGTTGCCCGGTGGCAATGCAAAGCCTGCATGCGACGGAGCCGGATCACCCATGGCTCGCATTAGCAGTAGGCAGGCGAGGCTAGGCCGCCAGGGCCAGGCAGCAAAGGGTAGCGACGTGACGCGTCGGCGACTCCAGACATGTGTCGTGGGTCGGGCGGCCAGTGGCCACTGGATCCTATCCGGATGGCATCCACCCTGATCTGCAACTGCAAGCTAGCAAGACTGATTCAAAAAAAAAAAAAAAAAAGTCTGAAAAGCTGAGTGCGCCGTGGTGGGTGAAATTCAGCCGCTCATGAATTCAGCCCATGAAGACAGCTGACTGCCTGCCGGCCGGCTTCATGATTTCGGCCCATGCAACTTTGTCACCACTTGCAAGCGTCGTCCATCAGCAGCAGCTCCTCGGTGCGCCATCCGGCCCCTTTGCCGGCACTGCTAGTTGAGTCCAGCTGCCCTGCTAAGCATCTCCGGCAATCAGGGAGGAGACCGACCCAAGAAGCTAGGGCCTTGGGCCTCCAATGTCAGCGGCCCGTCGCAACAGCGTCCAGGCTTGGGCCTTGGGCCCAGCAGCTAGCTAAACGCAGACACTGATGCTTGTTACTAGTTTTTTTTTTTATGTTGACTGATGCTTCCTCCTAGTATACACACATGACAGCTAGACGTGCACGAACCTAGCTTTCTGCCCACCAGCACGAGTCTACCAAGCTTCAGAAAGTCCGATACCGTTGCATGCTGCCCCCATTTTCTTATGCGATCCTTTGAATGCCGGGAACCGCCTATATATGTTTTTCCTTGGATAATTGTGACAGATTTAGGGGCTATAACAGGATCACACTATTAGCTCTGTCGAACTATGGCAGCATTGACGGCGGCCTACGTGAACATTACTCAGAGTTGTTTCTGTCTTCGTTGGGCAAACGTCGATCAGGTACCTACTACTTATCACTCTTATTTGGTTGATCTCCCATAGTAATGTTGGCTACACAGATAGTCTAGAATCAAGAATACGATATTGTGAGGTTTGAGGAAGGCAAAACAAAATATATAGCTCATTTCACTTGTTCTATTTTTGTGGGAATTACGGTGGTAGGGGGGCTGGAGCCCCCTTCACCCCGCTGGTTAGGTGTATGAAACCCAACTTCATGTCCAGTCACCATTACAAATAAACTAAAAATGGTTCCTGAGCTAGACCCCTTCATTTCCTCTAGAAAATGGACGGCCTCTACAATCAATTTTTATAAGTGTTGGAGTATGTACGAGGTTTGAAAGGCTCGTTAGTTTTAAAGACATTTTTGGGTCGATCTATATACCATAAAATTCAATAGGTTTTTTAGTGGTGTCTAGAAAATGTAGTTATTTCTTGAGGTGGTTGATAATTTGGTTGGTCTCTAAAAATAGGGGCAAGTTACATTTTTGGGTCGGTCTCTACAATAGACGTAATACAATAAAACTCATAAAATTTTCAGTGGTGTCTAGAAAACGAAGGTATTATCTTGAGATGGTTGATAATTTGGTTGGTGCAAGACAGTAAAATCTATAATTTTTTTCAACTCAAGTTAGATGAAAGTAGAGTTTATATAAAGGTTATAGTACTCAAAGAGATCTATAACTAGTTCATGACCTTTTCATTTCAAATCATTTAAGCCCCCCAAAAAATGTATTATGTTTTCATTATTTGACGTTCAATATATTTATTTTGTTTTTTAAAAAATAACATCGGATGCCACCTAAACCATATAGTTGTGTTGTATTTGAAAGGACGGACAGATTCTACTATCTAATTGAATTCTAGGTACTACTCCCTCAGTCTCATAACACATGACCTTATGAAGTTTAAAATATGTTCCATATTACTCGACACCATAGCCTCGGCAGGCAGGTCTCAGGCTACCCAGCCGTAGGAGAGTTTGTCTCTCGGATTGTGGTACCATCGAGTTGAATAGAATAAAAAAATGGAGCGGTGGCCTGGTGCTAGTGGTGCGCGCTCACCCTCCATGAAGATTTTTTTTCTTCCGCGCTCAACATGTTAGAGCATTAGGTTATACTCCTATCTTTAAGCCTTTATCTTGGTAATAGCAACATATCTTTAAACTACATGTATTGTGGGACAGAGGAAGTACATCGATCCCTGGATCACAAGAGAGCTAAAACCGTTTAAAGCTACGACAAATAGGATCTAATACATAGTTATCTTCATGTACCCCTACATACAGTGAAAAGATTCAAACTATGTACATTTTCTTGGTACTCCCCACGGGATAAATAAGATTTTAAACGACTTCTCTACCATTTCTGGATGGAGTACACGGTCTAGAAGAATTTTGAAGTAAAGCAGGAGAGGAGAGCCGGACACGGGCCACCACGTGATTGATGCCGCGCCGTCTCAGTGTAGTCGTCCGTACTCAGTTACTGTCCATGCTATGCAGCAAAAATTGGAGAACATTCCCTTGTCCTCCCCACGGGAGAAAGGTCCCAAGCGCTACAAGCCATGATAACCATGCACGCGATGCCACTTGCCAGCAACAACCCCAAATACTCTTGTATAAAAAAAATCAAATGCCAAATCCATCCACCACTCAGCTCCTCACCTGCACCTTTGCTTTAACCAAAACAAAACACAACAGGGCAGCTAGGGATGCACCGTGTACCTTTCCCTGTCGTGCAGGCCATGCCCATTGCAGCTCAGCGACAGCGACCACTGGCACTGCAATTAGTCAAGAGATGTGAGATCATCTGCATTAAACAATATACTCACACCTGACGGGGTGGTTTAGCTTTTGACGACGGAGCAGCAGCTAGGCCAAGTAATAAACAATGCCGTGGGTGTAACGGTCTGGAGCAGAGAAGTGTCGTTGCAGGTCACAGAGATGTGGATGTTTTGATGAGCAAAAGGGTTTTGTTTATTGTGTACGGCGTTACTTGATCTCTGTCCGGTAAAGCAGCAAGTCCATCGATCTCCATTTCCAAACTAACTCATCGATCGATCCTTAGGTGTGCTAGGTGCCGGCAGGATTAGCCTAAAGGCCACCACCGACGTCGTTGTGGCCGTCCCTGCTCCTTCATCGACGTTCAGAAGGTGACGCCGACTGCCGTGCGCTACGGTGAGTGCACAGGAAGCCGGCCGTGCATACCGATCGGTCCCAACGATCTCTCCACTTCCACGTACTGACCGCCTCACTGGTGATTATGCATGGTAGTGTCTCGATCCCTTAATCCACATTACTGGTTGGTGTCTATGTAATTAGATCGTTGATCCTATATGGTTTAGCCCCTGTTTGCTAATAAGAAAAATAAAATCTCGTTTTTAGAAGTCAAATAATCTCATTTAATCATATATATATTCATTTATGATATGTATAATAAGTACTACTAAATTAATTATAAAATCTATCTTTATAATAAACATATTTCAAGATACAAAATTTGTTATTAATCAAACTTGATTCATTGAAAAATAGAGTGAAAAAATAGATTTTTTTTTTTTTAACTGAGGAGTATGTTCCAATAAGATTCACTAACCTCTGGCTCTTTCACTGTCGGTGGGCTCTACCAAGGCCCGGCCCCACTAGTAAGGAACCTTACTATAGCTCTGTTTTTTAGATAATGGATAGTATTTCATATTCGGCTTCATCTACCAAAAATAGAATCGGGCCAATTATTACAACATTGAGGCCACATGCGAGAGGAAAAAAAAAGGAAATAAAACTTTAGAAACTCTACAAAGTCATCACCGGCATTCCGCTTGCTACTAGAATACACCGCTAGATGAATAGCAACAACAGGAATCTAAGGAGATACTAGGGTGACACCAAAACCAAGGAGGAATCTTCCACAACGACGCCTTCAAGAGCATGACATGTGAAGATGTCATCGTCCCCGAGCAGGAACAACCGGTCTTGGGTTTTCATCCCGAAAGATCTCCAAGGCGCTCAATGGTGGAGAGAAGTGACAACGCCTCCAACGAGGAAGTGGCACCCACAGGCGTCACCGTCGTCGACACAACGACCGTCCCACCGAGATTCATGTCGTTCGCCACCGCTAGATCCGCGATAATGAAATGTGGGAAGTGCACCACCACCACAACCCGCGCCTCCATGCACCACGGCTCCCCGAGCCCTAGGACAAGTAGGAGGACCGGATACATCACCTGAAGCCTAGATATGGCCGTCGTCGGAAGCATCGCCGGGACGGCCGCTACCCGCAGCCCACCCACACCTCGAGGCCTCGGATCCAGGGCTCACATCGACGCCTCCCGAGGTCTCCTCCACCTCTGCTCCCTTTGCCCACACCTCCACCTCCTCCGCCAACAAATGCCGACAGACGAGGACCGGATCAGCGCCGTCAAGCTTCCCCAGACCCACACAGTTGCCCCCGCCATGGCTAACACCACCGGTGCCAATCCCCTCGTCGTGGGGACACCAGAAATGGCCACCAGGGCCCCGGATCCGGTCGCCTAGGCCGCAAAACAGCCTAAGCTGGCTCCAATGATGACACCTTGCGATGGGGAGAGGGGGACGACGGGCAGACCGCCGCCGCCGCCACCAGGCATGGACCTCTAGGCGGTGTTGTCTCAAACCGGAAGAGGCGCCTTTGCCGAGCTCCACGTGGCTCGAGCGGATCGCCGCCCGCCGCCCGCGGCACCTCGCGCCGCCACACCTTCCGGACGGGAGGAAGACGCTCCGCCGCCGCCATCCCGGCCAGCCGCGCGCCTTGCCTTGCCCGCAGCCTGCCGACGGCGATGCAGCGGTGAAGAGGAGGGAGCGGCCTGGGGGGTGTCTTTGTCGTAGATGTTGTGTATTTATCCGGGGTTTTTACTATAACTCTACTCCCTCGACCCATAAAGTTTGTAATTTTTGACTTTTGAACTTCATGTTTGACCATCCGCCTTATTCAAAAGATTTATGTAAATTATAAAATAAACTAATCAATATTTAAGTATCTTTATTGATAAAATAAATCATAATAAAATAATTTATATTTATATAAAAAATTTAAATAAGATGAATCATCGAATAAGATGACACGGAAACTAGGGTGATAAACTTACGGAGAGAGTATTTTGTACACCAACAGAAACCGAAGACATTATTATCCTACGTAGACGTACTAGTACACATATCCGTTGCTGAGGTTTGGTGTAACGACTAGTACTAGCGAGGAGACGTGAAAGGGAATCTGGAGCCCGGCCAAGTGCTCCAGACAAAATCCACTTCACCAGTCAGAGCCATCAACTTTACAGACCGTCGTCTACACCACCAACCCTCCCATCCATCTCTTTCGTTCCACTTGCTTCCATGCCATTTCCACCCGGGTCCGGCCGCGTGAGAGAGGAAGCTGCGTCCGTCCCCCCCGCTCGTCGTCTCGTCTGCACGGCAAGTGTGGCGTTGGGTTGGGTTGGCCGACCCAAGGAAGAAGATGGCGATCGATGCCCCTTGCCATTTCTTTCCTCTGATCGTCCATGTATAGTCTCCATCGTCGTCGTCGTCTCCACAGCCTCAAGAGCTTGCCGCAGTATCGATCGATCGAGCTAGCCCTGCGGCTGCAGGGTGATCAGGTGCGGAGAGGGAGAGATGCGTGCGCCATAGCTAGGCCGGGACTCCTAGCTGCTAGGGAAGGAGGAAGCTGCTTTGATAGTTGGATTGAGACATGCTTTAGCACGCCGTTGGCTGCTTTGGGTGGTGCTGCCGGCCGAGGAGAGAGTGGCGGGCGGCTTTTAGGCTATACTAGCTCCTACTACCCCCATTAGGCCAGCACTTTAGATGCAATATATACAATAAGTATTAAAACTGCATCAAAAGCTGCATCATCCTTTAATCCCCTTGGGAAGCTAGTATTCTCGCCAGTGTCTTGTGCTCCATGTCCTTTGCATTCCCTCCTTTCCTCCTTTGTAGCTGTACTGATCCACAGTACTTTTTGGTGAGCAGCAGGTGGCCATGGAGCTGTTGCTGTGCATGTTGTGTGTACTCAGATCGATCCTAGCTACATGTGTTGTGCAGCTAGCATGCTTTACTGTGCTGCCCCCAAGCTCCATCTCCTCTCTTCTCTCGTCTCCTCTATAAATCCAGCTTCTGCTCTTTCTTCTACCTCGCTCCATCCTTCGCAGTACTGTTCTTCCTCCTCTCTCCACCCTAACCCTAGATCCCTAGCTTCTTCCTCCAGACTCCAGTACAAGTCTGGTCATCTTGTTGTCTTTGTTGCTGCTTATTAGCTTGTGCATGCCCATCGTGCTCCAGTTTTGTTTCTATAGGTCTCGCTAGCATTATACTGCATGCCCAAAATGGAAACACATGGGTTTGCTCTCTTCATATTCCCTGCACAGTTACAGACACAGTTATGTGAATGAGAGAGATACATGTTGATACTTGTGCATAATAAAGAGGTTTGATGATCAAATTCAGATTGTGTGTGCCTGGCTCCCTGTATGCCACACATGTAGCCCAACCCATATGCTAAGGTTGCCTGCTGTGGGTGGCGTGCAAGGGGCCAAGCATGCATTCATTTTTTGTTCGATTCATTCTTCTGTCGCCTTGATGATATCTCTACTATGTTTATGATGTATACTTTCATGTTTGGTGTATATATCTTAGCTTCTTGCAGGAGCCAAAAGGTAAGGGCGCTGATGGGAATTTCAACCATATGTGCTTCTCCTGACCAGTTAAATCTTGCTCCGGTCGAGAAACCAGTCAGTTATCATGAACTCATATGATTTCAGTTTGTGTTTTTTTTGATACATGGCCTACTCTCTGTCTTAATGAAGTATATTAGCTCGCCCTCATCTGCATGGTTTGGGATATGTATGCTCCAATATATGCTTCAATATACCATCGTGATCCCTCTGAATTCCGGGTACATATACAACATTTTTTATCATCTTTTGATCGATAAGTACTGGATTAGTCTGAAATGAGTACATTGACAATGTGACCATGCTTTGGTTTGATTTATCTATTTCTTTCTTTTTTTTTTCTACATATGCTTGCTTTTCTTTTCTGGCAGTCTTTTCTACTTCTGTGTTCTGATCGCGGTATACAGTCTTTACCCCTATTGTTTTTAAATGAAACTTTCACGCATTTTATTAGTAGGATTAGTGCTGCAAATGACAAACACACAACCAAGGCCTAGCCCCAGCTGCTAGATTACATGTGAACCCATAAATCCGTTGAAAGGTGTCTGGATTTTCATTGATTTCTTTTAATTTGTTTCTTGATTTTTTTTTCCCAGTTCAGTTCAATCCTTCGCACTATATTTCTATATTTCAAGTATTAGTGTTTCTCAATGCATGTGACTTACCACATGTTTTTTTCCTAAAAAAAGGGGGGATAGTTTTGAACGACAGAGAGCATTTCCTGCCCCATGTACGAGCGCCTCGAAGTCATAATGCCGTACATTAACTGACATGATTCGATCATGCCGTTTACATTTGCTTGTTTTTGTGTAACTACTTGCATATGTATGCATAGTGGGATTGATTGAAAAACCTTGTGCTAATTCTCTGATCAAAGTTAACGACATCTGTAGACGCCGAGGCTTGGCTTTGGTGACCCCTTCTCGTCGTGCTTGTTGCGGGCTTGCGGCATCCATGTTGGCATTAGGTTGCGGCCGGTGCATTGTTGGTTATGTTTTAGGCCGGGTACGTTCGGATCATGCAGTTTTTGAAAATGGTAATATCACAAAACTATGGCTTTATGAGCTAAAGATACAAAACCATATGCATGGTTTAGAGAAAGAGGTTGAGTAGAGTTTTTAAAACTCCAAGAAGACTACAGTTTTGACAAAACCATAGTGTTTTAGAAACTACAAGATTTGTTGCATCCAAACACTAGCTTTTAAAAAACCAAGGTACGTATGTTCTAAAGCCATAGTATCTCTCCAATACTTTAAGAACACTTTGCATCCAAACAGGGCCTTAGTGTGATATGTTGTACATGTGTCTTGCTGTTGTTTGATCTGTGTTGTGTGGGTGGTTTTGTTTCTTTTATATATACCTTGGTTGCCCATATGCATTCTCATGAGCTGGGTAAATGAACTTTAATTTTGATTCATTCATCATTATCTTTTCTTTTTTAAACTAAGCACAAGAGCTGTTAGACATTCATAATGGTTACTAACATGAATTAGGTGCGGTGCGCGTGATCGATCGTGCCCTACATCCGTACATGAGCAGAAAGTTGTAGTGTGCCGACAACGTTTTTCATGCTCCCTGCAGCTTTTGTGCTTGCATTGAAGGCTTTGCTGTGGGTCCTCCTGACAGAGACCGCCGTACTAATAAGAAACCTATAAAGCACGTTGCATATAGGATGGGCAAATGTACTAACAGTACGTATAATAAGAAACCTATAAACCACGGCCTTGGAAGTGTTCGAGGAGGCACTATATACTAACAGTACGTATAATGTGTGAGCTACAAGAATTTTTAGTATGCTTTAATCACAAGGACAATGAAGAAGCTCTAAACATAACGCGTGCTTCTCATGCTGCTGAACACTGAATGAGCCGCACACAGTTCCTTTTGTTCCACCAGCACCAGAACAAGCTACCAGAACCAAGCGGTTTCCACAATAATTTGTCCATGATCACCATGGATGCCATCGCCACTTTGGCAAGCCAAGGCCCACCGCACTGCAAAGAGCCAACAGCCAAGGATCACTAATCAATCATCATCCTTGTACGTGCTAGTTCCTGGCTGCCTTTCTGGCCGGCCAGCCAGCACAGTACAGTACAGTACAGGCAGCAGCCATTGTTGCGTTGTATCACGGACCACCGGAGCAGTTCAGCAGTACTCATGCAGGGATCGATCATCAGCCACTGCGAGGACCGTGCCAAGATTTGCTTGGAGTCCTCTGATTGGGAAGAGGAGCAATTGGGTCCCCTCTTGTATTGCACGGTGACCTCGCATAATTGTGGTGAAAAAGACAGGAACATGACGGATGACTTCTGCTTGGACGAACACCTGCGACGATGTTGGACGCCATAGAGACAACACATCAGTGTCTCAGTTTTTCAGAGTGATGTCACTGAAATGTGCTTGCTGAAAGCAACTGCAACAACAGTGTCGATCGTCCACGAGGCAGGACCAAGATGATTATTGAGTGACCAACCACAGAGATTAGCCGCCTTTGGATCACATGCATTGCATGTTATCTAATTTCTGGATGATTGATGCATCCAAGCTACGCCCATATATGTCAGTACTTTCAGGCATTCAGCGGTCTGTGTATTTGCAAATGAATTCATCAGCAAACACAAGCAGCATGATGTGGATGGTACCATGAAAATGTAAATAATTGTGTCATCAATCCAATATTGTACACACAGAAGTTGTTTCCTCATATGTACTTACTCCTTTGACTCAACAATGATGATGTTCCGGCAACAAATGAAGCAATTAAATCTATACATGAAAACTGAAACCAACTGGTAAACTTCTGAGCTAGGTAATCATTTGCCCCAGCTACTCTCTGCCTATACATGTATATTTCACATCTCCAACCAACTCAGTTCACTAACAACCTGACCTTTTTTTCACAAATTAAAGGAATCACTCACGATCCGATACCCCAGTGGATGCCATTGAGGCTTGTGTCGTCTCATTCGACAGCAAAGGCGAAGAATGTGCCATGAGAGAGGATAGGAGTGTTGAGGACGTGGCAATGTCATTAGCTTTCCTCATGCTCCTAACCTTGAGATCCATGAAGTCACTGATTATAGCGGGCTTGCTGATCTTCGCTGACTCGACGTCTGTCTCGCCTGTAAGCAAGGCGATGACCTTTGACATGTCAGGCCGGTGTCTCGTGACGTCTTGTGTACACAACAGCCCGACTTTCAGGAATCTGCAGGCTTGTGCGACATCAAAGTCACTGCCCAAAGATCGGTCTACGATTTTCTCCAAAATCCCCTGCTCATAATACATCCATGTCTGCAAGAGGAGAACCCCATTGGTGATCTCTGGGAACTGTAGCAGTAAAGAAAAAAAGCTGGATTTAGAAGATTTGCTCCCGGTCCCATCATATAATGAGTTTTCAGGGAAATCCAAAAAAGGTAGAAAATAATTTTTTTTTTGGTGGCCTAAAGCACCAGTTTTTAATTGTGCGGCATTGGTCATACTACATTAAGTCTGAGAAGAGAGTTTTGAAATGCCATTGTGAAACATTGACTACACTTATGCGCACCCAAATCATGCATCATCATCATCATACTCATTTTCGGATAATAGAAAGTAGTGTTTTAAATCAACAATGGTAAAAACAAATTCTTCAACTATGCAAGCAGCGATGGAAAGAAATGTCAACTGCAATCTAGAGTGAAATCTAACCTTTTCAAGGAGTATCTGATCTTCATATGCTAATCTTGTGTCGCTGTTTGATCTCCCACTAACAATTTCTAGAAGAAGCACACCAAAACTATAAACATCTGATTTGCGTGTCACTTGTCCTCTAATAGCATATTCAGGAGCCAAATAGCCTCTGCCAATTAAAATGGAGTAAGCAAGCTAGAAAAGGTATCCATATGTCATATATATCATAAATTAAAAATATCATTGTTTTGTTGAACTTTCTGGACGTTTCTTAAAATTTAACAAGAATCGCCCAACTAAATTGAACAGAATGGTATAAGACCAAGCTAGGCACTCGAGAAACAATAAGAGAAGAAATCAAAAATATAAAGCAGACGTTAACTTACAGTGTTCCTGCAACTCTTGTGCTAACATGTGTTGCGTTTGGTGGAAGAAGCTTTGCTAGACCAAAATCTGAGATTTTGGGGGTAAGATCTTTGTCAAGAAGTATATTGCTTGCTTTAATGTCTCGATGAACAATGTGGGGAGTGACACCATGATGGAGGTATGCTAATCCCCGTGCAATGCCAAGGCAAATATTTACACGTGTTCTCCAATCGAACTGGATATTGCTTTGGAGGGAACCTGATCAATAAATAGTATAAAAACAGTCAGGACATAGAGTATATCTGAATCTACCAAAGTTTTTTAGACCAAAGACCATGGCCAGCTTATATCAAAAGCTTAAACAGAAACTGACACAATTAGCTTATTATACTATTGTTGTGATGAATAGTTAAAGAAAAATATTATATGCTTATACATTATTTCATTCAAATCTATAAGAATAGTTACTATGACATACCTAGAAGTGTCTGTGCAAGGCTATTATTTTCAAGATGATTGTAAACAAGGATTCTTTGGTCTCCTTCCACACAATACCCATAAAGTTTCACAAGATTATCATGTGAGATGTCAGAAATTGCCACGAGCTCATTCCGAACTCCCTTACTCCTTGTCTTGACTCCAACGAAAGGACCTTAATAGCAACAGTTGTTCCATTCCTGAGCCGTCCCTGCATCATTAAGCTGTTGAATATCAAACACGTCTAAATTACTCACAACTTCAATGGTTTCTTTGTTGAAGGTTATGCATATTACCTTGTAAACGGAACCAAAACCACCTTCACCAATCTTGTTCGATTGGTTAAAGTTATCTGTTGCCCTTACTAGCTCCTTATAAGTGTATTTTGTTATATTTGGAGCACCAGGTACGTCTACACAAGTAGGGTTAAATCACAATAAGAAACAAAACAAGCTAGGAGACAGTAATATTATAATATTTTAAAAGGGATATTTAAGAGTGTACCCCATGTATGAGATCTCTACCTTCATTATGGTGGGAACTTGGTTGCCGTGTTGCCCTTCTTTTTTGCAAAATATAGAACAGCAACTCATTGAGATTCTCAAACTATTATACCTTAATGCTGACTTCAGCCTGCACTTATAATATCAATGCAAGCATTCGAATTTCACCAATCTTCACTGGCTTCTAACATGTTCTGAAAAGAATGGATTTCAGTTATAGGTACCTGTAGAAAGAGGTATATTGGACATATCATTTCGAATTTAGTCAACCTATGGTAAAAATTCAGGCCAAGATTATCCAGTGAATGCTGCAACCTACTATATGGATTATGGATACATCTACAATGCTTGCAACCAGAAAAGCGTGCAATGACCTCAGTTTATAAGTTGAAGTAGTAAAACTTGCAACAAATTATGTAATAAACTGTAAAAAGGTGAAAGCACAATCTGCTTGCAAAATTCCAGTGACCATCTTTTGTTTAGAATTCAACCACAATGCTGACATGCTTCAAGCTTATAAGTAGCATACATATATGAGAGCTCAACGCGTGCGTGTAGATAATCATTTAAACACAATTACTTGGTACACGAGGGTAGGTGAAGCCAGCTGCTATAGGCTCAGAACCAAAATAAAAATCAGACAAAGTCCACAAAACTGGTACACATACTTTTATTGAAAAGACTAAAAATTTCAGTATTTATTCAGTGCAAAGCCATCATTAGACAGGCACAGGCATGATCGGGCAATAATGTTTATCTGGCCCATACATCCAACTAATTCATCCCAGGCAAGCTCTGATGTAGGCCTGTCATCGTTGCGAGCTGATGTTTATCGTCCAACCACCAACCCTGGTATGCATACCACTAAAGTTAGGATTTTATAATTAGACCTAAGCTATCCCGTAACCAATAATTCCAATGCATGTGACTACACTTGTAACCAATAAAACCAATATCCGAAAAGTCCAGCATATGTTGTCAGCAGCCAGCGTTGTTCACATGTAATGTAATTTAACCACATTAGTCATTACTCAGGACACTTAGCGAATCGAAATTCGTTAACTAGCGTCAGTGAATGCGTCGGGAACCTTGGTCTCGCAAGAAATCTACGAACCTTGATCAACCGAGAAAAAAGGAAGGAAGGAAGCAAGCAGCCTACGCACGTCCATCTTTCTTCAGAAGGAAAAAGAAGAGGCATGGAAACTAATCGGCGGCTAATTCATTTCTTGGTGAACAGGGGAACCAGGGAGAAGCGATTGTAGTAGGTACCAAAAAGGCAAAAGCAGAAGAAAAATCCAGCCTTGAACTTTCATTCCTCTGCATATACTGTACTCAGGAGAGGGAGAATCAACTAGCTAGGCTCACCTGAACCAACCGCAACCGTCGCCGCCTTGACCAGGGAGGATGAACCGAGAGCCCAGCCGCCGCGAGAGTCAACAACGCGAGGCAAGAGAAGAGAGCACGGCACGCCGCACCTTGTCGGGTTAAGAATGAAACCAGCCGCCCGCAGGCAGTAGAGATAGAAGCGCCGGCCGCGCTTCTCCTACTCTCCGCTCCACAGCCGCCGCCCCCCGAAGGCTCGGTGAAGCCTCCGCCGGTCTCCCCACAAGTGCCACGGGGTGCAGGCAGACGCAGCAGCGCCGAGCTTTCGCTTGGGTGTGGGGAGAAGGCGAAGAGAAGCCGGGACGGTTGACGACGATGGGTTGCGGATTGTGGACTGTGTACTCGCGGCTGTGGTTTGGTGCGTGCGGGGTGCCTCGGCTGGCTCCAAGTGGGAGTGGTACGCGAGGTATTTGACTTGTCCGCCGCGGTGCGGGAGGCAGGAGGAGGAGGAGAGGGGAAGGCAGGGGAGGAAGAGGCGACCGGGCCGGGCGCGTGCCGCGGCTTTGAAAGGCGGACACGGTCGGCTGGGCGAGGAAGAAGAAGGGTTGGTCAAACCGTTGACCACGTGGGCGTAAGGCGAGGCGAGGCGAGGCAGGTGGGCTGGGCCGGCCGCGGAGAAGCCGTGTGGGCCGACGCGGCGGGCGAGCGAACCAACCGGCCGGGCCTGTCGCGTTGCGTGCGTGCCTGGTCGGGTGGTGGCTGTGGTCGCGGTTGAACCAGGTCAATGGAATTGAAATTTGACCGAGCCAACGTTGGGTTGGGTTGCCTGACCTGATCCCGGACGGACTCGTTGCTAACGGCGTGTCATGTCTCCGTCCGTGGGGTGTGTAGTGTAGTGTAGGACGCCACTACCTGCACTGTACTGCGTGTGTGTGGGATTAATATGTGTATAGCAGAATAAATAAATACAAAAATCACAATTCTTTATAAGGAGAGAAGATTTAATTTAATGTAATTTAATTTGTATGTTGGCTGAGGCTCACGTGGTCAATGTTGAATTCCGTTCAAGGTTGTTGTAAGTTGTTGATGGACCTTTGAAGAGAGTCACGCCACTTTTTCTCTGCATTTTTAATAGATCTTGTTGTGTTATTCTTAAGTATTTTTCTCATCTAAACACGGGTACTTCCCTACAATACTATAAATACAATCAGCAAAAAACAAAGTTACTAGTAAGAGTTAGCATCGCATTGTTCACTTGAGCTTATCAACCATGGTACATTGTTTTTCTCCCATAACAAAACAACAAAGTGAACAAGGGTGAAGGTACACAAGATGTTGGGGAACTGAATGTTTCATCTCCAGTAAACATGAGGTGGGACCACTAAAGCTATTATAGAATTTGTTCGGGCCGATTTAATAGTATTGTGTGAGAGAAAATAAACCGAAACAAGCCGAAATAAGCCGAGAGAGGGTAGCCGAACAAGTTCTTTTTGTTGTCTGTTCTTGTTGCAAGGCTTTCTGATGACTGTTGAGCATACATTGAACAATCATATGTGAATGAAATTGTTCCAACATTTCCAGATTATGTAATGCGTATAATATACAAGCCCGTATGACTGGACAGTGAGGGGGGAAAAAGATGCACCGAGTGTATCAAAAGGTGGTTGTCTCAAAGACATTTGCACTTCTTGTAAAAAAAAAATGACATTTGTACTAGGTGCTTATTATAAAAATATTAACAATGTTTTATTTGTATAAAAAATGCAATTGGATTTTATGATAAAAGAAGAATTTTTATGAGAACTTTTTTTTTTTTTTTGAGATTTGAAAGTTTATGAAAATATTAATAAAATGAAATAAAATACAAAGAGAAAGTTTTTTTAGAGAAAATACAAAGAGAGTTTTTTAGAGAAAATACAAAGGGAAAGTTATGAATTCGAAAGAGGACTTATGATGATCTCTATGTACCGCCACGGGCCTTTAACTGGGCTGATTTACGAGCCGGAGCGGAAGCTTTCTCCTTCTTTGGAAATACTTAGGCCCGTGGGCTCCTTCTGCTTAGGACCGCCACTTCCCCTCCCACGTCACGTGATCGGAACAGACTCAAGGCCCGACGGGCCTACGCAGGCCGCCGCGCCTCGCCGTCCCTCTCACCTCCCCCACCCCCCACCCCCCGGGCTCCGGCGCTCGTGAATCTTGATGCTCGTGCCGGACAGCCAGCATGTGCTCCTCGTGGTGCCGGAGCCGGACTGCCCGGGCACGGCGAGCGGCCACACGGTTCTGGAACCGGACAGGCGCCTTCGTTTTCCTTGTGACCTCAGTTTTCAGGGCTCCATGCTTCCATGACCATGATCACCAATTGCCAGTGTGATGGTTCTTGATCATTCAGGATGGATGACGGTGCAGGGCCAGGCAAGGCAGAAGAAGGCGAGCTGCTGGGGCATGCATGAAGCATCCATAGTTTGGACAATCGACAGCAGGTGACCAACAATTTTCCAGACATGGCTGGTACTCCTGTACCTGCAACAGGCAACAGATCTTTCCACTAACAACATTACATGCCGGCGGTGTACAGGTTTCCACCTTTCCCACCGCAAAAAGCCGGCCAAGATCGGTGAAAATGGCAATATCCGGGATCCGAATCCGGGGCCCGGCCGAAGATCTGAAAGCGATGGAGGAATCACCAAAGAAGCTGCTCTCTCAGGGTAGCCGGGTAGGGGTAGGCGACGCCCTCCTCCTGCCCAGAGTCCCAGAGCTTTGAAAAGAAACAATGGGTGAGCTGTGCTCGCGTGTCGCACCGCCATTGCCACAGCAATCCACATGCTTCCACTCAGAATTTCGTCGCAATCCACATGCTTCCACAGAGAGTTTCGTCACGATCCCAGAAGGCGCGGCGGCGGCGACGGCCCCAGGTGAGGTGGATCAGAGCAGGGAGGATAATGGATCTGTGATGGCGAGAGGGGCATCGCATTCAGCTCACCTGATGCTGCACCACTGACCTCAGGTAAAGGGAAAGGGAGGGTCATCTTTTCTTTTCTACTTCGCCATTTGTTCCAATGGGGTTTTCAGTCAGATAGGGACCCAGGGAGCACATGAGAGGAAGAGTCCGTGGCGCTGCAATTGCAAGTCGTTGTCTGCACGAATTGGTGACAAATTATGCAAGCATAAAGGTGCACGTGAATTCCATCAAAGATTATATCTGTACCTTCTCTCAATCTCAATCTCTCTGAGCTTTCCAGGATCATAACAAACTGCCTTTTGTTTTACTGAATATAGCTTTAGCAATTATCATGACAGCAACAGCAATGCAAATCTGGGAGAAGAGGTTTTCCCCCATGACTATTTGAATTCTGTGAAATGTCACACTGATCACTAGTTTGAATTCTGTGAAATGTCCCCAAATTCCAGGTGCCCCCATCAACAGCATACCGTGGAATGGAACAAAAACAGTTTGCATATACAGGTTATGACCAAGAAGAAAAGTTGTACTGCATTGCAACAACAACAGCATAGTTGATTGGATGCACTAAATTAGAGGTATTGGTAGGTACTCGATAGAACTAAGTGCTGGCATGTATACAACATGTAGTAGCTACTGCTAAGAGTCTATATCATAGGACATCATCGGACGAGGAATAACATAGAGCTTCATTTTTATCTATGTGCTTTGTTCCAAGTCGCAATACTATAAAGTGCTGCAGAAACATACAGAACGAGAATTCTAAAGCCGAGGGCTATGGGCTGCCTCCCTGTCTTCAGAACTCGACCGACCCCACTGGCGCCATCCCAGTGCTCAGGCTTCTTGATTCCTGCATGCTCACGTAGCTGTCGCAACCATTGCTCAGCATTCTTGAAGGAGCTGAGCTCAAGAGCTGAATGCCCGGCTTGCCCATCCGCTGAACCTCCTCCGGTGAAAGTATCTTTATACAGGACACACTGTTCACAAATTCCCTGCACATCACAAGCCCAAGAAACGTAATAAATCGTTAAAGAAACAGCAAAATCAAAAGGTGATCAGGAACTTTTTAAGCTTGCTGGTAGAACTTACTGCCATGGGTCATCGCCAACTAGAAGGACATCGTCCTCTCTGTCAACAAATACAAGCTGCCAGCCTGATCTCAAAGGGTCTTCCAACTGGCTCTCAAGGCCAAATAGACGCCCCACCTCACTACGAAGTTCGTCATAGCTGCTGAATCTAGTGATATCCAGCAACCTTCCAACGGTTCCAGATTTGTAAACCTATATTGGGGCACAAATTTGTCAACCAAGTGCTTCATGGGAAAGAATTCAAAAATGAAACAACTTTTTGTTAATCAAATGGTCCACGATGTAGACATATCACCTCACCTTCACAAAGGTAGCAAAATGTTGATTTGCTTGCTCAGAATTCTCTGCACATGGAACATAACCTGACTCATCTAAGCAGCCCGCACTATGTAGTGGTTGATTCAAGGGGAAATCATTCTGAGAAGGGCTCAGGAAATTAGAGGTTGAGTATGGAATTGTGCCTGAACTGTTATCATTCTGAAGGCTTGGAATGCCACCTTGCATCAAAAGTGACTGGGAATCTATGTTAACACCAAATAAGAGGTGGTTTTGAGGATCAGAGCTCCCATCTTGATCCACTAAGCATTCTCGTCCCAGGTAACGGTGCTAATGCAGAGCTTTGTGGCATGTCACATGACGCCATATCCAATTGCTCTATCTGTGGCGAAACAACATGAGGTCGAGAAGGGTTAACAGACTCCACTGCAACTCTCTTAGATGACCATGCTTCGGAAGGTAATTGCCCCAACATGCCATGCATGGAAGATCCACTTGATGGTGAGAGAGAGCTAATGTTTGTATCTTGAAAGTTTTGTTGATGCGAGAATGCTGGAACAGTCTGCAGTGTGGAAGAGGGGAGTGAGTGGCTGAGGAAAGCTGAGAAAAAGCTGATAATGCATCTGGCAAGGAGTGAAAGTTGTGCAGATGCTTCTGTTGTTGCATTTGTTGATCCTGTGGTGTTTGCACACATTGCTGCTGCTGTGATTCCTGCTGCTGTTGCTGTGGATGCAGCGGAGGCTTCTGCTCATTAAATGATTGGCAGCGTTGAAGCTGTTGTTGGAGGTACTCAGGTTGCGTCTGACCTTGAATTTTGTTTTCATTGAGATTTTGGGGGTAAATTTGCTGAAACTGAGGTTGTACTTGCTGCAGAATCTGACTTGATAGAAGAGTAGATCTATCAGCAATGTTATGAGGCTGTTGGAACTGCATTACTGATGGCGAAACTTGCTTTGTGGTGCTTTGTAATGCTGCTGCTGCTGCTATGGTCTGGTACATGTCAGATTGGAGACCAAGTAGGGAATTATCCAGCCTTGGCTGCATCCAGGGACTCGTACCAAACCCGCTGAAATTCAGTGACTGGAAACCTGGGTTTGCCCTGTCTCGAAGCCACATAAGAGAGGACGTCAAGCCATCATCCCTTCCACCTACCGAAACAATCAGAAACAAGATTAGTGGCATTAGTGCATAAGCAGCAATCCATTGTTCAATGTTGTATATTGGAGAAGTTTTAAGCGTGTAACTGTCAATTGTACCATATAAAGAAGGCAGGCCTGTAGGCCATGGGCGCTTTAATCCAAGAGCAAAAGGCGATGGATACATTGGAAAAGTTGTCAATGGTTCAATCTCCCAAAGAGATACCCTTGGCTGCTTCTCTCAGCAGTTGACTCGTCCCATCCAACCTACATGGTTCAGGGAAAAATGGATTGCATGTTTACTACTATATTTATAAAAGTAGAGACCACCATCTAAATGGGACTCAGGATGCAGTTAAAGAAGTTTGAAGGCATGTAGAATGGCATTAAAGAGAACAAAGGTGTTTTTTTTTTCAAGACCTACCTTTACTGAGCGCCAGTGTGAGTTCGGCCAGCGAACAGGATCAAAATCACTTATTCCTGTAATAGTCCCCATGTAACTGCAAGGACACTCAAGCAATTTAGATTGAAACTTGATGGACATTAGACAATGCACCAGCAATGCACGAGCAATTGAAACCCTAACATTGAAAACATCCAATCACTACCCTAGAGGCAAGTGAAACAAGAGGATAAACCAATACAATGTCCACATAACAAATAATGTTGAAATAAACACAGGTTGGACATACCGCCTTACACTAGATTCCTCCGTCTCAAAGAGCATCCGGAAACGCATACCCACAGATATACGGGTATGGTACACAGCTTTCACATACTTAGCCATGGGTATGACAAATTCACAAGGGCTTGCCCTGCATAATGCATGGGAATTGGTTTGAGTATACTTCGGTGATAAATAACCAGATATATGTAGGAAACTTTTTTTTACCGTGGATTATAGAAAATAGTAAACCGGCTATTTGTTGATGCAGCATGAGCTGCTGCAGCAAGCAGACCAATATGCATGCTATCACTAGAAAGTACTGATGATGGCATGACAGTTTGTGGTCTGTTTGCCCGGCGAATTCCCAGAAGCAGTTGGTTGTTGTCATTCCTGAGCAACCAAATACATACATGAATACATCAATACAATCAGCAGGAAAACTCTTTGTAGGGTACTAAGTGAGAAATGAGGGTGTGCCTTTTCTTTTTCTGAAAAGCTGAAAATGCCATACCAGATAAAAAGGACAGAGTCGCCGGCAACCAGTCTCTTTGCACTAACAAATACACTCCAACCTGTTGTCAGAAGATGCCGCTTTGGCTGACCTACACCGATAATTTTATTCTAAGTTACTCCCACACTTGAATGTAGAATGGTATTGAAACAGGTGAGACTCTCGATGCAAGGCTGTATGCAACTATGCAAAAGAATCACAACATCATGAACCGATAGAGGTAACTAGAAATACCTACCCCGAAAAATATGGCGGAATTTCCACTCGTTTCCATGAAGATCTGTTGCAATCAACTCCTGTGCAGGAGGTTGCTGATTGAAATCCTACAGGATGAGCATTTAGAACACCCGAATGGTTTGGTCTGTTTGATCTGAAGAAGAGAGCCATGCAACTATGCAAGAAACACATACCAGTGGAGGAAACACCTTCTCTGCGGCTCGGCGTGGAACAGAGAATCCACCATGTGTGCTCGTATCACTTGCAGTTAGTGTTTTACAAAAATAATTTGTTGGCTGCTTGCTGGCAGTGCCTAACTCAGCAGGCAAAAATGGGTCCTTGAGCTCTTGCTGCAAAGTGAACCAAACCCCCAAAAAAAAGTTGCTTAGATTAAATAAAACAGAAATGTAGAAATGGACAGGAAAAGATGAGAGAGTTCATTACTGGGCTGAGTGGCTGCAGGGTCATCTGTGCATACACCTCATCTGTCTCAGCATCAGCCTAAAGAAGAAGTGCAGCAGAGCTGATGAAACACAAAGATACCAGTAATAATTGCTTATTTTGGTACAGATGTGCTCCAAACTTACGTGCATGGTCACATTATGGAGTTGGCATATAAGCTGCGGAGGCAGGCTAGGATAGTTGGGGATCTGAGCCTCCATTTCCTTATTTGTCGATGCTGCTACCTGTGGTAGATATTTATTTATATAAAGTTGAGTGATTTTTAAAAAGAGAACAGAAGGAGCTTTAATTCTGGTGGAACCATTGAAGATCTGACATGAATACCGTAAGATATGGAATTCAGGACCACACAAGACTCACGTTCTTACAGTATTTCACCCCCAGACAAACTCTGCAATATTTATTCATGCCTAATTTTGTGGTAATCTGAAGTTGAAGGAAGAAAGGTAACCTGCTCACCGTGGCCTTGAGGAAAATACACCACCCGACTACCGACCGCAGGCAATGAAACAAGAGGGCCGGCACATGCATGCCACAACTCAGAATTTAGGCACTTGTGCTCTTCAGCTTCTGAAAAAAGCCAAAAAGCATTTGAGTAACAGAATGAAGTTCGAAAATCATCTCATAAGTTAAGCAATAATTGTAGATCTAGGAAGCATCTTACAAACAAATCCTACTTTATGAAATGATTCTAAGAAGGCAAAGTTTTATTTTGCAACAAAAAACACGCTTCTATCTAGAAAAAGAAACTTTCTGAACAAAAGTCTGCATCAAGAAAGAACCTCATATTTCACTACTAATTTGCTTACACTGAATCCAACAGATGGCTGAAGAAGAAATACAAAAAAATTGCAGAACGTTCCAATAGCTTAATAAATCAGCCAAGAGAAGAGAAGAGTGAGCTGAGAGCCCACCACATTGGAGTGATTTGGATCACATAATGACTAAAGAATTTAAAGCAAGCGACAGAAGTAAACCAAGTTATCCTGCAGATTTAAACCACCCAATGAAAAGGACAGTACCAGTGAACTAAGCAGCAGTATGCGGCAGAGCACAGAATTTGGTACAACCCATGAAATGAAATGAATGCCAACAAGCGATGCCGTACCTTCCGGCGACGCCGGCGGCGGCTGGTCCTGGAGACCACCACCGCTGGCCGACGGCGACAGCTTCATTCTTTCTCCCGCCGCTCGCAGACCGATCCAGCAGCGGCTCCCGCACGAAATGGAGGGGATGAGAACCGAGGCAAGGCAAGGCAAGGCCCCTTCTCGCTACGCCTTTCCAAGCATGTGCGCGGGGGTGTCCGGATTGAGCAGCCCGGCACCGTCACTTGCTCCTCCCTCCTCCGCCGAACACCGCCAAACCTCCGGCAGGCCCTGGCCGGCGCAAAGGCGCAATCTTTATCGATCCGAAAGGCGCAAATTTACATCACGGCGCGAGGAGCTAGGCAGTCGGTCCAAGAAACCCCAGTTCCAAAATTCTTCGGGAGGTTTAGAGCTTGAGGGGAAGGGACACAGCCGGACGGCAATGCTCAAAGGCGCCGCCGGCCTTTGCGGCTCCCTCCCGGAGCACTAGGAGGCACACCGCCACCGGCACAGCGAAACCTCCTCCCGCGCGGCTACCGAACTCAGATCTCGACGCCAAGAGCTTCAGAAGGACAGCCCGAGCTCCAGTGGACGCTTCCGTCGCCGCAACGCAGATCCGAGTCCGACCGCCGCCGGAGGGGATGGATAACTAGGACCGCCGCCGCCGCCGCTACTGACGGACGGACACAGCTTCCTTCTCGCGCTTGCAAGCTTGCTGTGCGGCGGCAAGGACGGAAGAGGTGGCCGGCCGGCCTTGCTTCTTTCTTGGTTCCTGCTCCGCTGCTCGCTTTGCTTCTTCGTCTTCCTCGTGCTGGCTGCTGCTCGACTCGACTCCTCGGGGTTTTAAGTTTTAACCCCACGACACGAGTGGTGCTCCTCCTTTTCGCCTCTCTCTCTCTTCTCTCTTGCTGCTGCTACATGCTTCTGGTAGTGGTAAGTTTTTGCACCTCTTTTTACAGCCCGGAGGCCGTATGGCGTGCTTTGACATGGGTTCCTTTGACCTTCCCTTGTGCCTTCCACGAGAAAGACGACGACCGTCCACGACCAATGGCGGCTGGAATCGAAACGTGCTGGGATGCAAAGGACCTGGCTGCGTCTCCTCCCATGGATCCTCCGTGATCCTGCCTTTTTGACCTTTGTTTATTCACCCTGAATCAAAAACGATTGGTTAGAAAAAAATTGACACTCACTCTAGTCTAGTTCTTGTGTCACTGTGTGGACGGAGCAAACCAGCATGTGCTGCTTTGTGATGGTGATTGTGATTACCAGTGTTGTTTAATGCGCAATTAGTTAATTAACAGTGTTGTTTAATGCGCAATTAGGCTCGTGGAAACCGGTCTGACTTGACTTTTACGGAGCTGCTGAGAGTGAGAGCTCCTCTCTCCTCTCTTGTCTGTAAACTGAAAGGGGCTTGATGCATGTCCCCATCGTCGGCCGTCGCCTACCCCGTACTGTACGTGTAGATGCCATCTCCGTACGGTGCGTATAAATACTGTCCGTGTAGTCCGGCTCCTCTCTCATACTAGAAACTACTACTAGTAGTAGGCTATTAATTAACAAACACCCACCCTGATCTGATGCAAATAAATCAATTCTAGATTAGGGCTGTCTGACTAAGCAGGGGCTCCACTAAAAAAGTACACGCTTTTTTTTTCTTAATCTTTTCATTAGGAGGACAAGGTTTTGACCGGTAATAGTACTCCATATACTTCAAAATATAGCATTTCTGATTTTGTGTGTACATAAAAATGTAAAACATGAAAGTATACTTTATAATTGACCTTGATGACATGGATATTGTTGTGTTTTGACTTCAAACAAAAATAGAAAAAAAAAATGTTTATTTACAGAGGGGTTGTTATTTATTTATCTTTTATAAAATTATGACATAAGTAGGGTTTTTAAACATATGATTCTAGTGACGTCAAGTTTAGGGTCACAAGAATTATGTTTTCATAAGAGTAATTATTCATGAAAAAATCTTTTAAATTTCAAATGAATGGAGTGTATAACTCAAAGATAGTTTATATGCATTTTAAAACATATATTCAATTCCCGCCTTTTTTGGGTCACAAGAATTATTTTTAAAAATATTCATGAAAAGCTTTTAAATTTCAAATGAATGGAGTTTTCCATGAACAAATAGTATATATTAAACTCGCCGAATTTTTGGAACTTTTTTTAATTTGCAGCCCGCCCGCAACAGCGAATCGCGGGCATTTGAACAGGGCGACGAAAAATCGCAGTGGCAACCTCCAAGACGCGTTACACTTATAAGCTTCATGTTTTTGTCACTTGTCGTCCCAAACAGGGCCAAGTCAAGGACCTTGGAACTATTGAAACTACGTACTGTTCATCAGCAACAAAGGAAGGGCAGGACCACGAATCTATCCATCTAGTGTCACTATACCAGCACGTTCACATTGCAAATGCATAGCTCAGCTGAGCTGACCGTCCAATGATACACGATGATGACAAGGCCACCGAATCTAAAAGCTTTCAATTGCCTTTTTACTTTGGCTGCTGCCGACAGTATACAAGGTCAAGATTGAACCGTCGTGTATTTAAAGTTCTTGGAGGAGCGCAGGAAGAAGAATGGATTCCACATTTTTTTTAAACGCCGTCCCAAACGGGGCCTGAGTCAAGAATGAACTATTGAAACTACGTACTGTTCCAGCAACAAAGGAAGGGCAGGACCACGAATCTATCCATCTAGTGTCACTATACCGGCACGTTCAAAATGCAGAGCTCATTAACCAAACGTCCAATGATACGATGATGACAAGGCCGCCGAATCTTTGCCTTGTTGGCTGTTGCCGAAGAGTATCCAAGGTCAAGATTGAACCGTTTTTTTAAAGATCTAGTGGGACTAGGAAGAAGAATGGATTCCTAGGTGTTTTAAACGTGAAAATTTCCGTTCCAAATGCCTTCGAGCCCATTTGAAAACATGAGAAAGTTCATGAGCCCATATCCAAAAATAAGTGGATAAATTTGGATGCAAATTTAGGGATTACTTTATTTTTTTGTCATAATTATATAATGAGGATATTTTTTTATAAAACAAAATAAATCCAATGCCTATTATTATTAGTGGCGATTAGAGTCTATAGAATTAATTTCCAAAAAAAAAATTCAAAGATGTAGTATAATTAGTAATAATAAGAAAACAGAATAGCTAGTTTCCACACATGTGTGCAATGTGCATTCCGTCTACACACCCTGCACACACTCGATGTGTGATGCGTGATGTGCGGTCAACCCATTCTCTTCTTAATCCATCCATTGCCTCTCTCTCTCTCTCAATATATGTTGACCCAAAAGAAGTCGAGTTGTTGAAAACGGAGCTTCAAGGAGCCTCTTTGACCAATGTTGAAGGTGGGGCGAGTTTAAAGCATTTGTGCAAGTGTAGGCAGCGTTGCACCTTCGGAGTCAAAGAAGATGATGTGTATACGTAGGGAATAGTTTCATGATGGAGGAGAGGAGTAGGGGCGGAGATGGTGGAACGCCACCACCGTAGCTCATGATGGAGGTGGTGGGAGTAGCGGGCTACTCATGCTTTGAATCCAAAGGAGAAGCTCGGGTTAGTAGTGGATGTTGTTGAGGACTGGTGCAAGGCGGCGTAGAGATGTTTTGGAGCTAGACGAGATGAGGCAAAGGTTAGGTGCGCTCTAGGCTTTGGAGTTGGTAATTTCACATTTTTCATGGCCTCAATAATATAGTAACTTTTAATCAATATTTTGTTGGGACATTCATGGAGTTGGTACCTTCACATTTTCTACAAGGGGAATTAGGAAAAAGACTCGATCTACTACAATACTTAAAAACCCTCGTTCCTCTCCTTGTCGGTCGAGCGCATGCTTTCCCTAATCAATAATCTTGATTTTGTTTCAGGGACATTCTAAGCAAAATAGACTCAAGTCAAACGTTAATTTAGGGAAAATCATGTTTACAAAAAGTATGTATTACAAAAACACTCACTTTTGTAAAACAATAAAAAACAAAAAAACATTGCTAGCATCTAGCTCGATTATGCTAGCTACCACAAGCCTCGAATCTCAACTCACCGCCAAATAAGGCCTATACCTCGGCTTCTCACCCTTGGGTGCATCTTAACTCGTCGTCACCGCCATCAATTTTGGGCCTCTCCCTTAGCTTCTCATATTGGGCATCTTAACTCGCCACACCGCATCTTGGGTCATAGGTCTAAGAGAAATATAAGGAGACGAGCCAAGGAACACACTAAGGCCACAGTGTCCGAGGGAATATAAGGAGATAAGAGATGATGGGCTCAATGGGAAACGCCTCCCCACGGATATTGGCCTTCCATGAGTAGATTGACGACATCATGGATTTGTGCTTGCCTACCACATCCTCCATCAATGTCGAAGGGGAGGAGAGCCACATGCACTTGACCGTGTTGTGCCTTTGCCCTAGGCCACGACCATGATCATGACCGGACCCCGCCTCGGATGTGATCGCCGCTCGTGTTGCCACACCCCATCAGTCGGGCTACCACCAAACAAGCTCCCATTGTTATGTCGGCCATCGATGTGCCCCAACGCCGGCGATGCCCCGACTCGCTAGGGTTCCACCATAGCCACGCCAAGGCTCATCCGCCGTGGCGCGTCACCAACGCCAAGTGCCACTTCTATGAGCGGAGAGAACTAAGGATTAGAGAATAAAAGGCAACCGCATCTAAGAGCACAGAGAGAGAGAGAGGTGAGGAGTGAAGAGAAAAACCCTAAGGTTTGGTTATATATCTTTTTGGTTATTGGGCCCGACCTTATTAGCAGAGGCGGCCATTTAGAAAGGCTCTCTTTCATAAGTACATTTATAGATGTGGGCTTTTTAAAATATCCGCCTCTGTTATATTAATGGTCATTTTCAAAGAAGGTCTGCTTGTATAAATCTATTTACAATAAATTGTTCGTCTATAAAATCATGAGGTATTTATTTTGATCAAAAAAAAATCTTGATGTATTTTTGGGAAGCAGTGAGACTATTTTTTTTTGTCAAAAGGAACTGTCTTCTAAAATAGTTTGTTAATAAAAGGAGTTGTTTCCTCATTGTTGAACAGAGTCAAACAACGATCATTTATTGTTGTGCACACTTAAACTACGTCTGAAGTCTGAGCGGAGGGACTAATTCAGGTAGATCTCTCTATCAGAATGGACCAGAAGGTGAACTGCAGAAGCAAGCCAAAGATCAATGAGAAAGCCGAAAAAAATAAGCGGTTGGCTTAATTATGAACGCCATTGTAGGCAATTTCCCAGCTCTCTGCTCGAGTCTCTCTCGCATATATAGACGTGTCACATGGCGATGACAACGCCAAGAAAGCGTCTCGTCGTCCGGACGATGCAGTAGTGTGCCGCAGGAGAGCTTTGGATAATTCGATTCCGATCGGACAACGACGACCTGACCGACCGACGAGGCAACGACGACGCTTCCCTAGCTTGGTGGTGTGCCCTACATATTTTGATATATAGTATCTTTCTACACCCCTGCTCGGAACAAGGAGAACAAACAATCCCCACACGCATGGAAAGGCCTTTTTAATTAGGTTCATTCCTCATCAATAAGCTTATGCCATATGCATTGCATCATGCATTACTGCATTGCATTTGGATGGATCGATCCAGTGGATGTATACTTTTGTTGGAATTATGTGAAGGACAAATTGCAACTTGAAATTTGAGAGACACACATAAGATGTTTATTGCAAATTAAATGTCGAAATCACCAGCTTCTTACCTGGCCTGGTTTATATAAAAAAATAGAAAATGCCAGCTGTGGAAGTGTAGGCAATGGAATTTACTAGGAGGTGTGCGAGGAGATGTCTCCCTGTCTTTGCCACTGATTACCATGCTTGATTATACTGAGTCATCATATTACTGTACTCCCCGGGTTGGTATTAGAAGTCGTTTTTGATTACATCAATAACTTTTAAGTTGTTGAGTTTGTAAATGTAAAATTATATGAGTAGATTTGTCTTAAAAATACTTTGATAAAAGTATACATATATCACATCTCCATAAATATTTTTATAATAATAAGAGGTCAAAGTTGTTTTTGAAGACCGGTCAAACACTTCTAATACCATCCCGGAGGGAGTTAAATTATACATACTCCGGGTGTGGCCATTCTTAAATTTTTTTCATTGTTGATTCAAACATATTGAGTTTATTGACAAATAGTTTATGCAGTAGGCTCGCAGCTGGTACGTGTCGCATGCGTGCTGCACAGGCAAAAAACTGTGGTGGTTAAAAAAGCAGGTCATCCTCGTCGTCGTACCTGTACCTCGATCGATTGCAAGGACAAATTGTCCATGTGCACAAATTTCTGTGCAGTCGTCATGGATTAGTCGTTGGTTGGTCCTCGAATGTTCAGAAAAATTGACTATAAGGGCGCAGATTAAGGAGAGACAGGCCCGGGATTGGTCTGGTCCTGCTGCTCATCAATGCCCGGCAATCGTATTTAAAATCCTGATGAGATGCCATATTATTGGAGTACTCCATGTACAAAATACAGGATCGTGTGCTAATTAATTATTAGGTCAGATTTTTTGTTTTAATTATTTTTTCTGGTACCACCACATGGCAGAGCTGATGAGGTGAGCTCCACAAGAGAACAGAGTTGTACACACAAAGGTGCAAAAGCAGGAGCAGGAGTAGGAGCAGGACCAAGCCGGCCACCACAAGCAGTGGCTACACACTTTATTTGGGAGGACAGAGAGGCTCAGTAAGCATGTGCTGATTGTGACAATCAGTAACATGTAAATGTTCTTTTTCATGTATAGTGTGATGTTATGGGCAAAGCTATATACTCAAGAATAAGTAGCTAGGCTTTGTGATGTTTTTTTTATTTGCATATTATTTCTGGTAAGTTTTTTTTTCTCTCGATCGGACCATTTACATTTTTCATTAAGAAGGAAAACCAAATCCAAAAGGATTACAAACTTGATGCCAAAGGGACATCGTAGAGAAAAGCCAAAAGCCGGCGGTTAAGCAAAACCCTCGAACCTTAGAGACAAAGGAAGCTACTATACCGTGCTAGTAAAAGCGACTACATGACGAAACGCTTCTTTTTTAAAAATGCAAGACCGCACAATGCCCGTGTTGCTTGAACCCAAACGCCCGTTCCCCCTGCACTAGCCTTGCCATGAAAGTTGCCACCGTCGCCGACTCATTTCTAAAGACCCTTATTCCGCTCCTTCCAAATGATCCAAGCGAGCAACCAAAAGAAGCGAACAAACACCGGCTTGGTCGATTGATGCCGCCGTTGTCGAATCCACCCGAGAGAATGTTTGCCTTTAAAAATTGACATACCTAGCCATGCCTATCCATGCAGGAGACCACATCAAAGGAACAGGTGCTCGCAAGTCTCAGATTCTTGGCCACATAAAGCACAGGCATCGCCGCCGTCCAAACCATGCCCTAACCTCCTATCCTTAGTCCGTAGAGACGCCGATGAAGCACGAGCCAGAAGAAAAACTGACCCTAGATGGAGCTTTTGTGCGCCAAAGCTCTCTTGCACCGGCATTGATACGGCACCATAGAAGAACGCCGCGGTAAGCCGAGGATGCCGAGTAGGAACCATTATGCGACCACTTCCAAACGAACCTATCACTTAACAACCCGTCCATCGACCTCACGCACAAGTGCCACACACGGAAATATTGGCACAAGACCAGTGCGAGTCACACCAACAATGTATTTCTGGTAAGTTATATATGGTGGGCATGCATGCATTTTGTTAGCAAGTATAATTAAAGCATATATAAGGAAACTAAAGGCATTTGCACAAAGATTAACGGCTAGTAAATCCTGCCTTAGATTATTATATTTATACATCCTCCTCAGTTTTTTTTATAAAATGCAAGAGGCACAATAGTGTTATTGATCTGAAATTAATGTCATATATGGAAGCTATGAAAATCCACTTAACACCAATCTTTTATGGCATTATCTATAAATTCTTAAAATAAGTATTAGTCAAAGATTTGGCCATTTTATTAATTCTTGGTCAGTTGATGCATGCCTTCCAAGAATAAAAAGGAGAGAGTAATCTTCAAAAATTGCATACCTAGCCTGACCTGTCCATGCAGCGTCCACAGCTCTAGCCGTTTGAAATTGATGCCTGAAAATGCTGCTCGGGCCAAGTGGCACTACCCAGCAATAGCACACTAAAAATTAAATTTACTAAATACTAATGTCAAATTTTTTTTTGAGACAACAGTCCTTTGATCAGTACGGTGTTTGCATAATGTACTATGAACAATACTTATTGCAGAATGGAGGGAGTAGCTCACTACGTACGTACATCAGGGAAAACATTAGGCATTAGGGCAACCCAACAACTACCTCACAGTTTTGAATCAAGTAAGTATAAAAAAAATTTTAAAGCTGATGTTAATTTAATGAAGATTTAATGGTGATTTTTTGTTTTTGCTAATAATAATTAACCTTGATAATCGGATTTTTGGGGGTCCTAGATTCAAGAAGTGATAAATTAACACCACCTGGGATTGCAGATCCTGATCAATAGTACGTATATGTATGTATATGACACCAGTAAGCTGCAAGCATATGCAAAGGAATTTGAAAAATTAAGGCTTGCATGGTCATGCATGCGTGCAGTAAAATTTGGTCATGAATTGTGCCTATCTGCTCACACATATATCCATGCACAGTACAGCCGTGGAGCTAGGACCAATATACATAAATTGCTCATGTGGTGGTACCTAATGGGAAATGGTCCCTCCCTCCCTCTTTAAGTCTTATTTACCTCTCTCACACACGACCACACTTTGGAGTAGGCTACGTTCTTTGTGTGAAAGTATATATATATATATACATACATATATCCAAACCCAAGAGTCAGCAAAAGTGCAGTTGTCTTTCTCTTTTGTAACTCCTTGCATTGGCAATGGTGAGACGACAGCGCCAATTCGTTGCAGGAAGGGGAAGGACAATGTAGAGTGGGGATGCTCTACACGACAGGATAGATATCATCATCCATCGATCGAGAAGTAGGCATGAGCCTGCTACACCTCAAAATTCAAGGCTAGGTGCCATAGCCCATATAGGTGTGTTGCAAAGTATGGTATAGCACATCTATCGTATTTATCTCTCCTGGTCCATGTGGTAAAACTTCATATAAGTACAGTGCACTACACTTTCCTGAAGAACTAGAGTAGCCATTTCGAGTTTCGACCCAAATGTGTATATGTACGTGTGTGTTTTCACTTTTTCAGGCAGAATAAACAGGCCACTTCATGTCAAAATGTCGCCAAACTAGACTAGTACTAACTCCGTTGCATTTGTCAACTGAGCTCTATTAGTATGTATCTCTAGATTGAAATATACTCCCTCCGTTTCAACTTATATATAGGTCATTATGACTCTTCTAATATATAACTTTATGTCGACATTTAGGTGTATAACAAAATCTATGTACCTACAAAAAAAAATCAAACAACTAATATAAAGGGTGTACACCGTATTATCCTCTATAACCTTTGCTTCTAAACCAAAGGTTGCTAGGAAATTAAAAGACGATGACAACATGCATTAGTCTGCTCTATTAAAGAACTAGGAGCATGTCTAGTTTTCAAGGCATGGCGCCATGCTAGGCAGCGATTTAAGCCCCCATACGTCTAAAATGAGATAGGCGCCGATCGAGCAGCTCTGGATATATAGGAGCAAACCAGGATGCACGTCTGTCTGGCTAGGGTCGATCTCTTGCTGGATGGTTGAGATCGATGGACACGACGTCACCTAACTGTCGTACCCGCTAGGTTACTAGCATTGGAAATTTGAGCAAGGACGACACGATCGACGACGGCGATGCATGCAAATATAATGGAATGGCCGATCGATCCAACCGTAGTATGTACCACACTATGCTTTAACTCGCATTACTGCACTTGTACTGTGTGCGGTCTCCTTTCCGTTCCATTTGTTGCGTCAATGAACAGTAGTGTGTGCAATTGTGCTACCTATAGGTGTGTGTGTGACTGGGTGGCCGTACGTACTAGGGCTGTACAATTGTCACCGGCTGAATCCAGGGAAATCAATTGCGGCAGCTAATACCCCAGAAGTGGCACTGTTCACATGGACTGCCAAACAGTCCGGTGGCACTTCTTCTCAACAGTACCAAAACAATAGATCCACTTTAATTATTATTGCCGATAAATGCATGCATAGGAGATCTCTCATCAGTTTCTCATCTCTGAAATGTAACATGCATTTAATTCCTTATTAGGTTCCAAAATACAAATCGTTTATGTACACATTCAATGGTTTGAATCAAGAAATAATCCTCCCTCTAGTCATAAATAAGTGACATTTAGTTTTGCACTGCGATGTGCATCCCCGTGTGACTTATTGAACTTCAAGATTTGCCATCATTCCTTTGAAGGTGCTTTCATAGGGTAGGGCTCAAACGTGTGTTCATAGAAAGAGTGCGGCGTGTGTGTTGAGCATCTACGTTATACCGTGTGTAATCTCAAAAAAAAAAATCTATATATCAATAAAAGAAAGCACTTGAACCCGTCCTGCAGGGAAATTAGAGCACTGCCCATACCTGTGTGATGCTTTTGCATGGACAGAGAGAATCTGCAAACCGTTTGCTAGCTGGTTCTGGTCATCAGCATCAGAAAACTGTTGTTTCATTGGATGCATGAATGACGGATGGATGCCCTATCTAGCATTTGGAAAAAAAAATCCCAAACACTAATGATGTTAAATTGCTAAACACTAATGATGTTAAATTGCTAATAACTACAAAGGACATCACTTCTTGAAGTAGGGTTGTATAGCAGAACACATCCACTACTTGGAGTAGTACATATATAATTCAACACATACTCATGCATGATCTGGCCTACTATTGAACTCAAAACTCATGAAGGGTCGGTCGATTCGCATTTGACCGATCGATCGACACGTTGTATGTACGCACAGCACATAGCACGAATAGTGTATAGCACATGGAGACAATCGAATAGCCCGAACGAAGAGATGGTACGTACGTGCCGTCGTACGTCCTCGATCTGCATGCACCCACACCACGCAATAAATCAGTGGGCCACCTAGCACGGCCAGTGGCCCCCACTGCACTATGCAGCCTGTGGTGGGGGCCACCCGCTACCTCTAGCTGATGTTAGCTTGGGGCAGCCAGCCAGCAGTGAACGAACGAGACTGATGAGTGATGAGCGTGCATGTGGCGGCAAAAGCATGAGCATGACAAGACAAGTTCAATGAGAGCATGCATGCAGTGATGCAGCGGCGTTTATATAAAGGCATCCAATGATGCTTCCAAACTACTCCCTCCATCCCTTTTTTCTTGACGTTTTGGGTGTTCGCCTTGCGCAATGATTGGCTTCGATTTGTAGAAAATACATACAAGATTTAAATCTTCAAATAAATTTGTTAAAAAACTAGATCAAAAGATCTTTACAATGATACTAATTATGTGATATAAATATTAATCCTATTTTAATATATAATTGCGGCTTTTTTTACCGGGAACGTCAAGAATTTAGGGATGGAGGGAGTAAGAAGCACTGCATGCAAATATATATTCCTCCTCCTCATGTTAGGGCAAAGGTGTTCTAGATGATGATTAGCTTTCTCAGTGTCAATCAACAAACTAAAGAGAGATTGTTCAATTTGTTCGGTAGGAGTAGCTAGTACTAGTAGGATAGAATATAAATGAAGCTAAGCAATATGGCCAGAAATAGCTAGTAGCATGCAAGGGAGCTGACTTCTAGTGTTACTTTTGTTGGTGCACCAAGTAGGTCATCACTATATAGGGACAATTAAAGACCATGCAGGATAATGAACTTTAATGCATTCTATTCTATTTTAACACAGAATTAGCTTGTTCAAATGGAGAGATTGACTCGATATGCTTGCATTAGTATGCATGATTATATTAGATTATACAACAGATCTTGTACTTCTTTTTACTACTGCTAGCCGCTAGTCCCTTTATTACTGCGGAAAACATCACTGTACGTATGCACTTGCAACTCATCTCTGTTCAACAACAGTGCACTGAATGAAGCTGACTCTCAGAACTGATGTTCACTCAGGAATGGTAGCTATATATATAAGGTCTTCTCTCTGTGCTAGATTCAGGATTGCACAAGCTAGCTATGCATGCACAAGAGCAGAAGGCCCATATTTATGCTAATTGATCTACTACTAAAAAGAACGAAAGGGAATCGTCCACCCGGGCAGATTCACCCCGCCTCCGCGTGAAAGATTGCCCGCTCCTTGGTTCACCTCGCTCGGCAAATCGTCCACCCGGCGTGCAAAACAACCGCCCGCTCCTCGGTTCACCCGCGACAATTTCGCACGCACGCTCGTACCCAGCCCCGTCCCGCGTTTCCACTCGAGTTTGCTCCCCACGGCAGCCCGACGGTTCCTGTGCGTGCTCGCAAGCAGGCCGCACGGCGTTCCCCACTCGTGCTCGCTCGCCCACGCCTCAGCCTCCTCTTCTCCCCGTCGCAAAAAGTGCCATCGTCGCCCCCGTCATCGTCGGTCGCCTCCCGCTCAGCCGGAACCTAGGCGGAGCCCGTCCAGGGCGGCTGCAGCCCGGCCAACCCCATCAGCTAGCCCTCGCCCTCTGCATCTGCTGGTCCGGGGACTACGTCGCGGCGTACGGCAACTTCCCGTGCCATCGCTGTCAACGTCGACCCTGGCTGAGCCTTGCTGCCTGCGATGGAGGGAGGCAGCTGGTGAGAGCGCTGAGCATACGGCAGCATCTTCCCTCCCGCCAGGGCTCCCACGTCTCGGCCGGCGCGGCCAGGCTGCCGATCCATCGACCGGCGCGGCCAGGCTGCGGATCCATCGACCGGAGCGGCCAGGCGGCGGATCCATGGGCCGGCGCGGCTAGGCTGCAGCGGCGCGCTCGATCCCCTCCCGGCCGACGGTCAGATGGAGCTGTGGTTGGTGGCAACTTGTAAGGTCCGTCGGCTAAATCCCCTCCCGGCCTCATGTTTTATGTGCACTGGACTCGATATCCTATGAATGCAGCAACTCCCTGTCTAGAAGCATGCTGCTGGGATAATGAGAATCACTCTGTTCAGCACCTGTAAGTTTCGTTTGTAGAACTCATATTCCAATTCCTGCACATGTACATGGTATTATTATATGGATGGGTTGTAGACGCATGCTAAGCAGAGATTGTGTGCGAGGGTCGCTTACCTGCTCTAAATCACGAGAGTACAGGCAAAGGACAAACAAATTTCATAGATGTTCCTAAATGCTGCAGGGACAAGTTTGTGAACTTGACTCCTCTTCAGGCTCCTCTTCAGGTTTATTAACGAAAGAAGGTATGGTATTCTTCCAATTCTATAGTGTTCGTTGTTCTATACACATGTTGGCATGACATGGTTTTAATAAGAGTTAAAATTATTAATGTTGCAAAACAAAGCAACTATCAGATGACCAATGTTTGCACAGGAATTATATACACATTAGGATATATATATATACCTTAAAAACACGCTCCTAAAATTGAAATGCACAAAATTGTACACTGCCATGCTCATGACGCATGGCAAGAAGCAGATATGAGTAGCTGGGGAGCTAGAGTTCGTATCCCCAGCTAAAATTGTTCTAAATTTCATTGACAATATATATGTCTGAAACTCAGTCTAACCTCGAAACTTAGTCCCTCAGCCAATGTTCCATATCGTTTCCTTGGGTGCCATGTGGTATTTTGTCTAACCTCAGATTCAATAATTATTTTTCGTTCCCTTTCAGCTGAGCAAAAAAGGAGCATTTTTTCAAAATGGAAAAGATAATCAGGCCATTTTATTCCAGTACTGCCCGTTTTCATGAAATTAAATGAGCCAACATGTTGTTTAGCTTTTCCGATATCAACAAAACAACAATTTATTTATGTTTCTCATTTACAGACTGCAGTGGGGTTTTTCTAGGACGATTTGGCAAGGAGTAGGACCTTCAGCCTAGCCTTTTCGTATCAAATTAATTATGCATCATTGTTAAAAAAAGGTTCAGTACGTAGTGCATCTTTGTTTTGTTTCATATTTTGGGTTAATCACTTATGTGGTCTATAACCTCTCCATATTTACTTTTGAAATAAGCACTAACCAAGGTAGGTTTCACCTATAAATCTATATTTGTGGTGCAGCTGCAGCAAGGAAGAATCAAGGTAAGATGCTGCATCTTTTGTTGATAATAACTACGTAACAATCTAGCTGGACAGAGACTTGTCAAGGATGTTGTTTGTTAAGGTCTTGGAAGGTACATGATTGGTCATAGTTATTTTCATTAGCAATCTCCATTATGAAACAATTGAATTATCAATGTTACTATTATAACAAATAGAGTCAACTATATAGAATTCAACAAGCTTTCCTCGATCCATGTTACAAGATAGATTTCTTGTTAGAGAAAAGGTAGCAAGCCTATGGGTACCTCAATATATGAATTTGTACTTGGGAATTATCATCTTCCCAAGTTGTTCCATAAATTTTTATGTCAAGTAACTCTTCTTGGATCTTGCATGCAGTTCAGATTCTGAAAAGTGTTAAATCTTTGAAACGCAGTGGTGTATCGTTAGTTTGTTGAATCACTCAACCTTTAGAACTATGAGTTAGTGATTCCATGCATTTTTAGATGCAGAAGCATAAACATGGCCTTCATATGGTGGTTGTATACAAGTGACATGCCAAAATATTCAGAACTTGAGGAAAGTCAACACCACTGTTTTTTTTTGGCTCGTCCTCACATTTTTTAGCAACAATAATAACCAATTTGGGCAATTTTTGTTGCTTGTTTTGAGTTCTGAACTTTCAACTTGTTGCAGATGCTATACATGCTAAACTTGGTTGGCTGTTGCACATGGGATGCCTATTTTAAGTTCACACGAAAGGGAACAGTTAATTTAACAATGCGGCGTTTCTCTATCTGATTGATATATTGATAATTGGCTCTGATTGATATATTGATAATTGGCTCTGAACTGTGATTATTTGAGTAGGTGAATGACTCAAGAAGCTGCCTCGTCCGACATTCAGATCCAAGTGCCACTGCCGTCATCGGCTCCTAGCTGCCTTGCCTGCTCCGGAGACGGACCCATGCCATGAGATACATCAAGGTTCCTGCGTGGCTGCGCCTCTGTTGCAAAAGCGCCACCATACCAGACGCCTCCTCCTTGCTTGTTAGTTGGGAAAGAAAATATTGTATGCAGTTCTGCACTGTCATTGTAGCAGAAAATATATATAGTTTGAAACTGTCATCTATGGTTGTCTTTTGAATTGAGAAGAAGCCGCTGATCAAATTAACCGTGAGTCAAGGTTTTTAGAAAAGGTAGCATCGAGAATAGTTTGTTCCAGTTAGATGCTTTGTGCAATTTTGCTTACTAACAAATGCTTATACTTATGTTATCGTGGTATTATGTGTTCCCGTTGCAACGCACGGGCATTTAGCTAGTTGCACATAAATTTTGGAAATTCATAACAACATTCTAGCATATATGTGGCAATTATATAATCTTTGTGCAGAAATGTATATATGCCCTGAACAAAAGAGGGTCCATCATCTACCCCATCCTTGGACGACCTAACCAACCCAACCCACCAATACTTCACATAATGTCAATTAACCATGGCATTCCCAAGGTAGCTAGCTACACCTAGCAGGTGGGCCCGAGACTAGCTAGCAGTACAGCTCACTAAATTTACAAGGTTGGGGTAGGGAGTACACTCGATCTTGACCACAATGAATTCTAAGAATTAAACGAGTACTCCTCACTCTCACATCTCTAATTATATGCACTCGCTTAGTATGCATACTATATTCCTATATACTAGTATAGAGTGATCGGACACCTCCTAAAGCTAGGTATAGAGCATGATGGTTTTGGGGGCGACCTCTATGTCAGAGCCGAGGCAGTTGATTACTTAGTGGATAATCACAAAGGACCATTTCTTTAGTTATTACTAGCGGCAAGTGCATGCTTCATGCATATCTTCTGATTCTGATAAGGATAAGACCAAAATAAGATATGCCACTTGACCACTTCGGCCTTGTTGATGGCCATAGATTGACACACAAAGGCATACATGATCGAGTTATATATATGGATTCATTTTATAATGCTACAACTCTCATATATTTATGGATGGAGGGAGCATTAATTAAACAAACATTTTGAATAGGTAGATACTCCCTCTGTATTCATAAATGAAGTCATTTAGGATAGCGACACGGTTTTCAAAACACAACATACTTTTATGAAAGTAGTTTTCAAGACAAATCTATTCATATAATTTTCACATTTGTAAACTCAACAGCTTAAAAGTTATTGATGATTTATATTTCCAATGCTTAACTTAAATCTTGTCCAAAATGACTTCTTTTATGAGTACGGAAGGAGTATATATTTTGGGTAATTTGCCTCGGATTCGTGCAACAGGACTTGTTGTTGTCCAGATCCCATAATTAAGAGGCAAGAGGGGAAATGATGATGATTACGAGGGAATCAATGTCTCCCCATGACAAGTTAGTTTGCTTTCAATTGATGCATGCATATGTCGTTGAAGAGAATGATATGACCCAACGTCACGAGCAAAAACATGTCTATATTTTTTTATATATATAGAAACAAGAGGAGCCGAGGCCTCTAATCTAATATACTCCCTCCGGGCTGGTATTAGAAGTCGTTTAGGACAGCGACACGGTCTCCAAAACACAACTTTGACCTCTTATTATTATAAAAATATTTATGGAGATGTGATATATGTATACTTTTATCAAAGTATTTTTAAGACAAATCTACTCATATAATTTTTACATTTACAAACTCAACAACTTAAAAGTTATTGATGATTTATATTCCCGATATTTGACCCAAACCTTGTCTAAAACGACTTCTAATACCATCCCTAGGGAGTACTAAAGAATGAACCAAAATGTCAACAAACAAAACATGGACAAGAAACAAAATAAAATACAAAGTTACACAATACGTACTATCAAGCCAGGAAGAGACGACTAATGAGATGAAATTACACAAAACTATCAAGCCGAAGCCTCTAACTATAGATATTTTCTTGTGTACGTTCCCAAAAATCGACAGGAAGAACTAGGTTTCACTCCTCGGAGGAAATAAACCAAAATAGTGTTGTTTGGTTTGAGAAATAGGTTAGTCCATCGTCTTCTCACTTTCTTCACTTTTTTTTGTTTTATTCGTGGAATAGACTAATATTTTTTAATACTGAATAGACTAATAATTAGTATTACTGTGAGGAATAGAGGCCTTCTACCAAGTTTATGAAATTGAGTCATGATGCATCACCTCGATCATTCTACCAAACAGACGCCCTAAGTTAACTCTGGTGGGTTTCTAATTGTGAGGAATAGGTGTTCCCTCACAGTGAAAGACAACAATATATAGTGATGTGATCTAGCGACGGAGCCAGCACCCGGGCTACCCGGGCTCAAGCCCCACCTACGCATGCCAGACATGTGGAGCTCCCCTAAACTCTCCCTTAAATTTTGTGTCTAATTATAGAGATTAGGAGGTACTAAGCTTTATTAAGAAGGGCTAAGCCTCACAAAAATCTTTTTCTGGCTTTGTCCCTGATCGTGTATCTATTATATATACTACCTCTATCCGCAATATTAGTCGCTAGAAATTCGTGCCCCCCACACAGTAGGTTCGAGTTTCTTTTACTCGAATCTAGGTGCTTATTATCTTCTTACTAAAAAAACGTCTACTTTCTAGTTAGGTTGGTCAATCCTTATATACAATTTTGTATGTAGTACCTTCCGTGACCGTAACCACACGTATTAATCCTTATATAGCACTAGTTTCACGTGGTGCAGTGTAAAACGGGAGCGCAGTGGTTTATGCCGTCAGCAATGCTGATGATGCACATACATCATCTTTATCTATAGATGGCCGTTCTTATCCGGAAGTCATCTCTATATATGAATCGAGGTGCAGGTTTAATCACTAATATTACTTTGAGCACGTTAATTGAGCGTGGTAATATTATTAGGTCTTGTATAGCGTACCTGTCGACTAGATTTAAGTTCTCGATTTAGCACATGATGATATTGTTCTAATGGTAGGCGCCGAGATTTCTATAGTAACTTCGTCAATCTCAGATATTGTTGGTCTAACTCAGTTCTTTCTATCACAGTTTTACATGGGTAGGAGGATACCAGTGTTTTTCATAGAGGTAACAGGTAAGTATGTCCGTGTAGGTGATGTCTATGATTTTATTAATATCAAGATTTACCGAATCGGCGTAATCCTCATCATCGGCGGCAGTTGCTTTCAATCTGGCGCTGTGAGAGCGTTACTTTGATTTGACTTGGTCGATAGCTACGTACGAATGAAACGACGTTAAAGCTAGAAAACCGTGTTTCCCTTACAGACACGCTTCCCGGGCGACACACATAAAGGGACGGAGGGAGTATATATCGAGCGTGATAATTTGGTATTTAATTTGAAGGTGGGATGCACACATATAAGAAAGGGAAAGCCGGTCGAAATCGAATTGGCGCATGTGTCACGCCATGAGCGAAATTGCGAATTAGATTTGTGAAATAAAGCGTGACAGCGACTAAAGTGAATTGTATTGAAATTGGGAGAGATCTATGTGTGTGCATCAGTCAAAAGATGTTGAAAAGAAGGCCACACTCAATTGCGACGTGCTCATTTCTCACCCTAGCTCTCTCCATATACAACTAGCTAGAGACTAGAGATGGGTCGTAGGCCTGTGCATTTGAGCAACTACTGCATGCATGGCTCTGCAAGTGGTAACAGTATTGCCGTTGGGCATGCATGGGCAAAGCTGAAAACTGTGCATGCATGCATGCTCACTGTTCAATATGTGCTGTGGACTACTCAAATCCTTGTTTAGTTGGCAAAATATTTCTAAGACAAATGTAGTTGGCAAATATTTCTAAGATAAATGTTAGAAAGTTAGAATTTAACACCGTAGTATGTTTCGTTTCGTTTGTTTGTGGTAAATATTGTCCAATCGATTAACTAAGCTTGAAAGATTCCTCTCCTAATTTAGAACCAAACTGTATGTCAGTTATTTTTTTGCCAACATTTATTGCTTCATTTATGTGTCCAAAATTGATATGATGGAGAGAGATTCAAAAAAATTTGCCAACTAAACAATGTGCAAACAAAAAAGGTAACTTTATTATGTATAGTCAAAATGTCACGCACGGGAAAACATGCACGGATCACCCATGCTTTCTTAGAGCAAGTATTATGATGAGCGACTAGCCGGCTCATGTCTACGTAGAGGAGAGAGAAGTGAAGAGAGAGAAGAAAATGGCGTCTCACGGCCCGCCCATGGCCGGCGACTAGGCCATGCGCGTCTTGCAATTGACTCGCATACAGGTATGCCATAATAGTAGCGGGCCCGCCAATTGCCCCGGCGATTGGCGAAGAAACTTACAACTATTAAACTTGCTCTTACCAAAGAGATGCCAGTTGTTTATATATTTATATTATTTAATAATATATATATAATCTCGGCTCGTGATCGACTGATATAATTGTCCTGGTATCTGATGACCATGTGACCTGCTCTGACTTCGTCTGGCATTTGATCGATACTACGTGTTCTTTGACCGGCCCTCTCTTTTTTTGCTGGATCTCAAAAGAAATCTAGCGTGTAGAAAAATAGGGGATAATTAAGAAAACAAGGTGTGTGATTCTGGACAGCAGTTTAGTTGACATGTGTAGCCTGCACTCGTGCAGTCTAGAATATGTATATTTGCATGATTGACCACTCACCAGACAGATTATTCTTTTGCCTGATTTTATCTTAGCTTATTTCCAGAGAAATATGCATGGAATTTGACTAAACAGTGTGCTCGCTGCACACAGAATGTAGGTATACGTTCTTCTTCTTTTACTATTATTATTACCGGTATACGCATAGCAACCACACCTACTAGCAATGGTGAAGCCCTTGAAAAAAAAAATCTAAAAAAAAGCAAGCCCTTGATGAAAAAAAAGAAACAATTTCATCCATGGAGAAACCAGATATGATGCAACTGGGTCACACAGCCCAATATCGATCCGGCCCATGGGCTAACAAACCTAATGCCAGAGACAGACGATAAATGTGTTCTTCAAGACAAAAATATTTTCCCAGCGCGTGGTCAGAAGGCTTCTTCTGCCTTCTTGTACTCCGTATGCTCGTATTCACGAAGGAGTAGGTTCAGAACGACAATGGATTGTAGGCGCTTCAACCGAGATTGGCCGGACAGAGACCATAATATAGACATTATCCAGGGGTTGAGACAAGGGAATCCATTATCCCCTTTTCTTTTTGATTTAGTTGCTGATACTCTAGCTGTCATGATTGATTGATAGAGCTGTAAATAAAGGTCACATAAAAGGGGTTTTAGAACATTTAATTCCGAGGGGGGATTTCACATATAAAGTATGCAGATGACATAGTGATAATGATCGATGGCACTTATGATGACTCTATTAGAAACTTGAAATTGATACTTTATTGTTTTGAATGGATGTGTGGGTTGAAGATTAAACTATCATAAAAGTGAGGTGTATGCTTTTGGGGTAACACAATAAAAAATATGAAATGGCTAATAAACTAAATTGTGTTTTAGGGGAGCTGCCTATGAAATACTTAGGTATTCTAGTAAGTGACAAACATCTAACCTTGGGGAAATTTGCAGGCATGGTGGATAAAATGAAGAAGAGACTGGATCCTTGGAAAGGTAAACATATTGCCTCATGGGGAGACAAATTTTGACTAATTCCTGCTTAAGTAGCATCCCTGTTTACTGCATGGGTTTTATGACCTCCAAGATGGAGTTCATGCAAAAATGGATAGTATTAGATCTAGCTTTCTTTGGCAAGGGACCGACAAGAACTTTAAATATCACATGGCAAAATTTGAAATGGTTTGTAACCCAAAAGATCAAGGGGGGTCTGGGCATAATCAATACAAGGGTCATGGATGATTGTTTGCTAGTGAAATGGATTTGGAAAATCCATATGGAGCTAGATTCATTGTGGTTCAATATTCTCAAAGCCAAGTACATGAGGGAGTCGACTTTCTTTAACTCGAATCAACTGGAGGGTCTCAATTTTCAAAGGGGCTTCATAGAGTCAAACATTTATTCAAATGGGGGCGAGTTTTAGAGTTGGGAATGGGAGTATTTGTAGATTTTGGCAAGATTGTCGGGTCAAACAAGTCCCCTTAGCCATTTACTATGAGTACCTGTATGTTCTGTCCAGAAAACATGATTACTTGGTAAGAGACTGTTGGGTTGAGGGGGAATGGTTTGTACCTTTTAAGAGATAGATCTTTGTCCTCTTTTGAGTTTTCTAGATGGAAGGATTTGGAAAGAGATTTAGAAAACTGTGAGTTGTCTGATGCTAGGGACAGTGTAATCTGGGAATTGGATAAGTCAAGACAGTTTACAACTAAGTCGTTATATATGTTTATCACTGGTAGGGAGATGCCTAGTAAAGTGGCTGGTTTCATTTGGAGAGTAAGCTACCCTTGACAATTAAATTCTTCCTTTGGCGAGTCTTTAATAATAAGCTGCAAGTGGCTCAATCCTCGATTAAAAGGGGTTGGAAGGGTTCAGGAGTCTGTTGTCTTGATGATGGTTTGGAATTCATTGACCACATCCTGTTCAAGTGCTATATGGCAAAATTTGTATGGGCTGTGATGTGGGAGATTTGGTATGTAGATGTTCCTTCTTCTCTGATGGATTTCACACAGCAATTGCTACATGGCAAGGGGCTGTTGCCAACTCGATTAATAGTTTTCGTTTTGCTTGTTTTGCTTGGGCCTTATGGAATAATAGGAACAAAATGACGATTCAGAATAAGTTTCCTAATACGCCTTCTGATGTAATATACCTGGCAATTTCATTCATATAGCGGTGGACAGTTCTACTTAAAGAGAAAGACAGGAAGCGCATCACTCAAGTCAGGAGGAGATCATGAAGTGGCTGAAGGCTTTTGTTCCTAGCGATTTATCTTCCACTAATGTAATAAAACTTTAGCAGTCGAGTGGACTTAAGCTTGTGTTGAGTTGCTTTCTTCGTTTTAATCTTTGTTGAGAGCTGGTAACCCCAGCAGTTATCTTATAAGAAACAGTTTTGGCTTTCTGAGAAGCCGAGTTTAATGAAGCTCCTTTTTTTTTTAAAAAAAATAGACATTATCGAGAACTAAGATGACAATTTTTTATTATGTTTCTCCTGTAAAAATTACATTGTGATACAAAATAGTGCCAACCGTGTCCAATTGAAGGAGAATGTCAGTTGGAACCAAATGATAGTCAAGTTTACAACAACAAAACAGTCTAATCTTGTACTGTCATTTGTATTCTTGGAAGTTGACATGGCCAGTGGCTTGCGCATGTTCGACAGCCTCCTGCATTGCGAGCACAGACAGATTGCAACTTTAAGTACAATGATGATATTTGCAGATTTGGTTGGAAGTTGAAACTTTTTGTGTTTTATAAGAGCCTTGCCTTTTGACCGATGACGCCAATCTGGCACACTCCACAGCGCAGAGTGAAGTTCGCTGTATCAGTATAGCTCCTCTTCCTGCATGTTGCATGTCAAACAAAACAATCGATAAAATGTCGACTTCAACATATTTCCATGGTTTCAAACAAATGGGCAATATTATCATCAACAGGGAAGTTGGCAGGTAATGAACAGACTGTTCAAATGACTATGGTTGAGTAGTGAGTACCTTTGCGCCTCCTTCACTAAGTTGAGGGCAAGGCCTTCTGCTGGACCAATGGAACGGTTATGATTGACAGGGAAGATTGTCTGGTCAAATTCTTCTGGTGCTCCATCAGCTGGAGACATCTGATTTTTTGTTCAAAAAAAGTAGATATAATTAGCACATACCTCTTGTGTCTTGTTAATTAGCATAATACCATCAAGTGAACTTACAGCAAGAGCATCATAATGCAACCCATCATAAATAAGCATGGCCCTTTCACTATAATTCTTCTCCTGTGTAAGGGTGCAAAGCTGATGATAAGTAAATTAACAAATTTGGCACAAGTAGATAGGGGGAAGAAAGATCACTAACCTGACCATAGAGATCGCAGCGAGTGGTCTGAATGTCATATGCCGCAATTTCACGCCCATAATATTCGGATAGAATAGAGAGCTCAATTGCTCCTTCACAGAACAAGAGAAGGGGGGATGAAATTAGTGCTAAAAGAAGCAAAGTGGCGCTTTTACAAAACATTTTTCAAAAGGAAATTTTTTGTTACGGCCTTAAAGCTTCTGAACAGAAACTCATAGTTCTATTTGTTGTGTGCAATTAAAGAGCCTCTACTAAGTTCTAGTAGGTTTCTGATGGACGACCATAAATGAATGGTAGATATGCCTAATCAGGAGCCATGAGGACTTGAATCCCAAGACTTTTCATGGTATCTGGTCCAACTGTTTTCTCATCATGTCCTTTAAGAGTTAATAATGCAGACATTGGAAATCCAGTTCACATTCACATAGAGAATAGCATGGAAACACTTCAAGCTGAGAGTATTTTTCAGCTTTAATGCTGCTGTACGAGTCTATAGTGCTGAAACTCACCTCCCCACTTTTCAGGATCCAAAATCCAAGCACAATACGCTTCATTTGGTTTGCCAAGAAATGCTTCATTGTATTTCTCGGGATCGCTAGCAACTGTTGCCGCTATGACCTTCAAGCAAAGGAAGAAGAAAAGGTAGCTGTGTGTCAACATAAAAGTTCAGAGAGGCAATACCAGGTGCAAATTTGCACTCTGTGCACAGCAATTTCTAGCTAAAAGTAAGAGATAACTCCATGGAATACAAATCCAGTCAATTTATCATATCTCAACTAAGGGAGTGGTCTATTGCAATTCTTCTCGTTTGAAGTGTAAGCAGCACAGTGGCAGTGGATGAAACATCACATCTTGCATAAACATTTTTTTAAGACAAAAGAATTGGTACAGTTCACCTAATAATATAATGAAGCAATACTCAACTGACGAAGATGCTATTGGATCTAACAGCTATCATCAATTACATAAATAATCAGCAGATGGTATTAGAGCAAACCTCAAAACAGCTTATCAATGGATTTCAGTTACAATACTATACAGAGCAGCCTCCCAATGTATATGGGCGGTCTTTACAGATGCATTTATTGCACATAAGACCACTTTTTATGGTGCATTGTGGGGGTGCCCATCCAGTAACTCTGCTATACAGATGCATTTATCTATATGGCATATTTTCACACCATTGTCAAATCATCCCATGCAGCAAGACATACCAATTTTTAATGCACTTATGCATGAACCCATAACTCTTTTCAGTAGACGGTGGAAATCATGTCAGTAATAAAATCTAATCTTGGGCAACAGATTTGCCTCTCCCGTTTCTCCGGCAGCTGTGCAAGCTCTGATCCAAGCAAATCATAATCCCATTTTGACAAATACTACCAAAGACAAAGTGAGGTTCTCCGCACCGCAGGCAGCTAAAGATGGAGTGAGTGGAATGAAGCAGTTACCTGTCTGAGCTCGGAAGCCTTATTCCGGTCGTGTTCCATCACGTAGCTGTACCAAACCAAAGAACAGGTGTCGCAAACTGTAATAAGCGAGGGACGGACGGTTCCATTTGCTATGACAGATCGAATGGTGCAGTAGCAGCAGCAGCAGTGCTATGACAGACAGACAGACTTACCCGACAGCATTGAAGAGGCAACTGTTATCCGAAGGGATGACTCTCCTGACAACGACACCTTCCATTTCGCTCGCCCGGACTACAGACAACAAGCGCCAATTCCAACTGAGGAGGGAAATTGTATTAAGCTGGAAGAAGCAATCGTGACGCCCATTGAACCTACTATAATCCACTGGCTGTAATAACAAGAGCGATAGCGGCAGCAAGATTGCCCTGCCTGCCCGGCCGCCCGGCCGCCACGTCTCATGTTCCAATCCCACGGACGCACGGCACGTCAGGCAGGATAAAGAAGGAAGGCAGAGGTTCCGGAACTCCATCCAGAACGCACGCAGCAATCAAGTTGCGTGGAATGGAAGGGAAACGGGATACCAAGTGGAGTTCTCCAAGAAAGGGGCAAGGCAAACGAAGGCGGCTCCAAGAAAAATGGGAAAAAGAAGACGCCAGCCGAGCCAACCACCCCACCTCCCTCCTACGGCTCCGCTCCACCCACCGCGACGCTAGGCACGCGGGGCTGTGGGCGAGCGAGCGAGCGAAATCCCACGCGGCCACGCCGACGCCGCAGTCAACACCGCGCCCCAAGGCGGCGAGCGGGGCCGTGCCGTGCCGTGCCGACCGAGTGGCAACGGATTCCCGCTCCCACGCTCGCAAGCCGCAGGCGACGTCGACACGGCCGCCGCCGCGCGCGAAGCAGCACGCACGCGGACCTCAGAGGAGCAACGAAAGCAGAGCACGGACGTACGTACCGGGGAGGCGGCAGGAAACTCGTAACGGTGGGAGGGGGTCGACACGGTCCGAATTCGCTGAATTCTGAATCGAGGGATGGAGGCGAGGCGAGGCGAGGAGAGCAGCGGAGGAGGAAAGGGCCGCGGAGAGGAAGGGTGGAGGAGGCGGTATATAAATCAGGCAAGCGGCGAGCCAAGGAATCAGACGGAAGTGGCAAGGGGCCCCGGATCTGGTTGGGGCGGTGTGGCGTGGCAGTGCCTGCAGGCAGAGATCTCCCTCTGACAGCCTCCCTTGTGCCTGCCTGCCTCGATGTCGCCGTGTGGCATGCCCATTCCTGAATCCTAAAACTGGCGTTTTTTTTTCCATTATTAAATGCGCAATTCTGATTATCTTTCTTTTACTGCACTAAAACCCCTTCGATGTAAAACCAGGTGACATGTAAATCTTTATTGGCCCTGATTGGTTTCCATAAGTCAAGTGACTTATTAAGTCAGATGACTAAAAATCAGTGAGTTATAAGTCATGCAAGTTTGGTTGTAACTGACTTTTAAGTCAAGGAAAAAAAGAAAAGAAAATGAGTGACTTATAAGTCAGGGTGAAAAAGAAGAGAAAATGGTTGCAAGTGAGACGTGTGGCATGCACGTCCCATGACTTATAAGTCCTTACTATTTAGCAAAATAAGTCACTTATTTTAAATTTTTGACTTATAAAGTCACCTCGACTTATAAAACCAAAGCATCCTAAAAAATACATGTCTAAGATCGACTCAACAACATTTACCCAAACTCAAACCCAAACCTAAAATAGCTTGAGCACGGTACATTTAGGTGGCAAAATACTCCTCCAACGAGTAGCCAAAGCAACACCGATTTTAGGAGAGGAGGAGAGAGGGAACCGATATATCGGTGGTCGCCGCCGCCAGGGAACGGCAAGGGTGGGCCCCGCCCCGCCGCTGCTCCCTCCCTCGACCCAAGTCCCCGGGCGCCGACGGCATGATTGGCCCGCACGAGGCAGGCGAGGGCGGAGCAGGGGCAGCGCGACTTCGTCTTTGCCGGTGAGGGCGCCCGCCCGCCACCCGATGAAGTCGCAGCTTGTGGAGCGGGGCGGCCAAGGCCCGCCTACGCCACCATCTTCGCCGGCAAGGTCGGGCGGCGAAAGGCCGGGCGTCGCCACCATCTTCACTGGCGAGGTCGGGCGGCGGCCAAAGCCGCGGCGCGGCTTCGAGCGCGCCTCAGCCGTTCTCCGTCCGATCTAAGAAGAAGAAGGGCATCAACATAATTTTATTTCACTCTCGGGGTTTATGATATAAAAGCACCAGAGACAAGTCTTTCTAGATATGGGCTCAGTTGATTTCGTTAAAGATCAGGGTCCTATTTGAAAGAGTGTTCACCATATCGGTCAGATTGATAATTTTGGGTCCTATTTTTTTACTGTTGGTGCCCCAACCCATGATTTGGGTGCCTTTTTTAGGTCCATTTGGAGTCAGTCTAAGAAATACATTCGTACGAGTACAAGCAGTGAGACGTCAGACGTGCCTTGACGCGAGAGCGGAAAAACACACACACACACAGGGCCCTCTGTCAACGCCAAGAGCCGCCCGGCCCTACAGCGATCTGCCAAAGCCACGCAAGTCGGCGGCAGGGCCACGCCAAGCTCCAAGAGAGCTGCTTCCCAGAAAACCAATATTCCCCATGTCTGATAAAGCAAACAGAAAGTGGTTACTACTGTAGCAGTTGATATTCTCCTCTCGTTAATCCGGCCACCATTTATTTATTTATTTATTATTGCTCGCTACTTTCACAACCCGAGAGTCAAAGCCACAGTAATTTCAAGGTGTCAGCGATGACAAAAGGTGCAGAAAAGCCAGGAACATACCGGGTCATCAGGAGAAAGGAGAAGGCAGAAAGATAGGAACATGGTATTTTTCTCACAAGATCTTACAAACAAGGATAAAATCTGCTGTTAGGTCACAAGTGCTGGCACTTTGGCCTCGAGGCAGTAAGCCTGGATGGAACCAGATTCTTCGGATCTGCATTTGGAATAATATGAAATATTAGCTTACTACAACAACGTGTGTGTGTGTGTGTGTAAATTCTTCAGTGATAACTAAAACACAACTAAAAGGAACTCTTAATCTGTGATGAAATACAAATCGTGAAACCGAAAATATTTGTGAGAGGCTAGACAACACAAGCAGAAGAGCAAACGGAACAAGAATGGCAGCATAAAGTACCTGTTTAAGGTAAGCACTGTTTCAGTATGTAGCATTTCAAGTTCGTCAGGCTCCAGTAACCCTACTTCATTCCCATCAAGACTAGATAATCCAGCTTTGGAGCTCTTCCTTCAATAGCTAGCAAGATAATTATTACATCTACATCTACAGAGTACAGACAAGTCTATCAGCCGATCTTGCTATATTAAGCAGGTAATGCTGTGTTTTCTTATGAGATAATTGAATCAAACCATTTGCACATCAATAACTGGATTAAGGAATCAAATACTCATCATCTAAGCTTGCAGAAGAGTATCTTCATTTGTTAAATCTAAGTATCTAACGTGTTCATTTTCTAACAGACTAGTTCATCCATGAACATTTTTTTTACTCAAGTCGTAGGGGGAAACCCCTACCTTCTTTTTGTATTTTAGTCTTTTAGACCTATTTTATTTGTTCAGGGAGTTGAACCCAGCCCTGCTAGACGCTACTCGAGTGCTCTAACCACTGAGCCAGAGGCCCTTTTGCCATCCACAAACATCTTGACACCTTAAAACAAGAAACATGTCACAACTCACGATAGGCATCAAATGCTCAGGCTAGATATCTTAGCTGAATAACAGGATAGATTTCTTTGCAAGTTTCCCATCCTGTCCAATATCAGGATCCACAGGCCCACGGCTGAACATAGAGGCATCATTACCAAGCCTCTGAAACTAAGTCGTAGGCTTCTAATGGAGGTCATGTATTTATGGTGGAGATAACTCAAGAGGAATGAGGAGCTATGAAGTCTCAGATATTTATTGGTATCAGGTGTAAGAGTTGGAAAATGCATATAACAATGAATTGGCAAATAAAGATATAAATTATAATAATGTCCTTTCTTGCGGAACCAGTGGTCTGCTCAATACATGGGAACATAATATGACCGTATGTCCATGTACTATGCAAGATTTAAGGAGAGCTGCATTTTTTTTCTCTCGAATATGCAGGAGAGCCGCATGTCATTGCATTAAGAGAAGAGAATTTAGGATACAAAAGTCAAACAACACAAACACATACGCGTGCACACTCACCCAAACAAAAATGTCATGGGAGTTCACAGCACTAAACACGCGCCACAAACACAACAACATGACCAACTGGCTGCCTGCCACTACAAACTCTAAACAGGGAGCCTAGCAGCGACCATAGCACTCATTGACAGCCTGATTAACAAAATGACATATTGTAGCACAGCCAATGCTATATTGACAATGTCACAAATTTGACAGCATTTGGCAACTGAGTTTCAACATAATGCCATGACCGGAAATTAAAACTACTGAAACTCGCCTTCCCATTTTTGACGATCCAAAATCCAATCACAGAAGGCTTCATTTGGTTTGCAGAGAAATGGCACACTGAAATTTTCAAGATCACAAGCAACTGATGCAGCTACAACCTTCAAGCAGACTGAGAAGAAAAAGAATATCAATATCAACAATAGGAAAGTCCAGATTGTAGAAAAATGGCCATAGCACGTGCACACTTGCACTATATTCACATAACTAAAAGAGTAAAAGAGGCAGCACCATGGTCACGAATAGACAGTCAATTTATCATACTCTACTGAGTCTATCAAATGTTACGGTTCTGGTTTGAAACCAATGACACAGTAGGGTGGAACATAATATCTTGCACAAACTTTTTTTTTAGACCAAATTTGTTCAGCTAACCAAATAATGAAGTAAAACTAAACAGATATTTGAATCCAACCAATCTCACCAAGTTTGATTCGATAACCAACTCATGAGACACAACTGCAGAACAACCATGGAAGAAGATTTATATACATGGACTCGATTAACATCCAGTCGTTCCTCTACATTGATATATTGATATATTATCATCAAATTAATTGTGTACAAATCGCTTTATGGACTGTCGAAATCATATGGGGATGAAGTATCAATTGATCTGTCTACCCTTTTTCAGGCACAAGCATGATCTGGTAGTCTCAAAAGCTTATTATTGGTGGTGTGCAGTCATGTATCTGTATCAAAACAGAGGTGTTACAAAGCACAATATACAACCTCTCCATTTGCAAAATCATGAAATAGTACAGTGCAACAAAAACTTACCCCACACCATTTACATGGCAGCTGTTGTCCGAAGTTATCACCCTCCTCATAACACCTTCCACCCCCAAGCGGCCAAGCCTCCTGTCATGAGGAATCAACATATTGAATCATCATCTAGTATATAGAAGAGTAATGTTAAATTGTACAAATATCTAAGGATATAATCTTTTAGAAGATACCTAACCTTTACAAAATCAGGACCAGCAGCTTCATTAAAATGAATCTGTGCAATGAATCAGAAACCCGTGGAAGGAACTTTTGCTGCAATCAAACTCTGACCAGGCGGCTTCCTAACAATTGCTTCAGTCCTTATCTTCCTCCTAAGGGTATCCACTTCATGCCACAGATTTCGGTTAGCATATAAATTTGACAGAAGGACACCAGCACCTCCTTTGTGGGAGCAGACTGACTCAATCTTATCGAGGACGAGCTCCCCAATCTCCAGTTCATTATTGATACTGCATGCACTCAGCAGGGCCCCAAGAATCTCCAAGTTTGGTTCAAAAGGCATCATGCTAATGAATTCATAAGCACGGTGAACAAGCCCTGCTCTGCTGAAAAGATCCACCATGCAGCCATAGTGCTTGATGTCCCGGGGGACACTGTGCTCACTCTCCATGGAATTGAAGATACGTATCCCCTCGTCTACTAGTCCAGCATGGCTACAGGCAGACAGGAACCACAATGAAAGTGGTCGAATCTGGTAATACTCCCTCCTCCCGCATGCTGAAGAACAATTCAACCGCTTCTTCGCCATGTCCATGAGAAGACAGCCCTGAAATCATTGCTGTCCATGAATGCAAGTCCTTCTCACGCATCAAACAAAACAATCTACGTGCAGACTCAACGCTGCCACACTTCCCATACATGTCAACCAATGCATTCCTGACAATTAACTCGCCCTCCAAACCAGTCTTCTCCACATACGAGTGCAGGCCCTTTGCATGCTCTAGCGAGCCCAGACCGGCACAGGCAGAAGCAAGCGACACCACCGTGGCCTCATTAGGCCACACAAGATCATCAGCACCTCTCATCTCGTTAAACACCTCAACGGCTTTCAAGTACACCCCGGAATCTACATAGCCGGACACCATGCTGGTCCACGCAACCACATCCTTCACCGGCATTTCCTCAAACACCACGCGAGTTGTGACCACCGACCAAGACGCGCCAAGGTACACGCTCATCAGCGCCCCGGTGAAGAGGTGGCGATTGTAGCCAAGACGGAAGCCCCGCCCGCGCGAGACCGGCACACGCGTGAGGACCGCTGCGGGAACAGGTGCCGATCAAGAGCGGCAAGGTGTAGGGGTCCGTGGGGACGCCGGGCCGCGCATTTGGTCAAACAGCGGAGGGCGGGGCGGCGCGGGGAGGCGCGGATGAGCGAAGTTGAAGGAGAAGGGGAGAGAGCGAGGAGGCGGGGAGATAGGCGAGGAGCGCGATGGAGAAGGGGAGGGAGAGGCCGGAGGATGCGGGAGCAGGGCGGGAGGCGACGGCTGGGGTTGCGCGAGGCCCGAGACGGCAAAGTGGGACCGAGAATCGGGGAGGAGGTCGCGGAGGGAGGCCGCGGGGGAGGAGGAGGTGGCGCAGCGCCATGGCGGTGGAAGAGGGAGTTGGCCGCCGCCACGCCGGGATGGAAGAGGTAGGCCGTGGCGGCAGCATGCAAATGACAATGCGGACGCAAGGGATGCGTCGGTGGGCTCCACATGTCGGCCGTACAGATAATTCGTGTGTTTGTGGCTCAAAAACACACGCGCATGCATTAGCAATATTCCCTAAAAAAGGTTTCCAAAATATGCAAACCGAACGTGCTTTTCAAATTTTTGTAGTTATAAATTTTTGAACCGTGGCGGCGCCATGTGTAATCAACAATCAAGACTTCAAAAATAATTGATCATCGATCAAAATCAAGAATTCAAGAACAAAGATATGCTTCTCGTTCATTATTGTAATATGTATATACAAATTGAATTTAACTACTTGCAACTTAAATTCATCGATCATGTAGACCTAAGGCACACACAACGGCATTATTATTCACCATCAAGTGAACACGTAGTAATAATAATAGTAAAATTTAAACTGATCGACGCAAAGCTACCCAAAGAAGTTGCACGTTGCCGTTGTGCCGAAGTAACACCCTTCCGTTTCATAAGCGGCGCCATGGCCGCCGCCGCCATCTCCAAGGTCGTAGGCACAGCCTTCATAGCCGCCTGTGAAATGGCTGTGGTCAGAGCCGTAGTTGAAAGCCAGCGGCGCCGGCGCCGGATGATCAGGAGGAGGAGGCAGCAGCATCGGAGCATAGGCCGGCGGCGTCGCATGGGCGGCGGCATGGCTGACGCCTTTGTTGCCGCCCATCAGAAGAGCCATGTGCGCGCCCAGCTGCTGCTGCTGCTGATGGCTGCCGCCGCTGCTGGCACCACCACCACCATAATCATCAGCCGTGAACGACGTGCCATCGCCAACGAGGTCATAGTAGCACGCAGCGTCGCCGCCGCCCGCCACCGCCGCGGCCGCCGCGGCGTACTGCTGCCTCATGGCACGTTCAGCGTCGTCCTTGACCCGCTCAAGCGCGGCGAGCATGGCGACAAGGTCGGACAACTCGGCCTTGCGCACGACGTCGTCAGTCCACACCCCAGCCGCACGCGCCGCCGCGTCGAGCGCGTCCTTCCGCCTTGCCTCCGCCGCGATTGCCTCGAGAAGACGGTCACGCTGCCCGTCGAACTCGTACAACAGCGGCGGTGGCGGCACATCGAACAACGCGCTGATGGCTTCGGCGTCGTCGGAAGCGGCGGGGGCAGTAGGATCGGAGACGGCGGTGGTGTCGACGACGGCGCTCACGGAAGGGTGGCCGAACGAGTAGGGCTTTCCGGCGGGGAGTAGACGATGACGGCGACCTTGGCGCCCGTGAGCGCGCAGAGCTCGCTGGCCTTCTTGTACAGCCCGTCACGGCGCTTGGAGAAGCACACGTGCCTCGCCTCCATGCACCCGATGGGCTTGATCTCGATCTTGCGCCGCCCCAGCGTCTTCTTCCTCTTGCGCTCCACGCCGCCGCCGGCCTCGCCGACCTTCATCTCCGCCTCCGTCGCCGCCGCCACCTGCATCTCGCCCTCTCGCGGCATGATCGCGGAATGGCGAGTGGCTGTCTAGCGTGCAAGGACGACGAGGAGAGAGAGAGGTGTGGACGTGGCACGTCGGGAGGTGGGTATATATGGGAGGAGAAGAGATGAATGCAAGGAAAGCGAGGGGGCACATATCGGACAGATTTCGTGACTGTCGATTGATTGATTGAGAATTTCGTTACGGCAGGAGGGTTTCCATGTTTGTGACGCCAAATCGAACGCTGTTCCAACGTTCGAGTGGAATGGCCGGGAGCGCTGTTGCTCAATCATATGCCATGGCAATCAGGCAACGCCCAACCATCCGGGATCGGTGACGGCTCATGGTTTTGCCCCCACTGCATGGCCCAACTGGCAACTGCAAGCACAATTGCAGAAATAACGGTGAAAGGAAATTCACTTTTTTTGTTTTAACCAAGACATAAAATTAGTCATACCATTTTGTCATTTCAGCACAAACATTTTCTTCTTCTTAGTTCTTTTTCTATCGATATCAAAAAGAGGTGCCGATCGCGGGAACAGGAGGCACGCACCGCACGCCTTCAGATTTTGTAGCTGCAAAATGCACCTTCGTATTTTGTTCCTAATTAATCAGATCTAAACACAAACAAGCTTCCTGATTTCAGGCCAAACTACAAGTGCAGCCTGTGCATCCAGTTCTGCGTTAGAGCAGCACCACCACCATCTAAATCTAAACATGAAAAACGTCCAAATCCATCCTCCTGTTGCATTTTCCTACGAAATGTTCCCTGGTGAAATTGCAGAACCAAATCGGAGGACAGACACAATCTCATCCCAAAGTTCATATGCCAGTCAGTAATTGCATCCGCAACTGCAGGTTCGCAGCTTGTCTCAAGATTACTCAGTTGAATCAGGAATAAAAATCTGGAGTGATTGTTTATGAGTAGATTCTAAATTCCAAATTTTTAAAGTAAACCAAGAAACCGCGAACCATCTGCACAGGTCAAACTGAACTAAACACAGACACAAATCTAGAGTTCTAGACACCAACTTCTCAGCTAATCGCGGCGGGAGAAGACGAGATCCGGCGCCGGCGGAGCGGCGACCCAGACCGACACCAGATTCTCCGTGTCACGCGCTACGGCGACGGCGGAGGCAAGAACGACACGCCCCTGGCGGCAGCGACCCTCCTGCGGGCGGGTACCGCCCCGCCCGCTCGTCGTCGTCCCCAGGAAGCGCGGCGCGGCGAGCTGCTGGTCCGCGGCGAGGACCGGCGGCACCGGGGACGACGGAGGGGCGGAACGCGGGAGCAGGAGGCACGCCGACGACCGGACGGAGCGGGCCACGATCCTCGAGTCCCGGAGCCGCGCGAGCGCACGGGACGGAGGAACCGCTGCTGCTGCTGGTGGAGCTGGCGCTCGGAGGCGCGCGGCAAGGCTCGGAGGCGGCGGTCCATGGCAGGTGAAGGATGGCGAACGGCGGCGCAGGTAAGGCGAGGCGAGCAGGTGAGATGTGTGGATTGCGTGGGGTGATTGGCGGGGACGAGTAGGAGATTTTAAGGAGGCGGGGCGCGGATGGAGCAGTGGAGGGAAACCATGGCGGGAACGAGACGGCTGGAAACCGTGCGCGGGCAAATTGGGAGACGATGACCTAGTCTGTACTGGCCACGCGGACGAGCACCCTGTCACTGACATGTGGGCCTCGATTGCCAGGTTGGCGCGTGAATCTGGAAGGTACCAAACTTCCTGTGTCACTGCCATATGGGCCCAGGTTGGCGCGTGCATATGGAGGGTACGTTCCAAACTTTGTCACAATTTGCACATGATTCAGCGGTAGCTTGAGAGTGAATCTATCTACCTACTAGTAAAGCCAAGCTACTTCTTTTATGGCATAAAAAGTTAAGTTGGCACCAATTACTAAATTTATTTACTACTACTGTACTTTTAAATTTTTATGGCATAAATAAAGTAAATGTTGAACTAGTTTCAACTGATTATTTTCATCACAAGAAACATTTGATAATCATTGAGATAAGGCGCCAGGCAGGCATGAAAGTTTTATTGTTTTTGGTCTCACATATCGGCAGCCATACATACAGTACAGGAGATCGGTACAATACCGAAATGGCCACCTTTGAAATTTACCGCACAAAAGAATGCATCACCACTCACATGGATCCTTCTCCATCATCTTCACTTCAGTGGCACCGGCTGACAGACACTACCTAAAATTGTGGTCCGCTTTCGTCGGTGTTAGCCCGTTACAAAATCACAGCTACCTACAACGAATTACATACACACAAAAAAACCGTGGGACAATGTACAAACAACAGTCAAAATGGTTTGATCTATTATATAGCAGCAGCTTCTGCTGATGTTTTCTTTGTTTTTCTTCCTTTTGTGCTAGAAAGTGGAGTTCCACAGTGCCTTCTCGCCTTCGGCGCACTTGTTGTGGACTTCCCAGATCCTCCCTTCGGAGTTGCATATGCCGCTGCATCTCCAGTCGAATGACGCGGCACAGATGTTCCCCGCCTGAGCTTTCCATTCGCAGTCTGTGATTAAAGGTGGTATAAGAATGAGACTCCGATGAAAATATTTCACATTCTTCAGTCTATTCCAAAAGTTATGTTCAGAAGAAGAATTCAAATGATCAGGCCTCATGAATGATGAACGAACAAGCTTAAGTTTATCAGACATGAAGGAATGGATGCTCACCAGGCGGAGTACCACAACAAAGTCTACGATCATCAATATGCTCCACATCTAACCCGATGAACCAAGATCCTAATGAAACATCCTCGTTTATATACTTGTGCAGGATATGCCTGGCATAATTGGATTAGTAGCAACTAAGTCAGTGAAAGGTTCCAACATGAACTATATTTCAAGAAAATTCAGGCGAATGTTAACTCACTTGTTTATAGATATATAGGTTGCCAAATCTTTCGAAATAGCATATAATTGACCAGTAGCATGCCGGAAATACTTGTTTCCTGATTCCCCAAATTTCCAGTGCTCAGGTTCATAATATCTCACACCCCTGGAGGAAAGCACAGACATGTCTTAGTAACTCTCAGTAAATTACTATCCTCAAGAGACCTATCTATATTCTTTCCACAAGATATATGCTTACTTTTCAGACAGGACAGGTCCAGATTTCATACATCCAATATATACTCTTGGCTTCAATGCATGTTTTGACAAAATCTGTCCAAGCGTTGCTGCAAATTCAGAACTTCAGTGTTAGATGCTTTGCCAGAGCTTGTCATATGCTATTTTTGGAACAAACTCACACATCAGTTAGTACTTCTAGTTTCAATAGTACAAAAAAAAAAAATGTTTGTCTCATGATTATTCAAAAGTAAATGAGAGCTCCTAAATCATAACTCAAGACCAACAAAGACCGTAAAGTCACACAAGGAAATTACCTATGTTCACATGCACGTCATCGTCAACTTTAACATAAAAGTCGGCATCCCATAGTGAAACAGCTGTAGCAAAGTAGGTTTTGGTTTTGCCTGACAATGCAAGGTATCCTTCGACATGATCCTGAATAAAATCGTAACCACAGTGAATAGGGAGGAAAATCCAGCAATCTGAACAAAGCTCAGAACAAAATTCACATATATCACCCCAGTGCTAAAATAACAGGGAATTAACTTACTATTCTCATGAAATCCCCATGTTTTCTGTCCTCTGCTTCAATTGCTCTATCAACAATTCCACCTGATATAGCGCTGCAAGGCACGTGGTGCAGCTTAAGGCAAGTTACTTTCACGGTTGAAACAAGTAAACCCAGAACTTCTTGTAAACATCAACTACAGATAGCCACAAAGTCTGTTTCCATCACACCTGTGGCCAATGACGAATCGAATAATGATCCCCTTCTCTTCTTCAAGCTTTTTCCTCTTTTCACCTAATTTGAGGTACTATATTATTAGTTATTCAGAGCATGGTAACAAGAAAAATTCCAAACCAATGACATGTATCAGTATATTTTAATATTAGAACCTTGGGGCATCCAGGTGTAACGTATAGAATCTCTTCTCTTGCGACTGCTAAACGCGTATTGATCCCTATCACCATAAGATACTTTAAGCCTCCCAATTGATTCGAAACCTTAAACTCTTCTGCGACAGGGGAACCGTTCAGCAGGGATTCTTGCAGCGATCTTGCAGCTGAGAGCTCTGTCTCTAAGCTCGCTATCGTCTTATCTAGTGTTCTACATCCAAGTAAAATGTAAAACACCAATCAGAAGTCTAATAAAAAAAAAGATGATAATCTCAAACACAGGAGAAGAAAAAGAAAGGCCAATACATACTGTACATCATGATGGCTATCTTGAACTTGTAAAATATCTCTATAATCTTTTTTTTCTTGGACCTGGTACCAAATGATAACAAAATAAAGTATCATCAATGGTTCTAATCGTGCCATTGTACTTAACCATAAAGTACTGAATTTTATAATGCTAACTTGTTGTGGCAGCTGTTCCAATAACAATAGAAAGGCATGAATGAAACTACAAGTCTCTGCTTTTCTAATTCTTGGAGGAATTAGAGGGGCGAAAAGAAGGAGCCTACATACCTTTTTAGAACCACACTCCCCAGCAACTGGCACGTTGCCTTCCTCTACATTTGCATTCGGCCTAACAATCTCACTTGCCTCAGGCAGTGTCCACATCCTGAAACAGATGATCAGGCAACGTAAGCAAGGATAAATCATTCCGTGTCGTGTAGCAGCACATACTAGTTGAAATTGATCAAAGGGAACCAAACACCCGTACGTTTGGTGTACTGTTACAGGTTACAAACGGAAGACAGCAAAGAGTACAGAGCTAGAAGTGCATTCTGGATTCTGAGTAGGACTATCCATAAAAGGACCAGCCCAATTGGCAAAGGAAAATGGCTTCAAATCGCAACATATTGCAATTGTAATCCACTCAATGTCTGATGAATCCGCACCTCATGGTCTCATGGAACATCAAAATTCTCAATAGCAATTGCATAGAAAACCAGCAAACGCGCGCCGGTGGAATCCAGAAACATGCAAGAAAACGAAACAGCATGCCCAACCCAAATCCAGGGGACGCGAATTCACGGCGAAACAGACAGGCATCCATCCCCCGATGCTTCAGGCAGCGCCCGGATGCAGGACTGCAGAGGTGGGCTAATCAAACGCCAGGGATCTCGAGCCGGGGGGCCAGCAGCTCAAAGAAGCTAGTAGGAATCTGGAATTGGAGGCGCGGGCAGGCAGGAATCTGGAGCTGAAGCAGCGGCTGGGTTGGGTTACCTGTTGGTGAAGAGCAGGCCGAGGCAGAAGCTGCCGACGCAGAGCAAGACGGCCCACCTCCTCGACACCCCGCCATCGCCGCCTCCGCTGCCTCGTCTCCAGCTCATGGCCGCCGCCGCCGCCGATGCCGCTAAGCTACCCTCCCCAGAAGGCAGCAGCTCCTCCTCCCGTCCCGGCCTCAGCTCCTCACCTCCCAGATCGAATCCATAGGGAAAAGACGGAGCTTGACGTCGAGGAAAGGAGGGAGAGAGGGAGGTGCGCTTGGCTCGTTGGGCTTTCTTTCTCAGTCTCCCTCGTCGCTGCTGCAGCTCACCTCACCTCCTTGCTTTCCATGTGGGTGAGGGGTCGATAGATGCGACGCGAAGCAGAGCAACCGACGGCCGGTCGGTCGGTGAGGCCAGTGCCAGTGCCAGTGCCAGTCCACCGGCACACGCCACTTGCCGGCATTAAACTAACTACTACCCGTAGCCGTAGTTACCGCCAGCCATGATCCACTGCGAATCAATGGCCGCCGTAGGATGCGAGGACGACGACGAAATCGAACGAATCACTGAGAGCGGCGGGCGGGAAGCGGCGGGAAGCGCCAGTCCATCATCCTGAGTTGCTGACACGCACGCTGAACAGTGAACAACTCCTTTTCCTCCGCTGTTTTCTAATGGCTTCGGCTCGTCCGTTTCCCTGCCCGTCCTGCCGCGCCTCACATGGGCGGCCCTCTTGCTCTGCGATCGCAGTCGACCCCAACCCGCCGCTGGGCGACCCGCAAGTGCGCTCGCTGCTGGTGCGGTGTCGCTTTCGTCCGGCCCCCGGCGCATGCGGGGTCGTCGGTGCCTGCGTCTGTGCGGTGGCCCTGGCTACCCAGTGGAGGACACGGCAGGTAGAGGGGCACGGGCGCACGGGGTGGGTGCCGTGGCCGACTGGGCGGATAACGTGGCGTACTCGCGTCTGATTCTGATCGTGAGGTAGCTCGCACTCGCAGGTTTACAGCTGCAGCCGCATGCGGGTGGTTATGACTTCATGAGAGGGATCACATGATTTGTATCAGGGTTAGAGAGTGTGGTAATGGACTAATGGCGGTGTTTGGCGTGAGCTGGGAAGGTTCGTGTCAACGTGTGTTTGCTGATGTGACAGGCAACCTGCTTGGGTAACCTCCGTTTCCAAATACCACAACGTCTTAAAATTAGACTCTGTTATCGTCAAATGTTGGTTATTATTCTAACTCCGTACCTGGTCATCGGCGAGTTGGGGAATGCAAAGTGTGATGACCATATTATAGTCAATTTCCATACTTATTCCATTGGCCGCATGTACCTTGTCACCGGCCATGCGTAGAGCGAGCGCAAAGCCCCAACTGGGAGGGATCACGACCCTTGATTAAACTCCCACGCTGAGGCTGACTTCGGCGGATCTGCGCTCGCCGCCCTTTCCCTCACCCCCCACTCCTCTCTACGCCGCGCCGCCCGGCTGGAGCAAGGAGCTGGCAGTGCCGATGTGGCCGCCGAGGATGGCGGCGGCGGGGCTATCTCTTCCTCGGCGGCATGGCGGCGGCCCGGAGTCGCGCGGGGCGGAGGAGTTGACTCGCCGAGCCGCGTGGGGTTGAGAGAGGTCGTTGTCCACGACCCGTGGCGCCCCCGCCCAGGAGCACGCTGGCGCGAGGGTGGTTCGAGGGGGGTAGACTTTCCCGTTTCCTCAAGTGTTCCTTCCTCCCTCTGCGGTGGCGGTGTCGCGGCCGTCCATGGCAGGCATTGGGAGAAATTCCAAGAGGGCGATGGTTGGTTGGCGTTCAAGGAGGTGGTGCAGCGACGGTGGCGGCGGCCGCCTGCGTTGTCGGGTCGATTTCTTGTCCCCATGGCGCTTTTAGCGGTGGCTTAAGCGAGCTCCAACCTCGGCCTTGGTGGAGTGGTGACACCAATGTTGATCTGTTCCATGATCAGGGACTCCGCTGCCACTGCCCTTCGCTTTACCTGTTGTGGTGGTGGCAGCCGACCTAGGCAGCTACGACGGCGGCCAAATCTTTCGGATTGATGGCGTAACATTATGGCTATTGGTGGGCGTTGGCAATACTACCATGTTTAGACGACAATGACGCCTACAGGTGCCACATTCCTCGTTGGAGGTGTCGTTCTTATGATCTCTCTGGGTGAAAACCCTACACCAGTGTCTCTGGTGGGCAATGATGGCGTCTCTGGATGTCATTTTCTCGTTGGAGACGTCGCTTTTGGAAGATCCCTTCGTTTGTCGGCTTAGGTGCCGGCGTCATGGTGGTTCCTTTGCGCATATACCAGGTGCTTCGTGTCGTTGCCAAGATCTCGAGCTCCTTGTTGGAGATGTATTTTTTCCGTCAGTTTATTTTATTTTCTTAGTTGTGCTAGTGTTGTCCGGTGACTTGTGTCTTACCCGAAACATTGGCTACCTGTTTTGTAATAATTGGCCTAATTCTACCAGTTGGTAGATGAAGTCGGGTGTGATTATATCCATTATCTAAAAAAACCTTGTCACCGACCATGTACTTGTCACGAACAGTGAGTTTTCTCTAGCTCGCCTCGAGTCCATGTACCAATGTGAAACAACCCCATCTGAGATCACGACCGAGGAAGGTGACTTTTTTGTTGGGCGGAGGGCCCGAGCATGAAGCGTCAAACCTCTTGAAACACCACACCATGGTTTGTCCTTTATTCTCGCAGAGGTGACAGAACACACCTTACTGGAAGGAGGAATCACGGCCCGCGGCTAGAGTAGCCGCGTGGCGGCCACGATTCACGACCACAACCACCGCGTGGCCCGCGAGGCGGTTGCCTCCGCCTCATCCACCTTTTGACACCATCTTAGCAGAGGATTGATAAAAGTTCAAAAAAAAAAGCAGAGGATTGATATTCCCTGCCACGTGGATCCATTATCCACTCAAACCTCACAAGTTATGTCAACGGCTTCGCTCCGCGGTGATTGGGTCGAGCTACGAGCTACAAATCATGACACCAATCTTCTTGGATCGAAGAGTTCACCCAAACCCGTCAAGATGTATGACACAGGTTCCTAATCTTCAATCTTCTTGCCGATAAGCGACATCTCGTCAGCCAAGTCTTTCATCTTGCTGAAGAACTCAACAATTGTAGAGGATACTTTGGACGTGGTTGCCAGCGCCATCTGAGTAGCGATAGCCCGCGCCTTGGATTGGGCGCGAACAAACATTCTATAGCAGCCCACACATCAACCATTGTCACCTCGACATTGACATGACCAAGGATTTATTTGGAAAGATAAGTCGGCGTGTAGCTCATAACCTCTTGATCTTTGCCATCCGGACATTGTAGTCGATCTTTGGATACAAATTCTTTGGAGTCATCACCGCTTTTTAGGTGGTTTGTGAGGAACCGGTAGGGACTTGGCCGATGTCTTGATGAAGCTCGCGACCTAGGCACCCTTGATCGTAGATAGTACTTTCCCTTGCCATGACTAGAAATTAGTCTGGTGATTTTCTCGGTCACGAAATTAAGGTGAGCCATAGCGAGACAAAGGGATTGTGCAAAGTAAGATCAAAGCGCCATAATAATTTTTTGTGGGAAAATTTTTTTTTTTTACCATATAAAATTTGAGAGGGGCGGCGTGACCTTCCACACTCTTGATCAACTAACCTAGAATACTATTGCTACAATGCACCTAGACTAATCTATAACAGGAAATGATGAAGAAAAAAAAAAAACTACGATTAGTATTTGTTGTAGAAGAACTTACAAAATAATATATAACCCACCGAAAGAAATTTACTAATTTATATTTTAAGGAGTTAAAAAACAAAACTATTTTTGCTTCAACAATTGTCTATGTCTATTTATTTGTTGAGTTTTTTTACGTAGCATTGTTCATTTGCTTCTATTATACATTAAGACAAGACATGTAATTGTTTTAACATGCAACCAACTTTTGTGGATATATACAGTAGATTATTGTCGTGTACCAAAGAGACAGAAAATTGTTCGGGATTTGCATCTTGTATATTACAAAATAGGTATAACCAGATTGCGTTAATTTATTAGAGCCAATGATGGAGAAGAGAGTTTAGTTGTGTTGTTGTATTGCAATAGCCCAAACGACAATATATAATACTCGAAGGAAGTCTCTAGGAGTAGACTATAACAAAATATCTAAACAATCCTACACCTGTATAATAATACATATTACACTTCTACACTTAACACCCTTAAAATCACCTCCTTAAATGTTAGCCTTATAGTATTATTGATGTTTACACGCCAGAAAACTTGAACCTTGGCATGCAGAGTGAATAGAAAATTCTAGAAACAAATATCCAAGTGAACAAGCTCAAGTTAGAATGAAAAGTGGATCATCACTGGTCATCCTTCCCCAATTCTCATTCAAGCTAACCAACTACCGTGGAAAGGAGAAGAGACCAAAAGAGGCTACAAAAGTTAGGGTGCAACGTCTCGAGAATGGTTCCTTTGCAAAAATTAATACTACTAGGTGTTGACTTTCAAATTTGTCTCAGGTTATATTTTATGAGAATTAATTCAGCTACAAGTTGTTTAATCGATTACTTGATGGTATAGGGTCGAGTGCATAAATTTTCTTAGCTTGTTCAACAATGTGGATGGAGAAATACGTACATAGATGTATGATGGATGTAGCAGTGTCTTCTTCTATGTTGCATTCTATTATCAAGTCGTGGCCGTTGAGAGGCTGTAGATTGGAATTCATTGGATAAGTTCATCCTCCATCATTAAAAGGGAATCGGTTTATGTTGGTTGCTATTGCTATTGCTATTGAATGTTCCCCCTCTTCTTCTTCATATTTAGGCCGTTATCTGTGCACATTCATATTTCGGGCTTCCTTCACATCATTCTTCAACCATTAACAAACCCCATCGTGTCCATAGCTCAATCCTACTCCCTGGGTCATCTTGGCGGTGAATCCTTTCTTGCATCCTCATATAAGGGTTGCGTCTTCTTAGTCTTCGTCGTCTTCTTCTTGCAATGAGGAAAAAATATATTATATTATATGATAGTTGGATACATCAAGATTTTTCACAGACACTGTAGATAAAAAAAGGTACCCCATGTTGCGTCTTTATGATGTTGAATATTATGTATTATTTAAGATTAGAATCAATTTCATAAGCATATAATTTAAAAAAAAAAAAATGTGGTCGAAAGTGTCTTATTATATATAAAAAACCGGAAACCTAAAGGATACAAGTTCATCCTCACCCATGAGCTGGAAATATACAACAAAGAAAAGGTCATTTTCTTTCTAAAAAGGCCCAGCTGAACTAATCATTTTTATCATATAAATGTCATACAACTAAAAACAGAGGAGTAACAATTCAGAAATAAACAAGTACCTCTGGATTTAACACTTGCATGGGCCATTTCGCAAGGTGAAAAGATGAAAACGGGCCATCCATATCGGCTCAAGCCTCAAAGGCTCATGTAAGTTGGGTCAGGTTTCTCCAGGTTTTCAGCAGCAGAGAGGAGAAGAAATCTTTCGGCCCAGCCCATCTTCCATCGTAACAGAATTTTTGTCACAAAAAAGGCCCTATAAACGAGTTTAGGATCATCGACCATGCAATGCAACCGGGTGTTTTCATGCCCGGGCCTTGTGTTTTCATATCTCTTTTCTGGCAGCATCTCTGTGGACTTTTGCCTTTTCTTTGCGGTGTGTTTTCCGCTAATTTCCGCGAGCTTTTCTGGAGTTCGTCGTGTCGAAGGTAACCTGGTTTTTTTTTGGGCCAAAAATGACCTTATCTAGGCCTGGCACTCGGTTGTTGTAAATGAAAGAATTAACCTTTTATCTACTCTTGATAACTTTTGGGTGTTTCCCAAAAAAAAAATCTTTTGGATGGAATTTGCTCCTAGACGTTTTTGAGAATGAATAATAATAGTTCTAGGCGCCACGTCATCCACAATATAAATCGTACTACTGCGTTAATGGTTTGGAGAGGTCGATCAGATTTTATGTAAAAAAATACAGGTTTTTTTCTTGAAAAAAAGTAGCCCAAATATTTTTGAAAAAAGAATATTTATAAAATGATTATTCTTAGAAGTTTTGTTTTACCTCGGAGAAATCATATTCTATATATTATGTTGCATAGTTTGAATTTTTGTGGATATTTCTATGGTACCTAGCTAAAATTCTATCTTATTTTTTTGGAGTTTTTTTTGTCCTACTCTGTACGAGTTATTTTATATTATGTTGAATATGTGAATGGACTCATGAACCATTACGAGTTATAACAACTCACATCTAGCGATCCATATTGAGTTCGATTCCAATATGTAGTATCTCAAAAAAAAATATTAAATTTGTTGCAACGCACATACACATTTTTGCTAGTATGTTATAATGTTCTACTTTGAACACATTGTTCATGTACAAATTCATATGACTATAAGAACAAACTCTACATGATTCAATTTGAGTAAGCATCAATAGGAGACTTCAAGATTCAAATAGTTTCAAACTACTAGGTCTCATAAGATATAGAATGATTTTTAAGGAAAATGTAGAAATGCTTTTCTACTTCCTCTCTTGCAAAGTGAAGGGTATATATATTTGTGTGTAATTTTCCATTAATGTTGATTTATTTAATCAACGCTCTAAAAGTACACTTATTTAGCGACGGGTGAGTACAGTAAAGTGGAAAAAGAAGCAGCAAAAATGAAGTGCGTGCAATCGTGAATCGTGCAAATCGTGCGTCTTTTTTTTTGTTTGCCCTGTCATCCCGGGAGGGGTGGGCCCAAAAGTGAGCTCTGGAGCTGGGGCACTCTCTGCAAAAAAGATGGCTCTGGCGACTGTCGTCCGGGTCTGCATTCTGATGAAGACGGGTGCTGCTGTGTCGCTAGTTGGCTCGCTGCAAGCCTGCAACGACGGAAGCAGCCAGTTCGAACGCATCGGTTCCTGTGCTCCTCAATCTGCGAACAGACTCGTTCAGCGCTGGCTCCAATGCTTGTTGTGAACGATGGATCAAAAATCCTCATGTGTGCCATTAACAACAGGTTCAGTACATTATCCTTTGACATCAGAGAATATTACTGGGTTCAATGGGTTGACATGAAGAAGATAAATGAGATATACAGATACAAGACAGAAGAATGGTCCCATGACGCCACTAACAAATTCAACATTTACCCTGAGCAAATCCCTCCTGACTTGTTGACTGGATTTACCCTGACGCCATTTGCGAGTTTGACAATCACTTGGAAAAAGTGCAGCTATCCAAGATAAATCAAAGCATATCCAGCTGAAGGAGGACATAATTAACCTTATTTGGGATAGATTTGGAGATGGTCATCAGTGCAACAAAGCTCATGCTTGGACAGGTAGGGAATCGGAATTCTCGGCATGCAGAAAGAGATATGTCATGCTGAATCAATATGTGTCTGTTTTAATTTATCATTCATTGGTTTCCTACAATCAGTAGTAGTACGCAATATAATTTTGTAGTAGTATGTTTATTGTGCCATTCACCTGCAAATCTTGAGCAAGCAAATTCAACAAAGTAGAAATGTAGAATCTGTTTCATGAACTAAACTGAATGTCAGCGAGCATATGATGCATTGATAAACTCATCACAGATGGAATCCTTTTCTTCCAAGGACAACAACAGGGTGCCCAAGTTCAGAAGCAACAAATAGGCCGGTAGACAAAGTTCTGAATCAACAAAAACGCAAGCAGCTGCGTGTGGCTATTAAAAAAGTAAAGCTGGTACCTTCACGGGACATAGGGATCGAGAAATCCTGACTGACTGGATACCGTACCGCCGATGCCTTGCGTTCCTCGCACGGCGCCGCCGCGACCTCCATCCAGCTCTTTTTTTTTCTTTTTTTTTTTTTTTTACCGGTCGAGGAGTCCCCGACCTTTTTTTTCTCAATTAAATGAAAGAATGACTACAAAGAGTAACTTTACAAGGCAACTAGGCCCAAATAGAAAAGAAGGTTGTCAAACATAGCTAATTCTCTAATTTTCTAGCAAAACTGATCCCGACGGTTTGGCCTTGATACAAACCAAGTCAAATTCTTCTAGGAAAATTCTTTTCCATTCTTCAACTTCCTTTCTTCCACTATCGAAAATAACTTTATTCTTTTCCATCCAGCTCTCATGTACCGACCCTTCCTTCCACCTCACCACCTGGTGCGGTCCGTTTCTGAATACACTAATGGTCGGCCGACGCAGAGCGAGGGCACGCCTTCTGCGGCCCAGTAGCAGATTGAGGAATTCATTCCTCACAGCGTCGTCCACCAAGCCCATACGCAAAAAGTTAGCTATGCAGCCCACAACAAGTTGGCACGGCTCGTTAATTTGGCCTAGCCTGGTGGCCATTGGGACCGTGCCGAAATGGCCCAAGTGACCGAGGCCATGCTTGGGCATACACCCCTGGCGACCAATCCCTTCCTCTCCATTGGCTTCTCCCTCGCACGCCGCTCCCCTCCCTCGGCCGCCCCGTGCCGCCTCCTTGCCCCAATAAGCCCGCCTTTGTTCTCCTCATCCATCCGCCCCCGCGCAGATCCCCCACCGTCGGGCATCGGCCGTCCCTACTGAAAGGTCCCTTGTGGTTTTTGGTAATTGAGTGTCAACATTAGGTGAACTAATATGTGTGATTGAGATTATACACAGGAGGTTAGTTCACATATGATGATGCAATGAAGGAGCTTATTGCATATGAAACATGACATGGAGTCATGTGGCCGAGGTGGTGAAGATCAAGACAAGGCTTGGCTTGATGGACCGGTTGCAAGTGTGAAGGGCAAGTCGAGGACTTGGTGCCGGGGACCCGGCCTTAACGGTGAAGAGCAAGTGAGGTCAAGATCGATGGACCAAGAAGGTCATGTGATGATATGAAATGGATCATGTCATTCTTGATCGTGTTGGTGCATGTGTTGCATCGGTACTTGAAGCGGAATGGAAATGCGCAAGGCAAAGGTATAACCTATAGGGCATTTCATTTCGCGGTCATTGGTGCTTAGAGAAGTTTATGACCGGATTTAGGATAGATGGCCGTACTATCAAGAGGGGCAAACTTGTTTGCATATCGGTCATCTAGTGCCACTTGAGCGATCTAACTTTGCGATGTGTTAGGATCAAGTGGCGTGGTAAGAGAAAGAGAAAATCCTTTGAAAATGGTTGTGAAAATGCTAACACACATGCACATGGTGATGTACACTTGGTGGTGTTGGCACATTTGCAAAGGCGGCGGTGATTGTAGGGTTGAGTTGGGTTTGGGAACCGCTCATCCTCCCGCCGAGCTTGCGGCGGGGATTCGGCTTTCGAAAATGAGATGCATATTTTCTATTGCGCCGGATGCATCGTGGTGGTGAAACATGCTATCCCTCGTGCTCAAGTTTGGTATACTTGATGGGTAGCATGTCGAAGAGAAGGCGTCGGTGATTCGGTGGAGTTTTTTCTTTGGAAAACGGTGACCGGACGCACCGACCGAAAGCACGCCGCCGGCCGGACGCCCGGTGGGTGCGTCGGCGAGAGCCCCTGCAGCCGGTTTTGGCGGACGCGCGGGACCGGACGCCGACCGGATGCTTCCGGTGCTCGGCCGAAGCACCGGCCGGACGCGCGGAGGAGGGTGCCACCGTGGGCCCGAAGCTTGTCGGTTGTGACCGAACCTGTGGATCGACTCGCGACCGGACTCGGTGGTGAGTCCGGGTCGGTGCGTCCTATCGGCGCTAAACACCCCAACGGTTCTATTTTGGCTTGTGGCTATAAATAGATGGGGTGGCCGGCTTTGGTCGGTTCTTGAGCACACTCTAGCCTTTGTGGCTTGTTGTGTGGTGCTTGAGAGCCCTCCCACTCACATATGCTTGATATCGTTCATCCGATTGAGTGAGAGATCGAGTTCTAGTCTTGTTGCGTTGAGAGATCGCATTCGTGGCACTAGGTGATCGTGTTGCAAGCGGTGTGCTTGTTTCTCTTGGAGGTTGCCACCTCCTAGGCGGCTTGGTGGCAAGAGATTTCGTGAAGCACGCAAGGAAGCTTGTCGCGGTGCTCAAGAAGAGATTGTGAGAGGTTCGTGCTCACCTCGCGGGGATCGTGAAGAGCAACTCTAGTGGAGCGTGTCATTGAGCTACCACACTTGTGTGTGGGTTCACGCTGCGGTACCCTCGGGGGATTGGCTAGAGAACTCACACCGTGTGAGTGTCTCGATCGAGCTCCCGGTTGTGGGATTTGGCAGCTGGCCATTAAGCTTGAGAATCATCACGGGTGATTCGCCAAACCGTGGAACCACTAAAGTGTTGGTCGACACAACGAGGAGTAGGGGAAGTTGGCAAGCTTCCGAGACCTCGATAAAAAATCACCGGTGTCATCTTGTGTCCACACTTCGTGGTGGTTTTGCAATCTCTTCATCACAAGCTTTGTTATTACATTCATATATATATTGTGCTTGTGCTTGAATAGAGTAGTTGTGACTATCTAGCTTGTGTAGCTTGATTAGTTACTTTGCTTAGCTTGTGTAGCTAGGTAATTTGAGCCTTTGGGTTAGGCGTGTGTTGCCTTGTCCATTGTGCATCTAGTGAGCTTAGGGGCTTTGTGCTTGTGCTTACTAGAATTGTGTAGGAGCTCACCCGTGCTTGAAGTACTAGTGCTTAGGTTTGTGTGACCTTGCATTAGAATTGATTAGGAGCTCAAGCTAGGCTTGTCACCTCACTCTTCTTGTGTAGGATCCTTTGTGAGGTGATTTAGAGTCGTAGTTAGAGGGGTGAAGTCTTGGCTAGACCGATAAGTTTAATTCAAACTTTTGTTTCGGTTAATAAGTGCGATTAGTTTTTAATAGGGACTATTCACCCCCCCTCTAGTCCCTATCTCGACCCTTCACCTACCCCCCGCCCCACTAGGCCCCTCTCACGTCGCCCGTGCAACCCCCTCCACGCCTCCTCCATGTTGTCGGGCGGCACCCTCAACATCGGCGGCGGCGGTGCCTCCTCCCTCGGCGGTGGCGTCCTCCTCCGCTTCTGACGAGCACCTCCTCCCCTTTGCGAGATCTAGGGCTCACCAACGACCGATGCACATCCGCTCGCACCGTCGCCTCCCCTGAGTCCGTCCCCTCTGCTGCGTAGTGGGCCATGGGCCGGCACGGCCCATAGTTGCCACGCTTAGGCACGAGGACGCCTCAGGCACGGTGGCCCGTGGAAGCACACGGCGTACCGGGTCAGCCCGCTGCCGTGGGGCTAGGCAGATGCTGGCGATGCACGGTTGAAGGGACCAGACGCCGATGGCCACGGCGCGATCCTCCGGCCCCTTGGGTGGGCCACCCCGGTAGTTGGTCGCAACAAAATTTCAGAATGTAATTAGGGTACGCTTTGTTCTTTGTTCTTCCCCTTCAGTCCTCCGACTTCGACAGCACAGGCCTGCGTTTGTTTTGGGTTTACCCACGGTTAAACGCGGCGGTAAAAAGTAATAGCCCCACCAACGGGCAAACGAAGCTCATCAATCAATCGCAATTGCGGCTCTTCCCTGGCCTCCCTCGCTCCCACCTCCTTTCGCTACCATACAAAAAGCTCGCAAGAACCCACGCACGCGCGCACACCCACCCACCACCCCACGTCTCGCTTCTCCCCACCCCACCCCCGCTACAGCGCCGGTGGGGGCCCCGCGGCTGCGGGCGACCGGACGCCGCCACCGCCGTCGCCGCCGCCGCCGCCGCCGTCCTCGCCGACCCGACATTCTTTCTCCAGCTGGTGGTGCGGCCCTAACTCGTTGCTTCTCCTCAATTCCTCGTCCCTTTCGTTTGTTTCTTTTCTTTCGATGGCTCTCGTTCGGTTGCTGCTCGTCGTCCTACGCTTGCTTGATCCGGTTTCCTTGCGCGCTGCTCCTGCTCGCCGCCGAGCCCCGTTCTCGTTCGTTCGTTCGCTCGCTCCTCCTCGCACGGAATTTGGGCGAATTGGCGCGACAGGGCATGGGGATGGGATCTTGCCGTCCTATCAATCCTGTCCTGCGGCCCCGCGTGCGTTTGGGCAGCTTTTTGTCGGTGAAAAACTGACTGAAAATGCCGCCGGCCGGCCTTCGCTCACGGGCTTGTGTGCATTTTCAAATTCTCTTCCATTCCGCCTACACTCTTTTCCCCGGCTCGATTTGCACGCACCCTGTTTGTTCACGTCCATTTCAATTCACCCTTTCTTCCATTTCCCCTGCAGCCGCTCTGTTCTTGCTTTGCTTGCTCTGCTCGCTTTGATTTAACTTGTGCGAGTTGTTTACCCCCCTCCTCTCTTTTTTGCTTTCTTTTTTCTTGTCATCAGGCATTCGCCATGGTTTAGCGGAGACGATTCTCATTGTTGCAGCTGTGTTCCGGGGTGGTGGATCTTGAATAAAGAATGATCAACCTCTTTGAATTGAGCGTTGGAGCCAGCGCCAAGGTCTCCTCAAGAGATGGTATTATTACATACGCAACTGCCGGACGGACTGAGTGACAATGATTTTTGCTTCCAGCTGCAGTTGCCCACATGATTAGCTAGCTATGCGATCATTCTTCGGTTAGGGAAGGTACATACATCGGATGGACTAATTATGGATCTCTTATCTTCTCCTCGCAGGCTCTCCAGTGAGAGGAACTCAGTCTGAACGGAAGGAATACGCCGGATCAAAGGCAGTAAGTGCCCAATTCTTTTATTTTTTTACTGTTTCTGGTTTTTATTATCGGCCATGTGCCTATCAATGCTTCCGGCCGAATGTTTACTGCCTGCTGTGATCTATGTCGGCAGTTGACTGGCAGCACAAGGAGGAGCTCGTCGGATAGATCAGGTGGTGGTACGCCCATGAAAATGCTCATGGCTCAGGAAATGGCCAAGGAGGGGGACGCAAGCCAGAGGACCACTAATGTTGTAGCAAGGCTGATGGGGCTTGACGATGATATGGATCTTCCTAAGCATCTAGTTCCTTCAAACAGGAGGAGTTTCCCGGATGGCCATTTATCGGCTACGTTGGCGAGAGTGAACAACCAAACTTCATTTCAGAGGCGCACGAGTTCCGCCGAAGATGTGGAGTACAAGGATGTCTATGAAGTTGGGTACCAGCCACCAAGAGGTGATGAATATCCAAGGAGGAGGAGGCCGAATGAAGATCTTGACAAGAGAAGGATGGATCTTGTGCGCCAAAAGTTTGTTGAAGCAAAGCGGCTTGCGTCACATGATAATATCCTCCAGTCCAAGGAATTCCATGATGCTCTTGAAGTTCTCAATTCAAACAAAGACTTGTTTCTCAGATTTCTTGAAGAGCCTAACTCTCTCTTCGCAAAGCAAGATGGAGGGCACAATTCTGCACCGACATCACCTCAGAGAAAGCGCATTACTGTGTTGAAGCCCTCGAAATCGATGGAGATGAAGTGTGGCAAAGCAATTACAAGGCAGAAAAACCGTGCAGTCGATGGCAACAGAATAGAAAGGAGCAACATGCACAAGTCTGATGCTGCTCATGTGAAAGAAGATAGACTTCCCAAACACACCAGGATAGTGGTCTTGAAACCTACCTCAGTAATTACTTCCATGGAGCAGTCTGAGCAAAATTATCATGCTGATCTGGATGATTCTGAACCACCTGGTCTATCAAGGCGTTTGAGCGATGAGACAGATTGGTCAGTTTGTCGTCACCATACTGAATCTTTGCAGGATTGCATACACTCAAATATGTTCGCCGCAGATAGACCATACCATCAGTATGCTGAAGAGGGCCATAGCTTGAGTGACTCATCAGAAATTGGAACCCCAACATCACATCATTCTTGTCAGTTCATCTACCGGTTTAGCAATCCTTACTTTGACTCTTTGAGCCAGGCTTCTTGCTCCCCTGAGTCACATGTAACTAGGGAGGCTAAGAAACATGCTTCTGACAGATGGGCAATTGTTCCATCCAGTGAGATAACCCAGGAAAAGCTACCAATGCGAAGAAGTTTGAGCACACTTGGTGAAATGCTTGCCATGCCTGATATGAAGAAAGAAGAGGTTGCTGATCAAACATCTCCTGATGGTACTAGCCACCAGTTGTGTGAACCAACAGTTGGTGTATCATCTAATTGTGTTGTTGATGATGGTGAGGGAGAAAGCTCACTTAGGAAAATCTCGAGGTCAAGATCTGTTCCGGTCTCTTCAACAGCTTTTGATAGCCTGCGGTTAGATGGTGGACGTTTGGATGCTCAACGTAAAGAACCTACAGTGCCAAAGGAAGTCAAACCTAAGAACGGGAAGTCATCTTTGAAGGGGAGAATCACGAGTTTCTTCTCAAAACGTAAGAAATCAGAAAAAGAGAAGGCTCAACCATCTCCCTTGGGAACCCTGAACAGTCAAATTTTGGATGTTCCACAACATGTTTGTACTAGTTTGCAAGATGATGTTGCCTTTGACAGTTTAGAAAAACAGTTTAATCATGGACCAATTGGAGTTCCGATTGATAAACCTGAAGCACCCTCGGTGTCTAAGGTACATTTTCTTATCTGGATGCGGAAGTTTAGCTTTCTTTAGACCGGAATATGATTAACATTTATTATTTTGGATGCTTCTGTTTGCAGCCTCCAGCTTCCCTTGAGAAGGCACTATCATTTGAGATTCGAACTTCCCACTTCGATCAGCCCAGCCCTACATCGGTTCTTGATGTACAATTTGAGGATGTCAATGAGAAATCCCCCATTTCATCAGAAAGCGCAATTACTGCTAAACAAGGTACAACATCATGACAGCTCTTATGTGATAAATTTCCTCCAATTCATCTGTAGCATGTTGGCTGTTGAACATCATGATTAACCCTATTGGTATGGCCATGAGTTGTTTTATATGTACATGAAGTAGGTTGTAGTATCGATGATATGCACGTAATCATTATTGGCTAGGTTAATAAGTGCAATTATCTTGCTTGCAGAACCTCTATCTAGGTCTCTTCCAATTGGATCAATTGCAAGGACCTTATCGTGGGATGATGCTTCCCAAGAGGCTCCATTGTGTTCTACCGAAGGAGATAACCGTGAGCAAGAGCAGTATGAGTTCGTTGAGAAGACTCTGACATCTGCTGGCTTCTACGATGAGAAGATCCAGGACATCTTTGATCGGTGGCATTCACTTGAGTGCCCTTTGAACCCAGCGGTGCTTGACCAGCTGCTGGAACGCAAAGTGGAGGATGCCAAGTGCAGAGAGAGACGGTCAAACCAAAGGCTTCTCATTGATTCTGTCAATGCTGCCCTACTAGACATTGGCCAAAGTAAACTTTGGGGTGCATACCCTTGCACTGCACGGCATTCTAATGCATCGGGAGTTGCTACATGTGACGTCCTAGTAACCGATGAAGCATGGAGGTTAGTAAAGAGTTGGCTCTTCGATGATGAGGATGATATTGCTGGTTTGGGAGACCATCCTGGCCTTGCAGCGGATTGGGTTGTCGGTAAGGAGATTCATGGCAAAGGGTGGCCTGAAATGCTGCGGTTGGAGGTGGATGAAATGAGCAAGGAGATATGCGAGGAAGCACTGGTCCAGTTGGTTGAGGAGGCATTTTCGGAGCTTGCTGATGCTGCTGGGTGCCATTGAAGCTACTTTATTTTCCCTGCTTGTGGCGTCCACCTGTTGCTTCCACCTGTTGCTTTTATTTCCAATCTGGTGGAGTCCTTCCGGACTGCCCTGGCTGGGGCTCATCGATCTTCACCCTCCAGAGCTCTTCTTGTGTGTATATTACCCTCATAACTGTTCTGTATGCTGCTCAAAATGTTCCCCACTGCCCCTGTATCTGTTACTAAGTCTCTTCTCTTGAGCATTGATCCATTCACAGTAATAACGTTTATGAATGAATACAGCTGCTGCATTTCAATTTTCAAATCCTTTTGTTGGCCACATGTTCATTTCTCTGCCATGCCATGCATGAGGTGACAAAAGATAGATGTGTGTAAAGCTGGAGGGCACGTGGGCTGCTCTGTGCTGTGCTGCAGCCTTAGTGCTAATTGCAGGCTCTGGAGGATAATTACCTGCGTCTATCACTCTCAAGCAAGAAGTATGATTAGGATGAGAGGCCAATGCATGTGCCTCCTTCCTTGAAAGACTACAACTGTCCAACTTTCAGTGCATTTCTTTACTACTAATCCTCCCGTCCTCTACCTTAACCTCTCACCTTCAACTTGCTGCAAGCTTACAAAGCCGCGTTGTGGAGGTGAATTAAAAAAGGGGTGTGTAGGTAGCAGCATGCAAAGCTCCATTGACATTCTGGGGAATAACAGCCTTTGTGTTGGTGTGAGGAGAATCCTTGCATTCTTTTATGGATCCAATGGCTAGATGTATACGTGCTTTACAAATGCTTTTTTTTGCCCACTTTTTTTATGTAAATTATAAAACCTGTTACAATATCTTTAGTGATGTAATAAGTCATAACAAAAGTAGTAGCATCTTTATATGGCCGGCTATAGTGTTTGTTTTTTTGCCTTGTTCCTTTTAGGCCGGCTATAGTGTTTGTTTTGCCTTGTTCCAAGTGACAGCCCGGCGCCATTGCTTGCCGCCGCGCGCGGCGTGGTCCTGCGATGTAGTACAAGTGTTGTGATCTGTCGAGCGCTGGTCGCCATGAAAGATGCAGGACTTGCTCAGTTCCCTGCTGTGCTACTGGTCAACTTTTCTGAATCTTTTGGTTGCAATGCCGTGCTATGACAGGTGTGAAGATCATCTAACCCGCTGGGTAAGTTCTTTGTCCCTTCCAAGCAGAATAATGGCAGCCAAGAGCCTAGGACGGTGGTTAACTGGTAGGACTAGACTTTCTTTCACCTGCTCGTTTGGAGGTTTATATTAAGCTCTCTCTTCTTTCAGAGGTTATGGGCTGTTCCACTACTGATATGACTAGCAAATAATGATCGAGCTACTACTGTATCCTGTTGAAAACCTTGCAAGTACCTACAGAACTGTGGGTGGTGGTTGCGATGCAATCGACCCATGCTACTGGTGTGAAGCAATTTATGAATCACTTAATGCATGTTTCAGTCGTTCACGCCTAGGCCAAGTGATTTGTGCTTTCTGCTTCTTACTTCGTACTAGTACTTAATCAGGATGAATTACTGGCCCGTACGTTAATCTTTGGTTTCAGTAGTTCAGTTGGCGTGTACTAGACCACCTGGGACTGGAAACCACCTGGGAATCAGAATTTGGGGGAGGGCTGTGGTGGGTCTTCTGCACTTGTGTCTACAGAGATTGCCGTAATCCAACCATTTTATTCGACCTTTTCCACCGCCTTTATTTTGGCTGCATCTGCATTTTATCCAGGAAAATTTGATGGTGATTAATTTATTTTATAATTTGGGCTAAATATTTCCGTAAGCAGAGTTTCTTTAACAAAACCCTTGCGTATGTAACCTGACGCTTGGTTCATCTGTGGTGGGTCTTACTAAAATCAATAGCAAGCAAAACCGTATCTTTAAAAAAAAAATTTTTAATCTTCATTCACTACACTTCTAGGACCCGTATGTTTCCTGTAGGAACCCTTTGATGTTGTGGTGGAGACAAGAACGGTTTCCATATTAGTCTGGTTCCCATCCCATTTGTGGTGGAGATAAGAACGACAGACAGATTATAGTGAAGTTTATGGTTGCATTCAGCATTTATTCCACACTTGAAGACAAGTTCAGCATCATTTCCTAAGATTTATTCAGCATCATTGCTTCCAGATTTAGGAATTTGGTCTTCTTTCTGCCCCTTTTGATTCCAATTCTATATACAATGTTCTACCTGAACAGACAAAAAAACTTATATGTTCTAGGAAACAAGAAATAGAAATGAAAAACAAGCCCTTTTTTTTGGGAAAAAAAAAAAGATTCTGGAAAAAAAGTCTTGACGATTTTTTTTTTTTTGACATTATACTATTCAATTCATCGCTTCTTCTTTTTTAGGTATTTACATACAAGACTAGTATTTTTTGCATCATATCACTGTAGTTTCAGAATATAGCATTGGTAAGGGTAATTATATGTAGAAGAAGAACACTGCGAAAGGCTCTTGATTGATCTGGAAACAAGTAGGCTGTTGGCCAACCAGCTAGTTATTAGGCTGTTTAACGCACTAACACTGTTAAATGTAATTTATTTTCCTTCATTGCGGTATGGTGAACAGGACCAGCCAGCACTAACTAATCCGCTGGTCCAAAGAGCAGGGGCCACCACGTTGGACAGGAATGTACAGGACCGCCTGTCCATCCAGGTCCAGGCTCGCGTTGCGTTGCGTTGAATGCCCTGACCGTGCATGCCTAGAAACGGAGCAGGATGGGATGTGGACGGGAGTAGACTACAGCCGACAGCGGGAACCACCATCGATCCAGCGACAAATCATGGTGGCTGGCCCAGACCCCCGGACTCCGGAGCGGCCGGGCTCGAATCGAATCTGATCGCACTCGGCCCACGGCCCATTCCCATCCTCCACTTTCTGCAGCGCACACATCAATTGGCTGTAGCAGGCCAGCCAGGGAAGCAAGGAACGGGAAGCAACGACAAGGGCTCAGCCGGGCCGCGGCCAGGCAATGTGGCCCAGCTAAGCTGCCAGGGCGCCGCTTCCATGCTAAAACGGCAGTTCTGCAAAGTGGACCGGGGAGCTCAAACAATCTACACAATGAAGTCTACCAATGAAGAATTCCTATTGATAGGAAAAAGACTTAGAAACAGTGAATGGTTTTGTCAAAATGAGCCTCCCAGTCCCTCCCTGGATAAGTATATTCCTTGCCACACCTCTGTATATGATGTTCAAAGTTCCAAACAGGGTTAAACAATATCTCCTTGTCAATTGGCCGGAAATTTGAGGCATTAAAAATTAAAAATAATTTCACCTTGTGAATTAGACTTTTGCATGAAAATGAAAATCAGTTTACTGGGAAAAGACATACTCCCTCCGTCTCAAAGACCGCGTTCTTGCGGTTCAAAAATTTTCTTGCTCCTGGAGATGAACTTCATCTTCCTCTTCTTGCTCCTGTGGTGGTTTGTCATTCAAGTCACGTAAGGAATGTTTAAATTTAGATTTAAATTTGGGCATGGCTGGTGATGAAACTTGCAGGCTAAAGGAATGTTGCTGGATCGTGTGGGCGTGTACTTATATGAATAGGTGAAATTTTAAACAGGCGGGAAAATGAAAGGTGGCACAAGTGGGAAGAGATTTTGGCGCTCAATTCAAATTTTGTACTCGTCGGTTGCAGAAGCTTTATAGCCTTGAGGCTCATTTTCCTATTGCCACCTGTGATTACTTCTCCCACAAGAACATGTTTTTGCTTGTGTTGCCACGTCTGGTCAATGTTTTGGGATTGGTTGTTCTTTAGCAAGTTACTTTTTAGGGTATTTTTTAGTTTTACATCACTTTTGTTTGTCCATCCAAACCTAGAATCCTGCTTTTGTACGGAGGGAGTACAGACAATGAACATCGGTTTATTAGGAAAATACATGTATTGTGTTATAGCCTTGTACCCGGTTTCCTCCCACCTGTGCTGTTAAGACCCCCAACTTTTTGTCTCTGTTCTTTCTCTAGTCTTAGTTTTGCTTAGCTTGTTCTTCAGCTGGTTAGTTCCAATCTAGTTGTTATGGCAATTTAAGATGAAAAGAATACAATTTTGGAACAATTATTACAAGCTCAAGCTCCTCAAGTGAAGAGAAGAAAGTGAGGATGATGATGATGAAGATAAAAGAACAAGAAAGCTCCTCAAGTGAAGAACAAGAAAGTGACGAAGAAAGATAAAAGGAATGACACAACAATTATTACAATATAAGATTAAAAAACCACACAACGTATTTTCTCTCATATTCTATTAGTTCTAAATTTGATAATTTTAGAACGAAGTATTATTTTGATATGGCTAGAAGATAAGACCAGAACCATTGAATTTTGCCTCAGTAATAGCATCGATGCGTTTCGCCATCTCGGGTGACAGATGGTTCGCCCAGTCGCCAACAACCCCTCGTCGGAAGAAATCGCTATTAGGCACTGGCCCGACCACAAACTGTGTCTTGCCGGTTTTAGTCGCCTCCAGACCCGTCATGTGCTCAAACGAGCACATGTTCACGACGGCGTTCACCATGTCATCCTCCTCCTCTCTAGCGCTGAAGGGGTAGCCCAAGAACTTTGCCAGTCTCGGGCATGTGCCGTAGGTTCTCTCTGCATCTCCTCATACCTGAAGAAGATCACCTTGTCAGGGTGTGCCAAGTGTGCACGCCAGTACCCAAGTACGTGATCCCAGTATGGCCCGAAAGGCGACAAGCCATTGCAGAAGTTCTCGACGCAGGTCTCCAACACCAAAGGCGTCTTCCCCTCCTTGACCATGAGAACATTTATAAAGTGCCACAATGAGACCAAATGATCCTTGGGGTCACGGCACATGTACACGACCTTGCAGCCTGCCGTGGCGATGCTCGTCGGCAGCGACACGAAAGGGACATGCGTGGCGAAGATCCTGGGGTCCGGGAGCTTGTCGAGGTTTGGGACTTTGTTCCTCGTGTACACCTGGTACTCGAAGAAGTTGACGCACTCGTGTATGCCGATGGAGTTCAAGGGGTGGCCGTCGACGGAGTCCACGGGGTGTTGCTCCCTGTGCACGGTGGAGTACACAAGCGACTTGATCCACGTTGTGCCGGACTTGGGCACGGTGGCGATGATGATGTCAGAAGGACGTGCGGCGAAGCACGAGTCGGCAACCATGGAACCAACCATGGACACCAGGCTTGAGTTCCAACCTTTTGGGTGGTGGTAGAGCGGCACGTGGTCTATGCCATCCGAGCTCGGAAAGGAGGAGACTAATTTGGTGAAATGGTGGTAGAGATCTGGGTTGGTTTCCCCTTCTTGCTGCTCTGCATCCAATGGCAAGGTTTGCATGGAGGAAGACATGTCATATGGCTTTGCAGTACGTAGGGAGCTTTGGTTTGGAGATGGGACTCTTGGCATATTTGTAGTTGGGATTCTATTATTTAGCACCCAGGTAGTTGTGCCGCAGGTACTTAGCTTGATGACAGCTGGTGGACCTAGACGCGACGGTGGGTGCACCATATGTATCTTGGCTAGTGAGGGGTTTTAAAGCATGTCGCTGCTTTTGGACGTTTTTTTCTTAAAAACACATCGTTATGGTGATGACGGGCTTTAAAAAAACACGTCGCTAGTCGACAGGTTTTATAAATTATAAGCACGTTGAACGATGCAAGTCCGACAGTAGTGTTATTACCGATGTTACGGTTATTCACTGCACCGGCAGCAAAGGATGCCGACCCATCGACACACCGTGCAATAGCAGAAAGACAAGCTTCAAAAGTGGCCGAGGTCGCCGAGAGGAACATACTCACGAGGTAATTAGAAAATATATAAAAGAAAAAAACCTTTTAGTCTCAGCGAAAGATAAGAGGAATGAGACGCAACAATTATTACAGTAAGATAAGATTAAAGATGACAAAAGAGCACACATCATATTTTCTATTCGTTCTAAATTTGATAATTTTAGAACGAAGTATTTTTTTTATATGGCTAGAAGATTTTTTTTCTCGAATACGTAAAAGGTTTGCACATCTTTGTATTTTAGAAGCATAGTTTTTTACAAGCACGCCAAGCACGACTCCTGGAGGATAGGATTTTACATGAAGATCAGCCTCCCTTCTCTCATGCCTCATGCCAACTGCTTGCGAATTAAACAACCAAGATTGCTTCCTTTGGCCTCAATCTAGAGATCGGTGGTCTGCTTGATGGTGGATAGCAGCTTGCTGGCGGTTGATGGAGCTTTGCGAAAACATCTTGCACTTCACTCTTTTTATATTTCACATGCTACCAGGGCAAAAAGGGTGTCAGCACCCTTTCTCTTGTCTCCTTGCTATCGACGCCTCCGCCCGTCCCACCAGGGTAGTAAAGATTCTCCTCCAATTTGGGATGCATCAACGCTGAGCACCACTAGGATGGTCCACCACACTTGGCGAGAAAACGAACAGGAGGCGATGATGTGGTCGATGGACTTAGGTTCCTAATCGCAGATGTAGGTAACATTAATTGTTCATCCACTTCCAGTCCGTGTCTACACCTCCTGTCCGGAGTCCAGTGGAACATCTATTTGGCAAGCCATAGGAAGATCTTCACACGTAGAGGATCCCATGTCCTCCAGATCCTGCTGGTGATTGGATGTGAGGTCATCTGCAAAGTGTTGTAGGCTGATTTGGAGGAGTATCTTCCGTCTGGCGTCCGTCTCCAAACTAGTCTGTTTTCGTCCTCGCCTAGCTGTATGTGCGCCACGTGATCCCAAAGCCTGCGACACTCACCTGTTACTGGAACTTTCTCTATGTTATGCTCATTCGGTTTATTTTGTATATCCCTGGTGGCAAGGGTTGGGGCACGATGGAGGCAGCGCGAGGAGCTTGATGACAGCTGGTGGTTGTGAAGGTGATGGTAGGTGCACCGTATGAAATGTAGGATAGTGAGGGTTTTTAAAGGGACACGCGAGCGCGCGACCCGCCTGCCCGCCCGCAATGTGCCCTTCCCGTCTGTTTGGTTGGGTGAATTTCACCAACCCGGACGGATCGGACCTCCTTTTGGTCATTTGGTTGGGGAGTGGCTAAGGATGGGTTCGACCCAGAGCGAATATTCGCCCAAGATGCGGGTCGACCCCATCCGCCAAAATCTCACGAATGGAGCCAACCCCGTTTTGAAAACGCGGGTTCGTTACACGGGGCGGCTTCGTCAGCAGACGCTTCAAATAAGACGGGACACCTTCGTCACCGGCGGCCTGATTCCACGGCGCGGACGACTTCCCCAACTTGGTGAGATGCGGCTGACGGCCTTCGGTCCCTTCCCCGGCTTTGTGGCGGGGGCTGCCGGCGCTCTCTTCCCCGCGGCGCGCGTGGGCGGCGGCTGGCGGCGTCGCTCCCTTCCCGGCGGCGCTTCGGTGGCGGGGCTCCCGACGCTGATCCGGCGGCGCGAGGTCGGGGCGGCAGATCCGACGCCACGAAGCTGGCGCGCGCTGAACCGACCGCCCGCGAGCTCGCTGCGCGACGGGCGTCGCGATGGAGGAAGGAGAAGGGTTGTAACGAATATCATTTCACTTTCGTGGTTGGTTACGTAAAAGTACTAGATAGAAAAATTTTCGATCCAGCCCGATGGATTTCAATAATCCGACCCGATGGATTTCAATCAACTCTAGGGATCCTAATGCAAAGTGTCAACAATAACGTTGTTACAACTATCCCGTTCTTCGTTCCCAATCCCTACGACCAAACATGAGACGGAGCAGCTCCGTCCCCCAAAATCAAGATTGAAACCAAGCGAAAGCTGAAGCGGCTCCGTCCCCTAGTCCCAGAACCAAACACACGGTTCGTCTCCCTCCCGCCAGCCTCGCTGCCGCGCCTTCTTCCCTGCCTACCGCCTTCTTAAAAACACATCGCTATGGTATTGATGGGTTTAAAAACACGTCGCTAGTTGAAAGGTTTTATAAACACGTCGAAGAAATGCTAGTCCGACCAGTAGTATTATTGCAGACGGGGACGTACACAGACGATGATGCTAGGGTTATTCACTCCACAGACAGCAGAGGACACGGACACGGACCCATGCATTCTTCCACCTCGATCGCCACCTGTGCATCACCAGGCAAGAGCAGTTTCGATCGATCGCTGAGAGAAACATACCACACCATGGGTGAACATAGCACGAGGCCGCGCGTGCTGCTCCTGTGCAGTCCGTGCCTGGGCCACCTCATCCCCTTCACGGAGTTGGCGCGCCGCCTGGTGACCGACCACGGCCTCGCCGCGACGCTTCTCTTCGCGGCGGCCGCCTCCCCGCCGTCGGAGCAGTACGTCGCCCTGGCCGCGTCCGTCCCGGACGGCGTGGACCTCGTCGCGCTGCCCGCGCCGCCGTCGCCAGAGGGAGACGTGCACCCGCGCGACCGCGTGACGCGGGCCGTCCGCGCCAGCGTGCCGCGCGTGCGGGAGGTGGCGCGGGCGCTGGCGCCGCCGCCCGTCGCGCTCGTGGTGGACATGGCCGGCACCCCCGCGCGCGGCGTCGCGGCGGAGCTGGGCGTCCCGTGCTACATGTTCTTCACCTCGCCGTGGATGACGCTGTCCCTGTTCCTACACCTCCCCGCGCTCGACGCCATGCCGCGCCCGGTCCGCCTGCCGGGCTGCTGCGTGCCGGTCCACGAGCATGACCTGCCGCCGTTCGTCAGGGTCCACGCGGCTCGGAGCGGCGACACGTACGCCGCGGTCCTGTCCATGGCCAGGGACGTGACCGGATTCGACGGGATTCTCGTCAACACCTTCCGCGAGCTCGAGCCCGGCGCGGTTGGTGACGACGACGTTACGACGGTGAACGGCCTGAGCTTGCCGCCGGTGCACCTGGTCGGGCCGTTGGTCTGGACCAGACCGCCGGTGAACCGGGAAGATCACGAGTGCCTGCGGTGGCTGGACCAGCAGCCTCGTGGATCCGTCGTCTACGTGTCGTTCGGTAGCGGCGGCACGCTCACGTCGCAGCAGACCACGGAGCTGGCGCTTGGGCTGGAGCTCAGTCGGTGCAGATTCCTCTGGGCTGTCAAGAGGCCGGATCAAAGCTCGACCACCGGCGCATTCTTCGGAAGCCAACAAGGTGCACTGGATTTCCTGCCCGACGGCTTCGTCGAGCGGACCAGGGAGGTGGGGTTTGTGATTGCCTCCGCGTGGGCACCGCAAACGGCCATCCTCGAGCGCGCTTCCGTCGGCTGCTTCGTCACGCACTGTGGGTGGAACTCTGTGTTGGAGAGTGTTAGGAATGGCGTCCCTATGGTGGCCTGGCCGCTCTACGCGGAGCAGAACATGAACGCCGCGATGCTGGAGGTCCAGGTGAAGGTGGCGGTCCGGGTGAAGCAGCTTGGGGCTGACAGGTTTGTGAGCAAAGAAGAGGTTCGGACCGCGATCCGGCGTGTGATGATGCAAGGGGATGAAGCCAAGAGACTGAGGGAGTGGGCAACTCAAGTCAGGGAGAGATCACTCCATGCCTTGGGCGAGAATGGCTGTTCTGCTCAAGCTCTAGCACAAATTGCAAGCGAATGGAAATGAATCATCACAATTACTATTATAGATGAATATTGTGTAACTTGTGTGCCTCTTCAAATTGTTCTTCAAATTTGTTCATGCCACTGCAGATTATCCCACGACTTCATACTTTAAAAGAAATTTGTTCAGAACATTTTTTTGCGAAGAAAATTTGTTCAGAACATATTTTAAGTCTAATATTTTAAACTTCGACTACAAATATTTTTTGTGTGTTGAATTTACAAATGTGAAAAAATTATCAGTGTTGTACTGTCCAGGATTTCATCATAAAAGATTGGGATATAATTTCTTTAAAACTAGGAGGATTCCCCGCGTTCTTTCATGGTATGATGATAAAAATTTATAGAGGTTTGAGTTTTAATCTTTTTTTTGAGGAAAATTTGAGTTTTAATCTCATTGAGAATCAGCCGGTATATAGATCTCAGCACTGCAATACATACCGTCTCACTTGATCAAGTAGCCAGTATGTAGACCTGCAACTGCAATATGTATGTACCGTTTTTATATCGAAAAAATGTTGAAAGCCTATGTTTTGTTGACCTCGAGAAAATGTATACAACAACAACAACAACAACAACATAGCCTTTAGTCCCAAGCTAGTTGGGGTAGGCTAGAGATGAAACCCATATGAAACAAGACAAAAGAACGTTAGAAAGGCACAAGACAAAAAGGATAAAGATAGGGTAGATAGAAAAGGAAACAAAGTCATGGTTCGAGCACGTTAATAGCTAGCCTCCAAGCGCTCCTATCCAAAGCTAAATCCTTGGAGATATTCCACTCCTTAAGGTCTCGCTTAACCGCCTCGTCCCAAGTCAGTCTAGGTCGGCCTCTACCTCTCTTTACATTGTCTACCCGCTCTAGAACTCCACTACGCACCGGCGCCTCGGGAGGCCTCCGTTGAACATGTCCAAACCATCTCAACCGATGTTGAATCAATTTCTCCTCGATAGGGGTCACCCCGACCCTATCCCGAATATCTTCATTCGAACTCTATCCTTTCTAGTATGCCCGCAAAAACCAACGCAACATACGCATCTCGGTCCACACTTAGTTTGTTGGACATGTCGCCTTTTTGTAGGCCAACATTCAGCACCATACAAAGATCGCCGGGCGAATCGCCGTCCTATAGAACTTCCCTTTTAGCTTCTATGGTACCCTCTTGTCACATAGGATGCCAGAAGTTTGACGTCACTTTAGCCAACCTGCTGGGCTAAAATACACGTAAAAGCACTGTATTCGTAAAATCACAGTGACACATTTGTCTCCCGTAGAAAAAGAAGGCACCGTCCACCCTATCGTCGCTACTCCCGCACCAATCTGGAAGGCACTTCTCTGTTTGTAGCAACAACAGAATCTCAATCCAGAGGCCAAGAACACCGTACCTCGTAGCGGAGAGTAGGAAATCATAATCTCACCGCTTTGGAGTAGGCCGCACATGGACGGGGAAGTCCTCGTCGGAGGAGGCGGGGTATGGGGGCGGTGTCCACGGGGGATGGCGTGCGCCAAGCGACGGTGGTACGTGGTCTTTGATCTCCGGCACGCAGGAACCGGCCGAATCCTCCTTCAGTCCCGCGCCGACGCGCTCCTCATTCAGTCTGCGATGCCTTGGCGGTAAGAATGGAGGAGGTGCCGCCTGAAGCCTTCACGGGAAGGCAAAAGAGCGATGCAAAGAGCCAAATCCTCCTTCAATCGAAGCTGCTGAAGCCTGCAGGGAAGGGAGCAGCGATGCAGCCGGGAAGCCGAGGCATTGGGGCAATCAAGGTGCAAACTTTTCATTTTATAGGAGGAAGATTTGATTGCCTCCTTCAAAACCGAACGTGCAGGTGCAGCAGTGAATTGGGACGGCGCTTTGAGGTAGTGGCGTGGGAGATGAAGTGCAGCGGGCACATAATGGCCATGTCTCCTGGGTTTCAACGTTGATCTAAAGGATGCTTCAGTTGTGTTTTGAGTCTTTTGACAGATGAGATGGTGGGTGGATTTCAAAAGGCTGCAGATCTAGTAAGTGTTAGTGGGCTGCTTAGGTGGCATGCTTGCATGTCGAAAGAACTCTCTAGTGAGGGTTCTCTACATAGGTGTAGTAGATCTAAAATCTTGTGTAAAATTCTGTGTTTAAAGTCAAAATCTCAAACTCCAGTATGAGGAAACCTCAACCTTGTCCTGTCACCTCTTTATTAATTTCTCGTATATTGGACTGGATCAATCAGCAAAGAGATGCACCCAATTCGAATTTCAGTTTGAATTCAAATTAATTTTGACTAGGGCCTAACTTGTGGGATCAAATAATTGTTTAGTATAGAAAAAAGAATGATGACATAGCACCTGACTTGTGGGGCCTATTATGGCACATCAGACAAAACCACTTCGAAACCATGGAGGGATGACAAACAAACAGCTTAAATAATTCAGGGTGTTCGGTTACCTTATTGGGCATAGAAAGTGACTACAGTAATAGTTCATGGAGGTAAATTAGATTTCTTCCTTCGTTTTACAACCTATACAAATAGAGTCTTCCGAAAGTTTAGGCCGGTATATTTACACTGATGTTGACCCATTTACATGTCATACAAACATGCCCTAACGAGTAAAACTCTGGTAGTTGTTTCTTATTACAATGATAGTTTTTGTAATCGGTGTTTCTTGTGTTCTCTTCTCTCAACCGTAGCAACGAGTTCTCTCTTAGTACATGTAGTGCTCAAAGCTTCTCATCAGGGTCCGCCGACCTCGATGGATTTCGACAATTTCAATAGAAAATTAGTACATGTAGTGCTCAAAGTTCTTAATGACCCCACCTATTTTTAGACAAGTCATCTAGTCTAGATTCGCCAGTGGCATCATACACTTATATTGTATGGGTTTCTATTGGCTCAAGGGGGAGTTCACGAGAAGATGGGCTGAGAGTGAACTTTCTTTGGAAGGGGACTAAGGAGAAATTAGGTATCATACGACTAAGTGGAAAATGATGACTAGACCTAAATACATGGGGGATTGAGCATTAATAACAATACAAGGATTATGAATGATAGCCTCTTATTTAAACGGATTTGGGAAAATCTACAAGGAACCTGATGATTTGTGGTTCAAAACCATAAAGGCCAGGTACATGCATGGATGCCATTTTTTCCTCTCAATTCTGACAGGGGCTCCCCACAAGGTTAAACATTTCTTCAAGTGGTTGGATGTTTTGTTGGTAACTATTGGGGGGATTTGAAGGAGATTAATTTGGAGAGGGAGTCTACTAATTCTATAATCTGGGCTTCAGAAAACAAGAGTCAAATTTCTACAAAATCTTTGTAGGTTCATGACTGATGTACTAAGAATGTGCTAAGATTGATTGTAAGATTGGTTATTTTGTAATTTTCTCCCTGTACTTCTTCCCTACTGAGAAACAACCCCACCGGCCGGACTTGCTTCCCGATGACCAGATGTCCAGATCCCTCTTCTCCCCTCGGTCGCACTCCTCGATCTGACTTGTTAAATAATAAAAATAAAATAAAAAAACTCGCTCGCTGGAAGAGGAAAACCGGCCGGAACATTTTATCCTGTTGCAATTCCCTCACGCGATCTCGCCGTCTCCACTTCTGTCACTACCTGGGGATCGGGTTGGGCTGGATTGGATTCGAACCGAATCCTGCGGGCTCGCCTCGCGGTGTCGCGTCGTCGTCGCCGCGGCGGTGATGCGCTGTTGCCACTGCCGCCGCCGCTGCTGCTAGCGCCGGATCGGGGGCGATGAACATCGTCAAGGGTGTCGCCGATCTCCTCCGCAAGTCGGCGCCCGCCTCGCCGGGAGCCGGCGCTGGCGGGGGCGGCGGAGGTGGAGACCGAGGAGGCGTCGGGTCCCCCTCCCAGGACAGGGTCGCCGCCCCGCCGTCCCCAAGGGTCCGCTTCAGGTAACCCACGCCTTCCTCGTTCGCCGTGGGCAATGCGACTTGCTTGGTGTTGGTCGCCGCCATTTGTTAGCCCGCGTGCCAGTGAGTTCGAGCTCGCTGTTGCATTTTTCTACTTCGCTTCTGTGCTTGGCACCACCTTTTAGCTGTCGTTGGTGATTGGTGAAGCATCGTGATGTTAACTCATGCTGATGGATAGCTACAATGGAATGAATTAGATGAATAGGTTGAATGTTAACTGCTTAAGCTGATGTAGTGAAACAATGTTGTTGTGTTGTCTAGTTATCTCGTCATACTTTTCTATGCCAGTGTGCGTCACAGTTAAATGGATGATGAAGGGTGAAAGTATCCTTTAGCATACCTGTTGAGCTTGCATTGAATTAGGCAATCCTATGGCTGAGTGGGTTACTCTGGCTGGCTATGCCTGTGCACACTAACCAGCTTCTGTTTGGAAGTTTTGGATTAGATAAATAACTAAGCTCTGTCGATACGTTTTGTGTCCATGTTTTCCCCCTTAAGGCCATGCCATTGTAAACTGGACTTTAAGTGCTCCTTATATTGTTACGACACAATCTGATATGCTTATGCCTCTTCTCAATTATGTATGTATTTTATGATTCCAGTGACAGTGGTGAGGAAGGAGTCCTGAATGCACTTTGGCAGAAGTATGAGAGTGGCATTGACAAGGTACCTGGCTGACAATGCTGGTTTGCCTTCACAGACCTTTCCTTGGATTATATCCAATGCAATTGAAGAATCGTTTGACTAACCAATACTTATTGCATCGCGTGCATCCTAGCCTTCACAGACCTTTACTTGGATTAAAAATTTCAGCAGAGGTGTCCTGATATCAATGTAACACTTATGAGAATCAGTAAATGTATTCTGTGCTATCTTTTAACAATTCCCATAAGATAACTTGGTTGAGTGAGTAATTTTACTAGCTTCCTCACTTGGTACCTTGTATCAGGACAGGAGGAAAAAGAATCCAAGACCCTGAATAGTATGAATTTATCTTTAGACCATATAGTCTAGCTTGAGGATGGAACTACAAAGAATTTTTCACTTTTAGCATAAACACTTGAAGTTACTAAGCTTCTGTGGCATTTTTATGGGAAGTAATTATAGTGAGATTATGTTTCCTCATTTCATTGTTAACAATTCATATAGGCTGAAAAGAAGAAGTCCCTGCAAACATTTGTCATGCATTTTGTAAAAGTATTTAAAGATTGGGAGCCAGGCCATATTGAGCAATCAGTCGATCATGAATCATTATCAGATGATACAGTTTTAGGATGCTCTACTGGTCATCCTTCTGAGGTCATCCTTATTCTCATTCAAGAGATTTCTCAAATAACTTCATCTATCACTGAAAGTAAGTGATCTATCGAACAAAAAGTAGTTCTCATTTCAACATTTCTTATATTATATTATATTATATTATATTATATCACACAGCTTTTGAGGTCTGCACTTGACCCTACAGCCGTATCTTCTCAAGCTGTCATTCATAAGTCTGTCAGGATCTCTTTTCATATTGTTCTAAGAAAGGCGCATGGCACCCCCAAACTTGAGATATCATTAACTTAGGCAGCAATTTTATCCAGTGACTACACTGGTGTTATATATCCATGCATTTAAAATTAGATGTGTGCTTTTGGTGATGTTTGTGAATTCCCTCAAGCTCACAGAACTTATATGAAGGGCTCTGTAAATCAGATAAATGCTGGCTTGCTTTTGCTGAATATAGCACAACCCTGTAATTTTCTGGAACCTTGTTTTTCGTATGCCTAATTACCATCCTAGCTGTTGATGTAGTCTAAATTTCTAAAGGCACTAACATGCCAGTAAATAAATTTATCCAACTCTGGGCCTTTTTTTTTTTGTTGATGATGAATCTGTTCATTCTGGTGAGGAAACACATCCTGGCATTCTGCTGAATTGTTATTGGTTTAATAGAATCTTCTTTATTTGATGTATGATTTAACAATACATGATTGCAACATGTACCGGTTGTTTATTATTCAGTGGTTTATTAAGTTTGACAACTAAAATGATAAATTTGGACCTTGTTTTTCCTGCATTGTTAGGCAGCAGCTGTCCAGAATCCTCCGCTAACATTTCGGAGTTATTGGGTGACCTGGGATTAAACACAGAAGGTTTGACAATTTTGGAGTGCTTGGCAATTCTTACACGCTCAGTGCATAACTGTAAAGTATTTAGTTATTATGGAGGTGTGCAGAAGGTCACTGCTCTTTTGAAAGGTACACTCTCTTTACTTGTCTATAAGTATTAATTAACACTTCTAGATTCATTTCATTTCCTTTTTTTATTTTTTCTTTGATAACAATTACACTTTGTAGCAGAATACTATGATAACTGATGTTGTTACGGCAGATGCATGTTTACTTTTGCTGTGGATATTGTCGTAACTGATTTTTCTCTCCTATATTCAGCCGCAGTTGTAAAGCTGAAGACCTTGACCAGCTTGCTTGCCGCAGATGAAGAACTTTCAAATAAAACTGTAGAGAACATGAGGACAATGCAAAAGGTTCTTGTGTACATTGTTACAATAATTTCAAACTTCATGGATCTGGAACCAAGTACAACAAAGATTTCACAGTTTATACTAAACAGCTCCAGGCATACCCTATCAAGCAACTATTTGGCCACAGTTGCTCCAAATACTTCCAAAAACATGGTTTCTGATAGAAATTGGCAGAAAAAGGCCATCGTTTCAGTTATGGAAGCTGGTGGTGTCAATTGGTTAGTAGGTAAAGTTATCTTCTCAATGTTGGTATCATATCATGATTGTAACACTTGTTATTGTTGAGTAACTCTTAAAGCATGGTATGATTCTGGTCTGCTCAGTTGTCTGGTGATAGTTTCAAGTACATTACATAATTTCTAGAAGCATACTCTCTCCGGTTCTTTTATCAGGTGTATTAGGATTTGGAGAAGTCTTTAAAAGTGTACTTTGACTACAAATTTCTTCAATAATAATGTGTTATCAACTGCTAAAAAATCAATCTCGTTTGTCGTGTTACAAGATCATTGTCATGTCCGTGGGGGAGTGACCTGATGGGGTAGCTGTGGGAGGTCTCCGGCCGTTCGGCTGCTGGTTTCCTACCTGTGGTGGCTGGTGTCGAGGTAAGCAGCAAGGAGATGTGGAAACGGAGAAGGGAGATGAGAATGGGAATTGGCTGTAATTGCTTGTTTATTTCTTGATCACCCCTGATTATAAAGGATCTACAAGCATAATCCTCATAAACTCTTGATTGCCTGAACTACACCTTCCTGGTTGATCCCTGGGACCTGCCTTGCCTAAATAGCCCTTGTTACGACGCCTGTAACTATTCCCGACCATAACAATCGTTGATGCAATTTTTGTGTACCCATGCATACAATTGATTAACCGGTAGTCAAATTCGGTGAAGTTTAACTTCTCCAAATTGAGTATGCCCTAGAAAAAGGAACATAACATTTTAGGAATGAAATATCATAGGGAAGATGACGATTACATGTCGTTTCACTTTCAAGCTAAGAACATGATATAAAGCACTACAGGAGATGCATGGTGCCAAGACTCTTGAATATAACCTGGGATAAAATAGTCTTAACCATGGGTTTACTGACTCGATTGTTTTTTTTTGGTAAAAGAACTGGTCCACTTGAGTGCCAACTGAATGTAGATGACTAATCCAAAAAGCTTGGGACCTTTTCTACATTATATTTAGTTTCTGTACAGGAGGGTGAATCTGAATCACCTCTGTTTCATTTCCCAATCGGCTCGAAACCTGAACTGTGTTGCCTAGTCCATCATTTGTGTTCCTTTTAGATTTGCCTAGCTACTAAAAGTTGGTTTGTTAATAAAACTTGTCAGGAGTAGATTTGTTTGTTCAGAGGTATTCCCTCTTTTTTGTCATCATATTTTTTGGGAGGTCAGAGAGTAAGATGAGGTGAGAGTAAGATGTACCTTGATACCATCACCAGCACCACTGTGTCTTCTCTTTGTTTATTTGAACAAAGAATTTATGCACTTTTAGATATCTATGTTGTATTAAAGACGTTGGCATGTAATAAAAATGCAAGACTATTTCTGATAACAAACACAATATATCTGTGACACCGCTAATAGACTGTAGATTATGTGTTATTAAACTTCTTTTTTTTTTTGACGCAAAGTGTTATTAAACTTCTTAATTCTTAATGGAATGACATGCAGCTCTCCTGCATAGTTCAAGAAAAAAACTTCTTAATTAATTGTTGTAGTAAATAGATTCAGAGTAGTTTTCCATACCAAGGTATAGCATGTTTTTCTATATGCTTCAGTTGGCAGAGCATTCAAGGAAATTGTTCCAATGAAGTGTCCTCTTGTTTATCATTTAACCACATTTTTACATCATCGTTATCTTACATATCTGTTTTTTCTTCTTGCAGAACTCCTAAGGGTTATTCGAAGATTGAATTTGAAAGAACAGTGGACTGACTTGTCCCTCCACTTTATAACTTTGTACTCTCTGAGATCAACTATATCTGAAAATACTCGTGCACAAAATCATTTCAGAAGTATAGGGGGACTGGAGGTTCTATTAGATGGACTGGGACTGCCATCAAGCAAATTTTCAATCTCGAAGCAGTCTTTTGTTCCTAGTGATGAAAGGTATGTGTTTCATCAGTGGCAAAACCAGACCTTTGATGTAGAAGGTTCTGAAGTTTGGAACAGAGAGCTGTAATTACATCTGAAGAAAAAAACTGAATAAGATATACTTCTATACACGAATGTATCGTTCTCAAGGATTATAATGTCACCCCTCAAGTTGGTGGAAGATTTGCTTGTCCAGTGCCTGTTTAGGAGAAATGTTTTAGGAACTTTTAGGGTCTACTAGTTTAGTTTGTCCTAAAAGCTTAAGGGTTTGGATCCCAAAATTCCCCTTTCTAAACAGTGCTCTAGGAGGTATTTTAGTTGTCACATCATGATTAATCCTCTATGATTGATACATAATTACACATTCTATCGCTTCTCTAGAACAGCTACTGCTGCCATTTGACTGCTACTTCATCAGTCAGGACTCAGGACAGGATGACATTGTGAAATCTACAAGATTGCCAGAATGCACTTTGAGCACTAACTTAGTTTACCATTTGTATAATTAGTACACCCTCTGTTCCAAATTATAAGAAGTTTTGGCTCTTCTAGATACATTGTTTTAACTATGTATCTATACATAGTGTATATCTAAGTGCATAGCAAAAAATCTTTATATCTAGAAAAGCCAAAATGGCTTATAAATTGGAATAGAGGGAGTACTTTCGGGGAAAATATGCAGATATCATTTTCACATACACAATCTGAATATCGATATCTATAAGAAAAACAGCACTATTTTTGACGGCACGCTTCCATATAGTTACTTGTTATTATTGAAGGGAGTATCATAGAGGAAAACACCTCCATTTTCTCTTTGATATAACTTGACAGTGATAACGATGACCGCGCCTGGCAAGCTAACTATTGCAGGTGTTCAATAGGAGAGCTTTTACCAATAAGTTGATGGTGCACTGTAAAAAGAATCTGCCAGAGATATAACCAACTAAATATACCAAATCCTATCTGTTTTGTTCTTTGACCATATATAGCATCCTTTTGCTTGCAGGAGTGGCATTCTTTACCTCCAGATACTATCTTTGGAAATTCTGAGGGAAGCAGTGTATCCTTTTCCATCATTTTTCTGAAATGAGTGCATTTGGATATTTGGTTATAATACTTTGTTATTTTTTTTATTCTGGCATTTTGGAGCTATGATAGATGATCTACTCTGACATCCTGTATGACAAAAGAACTTCATTGGATCATGCATTAGAGAGTTTTTTTCTTGTAAAAAAATCGGTTCAATTGGCTGATTAGTCGCATGTGATTTATGAGGTAGCGTCTTGAAATATTACAGTACATCACGGTTAATCATCTGTGTTCATTTAATGTTAGTATCTGTTCGGTTATCTAGGATTGATTCCCAGCCGAACCTTTCCTTTGCAAATTTGTACTATGGAGGAACAGTTCCAGGCCCTGGAATGGTCTGTTCCAGAACAACCGAACAGGGCTGTAGATAACATCTTTCTGATTAATCTTCTTTCTTCTCTGGTTTACACTTTAATAATCTGTAATTCTACTGAATGAACGCTCATATGCGCTATGTGTTTCATATAGAAACTATATAATGATGATGAAAGGTTTGATTGATGATGAATTATATATCTTTCTATAATAATAGTGATTAGTAAGTGTTCATGGCTATATGACTGTGTAACTTTCAATTAAATAATATGATTAGTTGGCCGCATAACAATTAAATATTTGGCAATACCATCCTGTCTGACAAGTGTATACTGATAAGGTTAAATTTTACTTTTGATGCCACTATTTTGTTTAGAACTTCTCTGTTATCAGAAAATTCTTGCCATATACTGTTTCATGATTTGTCTTTCTTGTGTCCTTGACTGTTGATTCAGCTTTGGTAATGTCAATAATCTGCAATTCTTGTGTGAAAACGGGCGGATACATAAATTTGCAAACAGTATCTGTTGGCCTCTGCGTTTATGCTTCAGGAGTTTCATCAGCAAAAAACTCTTAATGCTCAGGCCATACTGGAAGCTGATAAAGAAAGCACTGGGCCTTCACCAACATTGGAATCTTTGTCAAATCCTGTAGATATTCTTGATACATCAGAATGGAATGAGTATTCTGTAAAATTAAGCATAGCACTTTGCTCATTCCTTCTTCCTCCCAAGGAGATCAAATACTGCCCTGCTCCAACCGATGTTACCCAAATTTCACTATCCATCTCATTGGCATACTGGGAGCAATGTGCAAGGTGGATTATAAAGGTTCTTTCAACAGTTTTCCCGTGCATCAAAGCTTGTGCTAGTGAAACTGAATTGCCTAACCATATAAGGTCAATTCCTTCTCCTTTTGTTTGATACGCCACTTTGTTGACTTGGTGCATCTCTAGCCTACCCTAACAACTTGCTTGGGAAAATGGCTTTGTTGTTGTTATTGATAAATTATTGTTCTTTACAATCATTATGTCCAATCTATCAAGATAGTGTTTATTGGGTTTAATATAAGATTTTTTTTCCAAGCTAAGATGTCTTGTCAAACATCAAATCAAGGAAAATGAATATACTCAGTCCAATGCTCAATTAGTGCCAATTTAAGTATTCTTGTAGGGCAGATCAGGTGCAAACCAACCTATCCATGCAAACCTGCAAACTTCCAATCTGGGCCATAGGATGTTGATCCAACGGGGGGGCACGGGGAGGTGGAAGGGGGATTTGATTTGCGGGTGGTTAAGTGTAAAATTACCCAATCCCCCCGTGCCCCTTGGATCAACATCCTATGGCCTAGATTGGAAGTTTGCAGGTTTGCACTGAGAGGTTGGTTTGCACCTGATCCGTTGCCTTCTTGTAGACAGTTTCCACCATTTTGAGCCATCTTTCAAATAGTTTCTGTTTTTTTACTCATCTGCTAATCCTTTTCGCCTTTCCTGATTGCTCACTGTTCTTTTTTTGGGGTGAGGTGGGGGGGGGTGGGTGGGTGAGGGGTGTGGACAAGGCAAAATCAGTCTCCATGTGGAATATTCTTTTTTAGGTCTTTGCAAGCTGAGCATGTAGTATTTTAATGGGACCATTTGTTACTAAATTTCTTTAGCTGATGATTTTCTTTTTGTTGATTAATGCTCCAGGATTTTAGCAAATACCATGCAGCATTACATGCTTTGCACATTTATGAAGGTTCTCATTTCAGCACCAGCTCTACTTAAATCTTTTTTCGAGAGGAGGGTCTCTGGGATCTGATATTTTCAGAGAAATTTTTCTACTTTGGATCATCTCTGGGCTACATTCATCAGAATGATCAACTTATTGATGCTCCCAAATCAATCAATTCCAAAAAGCTTCAGTGAAACTGATGTCAACGTTCTTCAAGCAGAAGCTATTTCCTTCTTGGAGTTTGCTGCAACACTCAATGAAAACTCAAATAACTTGGTATCCCATTTTCTCTTGCCTTACCTAAGATGTTACTACTATTATTATAATTTGAACAGTGCCATTTTTTTTTTTTTGTTTGCACCTGCTCTCTAAAATTGCCTTGTTTTGTTTGTAGCCAGAATGCTTAGCATTGGTAGGTGCACTTGAACATTGTACCTATGATCCTGGATTGGCGGTGCTATTGTTAAAAGCTTTCACATAATCCTACAACTTGCAACCGAACAAACTCTAGCTTCTTTCAAGACAATCGATGTGCTCACTAGAGTCCTGAAGGTTGCATGCCTTCAAGCACAAGAAATAAGGAAGCTGTCCCAAGATGAGTTAAATCAAAATGGTTTTCAATCCAGAGATGCTCAGACGACTTGTTCAGATGAGAGAATTAAGAACACTTTTACATTTGTGAAACTGGCTTTCAATCTTTTCAAGGAGTATGCCACAATATCTGATATCGGAAGGATCGCAGTTTTACACAATGCTAATTGTATTGAGTGTTTATTTGATTTGTTCCAAGAAGAATACCTCAGGAAAAACATATTGGAGCAAGTACTTGCCTTATTTAGGGTAAGTCTTATTCACCCTCTGTCCTTGTATTGTTCTTTATACTAATGTCTGGATCTTAAACCTCTCCTTCTTTCTTACAATCAGTTACCTTCGTCATCAGCACAAGACCACGCAGCAAAGATGCAACTATGCTCCAAATATCTTGAGACTTTCACTCGCGAAAAAGAAAAGGAAAATGGTTTTGCAGAATTGGCAATTGATCTATTAGTCAATATGAGAGAGGTCATAATGATAGATCGAGTGGTATGTTTTTGTTCTCTTGTAAAGACGGATTTGCACATGATACTTGCATATTTTTGGTATTTCTCTTCTCATCATAATCCACATTGTCCCTGAGTTTTATTTACTTTTTTTCGCTATTATATTTTTGGCAGTATTACCAAAATCTGTTTCGCAATGGGGGGAGTGCTTCTTGCATATAGTCTCTTTGCTGAATGGAACTTTTGATGAAGCAGTAGGGGAGCAATTGGTCCTTAATGTCCTTCAGACACTGACTGCTTTACTTGCTGAAAATGATGAGTCAAAGGTAACGAAATATTGGCTATAGTTCATGCATGTGTTACATAAACTGTACTAAGCAGAGCAAGTACTTTGAAGGCTGCTGCTACCATTTTGGTTGTTCCGGGATAGGTACCTGTATCTTGTTTTTGGATGTCCTCCTGGGTTACCATTTGACAACTTAATCCCTGCAGTGTTGCATACCAGCAGCATTAGGTGCTGCGCCAGTACCGTTCGCACGTTGGTGCTATTCACTTGGTACTTAAGCTGGCACGGACACGTGGTAAAGTTTATAGGCCTACACGCACAGCACAACACTAGGTGGAAATTAGACTATTGTATAGGTCTAGTTGTGGTTTTATGGGTGTGCACACATCCTACCCAACCCACCTGTTCCACCCAACCAAAATCATGAAACAATCCGATGCATCGATTGGGTCAAAAAGGGTTGGAAACTAATTAGACCCATGCGACCTCTGTGAAGTTTCTCTTTCCTCCTCGCGACACAGTTCGCCGTTCCTATTCCCAGTGGGCAGATGCATCCATAGGGAGGATGGCTGAAACTGAACTCGTTTAGTGTCTGAAACTGAACTTGTTCGATGTCCACTCCTTGACAACCATGTGCTGTTCGTAACAGCCTGCTGTAGCTGCGGCTGCTGCAGCAGCAACACAAGGAACACTGCTGTGCAGGTGTTATTTTGCAGCCGCAGCGGTAAGTAGTAGAAGCAAACAGGCCAGCACGTACAAGCAAGCACCTTGTGAGCTAGATTTTTTTTTACAATGGGGTAGTTAGTATCTCTCCAGCTCTTTACTCGTGCTGTTATTTGCTTGATGTGATTTTAAAATTTTGATTTGCCTTATCCAGGCTGCCTTCAGATTGCTGGTCGGTGCAGGTTATCAAACACTGCAAAGTTTGCTATTGGACTTCTGTAAGTGGATTCCAAGTCCTAAACTCCTGGATGCCCTACTTGACATGCTTGTTGATGGGACATTTGACATAAATGAAAAAACAACAATAAAGGTGAGTAATGCCATGTTTTTGGAAGCAACGGCATCCTTGCATACATACTTGATTTGCTTCACTAAATTGTACCCGTTCTATTACATTCTGCTACCTGATACTTGTTACCTGATTATGCTATCCTTTTCATCAGAATGAAGATGTGATTATGCTATTACTAAATGTTCTGCAAAAGGTCTGTCTGTCCCTCCCTACTTCCTCTGTGTGTGCATGCGCAACATGCGCTGTGTTGATACTTATATGTGTATGTAACATTGGTGATTTTCAATTGGCAGAGCAGCACCTCACTCCAGCATTATGGGCTTATGGTCTTGCAACAGTTGCTCAAGGGGTCCATTACAAATAGAACTTCTTGTTTCAGAGCAGGGTTGCTTAGTTTCCTTCTTGATTGGTTTAAAGTTGAGGAAGGGGATGATATTGTAATAAAAATCGCAGAAATAATTCAGATCATTGGTGGGCACAGTATTTGTGGAAAGGATATTCGAAAATTTTTGCCCTCCTTCGCGACGAGGAGATTATTGCAAAGCAGAAGCACAGTTCATTGCTTTTGTCAAGTGTTAGTCACATGCTCAAGGAAAAGGGGCCTGAAGCCTTCTTTTGAGTTTAGCGCCATGACTCTGTGAGTATGTTGATCTTAAATGTACTATAAGTCATTTTGGTAGTATTCTTTCTGCTAATTTTAAAAGAATCATTTTTCATCATATCTTTTTGTCTTATTTTACTTTCCTTTGTATGATTCGTGATACTTTTATCCCCAACAGGGCATTGAAATTAAGTCACCAGTTCAATGGCCTTACAATAAAGGTTTATCTTTCTGTTGCTGGCTAAGGGTGGAAAGTTTCCCCGAGAAGGGTATGATGGGACTTTTTTCTTTCTTCACTGAAAATGGAAAAGGATGTTTAGCTATGCTTGGGAAAGATACTCTAATCTATGAGGTAATTCCTTTGCATTTTATTAAATTTTTCCAGTGCTCCTTTTCTTTCATCAACTATAATTTATCCTCATAATTTTTTTTGGTAAGTTAATTTGATTTTATATTTTATATCCAACTGGAAAAGTGGAAAGTGGCAATGAAAATTCGGTGAAATTCAACACAATGCCTTGTTTATATTCTCATGACTGTCCTTGTGTAAAAATGTATGCTGATTGCATCTGAGATTAATAGATTTCTAACACAGACATGACTATATCAGTGCTTCTGTTAGGTGCTATGCTGTCTATTGATCAATTCTACTTAACAATATGAGCTTCAGATTTCCAGCTCACAAGGGCCTTACTTTGCCATGGTTGCACATCTATGTATATATGGCATAAATTCTCTGCATGACTTGGAACTGTCAAGTAAATGGAAACTTGATTTTGGTGTTAACATATGTCAAATTTCCTCCACATGCTTTGCAGTCTGTCAGTCCAAAGCATCAGTGTGTTTTGTTATCTCTAAGCCTCCCTACAAAGCAGTGGAAATTCCTTTGTGTTACTCATACAATTGGGAGAACCTTCTCTGGAGGGAGTCAACTGAGATGCTATGTAGATGGCGATCTAGTATCGAGTGAAAAGTGCAGGTATGTGAAATCCTCACTTCTTTGCTGCATGATTTGCATTTTGTGAGTCAATTTTATTCAATCATCAGATCTAAGTACTTGCAAAGTTGCAATAATCTTCAAATACTTTCTTATTCGCTAATCACAATAGCTGTTGTGTTTCTTAGTACTTGGGGGTGTTCGGTATCCTCTTGGAGGAAGATTAGATATTTTAAATAGTATTCTGCCACTCACAGTGTCAAGATTGTAATCTGTGTTAGTTCTCACATGGTCACACAAGAATGGTAATAACTGCTAAGTTGCTCAAACATTCAACGAAAATACTAAAATGTACAGGGCTTAATTGCATAAAAGTAGCTGTTGCATATCTTATATACTCATTTGGCTTTTATGATATCTATTTTTCAATAGTATCTTATCTTTCTTTTTGCTACTTGCAGGTATGCAAAAGTAAATGAAGTAATGACTCGCTGTAGTGTTGGTACAGAATTGATGCCCATCGGTGAAGAACCTTCTTCTCTTGGTTTTGAGAGCACTTTTGCTTTTACTGGTCAAATGGGCCCTGTTTATGCATTTTCCGATGCTCTCTCCCATGAACAAATAAGGGGCATCTATAACCTAGGACCAAGTTACATGTACTCTTTCCTTGGTGATCAGAATTTGCTTACAAATGATGACTCACGGTACAAGGGAATACTTGATGCAAAGGATGGCATTTCATCGAAAATGATTTTTGGCTTGAATGCACAGGTTTGAGCGGGCCTCCAAGCATGACGTTCTATCTTTTTTAAGACAATTCTGGAATCATATAATTGAATACTTATCCTTTTCTTCTCTGCAGGCTAGTAACAATAGGACTTTGTTTAATGTATCATCTGCACTGGATGGTCTTGACAAGAGTAAGTTTGAGGCAACCACCATGGGTGGAACAAAGATATGCTCCCGGCGCCTGCTGCAAGAAATAATCTATTGTGTTGGTGGCGTTTCTGTAATTTTCCCTCTTCTGATCCACTTTGATGATGCTGTGGTTCAGAATGGAGAGTCTGCCGCCAGAGATCAATTGGCTGGTCAAGTTATTGAGCTTGTTGCATCTGTTCTAGATGGAAATATAGCAAATCAGCAACAGATGCATCTTCTTTCTGGATTTTCTATTTTAGGGTTCCTGTTCCAATCTGTTTCACCGCAGCTGCTAAATTTCAAGACTCTTTCAGCATCAAAATACATGTTTACTGTTTTGAAGACCTCTAGTGAGCTTTCTCTCTCCCTCTCCCTCTGTCATCTTCTTACTTGTTTGGAAGAGGTTATATCATTAGCTTATCTGCTTTTTTCAGGCATGTCAGAGACTCTATTGAGAGATGCTCTTTCACAGTTTTACTTGAATCCACATATCTGGGCATATGCAACCTATCAAGTACAGAGAGAACTTTATTTGTTTCTGATACAATATTTTGAAGCTGATGGGAGATTTTTACCAGTATTATGTGCACTCCCTAGGATCATTGATGTCGTAAGACAGTTCTACTCAGAAAAACTAGATCCAAGGTTTTCTAAGCCTTTGCTGGTAAGCAAAAAGGTGACTGGGGAGAGACCAAGCATCGAAGAAATTCGCAAGATCCGACTTCTGCTGTTGAGTCTGGCAGAAATGAGCTTAAAGTAAATTACCTGCAACTGTTCGTCAAAGACTTATCTTATGTGTTTTCTCTCCATAAACAGTCCCAAATTTCTGTCCTTTTCATTTTCAACAATGTTTCCCTGTACACAATTCTGAATTTTTTTTTTCCTTGATTTGCATATGATAACATTTTCATTCATATTATTTTTAGGCTTAATTGGTGATCTAATTATCTGTTCCAGGCTAAAGGTTTCTCAACATGATATCAGAGCTCTTGTTTCCTTTCTTGAAAGAAGTCAAGATGTTGCATGTATTGAGGATATACTTCATATGATTATCCGTGCCCTTTCACACAACTGGCTTCTACCATCTTTCTTGGAGCAAGTAAATTCACTTGGTGGTTGTTACATTTTCATCAATCTTCTTAAGAGGTTATTTTCTTTGAGTTACTCTTACTTCAGATTATTATTATTATGAGATGAAAGCTAGCAAAGCTCTGTATAGTGTGAAATCAATCTACATCAATTCTCACGTTGACAGGGAGCTTTTACTACATTACTCATTAGGATTTATTAAATTGCAGCTCTTCTGGTCTTTTTTTTTTTTTTAAAAAATGAACTCTGTCACCCACTGGTGGACAATATTTTTCCTTCATGTCATCCTTTTTGTGATACCATTCATGGCAATAGATGCAAATGCAGTTTTTTATGTCTGTTTTCTTTCTGTATCCACTTTTCATCAGTTTGTATATGAAGATACAAATATTTACATTATTTGTTTTGCAGGAATTTGAGCCAATCCGCCTATTGGGCCTTCAGCTTCTTGGAAAGCTTTTGGTTGAGTGCCATCTGAGAAAAGAGGACCAAAAATTTTGGCCTCCTGTAGGACGACCTAGATCTATTGCTGAAGATATAAAGAAAGGGACCACAGCAGCATCTCAACTGTTTTTCTATTCAATATCTGATAGACTTTTCAAATTTCCACTTTCAGATCATTTATGTGCTAGTCTTTTTGATGTTCTTCTTGGTGGAGCCAGTCCTAAGCAGGTACTCATCAAATTTCATACCACAATACTATGATATTTATTCTCTTATCTCTGACTTCCAATATTAACTAATGCCCTCAATAAAGCAACTAATGCTTATATTTTCTGTCTAGGTTTTACAGAAACGTTCCCAATCTGATGCTTTAAAAAGATAGGAGCATGGCTCCTTTTTTTCCCTCAGATTCTGGTTTGCATTTTTAAATATATTCAATCTTGTCAAGATGCTTCAGTGCGCATAAAAGATTTTAAGCGTCTTCTTGATTTGCTGGAGTCAAACCCTCGCGAATGTCGAATCCCTTATGGTACCTTCTAATACCATTTTAGCGATTAGAAATTTGTTTTATATTGCTCATAAAATGATCCTGTCAGGAGTATGGTTGGAGCTCTTGGCTTGAAACATCTGTGAAGCTTGATGTGCTTAGGAACTACAAATCAAATTCTGTAGCCAAGGCTGACGGTTTGGAGACCAATGAGCTGATTCTTGTGAGGAATATGTATTCGTTAGTCCTCTCCTATTGCATATTCTCTGTGAAAGGTGGCTGGCATCAGCTGGAAGATACAACAAATTTCCTTCTACTGAAAATTGAGCAGGTTGAGATTCTGTCATTGCAATTTAGTATCTTTTTCAATTTATTGACACTTCAGATTTCTCAGTTCATCAATTGATAACGCTTTTAATTTACAGGGGCAGTTGCCAAATTCCTCCCTGTTACGAGACATTTTTGAAGATCTCATTGGAAGCCTTCTTGAGACATCTTCTGAAGAAAGTGTTTTCAATTCTCAGCCACGCCGTGATAATATCTTGTATCTTTTGAATCTCAGTCATGAACTCTTTATTGACCAAATTGGAATTAAACTCTTGGTATGTCTTAGTGATACTTTGTACCAAACTGATTCTTTTCCAGCTGTGGTCCTCATTCACACCCTTCTCTTTTTTGCAGTTTCCTTCATCTGACATGTCTGCACAATTGTCATCTGATGACATCAACTCGCAGTTCTAGAAATTATGAATACCGAGGGCAATGGCCTACTTACAAGGTAATATAACGGTTCTGTGGCCACACACAAATTGCTACTTCTGATATAACATCTAGGTTTGTCCTTAGTCAACCTTTTTTGAACTTTGATCACTAGTATAATTAGTTTGATATTTGATATTACCTTGCTGGCCTGTTAAGTTGTTAACACATTATTATATTGTTTTCACTGACTTGGTTTGTGGGCCATATATAGTAGAACTTATGAGCATTTTGTATTTATACCAGTAGTGAATATTTCCATTTTCATTTTTGCAGTCTTCCTTGGAGCAATACATTATTTATTGATGGAGAAAAGTTGAGCGATGATTGGTGGAGCTTTTTCGACAAGATATGGACGCTTCTATGCTATTTGAATGGCAGAGGACAAACCAGATTAACACCAAAGGGTTCAAATACAGCTGGCCCATCTATTGGGCAAAGGGCCCGTGGATTGGTAGAATCCTTCAATATCCCGGCTGCAGAAATGGCTGCTGTAGTTGTAACGGGGGGCATCAGTAGCGCATTAGGTGGAAAAACTAACAAAATTGCTGACAAAGCTATGATGCTAAGAGTTGAGAGATTTCCAAGAATTATCTTCCACCTTATCATTATGTATCTCTGCAAAGCTGGCTTAGAAAACGCATCCAAGTGTGTTCAGCAATTTATATCACTGCTCCCTAATCTTATCTCTGAAGATGATCTGTGCAAAAACAGACTGCATTTTCTGATTTGGTAGGATTTGTACTCTTAGTTATATATAATCATTCGCTTGATGATGGTTAATTTGACAGTTTAGTAACTTATTGCTGCAGGTCCTTACTGAGGGTAAGATCCCAGTATGGGCAACTTGATGATGGTGCACGTTTCCATGTTATGTCCCACTTGATTCTTGAAACCGTGATATATGGAAAGTCTATGCTTGCAACTAGTATGGTAGGCAGAGATGATTCTACTGAAGCAAACAGCAATAAGGAGGCTGGGTTCATTCTTAATCTTGTACAGAAGGACCGGGTTCTCACTGCGGTTTGTCTCTGTCTTCACATTTAGTTCTATGCAGAAGCTATTTTGTGTTTCTCAGAAATTTGTGAAGCATCTAACTGATTTAATAGCTGCATTGTCGCTTTGCCCTCAGTTGTGTTTTTTTTAAGCTGGAGGGAGAACTTTCAGTGGACCCCTGAAATTTATTTTTTCTTCAGTTTGCAATCAATTCTGAAACAAAGCTTGTTCTGACATTATCACTTTTCTGCTACCCAGGCTACTGATGAGATAAAATACATGAAGGATGCAATGGCTGATCGCATGAAGCTGCTCCAGGAACTCCATTCTAAACTTGATGAACGCTCAATTGATGACGTTGAACAACTGCAAAGTTTTGAGGATGATATACAGTTTGCCAAGACTGCTGCTATAGCTGCAGATGACAGTAGAAAAGCAGCTTTCCAGCTAGCATTTGACGAGGATCAGCAAATTGTTGCAGTAAGTCGTGACTAGCCTCATTTTTATGGTTTTACCAAACATAATGTTGAGTAATTTAATATTCCATATATAAAATGATTTATGTTTCATAACAGGACAAGTGGATTCATATTCTCCGTGCTCTGAGTGATGAGAGGGGGCCATGGTCTGCTGCTCCTTTTCCAAATAACATTGCCACGCACTGGAAACTTGACAAAACCGAAGATAAATGGCGGCGCCGACTGAAGCTCAAAAGCGAACTATAAGTTTGATGAGTGCCTTTGTCAGCCATCATCCATCAAATCTAGTAACGAGAATGCTGCCCCAACTGTCGACCCATCTGCTAATGCCAAGATAACAGAAAAAATGAAGCACTTACTTTTGAAAGGAGTGCGCGGAATTACAGGGGACATCAGTTCTGAATCATGTGAGGATAGCAACGACATGAGTGATCCTCCCCAGAATGTCCCGCCAGAGAACCACCCTGTTAGTGATACTACTGATTCTGCAGATTCCTCAGATTATCCTGCTATTGTTCAAAATAGAAAAGAAAGTTCATCAACCAGTAGTGATAATGATTATATCGAGGTGAGCAGGTTCATTATGTAGTTGCAGAATGGCTGGATAGGTATTTGTTGTTCTTTTCTCACTCAATTTCTTTATCTCTTTCTCATTTCCCAGGTGCTATCATCAGTTCACTGTGTTCTTGTAACCCCCAAAAGAAAACTAGCTGGACAATTGACTATCACACGAAATGCCCTACATTTTTCTTTTGAATTTCTAGTTGAAGGGACTGGTGGATCATCTGTTTTCAACAGATTTCAAGATAAAAAAGATTCAGACTCCAAAAATGAGATGGGAGGCTTGGAAAAACTAAAGGGCAATCTCGATGGGGGACGAGGCAATGCTGCTGAATCTAGTGACACTCAAATTAAAAATCAATCTGGTAAAATCAAACATCATAGAAGGTGGAAAATAACTAGGGTATGTCTGCCTTTTCTACCTCAGAGTTTGTGCAATCTTATGTTGACTGTATGGGCTAGTAAAAAAATTGAGTATTTGATTAAATTTTCCCTTGTTGACAGATAAAGGCAGTTCATTGGACACGTTACCTGCTACAATATACTGCCACAGAGATATTCTTTGATGATGCAAATGCACCAGTATTTCTTAATTTTTCCTCCCAAAATGATGCTAAAAGTGTTGGGTCTCTCTTAGTTTCCCTGAGGAATGATGCTTTGTTCCCCAAAGGAACAACCAGAGAAAAGAACAGTTTAATTTCCTTTGTTGACAGAAAGGTTGCCCTTGAAATGGCTGAGAGTGCTAGGGAAAGTTGGAGAAGAAGAGAAATAAGCAACTTTGAGTATCTTATGATTCTCAACACTCTTGCTGGACGTTCTTACAACGATTTAACTCAATATCCTATATTTCCTTGGATATTGGCTGACTACTCTTCGGAAAAGCTTGATTTCAACAAATCATCTACATTCAGGGACCTGTCAAAACCAGTAGGTGCCTTGGATGCAAAGCGCTTTAAGGTAGGATCAATTCCTATGGAGCTCTCACTTCTGGTTAATGCGCTTTCTGACAATTTTGAATAAACTATATGTAATATGCAGGCTTTTGAAGATAGATATCTTAATTTTGTTGATCCGGATATACCAAGGTTTGATCTTTATTTCATTGTATTCCTTCAAACATTTCTCTTGTGCACCATCTTACCCTAGATACCCATTAAGCAATTCTATCTGTTTTTCCTTTTTTCCGGCAGTTTTTACTATGGATCCCACTACTCTAGCATGGGAATTGTTCTATATTACCTTCTAAGGCTTGAACCTTTCACTGCGCTGCACCGCAATCTTCAGGTTCTTTCATTATTCTTGTCTCCCTATCCTGCCTTCATGTGTTCTTTTGCTGTTGTTCTTAAATCTTTGCTGGCTTATATTTTTCTTATAAAACTGAGAGTAGGATTTAAACCCCCCCACACCCCCCCCCTAATGGCATGTTTTTATCATCAGAATTCTGAAACACCAACTAATTTTACCATGCTGCTTACAGGGCGGTAAGTTTGACCATGCAGATCGTCTATTTCAGAGCATTGAAAGCACATACAGGAACTGCCTATCAAATACAAGTGATGTCAAAGAGCTTATACCTGAATTCTTTTACATGCCTGAGTTTCTTGAGAATTCAAATTTATATCACCTTGGCATAAAGCAGGATGGTGAACCATTAGGTGATGTTGGTCTCCCTCCATGGGCAAAGGTAATCCATTATTTTGTTTGTGTTAGTATTATGAATAATACAGATAATATTCAGTTGGCTCTAGTTCATGGAACAATCCAGTACTGAACAGTGTTATAGCTTTATTCATATTCTGCTAATGCAAAATTATTCCGTTTTTGTTCCTGATAGTTCTTTAGTGATGTCTTCAAATAGCTACATCACCACATTCAGCTGTAGGAACTCTGTTTCAAAAACAATTTTAAATGATGAACTTAGTGTGCAATGATTTTGCATGATATTTCAGGTGGAATATGAATGTAGAAAATCTTATTCAGCATCAAATCAGATAGCATTATGCATCCTGCTGTGTCACCGCCCTCCATTTTAGCAAAATGTTTATATAATAATCGATGATAACATAGCATCTTATCTTATCCATTTAATTCGCTCGTTGAAGATTTTTTTATGTTTGCATTGGATATTATTCAACTTAAACGTGGTGCAATCTCGGTATTCAACAACGACCAGGGTAATATTTATCAGAATATTATATAATTGTATAAGTTGTAGAAATACATGATTTGGAAACTATTCAAGAAGATGCTATCATCTGAAGATACAAAAGTTTTGCCTTGCACTTACCATGGTCACCAGCCCTTGCATCATATCATCCGAAGGAAACATGTCTTATTGTTTATTTTTTGTGTGACGCATTTAGGGTTCCCCAGAAGAATTTATTCATATCAGTCGAGAAGCCCTTGAAAGTGAATATGTAAGCTCTAATTTACACCATTGGATTGATCTCATATTTGGCTACAAGCAGCGTGGCAAGCCTGCAGTTGAGGTACGTATATGATATTTTGTTAAAAACTCATCACACATGGGTCGATGGTTTCTCAGTGCTCAAACTTAACCGCTAAATTTGTATCTGTTATTTGGAGCAGGCAGCAAACATATTTTATTATTTGACATATGAGGGTGCAGTTGATTTGGAGAACATGGATGATATGTTACAAAAGTCCGCTATTGAGGACCAAATTGCAAATTTTGGACAGACACCAATTCAAATTTTTCGGAAGAAACACCCAAGGAGAGGTCCTCCTATACCAATTGTGCATCCACTATATTTTGCGCCACAATCAATAACAGTGACTTCTGTTGTCCCGACCACAATCACCCCTTCATCTGTATTGTTCATTGGCTTGTTGGACTCAAACATTGTCTTGATGAATGAGGGGCTCATACTCTCCATAAAGCTTTGGCTAACAACTCAGTTGCAGTCTGGTGGAAACTTCACATTTTCTGGATCACTGGTATCTGCCTAATTGCAAATATATCTAATGTGGCATTGTTTAGTTTCATTTACTTCCTTTCACTTTTCATTCTTTTCTTGCAGGAACCTTTCTTCGAATTGGTTCTGATGTTATTTCTCCGAGGAAAATTGGCACTTTTTGGCAGAAAATGTTGCATTTGGAAGACAATGCTTAGCAACTGTTCAAATCCATGGTGATAATTACTTAATTTTGTGTGGTAATTGGGAGAATAGTTTCCAGATCATTTCTTTAAGTGATGGAAGAATTGTGCAGAGCATCCGACAGCATAAAGATGTAGTTAGTTGTGTGGCAGGTAACATTTCTTCATTAACTCCTAGAAGCTCCAGATTTAAGCAGTTGTTAAGATAGTCCTATTTTGTGCTAGGAGTTAGCAATGCTTCAATGGGCAGTATTATGTAGGATGCAAGTGTTCTAATTACTTTGGATCATTGAGTCGACCCAATAACTTTTAGAATGACAATTCATGTAATTTGAGTGAGTGGAGAAATGAACTAGAATGGCAATTGACTTTAATTAGTTAGCTGACCCAAAAACACCATTGGGTCCCCATTGCATCCTTAGCATTATGCAGTGTATTAAATGGCAGGCTATGAGATTTAGTGGCAAGATTTTTTTAGAGGATAAATATAGCTAAGCTATAGAGTCCGCTAGCCTCATTTAGCGGTTGAGATAAAACTAGTTAAATATCAGGAATTTTACACAGCAAACATGGAAGACAGAAAAAATCCCAAAAATTTGAATATATAATAATCATAGACCCGGGCAGTAGATTCCTATGATTAGAAGCAACTGGCCCCAAAATTTGGCAGTAGATACCTGACGGACTGACTCCAACGCTGTATCCAGCTATAGCGGGTGCTAAACCCTATTTAAAACTTTGGTATTATGGGATTACATTACAAATATGGCTTGCAAACCTGTTGATTTTATCTTATTCAATGTTTCTCACTTTTTACTGTTAGGAAACCAAAGCATACTGAACATAAATTCTAAACTTGTGAACTAAATCATACTTGCATGTAGCACTAGAGTACTCTACAGTTACTGTAGCCTCTTAGTCAATATTGCTTAGATATTATAATATTGCTTAGTCAATTTTACTACATCTGGCAACATAATTTTGTGCAGTTTCGTCTGATGGAAGTGTGATTGCAACTGGAAGCTATGACACAACTGTTATGATCTGGTATGCGTTCCGGGGGAGATCAAATGACAAAAGATCTAGGAATGCAAATTATGACCAATCGACTAAGGATCATGTCATCATTGAAAGCCCTTCTCATATCTTATGTGGCCATGATGATATTATCACATGCTTATTTGTCAGCACGGAATTAGACATTGTTATCAGTGGGTCAATGGATGGGACTTGTATGTTCCATACACTGCGTGAGGGACATATGTTCGATCCATTCGACATCCGTCAGGTGCTGGTTTGTCAAAACTGGTAACATCACGGCATGGTAGGTTAGTGATATACTCTGATAGTGACCTTTCCTTGCATATGTATTCCATAAATGGAAAGCATATTGCGTCTTCTGAATCCAATAGCCGTCTCAATTGCATGGAGCTAAGTTGCTGTGGAGAATTTATGGTATGTGCTGGTGATCATGGCCAAATTGTTCTGCGCTCTATGCATTCTCTTGATGTTGTTTGGAAGTATGAGGGAGCTGGGAAAACAATAACTTCCTTAGTTGTAACTCCTGAGGAGTGCTTCTTGGCGGGAACCAAGGATGGTAGCTTGATTGTCTTTTCAATAGAAAACCCTTTGCTTCGGAAAAACGCCATGCAACGGCACAAGGCGAAACCTTCCATTGGTGGTTAGTGGTATAGATGAAAACAGTACCAGAACTTGCTGCATATTTCAAATAGAGGTGGGTCATTTTCTCATCTATGTACCTTTTACTAGCATCGTTTATTTCCATCTTCATTTGTTTTGTAGCTCTCCAATTTGTATAGTGTTCATCGTGCATTTTTAGTTCTTCGTGTACCCTAAGGTATCCATTTTTTCTGGACATTGTTCTCTATATGTTTTTTGTGCTTATGAGTACTTGTGGTAAGACAATGCCTAGTTAGTTCAAACTAGTACAGTTGTTATTGGAGAGAAACAATTACTGTAGGTGAGTCGTCATTTTCCCCAAATGTAGGTTTCATCAATGCAACATAGCAATGCACTGTTCTGACCTTTGACTATATTCAAATCCAGTTACTTGTGAAATGCTTAACTACCAGATACGACATACTCCCTCCGTATCATTATTAGAAGACGTTTAAGATAGCGACACGGTCTACCAAGCACAACTTTGACTTCTTTTTTCTATAAAAATATTTATTGGAAAGTTATATATGTATATTTTTATGAAAGTAATTTTCAAGACAAAGCTATTGATATGATTTTCACATTTCCAAACTCAACGACTTAAAAGTTATTCATGAATCATGGTTTATGTTCACAATGTTTGACTCAAACCTTTTCCAAAACGTCCTCTAATAGTGACACGGAGGGAGTACAAGTTTGATTTCCATGACGTTTACCAATTTTTGGTGTGTACTGCTATCATACTATCTAATGCATTGATGTTTATGGCCAAGAGCTGTGTTGTGGTATGCATCAATGTCTGTGATTGTGTTTTTTTTTTTTCTGCTACGAATATTGATGGGTCTTTACAAAATTCTGCAGGTTATCCATCAGCAATAATTGTAAAAGAGAACATTCTGTAACTCCTGTATAAATGTACATATGGCATCAGATTGAGTTTAACATTCTGAAGAAGGCATGTGCTGATCACAAGAGGATAGTTCTTCTAACTGCAAAACACATACTATGGAAACTAAAGTAGATGTCTGTTTCATGTTCAAGACAAGAGCAAGGTGATAGGACCTTCAATATGATACTCTTGAGATTTGTACTTTTGTAGGGTGGTAGCTAGTTGATAGCGGGGCGCATTTGGATGTAATATAACCTTTTTTGTGGGGGGCATTCTTGCTAGATAAGAGCGAGGCACAGTTTTCCCAGATAGATTTTTTAGGTAAATAGATTGTCACTGACCTGTAACTAATAATCTGAACATTGTAAATGGAACTGATGGCGGTTCATAATAGAAGGCGTGGAGCTTTTAATGAGAATCGAAATCTTATGAGCCGTCTGATTTTGTCACTGAAAAGCTACTATTGTGTTGTATGACTGCACAACCTGATGTTGATTTATCGTTCAAACATGGTAGGGTCACTTTCACAAGCTTGCCAATATTTTGCGACAACAGTTAAAAACCTTTAATATTTTATATGCCTCTTTCCCCAAATATCGGCTACTTCTGTTAAAAAAACTCGTGACTCCAAAAAATTCGAGACAAATTAGCATTGAGCTCAAATTGTCATGGTGCCCTTAGACATCTCATAGAAAGATTGGTTGTCAGATTGGTAATTGGCTTAGTTATTTTTTCAGGTAGCACGTATGGCATCCATGTCGATAAGATAGAGAAAAGACGCGCCCGTTGAGTTTGATACAAATACAAGTCTTAGGGCCTGTTTGGTTCGTGGGGACTAGGAACCAATTTTTAGTCTCATTTAAAAGATGTTTAGTTCAAAGGACTAATGAGGGACTAGAAATGACAATGCATCTGATCTTGAAAATGAGTTGACGACGAAAGAGCGGTAGTCGTTAGTTGAATAGACTAGGGGACTAGACTCTCAAGAGGGGCTAATAGACTAGGGACTAGTTGGGACTAAAAATTAGTCCATTAGTTTTGTTGTTGGATAAATTAGGGAATAATTGAGGTAAAAAAATTAGTTCATAGTCCCATGAGGAACCAAACAGGGGCCTTAGTGAGATAAACTTTAGTGACTTATGATTACATTAAACTAAGCGAAGATATAGCAGTGAGAAACTATGGTGCCACATCATCATTTGGCGTTGTGCATAACGATCTAGATTCCCATACTTACGTTTCGTACTGACGTGACCACAAGGTCGGTCGGTCTTTTGTTGTCAAAAAAAAAAAAAAAAAAAAGTCGGTCTTGGTCACGCACCCAAAACTGTATCTTTGGCGTGCCTGACCTATGATGAGGGCACATGGGGTGAGTCGTGGTACACATACATTGGCTTTGCTAGCCCGCTGCCTTGGCCTAAATAAAGGGGATATATGGTATTAGTTGTCTTCCAAAATATAACAAGCTAAAGATTTGCGATTATTTGATTTGCTATCAAAACATGTCAACCTCTCACATTTTTTATTTGTCCAAATCCATGATTTTTTTACCTAAACTTGTTAAATTTATGGCATGACACACTTTGGCCGTCAACCGATAAGACGCTGTTGCACTAATGATTGCATTGGATTTGTATGTATAGCATATATAGCAGCCCTACGATTGTCCGGAATCTGTTTTGTAGATACGGCCGTGTGATTATGATCGTTTGGAAAGGTGGCCCGACGGCGGACGCTACATAGTACGTACCAAAGCGATCACGTGCGCGGCGCACACTCGAAATCGAAGAGGGAAAAGCCGAGCTGAAATCCTTCACGCACATGCTGACGCGGTCACACGGACAAGACGAATCACGCCCAAGAAAAAGCAGCGCGCGCGCACATGTGAAATGGGAGCTCGCTAGCTAGCCGATCGACAAGGGGGCGCGACTCCGGCGGCCAACTCGTCTCGGCTGGCTGGCTAGCTAAGACAAATGAAAAGGCTATATATATCCATGAGTTCCTCGTGCCTCTGGCCCACAACACAAATCAGACTCGGAGAGGTTAATCTCAATCAAAACCAACCAGCCAGCCAAAACAAAGTCACGCGTGTTAATCGAGCAATTTGCCAGGTGATGATGACAAGGACGTGTCATGCCGTGTGTCTGGGACTGAAACCGTGCAACCAACTTGACACCTGTGCCCAGCCCGGACCCAAATACGCACACAGGATCGATCCACCACTGCGTGGCCCCACCATCCCCACACACGACGACACGCCGGCCGGCCGGGGCTATATATTTCAGCGGCGGCGACCGACCCATCCATCTCGTGTTCATGTTGTATCGCTAGCTCTGCGTCGTCCAGCTTCCGCCGCTTTGGACAAACCATCGAATAGCTCTCGGATTTTGTTGGTGACTGTCCCAGCTAAGGATAGAGACAGGAGTCATCGTAGCCGGCCTTGTCGACCATGACGACGTCGTCGCCCGAGCTGCCGCGCTGCGACACGGAGCTGAGCCTCAGCCACCTCGCCCCCGCGCGGCCCCGGTACTGCGCCACGGGCGAGAAGAAGCAGAACCAGAACCAGAAGCAGCAGGCGGCCGCCGCGCCCTGCTGGTGCGGCGGCGGCGGCGGCGGCCTCACTGCCACGGAGCTCCAGGTGCGTACGTACGGAAGCTCGCCGCGCGTTATTTTGCTTTGCCGTCGCGTCGTCGTGATACGTTCTAGCTACTAGCTAGGAGTTCATCGTTGCGGTTCAATCAATTGTGTTGTGCCATCGATCATCAGCTTTACCTGATCGACTGACCATGCTGCAGGCGATGGCGATCCTGCGCGTGGCGACGCGAGCGGCGGCGGAGGAGCTGGGTGCGTCAGGCGACGGCGGCACGACGGGCTTGTCGATGAGGAGATCGATGGAGTGGTTCCTGCAGCGGCGGCGGGAGCGGGAGGCGAGGCGCAAGCGCGGTGCCGACGCCGACGCTGACAGTGCCACCGCCGCATCGACTTCGTCGTCGTCCTTCTCGTGCTTGACTGACACGACACACAGTAGCGGATCTAGCTAGCTTCGATTCCGTTTTTCAACAGCATAGCGTTCGTCCGTTTTTAGAAGAAAACGCCCAAACGGTTTTTCTGTATGAACATTGAACATCTCATATATGTGATGTGCGTTAATTGTTGGAGCGAACGCGCGCGACGCAACAGCAACGCGTGGGCGCCGCGGCCAAACGGACCAAACCGGCAGTACAGTTCGAAAACAACCCCGTGGGTTGATCATTTTTTTTAAAAAAATATTTTTAATAATTAATATAGAAGTTGTTGCACAAAAACAGCACACCCTGTCGGCCACGCAATGTCCGATAGGTTGCGCTTGTCGGCTGCTCGAAGCGAAAGCTCTCAATAACAGTCCAGTCGGCTTCTACCCGCCTGACGGACAAACGGTTTTGTCGTTTAATTTGGCTAGCGCGCACATGAGTTTTGCAGTTTTCCTGCGACTTTCTCCCCCCCCACCCCCACCCCCACCTAGCCTACGCCAATCCGCCCGCGATGCCAGTAGAGGTAGAATTCGCCGTGGTAGCGGCGGCGGCGATCCGCCGGGTGCATGGTCATCGACAACGGTACTGCGCCAACACCGGCGTCTGCTTCTCGGCACTGTACCTTCGTTCCTCCACGGTCGATCACATGATCGACACCACTAGGCGCCACCTCCGTCATGAACCTCGCCGCCTAGGCCATGACGCGACAACGACGAACACACAAGGTGACAAGAATATCTCGAGCTTGGGAACATGAAATCTCACGTATCCCAGGTTCCCGGCCCACAGCCTACGGCCCACTTAAGGTCCTCACCATCCTACACCGTCCCCGACCAGCCCATACCCACTCAGCCTCACGAACGCGCACGGGAGACGGACGCCCGTCCGCCGTCCCCCTGTCTCGCCACACACCACCCAGCCACAAACCTCGCTGTCGCCATCCTCCCCCACCCCACGCTCCGTGCTCGACCTTCACCCCTCCATAAACCTCGCCGTCGCCATCCTCCAGAAGCCGCAGTAGCAGACGCCGTCACTGCTGCCTCACCGACAATAGGAGTGGCACGGTTGAAGTGGAGTACCGAGGGATGCACTCCCAAGATTCTGTACTGCCCAAATGCAAGGTAGCTCCAGTCCTCACACCCCATACTCTATAGCATCAGCATATTGTCAGGTATGCTATAGGATTTTCACAATCATTGTGCCCTCTCTAGATTGCCATGACAATGCATTTTCACATATGACCAGCCTCAACCACGACATATAAGATTAATGCAGTTTCATCTACTCACTATGTAAGATCTCAGTTTATTGTTGTGCATATATAGATCACGAACATTTTCTACTTGTGGTTTCCATTAACAGATTATATCTACCGTGTGAGGTGGTGTGTGTGTGGGGTGGGGTGGGGGGCTCTGGCTAGTTTTTATAATGTTCGTATGTTCTCTTTAGCTTAGTTATATTGCATTTGTAGCTCCTATAGCTTTGTACCTGCTACGCCACGGCCAGTGACGGAGTGGCTACATCTTCTACAATTAGTTGAACAATTTGTAAGTTCTTTTTATTAATTATTAGTTTATTTCATGCATATCTTAGTAGACATTTTAATATTTGACATTCAATTTGCAAGCCTTATAAGAATTGTGAGTATCTTTCAAAATTTGACACCTAACTACCTAAGCCCCGAGTTGTTTTGCAAGGGATTTTATCTATTTTTTAATATTTGACATTCAATTTGCAAGCCTTATAAGAATTATGAGTATTCTTTCAAAATTTGACACCTAACTACCTAAGCCCCGAGTTGTTTTGCAAGGGATTTTATCTATTTTCTCTTATTTTCTTTTTTTTCCTAATATAACGTTTTCACCCAGGCCTAAATAGAAGAGAACGCTTGCGTGCCCCTTTGCCGCCAGAGATCCCAGGCCAAGTCGTCTCTGCCCAACTTTTGAATCCTGCAGACCAACTGATGCCATGGCTGGTGCGCATATCGCACGCGCAATTCATCGAGCACCTTCGCTGGGCGGCCTCGTCAGTCCGCACGCGTCGCGCCGGCGACGCTCTCCACGGCTGGGCGCTCAAGTCCGGCGCAGCCTCCCACACGCCTGTCTCCAACTCTCTCATTACCTTCTACTGCTCCCTCCCGCGCCCCCTACTCGGCGCAGCCTTTGCTGTCTTCGCCGACATCCCTGCCGCCTTGCGTGACGTCGCCTCGTGGAACTCCCTCCTCAACCCGCTCTCCCGCTACCAGCCCCTCGCCGCTCTCTCCCATTTCCGCTCCATGATGTCCTCCACGCTCCCCACGCCACACTCCTTCGCCGCTGCCTTCACTGCCGCCGCCCGCGTGCCCTCCGCGTCCGCTGGCGCCGTCGCACGCTCGCGTGCAAGCTGCCGTCGTCCAATAATGTCTTCGTCTCGACCGCCCTTCTCAACATGTATTGCAAGCTGGGAGCTATTTCTGATGCCCAGAGAGTGTTTGATGAAATGACACACCGAAATGCCGTGTCCTGGGCTGCCATGATGTCAGGGTATGCCACAGGGAAGTGTTCTGAGGAGGCTTTTGGGCTCTTCCGGCTGATGCTTCACGAGTGCCCATTGGAGAAAAATGAGTTCGTCGCCACAGCACTTCTTAGCGCAGTTAGTGTGCCACTGGGTTTGCTTATGGGGGTGCAGTTGCATGGGCTGGTATTGAAAGATGGCTTGGTGGGATTTGTGTCCGTGGAGAATTCACTTGTCACAATGTATGCAAAGGCTGAGTGTATGGATGCAGCAATGAGGGTGTTTGGTTCATCTAAGGAGAGGAACTCCATCACATGGTCAGCAATGATCACGGGGTATGCTCAGAATGGGGAAGCAGATTGTGCAGCTAGGATGTTCCTACAGATGCATTCGGCAGGATTCTCACCAACTGAATTCACCTTTGTTGGGATACTGAATGCATCCAGTGATATGGGCGCATTGGTGGTTGGTAAGCAGGTACATGGTTTGATGGTGAAGCTTGGGCTTGAGAGGCAGGTTTATGTGAAGAGTGCACTGGTGGACATGTATGCCAAGTGTGGTTGTATTAGTGATGCTAAGGATGGGTTTCACCAATTGTTTGATGTCGATGATGTCGTCATTTGGACAACGATGATTACTGGGCTTGTGCAGAATGGGGAGTATGAGGAAGCCCTGATTTTGTATTCCAGGATGGACAAAGAGGGTATTATGCCAAGTTATTTAACTGTAACTAGTGTACTTAGAGCATGTGCGTGCCTTGCAGCACTAGAGCCTGGGAAGCAATTGCATGCACAAATCTTGAAGTGTGGATTTGGTTTGGGGGGCTCTGTTGGAACAGCTTTGTCTACTATGTATTCAAAGTGTGGAAACCTTGAAGATAGCATGATTGTCTTCAGAAGGATGCCTGATAGGGATATTATTTCATGGAACTCTATTATTTCTGGTTTTTCACAACATGGGCATGGAAGTGACGCACTTGACCTGTTCGAGGAGATGAAGCTAGAGGGAATAGCACCGGATGATATAACATTCATTAATGTGTTATGTGCTTGTAGCCACATGGGCTTAGTTGACAGAGGCTGGTTTTATTTTAGAGCAATGAGCAAAGACTACAGTTTAATTCCTAAGCTTGATCACTATGCTTGTATAGTTGATATTCTTAGCCGAGCAGGCCAGTTAAAAGAAGCAAAGGACTTCATAGAGTCAATAACTATTGACCATGGAACATGCCTATGGCGTATAGTCCTAGGGGCATGTCGCAGGCTACGAGATTTTGATGTTGGAGCATATGCAGGTGAACAACTGATGGAATTAAGTACTGAGGACTCATCTGCTTATATATTGTTATCAAACATTTATGCTGCCCAGAGGAAGTGGAATGATGTTGAGCGGGTGAGACATTTGATGAGACTCCGAGGTGTTAGCAAAGATCCAGGGTGTAGCTGGGTTGAGCTTAATAGCCGAGTTCATGTGTTTGTTGTTGGTGAACAGCAACATCCTGAAGCAGAAAATATAAATGCAGCGTTGATTAGGCTAGCGAAACACATGAAGGATGAAGGGTTTCTTCAAACATATAAATTCATGTTTGATGATGAACTGGATGCACTAGGAGAACCTCATGAAGAAGAACAATTGAATTGGCATCAACAGCGTTTAGCTGAGGTCCCAAGTGGTAAGAAAGGTTTACTCTGAATCTCTGATTATTTCAACCAAAAAGGAGGAATTAAAAGGGAAAATAAAAAAATAACGAAAAAAAATTAAAATTAAAAAGGGAAACTAAAAAAAAAAAAAATTATTGCTCTAACGCTTGCTATGCTTGTTATTTGAGAAGCAGGTTGGACTCCTACATTTATGATTACATGTTGAAGAGGAACCTGCAGAACACGGCGAAGGCATTCCAAGCCAAAAACAACTCCCGCTTGTGAGTGCTGTGATCATATTATAAAAGTATCTAGTTGTGCTGCTGTTTTAGTTTCAAAGCTTCTATATCTTTCGGCATAACGGGACAAACTTTGATTCCTTGAAGCATTAGTTTGAAGCAAAGCATTGAAGTATTGGTCTACACTTATGTTTTGACTAACAGCAACAAGAAAAAGCTTACTCCCAAGCAAAATTGAGGTAGGCATTTGTATTTTGACTGACCAAATTAGGAGTTTTTTTGGTAGTTTTATGTCATTGTGTGTGCGTGTTGTTGTTGTGGGGGGTGGGGGTGTGGGGGGGGGGGGTCTTCTGCATTATGAAAAATGTAATATAATTCCTTGTAATACAAAAAGAAATAAACGTTGATAACTTTTGACATTTGCTTAAGATGGTGGTAACTTTGGACCTTTCCTTGTATGATTGTAAAGCTCAGGAGATAGCATTGTCACATTTGAGACAAGTTGCTGACTATCCCTGGTGATTAGCCTACTTAGTTGAATCAGTCACTGGAGCTTATCTGTGAAGAACTGTGTGGAAAAAATGGGTTGCGAATTCATAAAAGTGAGCAACTTGTTTTCAAAATATCTCAAAGCAAGTATCAGCATGCCAATCATAAATCGTTAAAATGTTCCATGAAGAACTGCAAGAAGATACTTCGCTTTTAGCATTCCTAGTTGGTGGTACGGTGCATCAGGCTGCTTGAACAGTAACACACATGTTTTATAAATTAATATAATCTGCACTATAATTTCAAACTTTCTTAAATTTATGTGCTGGTGATCCATATGCTTGTTAATGTTATAATAGCTCTCAGCTGATTTCATTTTACTGGTGTAAAATGTGTTTAATTTATTGTATGGAATATTTGTTTGCATGCTAAATAAATTTTTAATTCAGAAAAATAACAACAGGGTTCAGAAAAAACTGCATGGAGTTACCCACTTTAGTTGTATTCAGATGCCTATATCTTCAGATCCTCTTTCCGGTATGTTCCAAATTGTGTACCTACCATTTGAGCTTTTCATGATATGCATCTTGTCTTCTCTTTTTCTTTCTTGTATTGATCGAAATATATTCTTTGGGCAGGCTTATATGTGACCGCATCAGGATTAGACTCAGAAATTCTTAGTTTGCAACGAAAATTTGGTCAATGGCGGGAGGATGGTTCATCTGAGGAGCATAGTGACCTATTGTTCTATGAATATGTTGAAGCTGTAAAATTAACAGGAGACAACCTTGTGCCAGCTGGTCAGGTGTGATAACTTTCACTGGGTTCTTATTACCATACAGGAATAGTGTTTGTAAGTAGCTAATTAATACGTGCCTTCTGGTTTATGCTCTTCCTGTTTAGAAGGATACTTCCTCAATCGCAAATATAAGTCCACCTAAGTTTCAACTAAATCAAGCTTTTCTAACTTTGACCAGCAATATCAATACATCTTAAATGAAAATAGTTATATATGATTGAAAGTAATGAATGTAGTAATGTCAATCTAAATAGTAATGGTCAAAGTTAAAAAAGGTTTGATTTGGGACAAACCCAAGTGAACTTATATTTGTGATCTGAGGAAGTAGTTAATATGTAATTTTTATATTCCCATGTTAGTACATCCAGTATTTGCATCATTAGTGTACGCCTTTGTCCTCGACACATTCGTCTCGCGCCTACTACCCCGATGCACACTTCAACTATGACATTGACTACATCCTCCTCAACATCGACCTTCTCCCTCGACGACTGCCTTGACACGCCATCTTCATCTATGGTGTCTTCTCCTATGTGCTACCATCCTTATGGCACCTCCTCGTGCGCTCACCGCTTCATGTGTGGCTATTGGCTACATCCGCTCTCACCGCATCGAAAACTCTATGGACCCATGACTATCGTACACACAAGATCCTTAATCGTGACTACTTGCTCTTGTGTTTGGATACCTCAACGACAACACAAAGAGCTATCGCGTTGCTTGAGCAATCTTGTTGGCTTCTACTGCGGTCACAGAATTTGTGACGCATCAACTCATATATACTTGACTAAAAACGCTCTATATATCAACTATTCCACTAATATAGTCTCCTATATGCAGTACCTCTTGCACGACGCATCAATCAATTCCTATATTTGACCAAGAACGCTCCATGGTATATCAACTATTCCACCAATTATACTCTCTTGTACTGACACAGGCGCAATACCTTTGAATGTCATTCGTGTGTCCCCTTGTTGTGCCGGTCCTTACTCAGTTCCGGAACCCTTGGTCCATCGGGCCTCTCAATGTTTTCTCAAAGTGTATATATCATAGTAGTGTTGGACAGGCAACGATTTACACAAGGTTATATTCAAATAATTGTTCCACTATATAGTTGACTATGGCCCCGAGCATGCAAAGATGGGTTCTTTACGGGAAAAAAAATAGGTGGACGTTCCCATAGAGCAAGCAACCATGATACTCACTCTGTTCCAAATTATAATAAGTCGTTTTGAAATTATAATAAGTCACCCCTATGAACACACGCACGCAAAACCCTTATGATGCATCCGCATTTTATTATGTATCTAGATGTTATTATATCTTTTTTATTTGAACCCCGGTGGGTAGCGTCCCGGTGCTTCATTTTATTATGTATCTAGATGTTATTATATTTTTATTTGCTTTTCATTTTTCTTTATTGTGTCAGATGCATAACAAAATGAATGTATTAAAAAAAAAAAAAAACGACTAGTAATTTAGAACACGAGGAGTATCCATTATGGATTTGGGATACATGTCCATCCCTCTATAGATGGACCCATCAGCACGGGTGGGACCATGAGGGAGTTTTTTTTTTTTTTTGAAACGAAACACATTCAAAATGATATCTGCTTATTATCGTGCATATGAGCGCACGTGTGGAAGTGGTACAGATTAAAAATATACTTCTCCCAAACAAGCTCACTGCTCCCTCTCCATGTCTCTTCAAGCTCCGACCTTGTGCAACTCCTGCCGATGGTGGCCCAGCTTGTGTCCACTCTCCCAGCCGCTAGCCTGGCATCCGTGGGCGGCGTCGGAGAAGTAGTTGCCGAGATCCCTCGTCTTGCCCACCGCGCGCTCCCGCGGCTGCGTCGGCGACGGCATCCTCTTGAGCGACCACGCCGCCGCAAAGCCGAGGAGGTCCGATGGTGACCCGCACGCCAACAGCTGCTCCCTGTCCTCCTCGGCGATGGTGTCCAGGCACCACGGCACCTTCGTCCGCCGCATGACCGACACCACCGGCGGCGGCGCCACCTCCGTCATGAACCTCGCCGGCGCCGCCACCTGCGCCTTCGCCATGATGCTGATCGTCGACGAGATGATGACAAACACACACAACAAGACGGTAGTATCTCTACTCGCTCCAGTGTTTGCTGTGTGTGTGTGTGTGCGCGCGTCTCTTGTCAATTGCACGATGTGTTGCGAGCAGCTTGGCGATGGAAGCTCGTATTTATAGTGAGCGCCAGCACCCAGACTCCAGAGCGACGCCATGGCCATACGGATACGGTAGCGAGACGTGGACAGCGCCGTCGCCTCTCGGAGGCGCATCGCACAGCTGTGCGAACCCAGTTTGCTTGCACGTCAACACGCCAGCTGCCTGCCTGAAAATCCCAAGCAAACGCCATACTGGCCGGCCGGCCGGCCGGCCGCCGCCGATGCGCACGCGGGCAAGGCTAGGCACGCACATGCGCAAGCCTCGCTCTCGGCGTTCGGAAGCAAGCAAGCATGCTTCCAAACTCCAAAAGCAACGCGTCGCGCGTGACTGCGAGAGCGCTCAACGGCGGAGTTAATTCGGCGCGTGTCGCGGCGCGGGCGCGTCGGCGTCCGTCGCTGCCGCCGGGCGAATGCCGCCTTTTTGGTTTAACGAGCGACGCCGACGGGGCGCCCGCTGCGGCGCGACGTGGCGGAGGGCGCCGTGTGGAGCGGGGCTCCGCTCAGGGAACACGGTTGGGGATCCAGCGCACGGGCGCCGGCGCGCGCGTCGTTCTCCGTTCATGCGGGCCATGTGGCGCGCGCGCGCACGTTCGGCGTTATCCGCGTGCGGAAGCGTGTGAGTGTGAGCTGCGATGCCGTGCACTGTAGGGCACGCGCGAACCGGGACGTAACGTTTTTTTTTTTTTTTTCTGGACAGTGGCACCGCACCGGCATGGTGACCATGGAATGAGAGATTATTGAGAGTAAAGAAAGTTGAAAGGAGACATAGAGGAGACAATGACACACATGAATGGAGGAAATGGTTAGGAAGTCAAAAAATTGGATCGGATTTTGCGGTTCTTTTTTCTGCAGTACCTCGACGTGACATGAGCGTGAAAGAGGTTCAAGAATCCGTTTTTTTTATAAGGGCTAAAAAACGAATCACTTATTTTTTGGCTTTTTGGCCCCATATTGTAGGGTGGATCTCGAAAGATAGGAAAGATCTCCCTCAAGCCGTACATCGCCTTTCATCGAATACGGCTTTCCACAGAATTCTATGCGCGTGCAACATAACCTGTCTTAAACGTCGCACCACGCCCTGCCTCGTCCCCTACCCCTTTCTCCCTCTCCCCACACCGCGGCCCTCCTTCACCGTCGAGCACCTCACGCTCGTCCTTGATCACGACCTTCGCCTCCTCATCGCCCCCGCCACCAACCACTGCCCTGCCTAGCGCCCACGGCGGCCACCTTTTCCCCTTATAGCCTCTCTCCCCACTGCCCCCATCTTCTCTAACTCAAGCTAGCTTGCTCGTCGCCATCTTCTCCAACTCCGTCGAGACTCCTCTGCCCCAACCTAGCCTGGCCGGTGCTACCACCGCTGGGGTCCCTAAACCGCCCTACCACCATCCCATTGTCTAATTTTCCTACCTCACCTCGACCGACCCCTTTTATTGTCGTTAGAGTTGGAGAACAAACGGGGGGAGAGGCTCGTTGGAACCCTAACCAACGGTGATGTCGAGTTTCCGTCTCCGGTGGGCACAGATATAGGAGGAGGAGGAGGAAACAACCTACCTCTTCGGAGTCACCACCACCATCGTCGTCGTTGTCTTCATCTCTCTAGTGGGGGCGCATACGCACATGGGGACTTAATCGGGAGCAAGCGTGCCGTCGCCAGGGAGAGAGCGCGAGTGTGTCACACGGTCGCGCAGAGTATGACACCACGTGTTAGAATTTCTAAAAATGGTTAGTGATCTTATTATTGTACGACCTTGGTACACGAAGCCAGACACGCTTGTGAGAAGCATCATAGAATGCAATCGTTTAGAATGTTTGGTAGAAAATGCCACAAAAGTCTTAATAAAAACTTCCACAAATGGTGTCTTGCATGCACGTAAAGCCCACCAATGATTTGGTACTCCCTTCGTATCACAATTAGATGACGTTTAGAACGTCGCTTGGCGGTGGCAAAATGGTCGTTCCAACTTGCATGCACATAAAGCCACCAATAATGCATGTAAAGGTTCAACTTGTGATCTAATCCGCAAGTTGATCTAGTCCAAATTGGCGGAAGCAAAGTGATTTGGCCTAGGCTTTTGATTCACGAGTTAGCACACGGCAGCCGGCCGTCCCGATCATGCCGCGACTGCAACGGCTACCGCCGCGATCTAGTCGCCCAAGCATGCATTTCCCATCTTTGTAGGGATCACCTCCCTCTAAGCCATAGCCCCGCCACCTCCTCCTCCATGACACGGAACCTTAATTAACTTCCCAAAACCATCGAAGCCCTCCCCGCTCTAGGCCCCCGACATTTTGTTTATGCCTAAGAATTTAGATTTTTGTTTAGATTTCAATATGTTGGTTGTAAATGGCCGAATCTACCCCAAAGAATACAACAATGTTATGACAGGGAAGCAGTACCAAAGGCGCGGCCACAAGAGTGGCTAAGAGCGGCAAGAGCGGGAGAAGAAGGCGGCCAGGCCGGGAGTGCATGGCGGCCAGGTCGGGTGTGCGAGTTTGTTGAAGACTTCGGTTATCCGATCCTTAGATTCAGGATCTTATTTATTTAATTTGTCAATTCGTTCAGCATTTGTAATTCTTAGAATTAGAATTGAGGAGAGAATTGTTAGCATGTGTGGTATAAGTATCCAAACTTGATAATTATGAAAGGCAGCCAAAGATAGAGTTATCTCTCTCGCCACACTGTTCCTCGTCATCTCGTTGTCGCTCATTCTCGTTCCCCTCGCCGTCGACCACGGCGGCACCAAAGACTCGCCGGATATCGACCCCGGCCGCCCACCAGTCACTCCTACCCACTCCGAAACTCCACAGGCCATAACAAACGACTATTTGTCTTGATATGACATATTTGTACAATATACTACAAAGTTACATTGTGGCGATGAAGGAGCTTGATGATTGGCTTCGAGGCGGTACCAAAGTTGTGGACGCATCTTGTTTTTAAGGTCAAGGTCTTGACGTTGCTAAAACTAGCGAAGGCATTGCTTGGTGATGTTGCTAATCAACTCTCTGAGTTACAATGGATCTAAATTATAATGAATTTTGAACTGGGGTTTTAGGGAAAGCTTTGCCCTTGCTTATATAGCCTCGGGGGGATTAATCATAGCTGTTGGATCAAACTGATTTCATTGGATAGCTTTGATTGGATCTCAAGTTGGTTAGAAGAAGCTTCCAGCAGCTGGACACATGGGGTCACTCGACCTAGCTGCCAGGTGTGGGCCCTACCTTTGATGTGGCATCCTCATTTGTATTTTGGGTCCTCTAAATTTATACTAATGCTTCTGTTGAAGTCGTTTTCTTCTGTTTCTTCATTTCCTCTTTTCTACGTTGTTCAGAGTTCATCCTACAAAAAATGGATATGTAACAAAACTCGTGAGATTCATCAGTAATAATCATCTTTTAGTAGCTTTTATCCCTTGTTTGATAGAATATTTAATGATTAATTTTAGGCTTTATCTACCATCAACAGGTGTAGAGGTGGACGTCAAGGGATATAAGTCGCCTTTATGTCAGCCTTCATGTAGGACCTTCGTCGTATCCCGATCCATAATAAGAAAAGGATCAGGATAAAACTCAAGGAAAACATTATTTTCATTAGCTAAGCGATGAACAGAGGCTAGGCTTTTGTTTGCTTGAGGCACATGCAAGATTTTATCAAGAATAAGATCACTACGTGGGGGTATGAAACAAACTATGACCAGCATGGCTAATGTTCATACCTGACCCACTTGCGCTGTGCACTTGATCATTGCAGTGATACTTGTCTCTCACTGTGAGTTTCTCGAACTCGCTAGTGATTATCAGTCGCACATGTATCAACGTACCAATTAGTTGTTGAGAATATGCCCTAGAGATAATCATAGAGATGATTATATTACGTTGTATCCATGATATATTATATGTTCATGAATATTCATTAAAGACGACTTGTATCGATTGGCAGTTATGTGAATTGTTTGTGAAACTCTTTTACTTGTATGGTTATTCTATAATTATCTCTCGATCGGAGTTCGTGTGAGAACACATATGAATATTAAATTAACACACGTTTTTGGTTAATGACTATGTTTCATAAGTCAAACATAAAGATGTCAAACTAATAGTGTGGGCACATATATGATATGGGGCTGGATTAACTCAACATGAGATGTTATTATTATCTCTGTACATATCATGTGCGTTATGTCATTAGACCTGAGATTCTCGTATGTACTCAAGATGTTATTATTAGCTCTGTATCCACTTGTATATAAACATTCTTCTGTTTAAATAAAAAAAAATGGGAGACCCTATTCCGTTAAGAAAGAAAACCCTTTCAGTTTATACTGTGGTAGTGCCTGCACACTGATAACCTTATGTTTGATGAAATTCCCAAGTGATTGCAAGTGACCTTTTCTATAAAAAAAAACGATTGCAAGTGGAGGGTTCCCACCTCCGGTTACATAGCATTTATGCGCGAATGGGAACCAAATACCTTGCTTATTCCAGTTAATTTCTTGCTTGGCGAGGTAAGGCGAGCTTCAGCAAATGAACAGTCTATTAGTTTGCTGGGCAGATTAATCTCACAGCGTTTGGTCACTATTTGTTTTTCAGCTTATTTTATTATTTGTCCTGTGGACAACTGAGACTCTGTGTCTGTGTTTTGCTTTGGCAGTTGAAAACGAAGACGAGAGAGGCCAAGGAGACTGTCACTCTTGGACACACTTAGCATATCTCTGCAACATCTTTGCATCTTCCAGTGCTTCCAGTGAGACACATTCGTCCTAAGCACCTTTTGGCAATGCCCTTACAGTATGCACTGATCTCATGTGAGCTGCAAGTCTCTGACAACAGTTAGCCACTTATTATGTATAATATACTCTTTATGTGTCACTGATTGTCTGGGAAGGAGACACTTGCTCGGGTCAGTGGTATGATCCTACCTTTTAGTATTTGTTATTGTGTATAATAATATTATACGATGCTTGATGAACCATCGCTTTATGCTTCTCAGTTCTCATGATGATGCACATTATTGTCTGACTGGGCAGTTTATCTTCTTTGAATATACTCCATTTCTTCATGTCTGCACATTAACACCTTTTCTAATGCATAATTCCTTTTCCTTATTTTCTATGGAAAATAAACTGATTTTTATAAAATTCCAGTACGGCTCCTGTAAAATCCTTTTTTTCGAGATCGGGCAGTTCACCCGTGTTTCTCCTATAAAATTCTTGCGTTCCAAAGGGCCAAAGTTCCGCTGCGAAAACAAGGCAACTGGCCTGATGCTCAGTCTGCTATCAGGGTACTCAGCTCAATCATCTGACATGAAAAAATCGAATGAATTGGTAAATTCTCTCGCCCAACTGCATATACAAACTGAAGTTTTGCTGTTTTTTTCTATATAATACTGTTTTTGGCTGGTTCTGTCTAGCAACACCAAATCTGGCAACAGTAGATTTACTTAATGAATAATCATATAGGCATTGCAGCAATTTGGTGTCTCCCCCTTTTTTTAACAGAGGATGTAACTCCTGTTCCAAGTGACAGCGCTCGCAGACCGGGTGGTAGGAGAGGAAGGAGGCTGTAAAAATGTCTTCTTTTTCACCGTTCTCGTGGATGTAATGTCACCAAGAATCTTTGGTTAAGAGAGTTTATAGTCTTACTTGTAGATCTAAAATGTTACTGAGGAATTTTTCTGGGTTTGCCATTGCTCTTAATTACAGACTAGGTATGGTCACGTTTATGAAAGCAATCTTTGGATATTTTGACTCTGGTGAAAAATTCATTGCATTCTCATCTCAGCTATGCAATGCTCCATTGTTGCATTACCGGTTTGCAGGTTGCAGCAACCAACTCTGACAAGTTCAGTATTGGCAAGAATGTGGCGGTTCCTCAAACAAAACGTTTTAACCAAATATCCTTGCAATCCAATGATGTGCACCATGATCAGCTGATCTCAATCGAGCACTTAATTAAATTTGTGTTTTTTCTGCTGAATCGCAACGAACACTAAAGAACACTTTGTTCACATATCACAATCATACACACTTTCAGTTTGTTACACGACGAGGAAGAACCACTGCATCCCATAGTTTTCAGTTTCAGAACTCAGAAGAAGGCAAGCGTGGCGTAGGCGACGCAGCCAGCAACCGAGGCGACGAGGCCTGCCGCTGCGAGCCCAGGACCAGCGCCGTTGCCGGCGGCGGGAGGGGCACCCTTGGCGGTGGAGTTCTTGGCAGCGGGAGCCTTAGGCGAGGCCGGCGGCACCGGAGCGCCGCCGCCACCGCGGCCGTTGGAGGGAGCCGGCGCGGACGTCGACGGCGAGGGAGAGCCAGAGGAGCCCTGCTGGGCCGGTGCCGGCGCGCTGGCGCCGCCACTGACCATGACGATGAGCTTCTCGTTGGCGCGGCAGTTGGCCTCGACGCCGCTGATGAAGAAGAAGGCGCCGGCGCGGTCCAGCGTCACGGTCGTGCTGCCGTCGTCGAACTGCTTGTCGTAGGACGAGGTGTTGCAGCTGTTGTAGTCCGCCGGCTCCACCAGCAGCACCGAGTCCTTGTCCTTGGGGTACACGAACACTGCACGTCGCAATCACAAGGCCAAGAACGTACAACAGCAAAGGTCACTCATGAGCTGAGACCTGAGAGTATCAGAGTGAAACGATGCGCAGTGGGGTGACTCACAGAGGCTGTCGCCGATCTGGAAGCTGGTCTTCTCCGCCCAGGTGTTGAAGGACTCGGCGGTGGCGTCCGGCACGGCCCAGCCATTGTCGCCGCCGACCTTGTACTGCGTGGCGCCGGCAACCGCCACGAGAAGCACGAAGGTGGCCAGCCCCAGCAGACCGCAAGATGAGCTCGCCATGGCTTCAACTGCTAACGATTGTGGTGCACTGCTGTCCCTATCTATGCTATGCCTGCAACTTCGAGGCTGCCGGCACAACGGATATGTGATGTCAATCAAGTCTTGGGGCAAGAGCAAGAACGCAACGGATAGTGGAGTATTTGTAGGCAAATCGACTGCACCTGCCGTCCTGCTGGCTGCTGCCCCAAGATGGAGGCTTTGCAGGCTGTGGGGTACCTTGCTTTGGGTGGTCGGTCAGGTCGCCACCTTTGATCGAGGGATGCTCTGCAGGTTGCAGAGCACGTGCTGCAGCTTCACCTTTTGGTGCGTGCGTGCGTGTGTCATCGTGTGCTAACCCATGGAGCATTGTTGCCGTTGGCGTTGCCTTTGGGATGAGGAATTGATGCTTGCCATCCCATCCCCCACAAACGGCCCATGGAATCGAAAAGCTGATGGCTTGTTTCGTCGTCTACGGTCGGCCTGTTTGTGTGTGATTAGAGTTCATTCGGGCATGTTTGGTTTCCATAAGTCAAGTGACTTATTAAGTGTCAAGGGGCTCATAACGCAATGACAAAGGCCATTGGTTGGGGCTCCCACCCGGGGTTCAAATCCTGGGGTGCGACACATTATCCCGGATTATTTCAGGGGATTTTCGGCGCCACGCGTTAAGTGGTAGGTGACGTTCCCGGCGGACGAAGCGCGCGGTGACTTCGTGAACTTCAAGATTGCTTGCGGTCCCCTTCGGGTGCTTATAGGGGTAGGGTTTGCGTCGTGTGTTTATAGAAGTGAGTGTGCGTGCGTGTTGAGCGTCCGTGTTGTCTTGTGTAATCTCAAAAAACCGACTTATTAAGTTAAAAAGTGAAATAAGTGATTTATTTTATCAAACACCATAACATATTAAGTCATGGACTTATAAGTTAAGTTGGTACACCCCTACTTAAAACTTATTAAGTCATGAGACTTATAAGTTATAAGTGACTTATTTTACCAAACAGGCATGACTTAATAAGTTACTAATTTTTAGTTACCCTCGACTTAATAAGTCCCATGACTTATGAAAACCAAACAATCCCTCGGTACCTGATAAGTCCCATCGATGGTCAATGAGGCAATGCCGTTTTGGTTAGGAGGAAGCCTGTACCCTGGTCCCAGTTGCTACGGTTGCTCTACATGCAACAATGCAATTTTTTTTATCAGATACTCCCTTTATATTGGAAAAGTAAGACGTTTTGGATAAGGTTTGGGTCAAACATTGAGAATATAAATCATGAATAACTTTTAAGTCGTTGAGTTTGAAAATGTGAAAATCATATCAATAGATTTGTCTTGAAAATTACTTTTATAAAAATATACATATATAACTTTTTAATAAATATTTTTATTAAAAAAGACAAGTAAAAGTTGTTGACCGTGTCGCTGTCCTAAACGTCTTTCTTTTCAAGTATGGAGTGCTCCACCCTCACACCACGGTGCACACAAACGCAAAGAAAAGATTGGGAAGCCTTCAATACACAAGAAACCCGTAGTACCACCACCAAACGAACCACGATGAGTAGCGTCTAATAGGCTAACCTTGAACCACAAGCCCATTCGCAACAATGCAACTGATGCTAGCCTTTTATGGGGACAGGGGCGGGAAGAAGGAAAAAGTCTACTTTTGGTCCCTCAACTTTTGCGAAAGTCCGATTTTGGTCCCTCAACTTCAAAACCCAGGACAAAAGCGGGTCCCTCAACTTTTCAAACCATGCAGATTTCGTCCCTCGGCGGTTTGAGCGGTGGTTTCGCTACAGTAACTCCGGTTTTGCTACAGTGACTGTGGTTTTGTTTTTTCTTTTTTATTATTTATTTCGGTTGAATCTTTCAAAAATCATAGTAAATCACAGAAAATTCATAAAATAGAAAATCTAATTTTGTTGGACTCCACATAAGTAGAGCTACGCAATGAATATATAATATGATATACTTTAGTACAAAGTTTTTGCTAGAAGGTTTTGCCTTTTTTTTTTTTATTTATTTCAACTCAATCTTTAAAAAATCATAGTAAATTATAGAAAAATTATAAAATAAAAAATTTAATTTTGTTGGACTCCACATGAGGCGCGCAATAACCGCGAGTACATAATTACTGTGGCTCTTTAGTTAGGTTAGGTTAGCTAGGTTTCTTTGTCTTGATCTGCGTGCGTGCGTGCGTGCGTGCGTCGTGCGTGCGTCTGTGGCGGTGAACGTCGATGGATCTGGCCAATAAATTAAATAGTACACCTATATATCTTTATTGTGTCGGGATCCATATTTACACAATAAAGATATATAGGTGTACTATTTAATTTATTGACCAGATCCATCGATCAAAGTTCACAAATACAGACGCGTGCGTGCGTGCGCGCCAGATCCGAGACAAAGAAACCTAGCTAACTTAACCCAGCTTAAAGAGCCACAAAGAACTATGTAATCTGTGTTATTGCGCGCCTCATGTGGAGTCCAATAAAATTAAATTTTTTATTTTATAATTTTTCTGTAATTTACTATGATTTTTAAAGATTGAGCTGAAATAAATAAAAAAGAAAAGGCAAAACCTTCTAGCAAAAAAACTTTGTACTAAAGTATATCATATTATATATTCATTGCGTAGCTCTACTCATGTGGAGTCCAACAAAATTAGATTTTCTATTTTATGAATTTTCTGTGATTTACTATGATTTTTGAAAGATTCAAATTTAAATAAATAAGAAAAGGGAAAAAACGAAACCACGTTCACTGTAGAAAAAACCGGAGTTATCAGTAGCGAAACCACCGTCCCAAACCCCGCCGAGGGACGAAATCTGACGGTTTGAAAAGTTGAGGGATCCGCTTTGTCCGGTTTTGAGTTGAGTGACCAAAATCGGACTTTCACAAAAGGGGGGACCGAAAGTAGACTTTTTCCCGGAAGAAAAGGGGTTACCTTTATCGGATTCTACAACTTCACAGGGCTCCAAAAAAAGCCACAAATTACAATGGGCCGGCCCCTAGTTTTTCTATCAAAAATATGGGCTGTAACTGTGACAGCCCGTTATTAAACTTGGGCTGGCCCAAAAGTTTTTAAGGCTCAGAAGACCACAATCAATGTCTGCTCTGCTCTGCTCCCGGGGCTCTGAGTCTGTGAGCCCAAAAATAGAAAAACAAATGCTCTCTTTTTGTGTGGACGGTCTTGTGTTGACTAATTCAATATTGTCCAGCTTATCTATGTTTATCCTATCCTTTTTCGAGATACTCAAGAAAAACGAGTATTACAGATCAAGGTATTTTATTGCAAGACGATCAACAAAAAGAAAATAATATATATAATAGCAAATTGATTTATTTATTATTTTCAACCAAAATAAATGCTGAGCACAGTGGTTGTTTAAAGGCACAAAGAATCGTTGATTTCTTATTCATCCGGCGGAAAACGAATGCAAGATTAGCAACAACATGCACAAATCGCATGTCTTATAAATTACATGTAATGCACATATTTACTGGGGTCTCCCGTTCGTTGTAACTTCGCTTCACTTCAGAGAGCAAGCATGGCGTAGCCAAGGATGCAGGCCCCGAACGAGCTGGCCAAGCCTGTGGCCACCGTGAGGGCGGCGCCGTTCTTGTCCTTGGAGGCGCCGGCGGGACGCGACGATGGCGTGCCCGTCGAGTTAGCCGCCGCCCCATGTGCGCTCGGAGCCGGAGAGCTCGCCGAGGGCGGCGGCGGTGCCTGCGGGGCGCCGCCGGCCAGGGCAGGTGGCGGCGGTGGGGTTGACAACACCGGTGGAGGCGACGACGCGCTCGGAGTAGGGGCGACGACAATGCGGGCGGCGGCGTGCTCGGTGTTTGGGTGGGGAGCAGAGGCCGGCGGAGGCGGAGCAGAGCCGGCGGGCGGCGCCGGGGCCGGTGGCGCCGCTATGGTCGGGGCCTTAGGCGGAGGTGGCGACGACGACGGAGGCGGGGTGGAGCTAGCAGGAGGGGGCGATGCCGGTGACGCCGGCGGTGGCACCGTGCTCGGAGGCTGCGCGCCGCGCCACCGCCGGTGCCAGTGCCGTTGCTGCGGGAGGCGAGGACCATGACGATGAGCTTCTCGTTGGCGCGGCAGTTGGCCTCGACGCCGCTGATGAAGAAGAGCGGGCCGGAGCTGTCGAGCGTGACCACGGTGTCGCCGTCGTCGAACTTCTTCACGTACGACGACGTGTTGCACGCGTTGTAGTCCGCCGGATCCACCTGCAGCACCGAGTCCTGGTCCTTTGGGTACACGAACACTACGGGCACAAGCAGCAAAAACCGTCAATGGCTGGCGGTGGCGGCGGCGTGCACGGCGTATGCATTGGACATTTGAACATGCATAATACGTACCTAGGGAGTCTCCGATCTGAAACCTCGTCCTCTCCGCCCAAGTGTTGAGGGGCTCCGCGCCGGCGGGGGGCACGCTCCAGCCATTGGCGCCGCCGACCATGAACTGCGTTCCACCGGCGACCACAACGGCAATGGCGAAGCAAGCAAGCCCAAGACCGTAGCTACTTGACTTCGCCATGGGTGAGAAGAGAAGCTTCGAACGCAGGTAGCTTAATTTAGGCTTGTGCAAGTGATCTTGTGCTGGCTGGATGTTGAAGAACCACGGGCTTGCAACCTTGCATTGCTGCGTATTTGTAGGTGTCAATGGCTGGGGCTTTACAAGCTGTAGGGTTCTTTGCTTTCCATGGCCACGTTGAGCTGTGTTTCCAAAGCATATGGCACTTGGCCTTTCCATCTTGTCAATCTCGGCTGTCTTCTCTGCGTCTTTGCCTGCCTCCTGGATCCATAGCTTGCTTGGCCGAGGCATTGCCAATTGCAATATGCCGCTGGAAGAATATGCATCGCTTGTGCACTGGTCCATGCATGGTTCATCAGTTCATGGACAATTCTAACTCTCCAAACAACTCATGGTCAGTGCTGTAAATTAGCACACATGGCACGTCGCCTTGTCCAGAAAACAATGTGCTAATGGCCTAGTTAAGTGGATCCCTTCCTAGAGACCAGCTGCGCTGATTTTTAATGATAACTACTAAATAAAGGTTTAAAAAGTTGTTCCATAAAGTTTTACCTTTTTTGTCCATGCAAGGCTCCTCTGTCATTCTGTCCATGGCATAGGGTTCTTGACCTTGGTGCTGAGGTTATGCTTCTCCCATTTGCAGGGGAAACAGAAGCCCAGCTGCAGCATCACAGAGAAAGCATTTTTCTAATTTTTTCCCCCCAACTCTTCAGCTAGCTAGTGCAGCCTTTCCCCCCCTCTCACAACACTTAAAACAAAGTGCTTAAGACATGATGCAACGCAACACGGCATCATGTTTGTCGATGGCACGTCTGTCATGGCGTGGAAACACCGCTTTGTAGGGCCTGGACAGCCTCTCATACATCACTTCTTATGTTCATTCATGGCATAATCGATGGCATAATTGGGTACTCAGAACATAGCCATGCCGACGACAGTTGTAACAACAAGCTGTCTGTGCGTGCGTGGCTGTAAACGTGCTTGGAAACAAAATGTGAAGCTTTGCACATTCGAACTCATAATCTGGTCATCCAGAGATCCTGTACTAGTACAAGTCTACGGCTAATAAAAAACTCAAAAATCGTAGACAGGTTCAGCACTAACTTGAGTCAATTTCCCTTTCCATTTCCAACTACACCTTACTGCAAAGATTCTGAGAAGAAGAAGAAAGAACAAAGAATAAAAACAATTGCAATCCAAGCTGTCTCCCTAAACCGAAAGCATTTACATTTACAGTTACAGTTACTGGAATGGCGATCGATCTGAATTCACACATGGCTGTTTCTGTACGTCCTGCTCCTGCCGCCGTGCGCCATTCAGGCGACCCGGAACCCTCTCTGGGACTCGCTGAAGGCATCATACGCCGTGGCAAATGAGGCTCTGGACCTCGAGGAAGATGACCTTGCGGACGAAGCAGGCGACGACGCCCTCTTCTTGTTCTTCCTCTTCGTCTTCCTTGGGTTCTCTTGCCCGGGCCTGTTGTCCTGGAACATCTCCATCGGCAGCATGCTTCTTGGCTGCTCAAAGTCTGCAACGAATTAAAGTTTAGAAAAATCGGTCTCGTTTAGTTGGGCAAGTTTTTGCCTCCAACTTCCAAGTTTGCAGATTCTCTCTCCACCACATCACATTAAATACATCAAAACACATATGTTCGGAGCACTAAATGTAGGTAAAAAAAATAACTAATTACACAGTTCTGTTATCACGAGACGAATCTTTTGAGCCTAGTTAGTCGATGATTTGGACAATGTTTGTCACAAACAAACGAAACACGCTACAGTGTTCAAATTCTAACTTTCTAACATTTGCCAGAAAAATTTGCCCAACTAAACGAGGCCCAGATCAGAAAGGATCTGTGATATTCTTTCTACAGTGTTTTTTGTTTGTCACAATTGCATACATGCAGGCGACCAATAAGAGTCCTTGGTGTAGTGGTGTGCCACTAATACCATTATGAAATAGGACAAGAAAGATTCAGGCGCCTAATCATAAGCGCAAATGATTACTCGTGCTGTCTCTATGATTACGAGGCACAGATTTGTTTAAGGGCTTGGCTGGAATGTCATATGGAACATCAGCTTTATTTATCTTTCTGAAACTATTTGACTGATTGTGCCATTTAGTAAGTCTATTTCCTGAATATTTTTGAATGGTAAGCAAAGTCAGAGCAGAGGTGAGAATCACCTGCAGAGGCCCAAGAAGTCTGCCTTGACTGCGCAGCTGTGCTTACAGAGCCTGCTGATACATCATCTGTTCCCTTGAATTCAGCCATCTAAAAGTAAAACAAAAAGAGCAGGTACTTCACCATCAGTTGAAGAACTGTATGAATAATGTAAACTCATGGCAACAAATAAAGCATAAGTAATGCTGCATATTGTTATGATATTCTTACCCAGCTTGGAGATGTGTCACTGACGGTGCCCAGACCTATGTGAGCCACATGCTTTACATCTGTTGGGTACCCAATCTCCATCTCATGCTCCTTATGCCCTGCAAAAGAGCAGATGTCTAGTCAGGTACTTGTGCTTTCACCATATGCTTTTAAGTTGGTATATACTGCTTTTTCATGCATTTTATTTTACTATAAAAAATTTTACAATCTGGATGTGCATGTAGAAACCAATTCACAGAAACTCAAGTCAAGTAATGCGACAATGCAGAAATAAAATAAAAAAATAGAAGGATGGATGGGATTATTACCAAACATTTGAGAAAGTATCTTCAGCCCTTTGAAGATCCCCTTCATCTTTGTCGCCATTGGAGGAAGAGAAAGAGCTCCTGCAAGAATGTAGAATAAGATCAAATGTTCTTGGAGTACGAAGAAAAGATTTTTAGCTTTCATGCTACGAAAGATACACTAAAACATGGCAAGGAAAAAATTTGCATGAATGAAAATATCTCCTGAATGTTCATATTGAAGAAAAGATTGCCAGAGGCCTATGCATACAGTAGAATGGATCGCAAATAGAACAACCAAAGCACAGCCACCATCTTACCTCTGAGAATTATTCTATCTCAGTTGTAGAATTCCGACTAGCAGCTTTCACTTCTGAATCGTTAGACCAAAGTTCACTCTGAAGATGAAGAGAACATCAGAAGCAGATGAGAACAAGCAGTTTGGTTTAGAGGGGTAGGGAGCAGATGGAGCTAAATCTTCCAAGAAGGTAGCATAGAACCTCCTTAAATATGGTGACAAGTTAGTTGGGAACAACTCTTGTTGTTGCTGTTCCCTTTATTTTATTCTATAAGTGCAACCTGGATTTTTCTGAAAAATAGACAATACTAATGCTGTTCTAGCTTGCAAGCTAGCTGTACTTGAATTTACGTTTATGTGGTGATCATTTCTTTAGATGTCAACAGGAACTCATTGGCATTATCATATACTCAGTTAGTAGTTGAACCTTTTATTTTGCTATAATTTTCTGGAGAGACTGGGCACGACTTTCATTTTTCTGAAGAAAGCTGGATTGTTCCCTCTGAAACTTTAACACAATGCTTTAAAAGTTCCAGGCCCAATGTCTGCTCAAATCTGCCAGCGAATCTCACATGTGCCTCATGGTCCTTGCACTTCCAAGTTCCAACCAACATTGCATACTACTGTTTCATTGCTGGTACTGGTAGCAGCAAACCTAGACTCAGGACCAGTAAGCTTTGTTGAAATCTCAACTCGGAATATCGGAAAACTTATATTCTTTGTTCCTGAATAATAGATGTCCATAAAGCTTTACATGTAACAATGAGCAGATGAAATTCATGCAGATCTGGGAGAGTAACACAAAATCAGGTACACACTACAGTTATGAGATTTGGTTCTATCTTGGAAGTCACACGTCTGAGGTCTGACCTACATATTTGATGAATGGTGACCTGTCCCATTCCATCAGATCAACAAAGTTTCGTATCATGAACAGTTCCATGTATTCCCTTGGGTTAGTTTATATATTTGAAATTTTCCAAGCTGATAGGCACAACATCAGCAGCCAATCCCTAGAGGCTGCTTGCCTTATCCTGTTATCTTAAATTTTTCTAATTAAATGGCTGAAAGTGACATATGATGCCATCAACCTCAGACCAATTAAACAGAGCACAAAAAGAAAATATAAAGGCAATCTCTATCTTGCTGCAAATCAGAATTCACCTGGTGTCCATCTTCAGACATACTTTTCTAAACCTTTTCTAGAAAAAAAAAAAAATGCAGGAGCCTATTTCTATGGTGCAGAAATATTAGGTGACATCCATCCATATCATGGACTTTGTGACCTGATCATTTTCTGAATTGCTTGGTGATGATGGCGTGGTACAATAATGTCCAAAACAAACACTGAGATTATTGCAACATAGAAAACCTTGTTTTCTGAGCTTTAGGATAAAAGCCTGCATTATGGATTCTTTTTATGCATATGAAGCAATATGCATGTATTCTACAAATAAGAGTTTGCTGGTGCAAACTCATGACCAGAGAAATGAGCACAGCTAGCTAAGTCTGAATTACGCGTTTCTGAACTTGCCGATTGTTGCATGCCTGTAATGTAATCTAGGCTGTTTCCGAGGGGATTAAGAAGGGAGATTTGAGATGTGCATTTCCATTTCATATGGAAGAGAAGGGAAATGCAGATCACATTGCATGGTTGGCTCCAATTTGGCAAGGTGATGGGCGTCCACGCGACCAGATCCGGTCATGCATCGCATCTTGCCCACCAATACCGTTGCAAGTCGTGGCAAGACCATCAAGTGGAATCTTTTAAATAAATAAATAAATAACATTTATTTACCGAAACCAAGTTCTACTCTCTCTCTCTCTCTCTCTCTCTCTCTCTCTCTCTCTCTCTCTTCTGTTGTAGTATTCATTTTTTTTCTTTTCGTGGTCAGGTCACACAGAGTCACAGACTAGCTCTGCTGAGTTGAAATCCAAATTGGTAAAAATAATATTTTTCTACTGTACCAAAAAGGGCAGTTGAAATACAACATAAATCCGTTTATCGCCCGTAGAATGGAGTACGCTTCTTCTGTCTTTCACAGAAACAAAAAAGAAAAAGATGGATTCTGCAAATACAAGAACAGATCCACAAAATTTTAGTTAACCGACAGAATCCAATTTGCCATCAAATCCAAGAACAGATCCACAAAATGTTTGCCACGAATAGCTTTATTTAGAACCGATTAAGACCTTGTTCGGTTCATGGGAATCCAATCGCCAAGCTATATTTTCCCTTCCTTTTCAAAAAAAGCTATATTTTCCCACCCCAGGCAGGAATGAGTGCATCCTTGGCTGTCACTCCAATCCCCATTGGGGATCATTACCTCTTAGCCTTAATCCCTGTTCTCTGTTTGTTGTTCAGTTAGGCTAGGGATCGTTGCAATTCAGTGCACACTTGTCCATAGCCATTTCTATTGATCTGGTTGCACTCATAAAGAAAAACATGATAAGCCTAGCACTGTTTCATCATCAGATGGGATACATTGCAATCACTCATAGTACAGTAGAGGCGTTTCTCAAAGGCACAAGAAGCACAGATAAATTTGAGCCCTGAGAGTCCTTGCAAAAAAATAGTTGAAATCTAAAAGGCTTACACCTTAGAAGCTGCCATGAATCAGTGTTGAATTTGAGCAGTTGTTGTTGCCAGGCTTTATACAACAGTTGCACTAGGCTTTAGAAACAGTCGCCAGGTATAATAAATTTTTGTGCTCAGAAATCTTCACATTAATTTAATTTATTTTGTTCGTATATATATAATAACTGTTGATGGCACTGATTCAGTAAAGATCAGTCAAAAAACCGCCCAAGGAGGAAAATAAAAACTACTGCCTCTACTGATACCCAAACTGTACCAAACATTGATATCAAACTTTGATGAGCGTGTCATGGAACAGGGGTGGTCGCCTCTGGACCAAGTTACTACTGAACGAATGCAATCAGATATCCCAGGGGTGGTCGCCTCTGAACCAAGTTACTACTGACCGAATGCAATCAGATATCCATTGCTTGAGAGCTTGATGATGCGCTCTTCTTCCTCCTCCTTTTCTCTTTCTTGGAGTCCTTCCCCTGCCTCATGGCATTGCCCTTTGCAGCTGCAGGTGGCTGTGTTGCTAGCAGATGCTGATGGATCGCAGCAAATGGGTCAAGCTGGAACTGCAGGTTGCCCAGTACAGCCTTGAGATGAACAGCCTCACGTAGTCTGGACAAGAAATTCGGGTTTAGACTTTAGAGTCCAAAACTACAGTTGAAAAACGTGAGGACCTGAAGCAAGGTGTGAACAGAGGTTTACACTATTGTCTGTCTTGACTTGCAGTTCAGGTTTGCTTCAGTTTTCTGCTCTGGTGCAGCTGGTTCTGGGAGGAACTCAGACAGTGCCGAGAGATCGTATGCTTTCAGTTTCTTCTGACGCCGACTCTGTGTATTTTTCTGCTAAACAAAAAAAAGAAAAGAAAGAGATAGTAAAACACTGGCATCATAATAAAAAGTGAAAGGAAATGCAAATTATACAAATATGATGACAAGTGCATGTGAATTTACAAATTTGACATTGGAATATTGCCCTTCACCATTTGTACACTATTACATCAGGAACACACAGAATGATGTTACAGGAAACTGGTGCTGCACCATAAGACAGACTGAATACGCTAGTGTCGCTGAGACTTTGAAATTTGAACCATTTATTTGTGTTATAAACTGTGTGACAAAAAAAAAACCACATCTTCCGTCAGAAATGAATTTTTTTTCTCAGCTGTTCTGTGGCTCCCTCAGCCTCTTGTTCGGACTGTACAGTTTCTGTTTTTCTTTTTAAAAATAATCTCACAGTGGGGGCCTCCTCTGGTGTATTTTTCGCTCAAAACAAAGAAATGGAACTTTTTCTGTGTATCCAACTAGGCAATTTTCCTAATCCCTGACTTGAGGACAGGGCATTCCTAGGGCAATGGTTGCACATGAGCAAATGCTATTCTATGTGTGGATGATCTTGACACACTATTTTTTTCACTTTTTGATCATAAAAGGACATAATTAACCCAAATGATGCTGATGTGGCATGCTAATTGTATGTCAACAAGTTTGGGGATGTAAATGACAGCGCCATATAAATTTTGGGACTCCAATATCAAAACTAGATAGTTGGAGACCTAATGACACCACAGTACAAGTTCAAGGACTCATATGTTAAAAATCGAGAGTTAGGGACCCAGATTACACCACCTTACAAATTTAAGGACTGCTCGTGAATTTTACTTTTAAGATTTACTTTATATGGGAAGGACCGCTCGTGAATTTTACTCTTAAGATATACTTTATACGGGCAGAAACCTAAACCTAATGCTTAAACAGTCTTTAATTTCTCAAATGAAATCAAAACTGCAGAGTTTAACAGTAATGGAAATTCCAGGGAAAATCAATTATATATGCTAATGAAGGAGAGGAGTTTGAAGTACCTTACTGATAGTCTTCTTAGCGTCTAAGGAAGTAATTGCATCTTTTACTTCTGTAATAACAAAACAAAAACTTTCAGAGTTAGAGCACGAAATACGGTAAATGAAATAGACCATGTTGTTATGCAAAATAAAAGGAAGGTAAGGAAATGCAAATGGAATGCATGGAAGACAACTTGAAAAAAAAGGTCCTTGTTAAAAAAGTCAAATTTCTTAAAGTATGTGCAATACAGTTTATGAAGCTAAGATCTTCTCCATTACACTATGCAAATCAAAGAATGGAAATACTCCTTTGCTGCGTACAAGGTAGAAACTAGCAGTGAGGCATTTGCAACCACAAACTAACCCCTTAAATAGCAAACCATTTGGGTTGAACAATGCAGGCCCCTAAGTACAAAGTTTGCTGAAAACTTCTGTTATGCTAACTATTTGGTGCAATTTCCATTCTTCTATAGAGAATTGGAAGAGCTACTGCCCTTCCTCAAAATATGCTCATCAGTAGCAGAAAGTTGTTATGCCAAAAGCAAATGCCTCTATCCTAAGGTCGGCACTTCCGTTGGTTCTTCCATACATCAAACTTTTAACTCCCAACAGATGACTGGAACAGCATGACGGATTCTATGAATCAAGATCATATAGGAAAAAAAATCGTCAACAGATGACAGGAACAGCATTAGTTCTTCACACCTACTTGTGTAAAATCTGAGCTTCTTTTCCAATTTTTGTTCAGATTTGAGCTCATGCTTCTTAGAAGCCCCAGTCCTGCAAGCATTTTTCAACAAGGAGGAACTTTCAGAAATGCAGTGGTCTACTTCAGACATGTCTAAACAAAAACAATGGCAGTATTGCAATCAAGCGCTACTTGAGCAGAACAATAACTGACTTCAACTACAAACAATCGAAGTGACAGATGATCCTACTATTATCTCCAAACATCCTAATGCATCAAATACCTAAAGTGTTGGTCGATGAGCGCCAACATAGCATTACATCCAAACAGGAATCAAGCGGATCGCGAAAGAAAAAAGAGAGAGACAAGAGAAAGACACACATGTCGCCGCGCAGCGGTGGCGGAGCAGAGGAAGGGGATTGCGATACAGAAGACAACAAGACAACCAACCCCGATGCCGGCGGCTGCGGCGGCGTCTCCATTGTTTAGGACCAAGGATTTTTATATACGGAAAACGTATTTCCTATAACCTGTCTGTCTGCAGCGGTCGCGGAATCTACAGCGAACAGCCGCACGCAACACAAGTCCACCAACAGAAAGATTCCGCCTGGGACCCACTGCGCACTGGGCACGGGGGTGGCAGGTGAAGAACCCAAGCAGAACCCACCATGTCACCGGCGGCGAGGCGCCTCCTGCTCGCCCGTCGCCGCCGCTTCTCCACGGACGCAGCGGCGCCGGACCCGTCGTCGCAGCTGCCCAAGGGCAAGCAGTGGGACGCGGTGGTGATCGGCGGCGGCCACAACGGCCTCGTCGCGGCCGCCTACCTCGCCCGCGCCGGCCGCTCCGTCGCCGTGCTGGAGCGCCGGGGCATCCTGGGCGGTGCGGCGGTCTCGGAGTCGGACCTTGTCCCCGGATTCCGCTTCTCCCGCTGCAGTTACCTCCTCAGCCTTCTCCGCCCCGCCATCATCCGGTGAGTAACCTCCCCCAGGCCCCAAGGATATGTCCTTTGCGATTACCAAAACTCTGTTCCTGTTAAATTCATGCGCCGCGGCCTTGTACGTAGATGCTTTCTATCAATGTCGGTTAGTCTCCTATGTACACAACTCTGAAATGCATATCGATGTTTTTGATTTGTATCTGGTGCTGATGACACTGCTGTTAAACTTTAAGCGACCTGGAGCTGGAGAGGCACGGGCTGAAGCTGCTGCCGCGGAGCCCTTCGTCGTTCACGCCATGCCTTGACGGCAGATACCTGCTTCTTGGTCCGGATGCAGAGCTAAACTTCTCAGAGATCAGCAAGTTCTCTAAGAAGGATGCAGAGGCATACCCAAGGTGCAGTTTATCTTGGAATGATCTTAGATTGAATAGGTGTTTAAGTTCCTGATTCTGTGGTATCTATGTACATTGTAGCTCTTTATTACAATGAGAATCTTGGTAGGATCTGTATGTGAATGCAGATACGAGGAGAAGCTGGAGCAGTTCTGCAAGCTCATGGACTTTGTCATAGACTCGGCTCCACCCGAGCTGAGGAAGGAGGTCCAGTTCTCTATGGTTGAAAGGATGAAGAATAGGGTCGAGAAGTCGGCATTCTGGGGCTACCTTTTTCGGCATGTGTTGCAGCAGGGGCAGAAGAACATGGTGTGAGTACTAAGTACTGACCCCTTGTCAATAATTTATTTGATCGGCACCATTTATGCAACCCTTTCTAAAAATCAAATTGTTGTCGGCAGGGAATTCATGGACCTCCTCCTTTCTCCAGCATCGAAAATCTTGAACACCTGGTTTGAGGTCAGCATTAGTCCCATCTTAAACGCTTCTGCTCACATTGATCATGTGAAGCAACTGTGTGGTTGCTTTGTTTCAGTTGACAGGCTGCACCTAATCTTCTTTAACCTGTGAACAAAAAGGCTTCTCATTGACTTCTGTCTGCTTCAGGGTGAGGTTTTGAAGGCGACTCTTGCAACTGATGCTGTGATAGGAGCTATGGTAAGGGTGCTTTGAATGACCTAAGCAAAATATTTTGTCTAGCATATTGTCGTTTGACTGCTGGATATCTCTTTTATAGGCTGGTGTGCACACTCCAGGTTCTGGATATGTTCTCCTACACCATGTCATGGGGGAGACTGGCGGTCAACGTGGTGTTTGGGCGTATGATTCTAACTTTAACTCTCGAAGATGCTTCTTTTTTTGTTATTTTCAGTAGGGAGTAGGGACTTTGATCCCAAATGTTTCCTCAACTGGTGTGTATATCCACTGGCTGGGAAAACAACTTTTCAAGGATTAGTGTTATCGAAAATGGCATCATACAGTGTAGTCAAATCTGCTTGCTAGTATGTTGGGTTCATAATTAGTACTTTCGTCACTCGTCAGTTCACCTTTGTTTCAGTTTTCAGAAAACTTCTTGTTTAAGTAAAGAAAACAATTCACTTGCTACAGGTATGTTGAAGGTGGTATGGGTTCAGTGTCATCAGCTATAAGCAAAGCAGCTCTTGAAGCAGGAGTGCATATTGTAACAAATGCCGAGGTGCCTTTACAATTTTTATAGCTTGTAGGGCTGCTCTTTGGCAGAGTAATTTTTCCAAATTGAAACAGAAAAAAAAACGATCAATTATTCAAAGGTGTTAACTGGAGTTCTCAAAGGAAAAGGATCATTTGTTTTATGTAGTGGCAATTTGTCATAATTGTGGTTTACATTCCATATTAGGCATCTTGCTTGACTTGATCCTTTGTTCTTGTTTAGGTTTCCCAAGTAATTGTTGACGAAACTAGTGGAATGGTAAAAGGGGTAAGTACTTTGATTAACCTGTAAGTGCATTTCATTTCTTTCAACCTCTTGAAAGATTGGGATTTGTAGGTAGGTTTGGCTGATGGAAGAGTGGTGCGCTCGCCAGTTGTTCTCTCAAATGCCACTCCATACAAAACATTTGTGGTAAAAAAACTCAGAAAGATTTAATATTGCAAAGATGTACCAGCTAAGCAATGTTTTTTATACTGATATGTGGTTACTCTTGCAGGACCTAGTACCTTCTAGTGTTCTTCCTGAGGACGTCCTCTGTGCAATTAAGGCAGCAGATTACAGCTCTGTAAGAACTTGTGTACAAGCATATTTCAGTGCAATAATAATGGTGTTTTTTTTTTTCAACCAAAGAAATTGCACCTAACAAATAGTTACTGAGTTGAAAAGTACTGTCATCTGTGAATGGGAAAACATTTTTGAAAAAAAATGGAATGGGAAAACATTATAAAACTTAAAACTTAGAGAAAGTCAACATGCCTGTTAGCATGCTGTTGATTATGATGTTGCAAATATTATTTGTCTCTTTTGCTTCTTTCATTCTTCACTAGGTGATGTTGACTGTTACCGTCTCCAAGATGTAACTTGACCATAATTTTTTCATCTATATTGGTAAAGTAGATATCTATATTTTATTGAATTAAGATGAATAGTTTGAAAATTCCGATAATCAACAGTGACTCCAAAAGCTAAAATATTATAACTCTAACTATAATTGTTAATGATAATAATTTTTTTCTGGGGGTGGGGGGTGGGGCAGGCAACAACAAAGATTAATGTGGCTGTCGACAGGCTGCCACAGTTCCAATGTTGCAAAGACAGCAACCCTGAAGGTGGTCCAGAGCACATGGGCACCATACACATTGGGTCCGAAAGGTATATAACTAAAGTGACATATTTTTCGTATTCAGTTGTCTTTGATCTTTATTTGTAGTTACCGGATAAACAAATAAGGTGTCAGATACTATTTGTTATCACATTTATTATTTTTGTTAATGTATTTGCGCATCTCCCCGAGAGCCAACTTTTTTTAATGTATTGCACAGCCTGTGCTTATCAACATGAGTAGGACAAGGGAAATGATCTCTTAAACTCAAAAATGTTATTACTCGATAATAAGTTGTGCTGTTCTGAAACACCCTGCAGTAGCTATTCTGACTTTATTTACAAAATTTGTTACCTACATGTATAAATTGATGTAACCGCACTCATGTTATATGAGGCCAGCCTATAGTTAGATATTCATTCCTCATTCTTTTCTCATAAGGAAAGCCAGATGATCTGGCCTCTCATGTGATTGTGTGAAAACTATTTATTTGAGAAGAGAAATAGTATCACCTTGACTGAGTTATTCCACACTTGATGTCTTCTAATATGGACATTCTGCTTTCTTCCAGCATGGAGGAAATTGACCTTGCATACAGGGAAGCAGCAGGTGGCATCTCATCCAGTAGACCTGTTATAGAAATGACAATTCCTTCTGTCTTGGATAAGACCATCTCTCCGCCAGGTATGCATGTTTCTTGTTCCCTCATCATTGCAGTGTTATAAAGCAAAATATATAGTGCAAACTATCTACTAAGACATATCTCACTATCCTAAAATACAAATAGATCAAGAAATTATATGAGGGCATGTGTCGCTAAACTGTCATTCGATTCTACCACTACTCTTTGTGTCCAAGGCAATTTCGTTCCTACTATGACATAATTTCCATCTTTTGCTTTATCCTTTCGATAGGTCAGCATGTTATTAATCTCTTTGTTCAGTACACACCCTACAAACTTTCAGAAGGCAGTTGGCAGGATTCTAATGTCAGAGTATGTTGATCTTACTCACACTTTGATGTTGCTGTACATTCTGTGTTCAACGTTTGCGTATGCGGATGGCTCACAAATATTGTTAGACATTGCTGCTAACACCATCCGCAGATAGACTTATTTGCTGGATTTACCATCAGGCATCAGTAACCATTTTTTATGGATTCTAATTTTCAGAAAGCCTTTGCTGAGCGATGCTTTTCTTTGATTGACGAATATGCACCGGGCTTTAGCTCATCGGTGGTAGGCTATGATATGCTGACTCCACCTGATCTTGAAAGAGAGTTTGGTCTAACAGGTAAGCTCTTTTACCATAGTATACACAGCCTTCTTCTGCATGCCATGCATACTTGACCTTTGTGTTTTAATTTACTGTATTATAGAAGACTTATACGATAATAAAACATGATTCACATTTCACAGGGGGAAACATTTTCCACGGTGCAATGGGCTTAGATTCTCTTTTCCTCATGAGGCCCGCGAAGGGATGGTAATAGTTGTCTATTGCATTGATCCTTTCTCCTTGCCAATCTTTGAAGCTTCAATTGCAGAATCCGTGGCTTTGGGATCATGACTTGCCTGTTTGTACTTTGGAGCATACAGGTCAGATTACAGAACTCCTGTAAAGGGGCTGTACCTCTGTGGGAGCGGTGCACACCCAGGTGGTGGGGTGATGGGTGCGCCAGGACGCAACGCCGCCACCATTGTTTTGGAGGACCTGGTGAAGGCAGAATAGATGTAGCTCGCTGGAAACGGAGATGGCATGTTCAGCATCAGGGGGAGGAAAAGAAAAGTCTAATTTTAGTGCCATTCATCGAAACTGAGTCTTGGTTGCGCAAGTTCCTTTTTTTGAAGAATTATTGTCGTAATCCATTGTCGGACAAGGCGCTGGATCCAAACTCTCAGCGAGACTGATGGAGAACTTATCATGTGAAACAAATGGCCACAAACATTTTGGTCCGTATCCGGCGACCGCAAAGGCTATTGCCAATGGCTTATTTTGTGATGACAACCAATCACGGCTCATTGCCTATGGCTTTTGTAAGGTGGTTATAATGCATATGCTATAGAAAGAATCATGGCCTGTGGACTGCTTAAGCTGCTATTTTCTAGTTCTACCCTCTCAAAAGTAATCCCCTTTTTTTTTAAAAAAAAAAAAACTTTGTATTTAATTTTTAAAATATGTCAAGCAACTCCCTTATAAGAAAATCTAAAAAAGCAAACCATCTTAAAAAATCAATTATGAAGAAGATTAGTTGGTGAAGGTACAAGAAAATGTGGTTAGAAGTTGCATCTAGTGCCCTTTGCATTTGTATATACTATAGTGTTATACAATGCCACATGATTTTGTGACCATAGAGCAACTATTGATTGATAGTACAGTTGCGGTTGACTAATTGTGCAATCTTGTTTAGCTGAATTCTTCAGCAGTCCAAAAGGCTAAGACACTAATGCCATTTCAGTTAACCTGAAAAGAAATGCATTGCAACCTATATCCTCCGTTTAATGCAACCCACACTTTCTACTTACTTTTAAAGAAGGTGGTGATGGTTTGTCTATCCAATGAGTTCATAATGTTTGCCTTGCCATCTATCGGTTGGCATGTATACCTCGTTGCTCCGTTTCATACTATTCCTTTTGTGACACCGTTTTTGCTTTCTTTAGTGTCGTAGTAAAAGAAGAACAAAACATGTTTTATATCGTAAGACATCTATCATAATGGTTAATCGTGTGACTACTTTGGTAACCCATAAAGATAGTGACATCCTGATGACAAATAATTATGTCGGCTAAGAGTTTTCGTGGAATCTTTCAACGGCAAGGGCGTGACGTTGACAAGTCAACTAACGGCATCCAACCAGCAAACCACCATCGTGGCAGCAAAGCAATGGCCGAGACATTGTCGACGCGAGCACTGAACGGCATCCCTCTCGAAGCCTCCGCGCGTTGGACTTTCCTTGCGCTGGCTGGCGGCATCCGGAAATTGCGTGGCGGAGCGGACCCTGTTGTAAAATACACGGACTCTTCCTAGAAGGAAAGGAGAAGGAGGAATCCTAATCCTAGTCCGTTTGTATGTGGGCTCTTACCGAAACTCTTAGCCCTTACCGGACTATATATACGTGGGAGCTTTATGTTGTAATTACCAATATTCAGATGAATAAAGAATAGTCTCCCTATCTTGTGTCTACTTGTTCTACTGTTTTCATCTATCGCGCATGATCATGAGAGACGGAGAGGGAAAGGTCCTAACCGGGCCGACGACGACATGTTTTATAACACGTTATCAGCACGAAGATGAGACCCAACACAATAAGCACGCACCTCACTAGTGTTGGGTATGTAGAACAATATACCATCTCTTGTTTGGGAAATGACAGAGATAAAATATTCTCACATTGTGAGAGTATTGGGAGAAGAGAAAATAGTTGTCGACAACACTACCTCTTTAATTGCGAATGTTTCTCTTGTGAGAACCCGGATCCGAAAAATAAAGTCCATGGCAAAATCGCTTGTAGCGATTATATCGGGTCAATGAAGAAAGCAATTGAGGTTGAATCTCCTATTAAGAAGAACTGAATGTTACATTATATCTCGGCAAATGAAACGAATGAATATCGAATATGCGATTAATTAGTGGATTATGAAAATCCATATAATTCCCGAAGAATATAAATCGCAACTTATAGAAATCTCATACTAAGTATTGAAGTCTAAGGTATATATTCCTAAATGAATGTTCAAGTCTCAAGAAGAGCATGTCCTAGAAGGATTACAATCATTGAATGATTTTATAGTGAATAACGCTATGCAATTGTGCATATCACTTATCTCTCATGCAGTAGAGAATGTATCTCATAGAAGAGAATTATTGATTCACTAAGAATGAAAGTACATTCTTGAAGGAATTAATCCATGAAGGATTTACCAGTCAATTCTTGAACAAACACCATTCATCCCTGAAGTGAATATAGACCCGAGAGAAATAAAATGAGGGATCTTAAACACCATAAAGGTGTAATCGAAACACTTAGAAAGTGTATAAAAAGCTAGCAATGTAGTATTGATATCCTCTATATACCATAGAAGGTATAAGAATAATGGTGGTTTTGGCAATTGAATTATCCCCTAAATGCCAAATGCAAGGCTTTTGGATTTGTACAATCAAAATCTTGAAGATTTATAGAATACAATTTAAAAATCCACTAAGGATTAATTATAAGTATCTAAACTCTAGTATAAGTTTGATACACTATCTAGAAGATATTGAATATTAATTTATTTACCCCTATAATCTTTTGAAAGGATCTATTTCTCTCGAAGGATAATATTTATTTGTTTTGCACAACTAAAGGTGGTCATTATGCATGAAGCATATTGCTCCCATATAATTCATATAAGAATTATGAGCCAATTTTTATTTACACACGTTTATGAAAAAATGTGATTTGAACAATGAAGTTCAAAGTTTGGCTTTATGAGGGGAGCATATTTTGTTGAATCTGCCTTTAAGGTAAACCACTAGAATTACAAAGATCAAGTAGATCATATTTGCTAAAAAACACGTAAGTTTATGCATAAATTATGAAGATCAATATCTATTCATGAAGAATAGAATATCCTGAAAGAATATATGACCAAGAAGGTTAAATGTTGTACTCTTTTTTCCCTACGTGAGTTTTTACTTGAAGGTTTCTCACACAAGGTTTTTAATGAGACAACATGTGCAATGCAATTAACGAATCGCGATGTACTCTTTTCTCCAAGAACCGTTTTTCCCAATGGGTTTTTCGGATGGAGTTTTTGATGAGGCATGTGCATATCGTGGTAATCGCCCAAGGGGGGAGTGTTGTAAAATACACGGACTCTTCCTAGAAGGAAAGGAGAAGGAGGAATCCTAATCCTAGTCCGTTTGTATGTGAAATTTCCTATCAAACTCTTAGCCCTTACCTGACTATATATATACGTGGGAGCTTTATGTTGTAATTACCACCTATCTTGTGTCTACTTGTTCTACTGTTTTCATCTACTGCGTGATCATGAGAGACGGAGAGGGTCTTATTTTTTATCTACTTTGCGTGATCACGAGACGGAGGAGGGGAAAGTTCCTAACCGCTGACGACATGTTTTATAACAGACCCGACCCGAGCGCGGGCTGGTCTCACACGGCACGAAAGCGTCACGGCACACGGCACCCCTCCCCTGCCCTTCTCCTCCTCATAAATAGCCACCCCCTCCGCTCCTCTCTCCCTCAACTCATCATCTTCTCTCTCGTGCTGTTCGGCGCACACGGACACAGATCCCAATCCCTCGTCTCGCGATTCTCGTCGATCCCCACTCCCCTCGCTTCAAGGTACGGCGATCATCCTCCCGCTTCCACTTCTCCCTTCTCCTAGTATACGATTTATTACGGGTTATATGTGTGTGTGGGCTGTTAGTCCTCGATCTGGCGATTTACTTATTATTGGTGCTCTGAGTTCTCGATCTGGGAACCGAGTACTCGATCTGGTAACTGTGGGATGCCTTTGTAGGCGGCACGGAGAGGTTTGGGTTGTTGTGATGATTTGGGCTCGTTGATTAGGGTTGGATCTGCTCGTGGCTTCGTTTTAATTAAAAATCCCTGATGCAGTATGATGTGTTGCTCGTTCTATTAGATTGGATTAGATGGAACCAGTAGGTTGACTGATTATTTATCCTTGATCTGGTTTGAAGTTCCTAGCCAGCCTTGTGTGCGTCTGGTTTGTCAGATCAGTTTTGTTATTATTCTGGTCTGGTTGTGATGCCCGTACAAATTGGAGTAGAATAGATAATGGTTTTATCAACTAGCTTTCTGAATTTGGGTCTGCATGCGTTAACATCTTATTATATGAACTAGCTGCTGTCTTACTATATTTGGATCTGCCTGTGTTGACATATATTTTCATAGAATCAATATAAATACGGACGAGTATGAACTAGTTGCTTGTCTTATTAAATTTGGATAACTAGCTGCTTGTCCTATTAAATTTGGATCTGCATGTGTTAACTACATGTTCATAATTAATACATGAATGATTAGGGGCTTCGGATATATACTGCAGTTTTCTGCTGAGGCAGCTTTTGTCTGATTAAATTGCATTGTGCTTATTCATTGAACTCTGTTGATATCTTAATAAGAATTCATGTCTGGCTGATGTTGAGAAAATATTCATCGACCTTTTGTTCTGTTCGATGGCATGCCTAGCTATTACTTGATGTGTGCATGTATTGTCCTGTTTTTTTATGTATAATATAATGCATGCTTAGAAAGATGAAGGTATCCGGCAACTGTTCAAATTGATAATTCTTTTGCATCTACCTGATGAGCATGCTCTTGTTGTGCATCTTTATTGCTTGGATGGTGGCATGCTGCTACTGTTCCTTGATTCTGTGCACCTACATGTTGATCATGCATATTTGTTTATCGGTGCTTCTTTTCCTTGTTATTTTCTTTCTTGGTGTACTACTACATGCTTACCCTTTTTGTTTGGTTTCCTTGCAGATGCAGATCTTTGTGAAGACCCTCACCGGCAAGACTATCACCCTTGAGGTGGAGTCTTCTGACACCATTGACAACGTCAAGGCCAAGATCCAGGACAAGGAGGGCATCCCCCCGGACCAGCAGCGGCTTATCTTCGCTGGCAAGCAGCTCGAGGACGGGCGCACCCTTGCTGACTACAACATCCAGAAGGAGAGCACCCTCCACCTTGTGCTCCGCCTCAGGGGAGGCATGCAGATCTTCGTGAAGACCCTGACCGGCAAGACGATCACCCTTGAGGTGGAGTCCTCAGACACCATCGACAACGTCAAGGCCAAGATCCAGGACAAGGAGGGCATCCCGCCGGACCAGCAGCGTCTCATCTTCGCCGGCAAGCAGCTTGAGGATGGCCGCACCCTTGCTGACTACAACATCCAGAAGGAGAGCACCCTCCACCTTGTGCTCCGCCTCAGGGGAGGCATGCAGATCTTCGTGAAGACCCTGACCGGCAAGACCATCACCCTTGAGGTGGAGTCCTCGGACACTATCGACAACGTCAAGGCCAAGATCCAGGACAAGGAGGGCATCCCGCCGGACCAGCAGCGTCTCATCTTCGCCGGCAAGCAGCTGGAGGATGGCCGCACCCTTTGCGGATTACAACATCCAGAAGGAGAGCACCCTCCACCTGGTGCTGCGTCTCAGGGGTGGAATGCAGATCTTCGTGAAGACATTGACGGGCAAGACCATCACCTTGGAGGTTGAGAGCTCCGACACCATTGATAACGTGAAGGCCAAGATCCAGGACAAGGAGGGCATCCCCCCGGACCAGCAGCGTCTGATCTTCGCTGGCAAGCAGCTGGAGGATGGCCGTACCCTTGCTGACTACAACATCCAAAAGGAGAGCACCCTCCACCTGGTGCTCCGCCTGAGGGGTGGAATGCAGATCTTTGTGAAGACCTTGACTGGCAAGACCATCACCCTGGAGGTTGAGAGCTCTGACACCATCGACAATGTGAAGGCTAAGATCCAGGACAAGGAGGGGATCCCCCCAGACCAGCAGCGTCTGATCTTTGCCGGCAAGCAGCTGGAGGATGGCCGCACCCTTGCGGACTACAACATCCAGAAGGAGAGCACCCTCCATCTGGTGCTCCGTCTTCGTGGTGGTCAGTAAGCCATCAGTTGTTGAAGCTGCTGCTGCACCTGGGTTGTCTGGTGCCTCTTGTTTCTGCCATGGATGTTAGTGTGTGTGAAGTATTTGCATCGTCTGTATGTCGTGACTTCGAGTTTGTTTCATGGACTGGTTGTTCCTCTGTGTTTCTACCACAAGTACTGTGCGGCAGCGCTCATGAATAAATGTGATGCTTGAATTTAAAATATGTGCTGAATATTGTTGTTTTTGTTATGTCAGTTAATGTTACTAAATTGATTGGCTTTTAAATTTTGTTTACTGGTTTGTTGCACATACATCCCTTAATGTTGTCTGGCAAGCTCAATTTCTGAGACTGGTTTGAACTTGCTAACTAAAAATAATGTAGTTTCTTGATTTTCATTTCTAGTTTGATTAGAGCTATTGATACCAGACCATCTTGTGCATAGAATCATAAATATTAATCACATGAATTTTCAATGAATTTGGTCAGACTTGAAGAAAATTTGGCTTAATATAAACCTAATATTTCTATGAAATCATATTGATATATACCATGATTGTCTGTTTACATGTTTGATGATTTGGTGTTTGTCACTGTTTTAATAAGTTCAGATCGTTATTTTCATTTCGTTTCCGTCCCTTACTAGCTGGTTACCCTAGCGGTTTGGAATTGATCTTTGTTACTACTTTAAGCTTTCTAAAACAAAGCTGGATTTACCTCTTCAAAAAGAAGAAAGAATGTCGAATATATGTTCATATCTTATTACTCTGAAGCCTAGTTTTGTTCTTGACAATAGTGAACTTTCTGGAGGCTGTGTTTCTGTAACTCACTTGGAGGCACTATGTTGTCTGGAGATAAAGTGGTTTATTTTTCTGAATGTCTAATCTTTTGCTTAACCATTGCAAAACAATCAACTAATCTAACTTGTGTCTCTTATACTGATGGATTGATGTTATTGGCCTGGAAACAGCTGCTTGCTGACAGTGATCGAGCTCTGTTTGATTTGTTAAATATCAGTATATCACAATGTGTTCAGAGAAATTAAAATTCTCATGTCCTGTAGTTCGTATTGTACTGATCTCTATTGAGAGCAACTTCTGGTGATGTCAATTATATTGCTTTGGCTTTTTGAGTTTTGTTCGGCTAGTGTTCATGCAACCTGCAGGTTCCCGCTGTTTCCAGTTTCTTGTTGGATTTCACCCTTGTGTTGACTAAATGTTAGCTTCTAGTATTCAGATTCCACTTGTCGGCATAGTTATATAAAAATGTGATAATGTGGGCACATCACACTGTGGGTTGTAGATTAAACACGTTTGGTTAGATTCAGATCTTTTTGAATCAAGGAGTCAAAGGAGACGAAGGTCATCTCCTCGTGTTGGCTTGTGCAGAACCTTATTTCGATTTCTTGGTGAATGGCGATGGCCTAAGACCATCACAGCATGGAAAATCCTCTCGAACAGAAATGAGAACGGCAAGCAATTTTGCATTTCTGAACTTGTAGGAGTGTCTCAGGCCTGCAGCCTAAGCTGTTGCCAACAGCCAACTGAGTCACAGAATCAAGAACAGCCAAAAAAAAAAGAACAGAGCTGGAGATGTGCATTTCATATGGCAGACAAGAGATTGCATAGTAGTTGGCTCCGATTTTTCAGGTGACGGACGCCCACGCAACAATTTGCAGGCAAGTTGTGGCAAGATCATCAAGTTTTGGGCACAAAGACTATTGGACTTGCTTTGTGGAACGTTACACCACTCATTGAACATTGGCCTCTCAGAAATAATCTACTCTATAAGTATTAAAATCTGTCAAGCAACACCCTTGCAAAACAAAATTCTAAAAGAGCCTCAGCCTGCTTAAACAATCCACCGTGAAGAGGCGTGATAGCACATTACTGTCTACCATGTCAGTTTCTTTCAAGATGAGGTGCTCTACACGCTTTTGAAAAAAAAATAGTGATGAGGTCCAACTATGCATAGAAATTATAGAGAAATAAAATGTAGGGGAAAAAATCAATGACACTTATAATTTTTTTTAATAACAAAGGAGCAAAAGAGGCACTCAGAGTTGGAGAAATGAATCAGTCAAAGGACTATCGCCAGAAAGGAAACTGATGCTGAAACGCATCCGTATCCACAAAGCTGCTTCATCCAGCTCAGTGAGAGGGACATTGTCTATAGTAGGTTTTTATCCAAAACGCATCATATCTCTATTTAATGATTCAAAGTTGAAAGCTCTGTTAAACCCTGACCATCACAATACTACTATGCATGTACTTGTTTATCACAAGGAACGGTGAGTGGGCAAACCTTTGTGATTTCTTTTGTGATCTTTGTGATCAGTTGGTGATGGTACCAAGAAGATGTGGTTAGAAATTTCAGGTAGTGTCCTTTGCATTGGTTATATGCAATGTCACACACTTTGTGGGGATCCCAACTTTGTGACCAGTGACCTACTTTTGTTTTTAGTTCAACGGTGCAGGCCTTCCAGGCACCTCCTAATAATACACTAAAGAATCTAACTATTGCAGCTAACCTCAAAAGAAATGCATTTGCATTGCAGTTGTGATCTGTCCCAATCAATCCACTAGCAGACTCACATTATTGATGGAGGAAATTAAATTCAGCCTTTGATTGACGTGGATGCAACAACTACTGCAAATGATACGTTTGGCACAGTGTAGCCGTCGTGTCAAAGTTCGATTTGCTAACGTTTTTGAGAAAATTAAACCAGCTTTGACCAATGCGAGATGAGCGCCTGACGTTTGGCACAATGTAATGGAATCCGGCACGGCAAGTTTGACTATGGAGCGTTTGCCGGCTCTTTTTACGTTTGGCACAATTTAATTGAGTCCGGCTTCCGGCATGGCAAGTTAGACTGAGGTGTATAATAAGCCGGCCACCGCAAGTTATTGTGACATATACTATGTAAGAAGCAGTGTATAATAAGCAGCTATATGAATTATCGCGTCATATTTATTTATGTTAAGATGAAGAGGAGAGAGAATAAACGGTATGTAGTTTTTTTTTGTGTGTGTGTATTTGCCTGGTGTGCATACCGCACACAATTTTACCACAACAATTTAGCGAGTGATAGACGGAATTTATGAGAGAATGAGTAGACCATATATCGATAGTGTAGTAGTAAGTATGCATCAAGATCTAACTATTATATGATGAGTTAATTGTTAAATCTATTTTAGGTGACATGGCATTATCGACAGCCAGTAGGCGGCTAAATTAACAGCTCCAATAAAGATATACCCAAATATCAGGCACTTTTATGAAACCACATAGTCAGCTCAGTGCCGCTTGAGTGCGTTCTCAAGTTTTTTTTTTGCAAAATATTTTTTTTATATAAAAATGTATAATTTGGATCGTGCAAATTTTTCTCTCTAGTGTGTGATCGTGTGAGTAACAATTTGTTTCGATTAGTTATTTATAAACCGTCTTTATGGCCAATTGCTCAAGATTCATTCAACAAGTCAAATGTCTCACACTTTTTTGATAAGTTTTTTTTTTTAAAAAAAAAATCATCTAAATTGGTTGAAACTACCGAATACTCCACAAATGATGTCACCATCATGCGCATATGTTTTCTTTTTGGTAAAGCTCGAGCTTCTCTCTAAAAATAGAGAAATCAAAGAGGAAAAAAAAAACATGTTTTGATTGTTTTGATTTCTAACCTCCACAATAACTTTGGTTTACCATTTTTTTGTTTGGTTTTAGATTTAGAAGAGAAGCGTTTAGCAGGACTTAAAATCGGTAAAGAGAGCCTAAACAAAAAGCCTTTTCGAAAACGGACTTGAGCTTATCTTCCACAAGTGAGCGTCAGTGAGCCCGTTTAACGGCGTCGACGAGTCTAATCTAACGGACACCAACCAGCGAACCACCACCACAACCGCCGAGCCAAGCGACGTTGACACGGCATCTCTCTGGCGTCTGGCCCCTCTCGTGAGTTCCGCTCCGCCTCCTCTCCCGGTGGCGGTTTCCAACTCCGTTCCGTTCCGTTCCACCTCACACACGGCACGAAACCGTGACGGCACCGGCTTCCTTTCCCACCGCTCCTTCGTGTTCGCTTCCTCGCCCGCCGCTATAAATACCCAGCCCCATCCAGCTTCTTTCCCCAACCTCATCTTCTGCGCAACCTGATCGATCCCCAATTCCCTCGTCGTCTCTCCTCGTGATCGAGCCTCGTCGATCCCCCGCTTCAAGGTACATCCTCCCTCCCTCTATCTACTTTCTCTTCTCTAGACTAGACTAGATCGGCGATCCATGGTTAGGGCCTGCTAGTTCTGTTCCTGTTTCTCCATGGCTGCGAGGCACAATACATCTGATGGCGTTATAACTTGTCATGCTCTTGCGATCTATAGTCCCTTTACAATATCAATTTAATCTCGGATGGTTCGAGGTCGGTGATTCATGGTTAGTAGTTAGTACCCTACTAGGCTGTGGAGTCCGGATAGATCCGCGTGTTTAGGGTTCGTAGATGGAGGTGATCTGTTCTGATTGTCCTGATTGCTAAACTTGTCACTACCTGGGAATCCTTGGATGGTTGTAGTTGGTTCGTAGATGAGATCGATCTCATGTTACCCTATATCTTGTTCGGTTGGCTAGGTTCTGTTTAATCTATCTGTTGTATGATTTAGTTTATCATGATGGCTACGATATGTGCACTTGTCAGGTCATAAATTTTAGCATGCCCTTTTTTTTTTGTTTAGTTCGAAATTTTAGCATGCCCTTTTTTTGTTTGGTTTGTCCGATTCGCTATCGTTCTAGATCAGCGTAGAAAACTGTTTCAATATAACTGCTGGATTCATAATTAAGATGAATCATCTTTTAAATATGGATAGGTATAAATTTTGCTGTGGGTTTTACTCATGCTTTGTTAGATTAAACTCTTTTTAGATATGGATAGGTATATATGTTTAGATACATAAAGCAACATTCTGCTACAGTTAGTCATTCTTGTTCATCTATTGAACAAAGAAGATAGGTGTGTTTATGTTGCAGGTTTTACTAGTACTTATGCTTACATACATGAAGCAACATGCTGCTATGGTTTAATACTTTCTGTTTATATCTAATTAACAAGCATGCTTTTTAATTTTCTTGATGATTGATATATGCTTGGATGATGGCATATGCAGCTGCTATGTGTGGATTTTTTATATACCCAGCATCATGAGCTTGCACGACCCTGCCTTAGTATGCTGTTTATTTGAGCCTGTCCCTTTTGTCCATACTCACCTTCAGTTTGGTGACTCTTGCAGATGCAGATCTTTGTGAAGACCCTGACCGGCAAGACTATCACCCTTGAGGTGGAGTCTTCTGACACCATTGACAACGTCAAGGCCAAGATCCAGGACAAGGAGGGCATCCCCCCGGACCAGCAGCGGCTCATCTTCGCTGGCAAGCAGCTTGAGGACGGCCGCACGCTTGCTGATTACAACATCCAGAAGGAGAGCACCCTCCACCTTGTGCTCCGCCTCAGGGGAGGCATGCAGATTTTCGTGAAAACCCTGACTGGCAAGACAATCACCCTTGAGGTGGAGTCCTCAGACACCATCGACAATGTCAAGGCCAAGATCCAGGATAAGGAGGGCATCCCCCCGGACCAGCAGCGGCTCATCTTTGCCGGCAAGCAGCTCGAGGACGGGCGCACGCTTGCTGACTACAACATCCAGAAGGAGAGCACCCTCCACCTGGTGCTGCGCCTCAGGGGAGGCATGCAGATCTTCGTGAAGACCCTGACTGGAAAGACGATCACCCTTGAGGTGGAGTCCTCGGACACCATCGACAACGTCAAGGCCAAGATCCAGGACAAGGAGGGCATCCCACCGGACCAGCAGCGTCTCATCTTCGCTGGCAAGCAGCTGGAGGATGGCCGCACCCTTGCGGATTATAACATCCAGAAGGAGAGCACCCTTCACCTGGTGCTCCGCCTCAGGGGTGGCATGCAGATCTTTGTGAAGACATTGACTGGCAAGACCATCACCTTGGAGGTTGAGAGCTCTGACACTATTGACAATGTCAAGGCCAAGATCCAGGACAAGGAGGGCATTCCTCCGGACCAGCAGCGTCTCATCTTTGCCGGCAAGCAGCTGGAGGATGGCCGTACCCTCGCAGACTACAACATCCAGAAGGAGAGCACCCTCCACCTGGTGCTCCGCCTGAGGGGTGGTATGCAGATTTTTGTGAAGACCTTGACTGGGAAGACCATTACTCTTGAGGTTGAGAGCTCCGACACCATTGACAACGTGAAGGCCAAGATCCAGGACAAGGAGGGCATTCCCCGGATCAGCAGCGTCTGATCTTTGCCGGTAAGCAGCTGGAGGATGGCCGCACCCTTGCAGACTACAACATCCAGAAGGAGAGCACCCTCCACCTGGTGCTCCGTCTTCGTGGTGGTCAGTAAGCCATCAGTCTTTGAAGCTGCTGCTGCACCTGGGTCGTCTTGTGCCCTCTTGTTTCCTCCGTGGATGTTACTGTCTGGAAGTACCTTTGTGATCTGTATCGTGTCTTAAGTTTGTTTCATGGACCTGTTGTGTTCCTCTGTGTAATACCCAAAACTACTGTGCGGCAGCTTATGCCTTAATCATGAATAAATGTTATGTTTGAATTTAATGTGTCCTGAATGTTGTTGTTCTTGTTATGTCAGTTAGTGTTACTAAATTGACTAGCTTTCAAATTTTGTTTACTGGTGTTTGTTGCACATGCAACCCTTCACTGAATGTTTACTTCAGGTTCTGGCAAGCTCGTTTTCTGAGGCTGATTAAAACTTCTTTAGGTGTTCCAGATTCCTGTGTTGTGACCATAATTCGTTTGGAGGCTGTTTCTTTATGTTTTCTAGAGACGAATTAAGTGGCTGCAAAAAGTAACTCGGTCACATCAACTGCAAGACAAAGTGGCGAAGTCTTTCAGCGTTTCGTTTGTTGCTAACCCAGTGATGATTTTTGCGATATTAAACAGATTTATTAGCTTGCTGTAGATAAAATGGCTCTCTTCACGGGGAGAGAAATGCTCCACGTTTCATTTTTTCCACTAATTTAAACAAATGTAAGCCATTCAGACTGTCCTACGAAGAGCAGCAAATACGAAAGCAAGAAGATAATAAATAAATAAAAATTAATAAAAGAGAGAAAGAAATAACAAGAAAATAAGCCCCGTGTGGGTTCGCTCTCCCTCGCTGGGCCTGGGCCGACTGGCCGAACACCTCCGAACTGGGCTGCCGTTTACTCTGCGAGACTTCTGATTTGTGGTTACGTCAAATGGTAGGGCGGTCCAGTGGGACGCTCCCACCAGGGATCAAATCCTGGTGCTCGCACCTTTTTCTGGGATTTTTCTAGGATTTACCGGCGTTGTGCATTCAGTGGTAAGCGACGTTCCCGTCGACGACGAGGCGCCAATGGTGACTTCGAGAATCTCCAGATCTGTCGGGTTGCTCCGTCCTTCGGAGGTGCTCATAGGGGTAGGGTTTGCGTACGTGTATTCATAGGGGTGAGTGTGCGTGCGTGTGGTGAGTGTCTGCGTTGTACTGTGTAATTCTCAAAAAAAAAAGTTGATATAAAGATTTTGCTGGCCTTTGAGTTTTGTTTGTTTGCAATTGGCAGGTGTTCGTCGAACTTGTAGGCTGTAGGTTCCGGCTGTTTCCAGTTTAAATTTCTTACTATCATGTAGTACATACTTCAGAACTGAATGTTAGCAAGATTTTTTCAGGTTCTAAAGTTGGAGCAGTGGGCATTGAATCACTGATCACATAGACAGTGCAGAACGATTCTGGAAATTATGGGACACCGACACACCGTACGCAAGGTTCGCTGAGGACACGCCGGCCCATAGTAGAATTCCAGTTCCTGCTCATCAGAATGCACACACACAGCGGCTACTAATACAGTAGTTGATGCATTCACGCACATGCTTGCTAGTCTTTGAAAAGTTTTATTCGAGACATCTAAGCATAATCTCACTCACATTGCATGGAACGAACCTAGAGCTTTCTTACACTCTTCTCCACCCAACAAGTCATTGTGAGAGCCGCTTCCCTCGGTAAAAAGATACTTGGAAGGAAATCTTTGCTTTTTGATCGGCTCACTCTTTCTCCCCTCTTTCTACTACAAAGCTGTTGATCGATCGATCAATCTTATCTTATGCCACAAGACCCACAAAAGAGTGATGATGTGCAGCCCCAGATAACTTTTTGCAAATTGATTCTACTTGCTTTGCTAATTAACCCAACGACTGTAGTAATAGCCAAATGTTGAACAGACTTGTATGATCAAGAACGATCGTGTCGGATTAGCGTTTAGCTGGTTGTCGGTGACGCTGCAGGGAACAAAGCAATTTATAGTAAACAAGTAAGATGATCTGAAAGAGAGGCCGGTGATGATGAGCCACTGAAAGCTGGGCATGCAAAAGAAGAGCTAGGGCCTTTGAGGCCATTGCAGGAAAGGATCCTGTTCTTTTCTTGCTCCATCTTTCTTCCATCCACAAACAATGATGGTTGATGCCTCCACCGCAACCGCAGCCACCATGCATGATGAGGATTGGAAAAAGAGACCACCATCATCTTCTTGGCTTGCTTGCTCGATGTGCCGCTGCATGTGGGGCCACACGCCTCTTTCCCGGCTTCAGAATCACATTCCTGATGGGCACACGTGCTGGCTGGCTGTGGCTGCGAGAGCACGAGTGGACCATGCATATGAAAGCGCTACGAAGCTTAACCGGGATGCAGCTTGCGACCTCTGCCATAGCTTGATTCTCTTAGACCGGTCTCTACTGACTAGTGCTGCAAGAAATCCTATCGAATATTTATCATTAATTGCCGTGTATGAGCAGCTGCTAGTACTAGGCAACCTGTCTTTTTTATCTGAATAATTCAGTATTAGGTCTGCATATGTCGTCGATCAGTCAGTGTTAAGAAAGCTCTGGACTTTTTGGAGTCTAGACCTACACACAAAACAAAGAAAACATTCTATGTATTTATAGACCATCTATCTATCGATCGGCCCCAGTTCACGGCACTTGTGTAGACTTGTACTCTGCACCACACACGCCAGACCAGTAGGCCAAGTGACTAAGTGAGTGAACATTGTGTCGGCTAGGTAGACGGCGGCAATGGCGGCGAGAACCAGGAGGCGGCACATCAGCAGCAGCAGCAGCAGGATGGCCGTGGCGCCGGCGCCGGCGGTTCTTGGAGTGGCCATGGTCGTCGTCGTCCTGGCCAGCAGCGCGACCGGCGCGAGCGGGCAGCTGAGGATGGGGTTCTACGCGCAGAGCTGTCCTGGCGTGGAGCGGATGGTGGGCGACTTCGTCCGGCAGCACGTCCGCCGCGTGCCCACCGTCGCCGCCGCGCTGCTCCGCCTGCACTTCCACGACTGCTTCGTCAGGGTATGTGTGTGTGTGTCCATATATTGCACGGCCGGCGGCGTGCCAGTGCGCGCACTGACCGTGCGTCGTGCCACTGTCTGTCGTCGTCCCTGCAGGGCTGCGACGCGTCCGTCCTGCTCAACTCCACCGCCGGCAGCGTGGCCGAGAAGGACGCGCCGCCGAACCTGACGCTGCGCGGCTTCGACTTCGTCGACCGCGTCAAGACCCTCGTCGAGGAGGCCTGCCCAGGCGTCGTCTCCTGCGCCGACGTCCTCGCGCTCGCCGCCCGGGACGCCGTCGTCGCCATTGTGCGTGAGCTCTCATCATTCCACCACCTACTCCTCTAGTGCCTGGATGATGGTTCATCGACCATGCATGAGCTGACAATTCAAGTGCTCGATCGATCTGATCGGACATGCATATGATGGCAGGGTGGGCCGTCGTGGCGCGTGCCGACGGGGAGGAGGGACGGCACGGTGTCGACCATGCAGGACGCGCTCAACGACATCCCCAAACACACCATGACCTTCCAGCAGCTGGCCAACCTGTTCGCCAGCAAAGGCCTCGGCGTCCGTGACCTCGTCTGGCTCTCAGGTACCCACCTCTCTACATGACCATCCAGTAATCTCCTCGATCTTCATATGGTAATGCTAGTAACAAATAAACATGCATTTGTTAGTACTACTACGTACTGTACTACATTTTTATTTTTTACTCGTATAATAAAATAGAGCATGCTAAAGTACATATCAGTAAAAAGAACATTAGGGAGATTATTCCTGCAACTAGATCAAACGTGAATTTCACAAAAGTTGGATCGCAAGGAGATTAAAAAAAAAAAATTAGAAAGGCACAGTATGGTTGGAACTTGAGAGAGGCGTAGGCCGGACACAGAGCTAAGATAGCCTGGTTCTGATTGCCCATTCTTTGCATGCTGATTGGGCAACAGCAGTACATGCAAAAGCAGCACGAATAATGGTTGCTTTCCATACCCTTCTTAAATCGGAACGCCAGATTCCTTGAGCAAAAATGCGAAATTATCCAATTTTACTTTCAGCTCCGATCCACTCATGCCTGCCTGCCAGCTTCCTGTCCTCTCGATACAGTCCGCATCAGATGCTCCTTTTTTTCACTACTATATAATTTCATCATACTATAGTTGAGCACTCACCATTCCTGATTCCCCTGAAATGAAATTGCTGAACTTTACCTGTTCTTGAATTGAGTTCTATAATTTTTCCTTGTAAAGAAAACAGTGCAGCACCAAAATTGTATTTGTGCATACGTAGGTCACTACACTAACTTGTCCATTTTGACTGTTTTTTTCGTCCAAGAAATCAAGCTGTTCATCAGCAACATGAAAATCAGCTGTAAAAATGCTCAAATATTTCATTCAGTTCTGGCTGTTCTAGTCTCTGTACGGTCAGTATTTCTGAACTCTGAGTCTGATCGAGCAGGCGCGCACACGATCGGCATCGCGCACTGCTCGTCGTTCGCCGACCGCCTCTACGGCTACCCGGGCGCCGGCAACGACACGACGGACCCGTCCCTGGACGCGACGTACGCGGCGAACCTGCGGCGGCGCAAGTGCCGGGCGGCGAGCGGCGGGTACGCCGAGGACGCCGTGGTGGAGATGGACCCGGGCAGCCACCTGACGTTCGACCTGGGCTACTACCGCGCGCTGCTCAAGCACAGGGCGCTGCTCCGCTCCGACGCCGCGCTGCTCACCGACGCGGCGGCGCGCGCCGACGTCGAGGGCGTCGTGGGCGCGCCCGAGGAGGTATACTTCCAGGTGTTCGCGCGGTCCATGGCAAGGCTCGCCACGGTGCAGGTCAAGACCGGAGCCGACGGGGAGATCAGGAGGAACTGCGCAGTCGTGAACGGCGGCTAAGTTACTGTGATTTGACTCGTGATCATTACTGCTAGTGAATACTGTGATTTTGCTCTTACATTTGGGTGATTTGCACTCAGTACAATCACTTATTATATCAGAATTTTGTTACCCCTGCTCTTGTTGTCAGAGACTAAAGTTAACAACAATTTCTAAATATTTTATTTTTTTCTCTCTCAAAAAAAAAAAACAACAAATTCTAAATAAAACGGCCCCTACACTCGAGGACCTCAACTCAATACATCAAATCTCAATCTACATCAAATCCTGAATCTAAGATTAGACATAGAAAGTTTATCGATTAAATCGTAATGTAAGATTTGAATATTTTTTTTTTAAATTGGTGACATAAAAATATAAAATTTATCGATTAAATCGTAGGATCAATTTCTCTAATTCATACGGTCCCACCTGTGCCCGGTGCCCCTGTTCTCGGGCCTCCACAACGGCGCCGCTGCGGGCCGAGCACCGCCCGCTCGCCCGCCGCCGCTTCGCCCCGTCCGGATCCGCCGCCTCCACCTCCTCTCCGAACCATCCCACCCACAGGCCCGGCCTCCTGCCCGCCTCTCTCGCGCGCGCCTGCACTGGAAGGGAAGGGCATTGGGCTTCTTCTTCCTTGGTGCCTCACTCTCCCCGCCCCGGCCACCTCTCTGGTGCACCGCCCGGATCTCTCTGCCGCACCACGCACCCCTCAACGGCCCCGACCGACCCCCTCTCCCTGTCCAGAGGCGGAGGCTCCATAGCAACCATGCCCCACGAAACAGGAGGCACTATCAGGCAAGCAGGAGCCCTGATTAAAGGATATTACTGCAAATGTTCATTCAAAGCAACCTGCATCCTGGAACTGCAAGGTGTGTGTGCTTGCTTTGGCAATTTTTTTCAAGAATGTGCTTTTTAGTAATTGAATCGGCCGTCTAACACAGTTTTTATGGTCGTGAACAAGCAGCAAGCAGCACTATTAGCCTACCGAAGAAGCATAATTATCTACTCAGATTGCATGAACACACATGAATCAGGGATAATATGCATACATGACTTGATAGAATCCAGAGAATAAACCAGTGTTGATGATACAAACATACAGTAATATAAGCTACCAAAGCCGCCTTTTATGCCCTCAACGTACCTGAGGACCTGCAGATCATGCAACTATAATAGAACTCTTGAGACACACACAAGTGCCATAAACGGAAACCAAAGTACTTTGTTCTCAGTTGCGCTTCATCTTATGGATGAGTTTATTTTGTATGGCATCAATGGAGCTGAAGAAGGCAAACCTCCAGGACTTGCAGAGGAACAATGCTCCAAACCACAGCCAGAACCCAAAGACAACACCTGCAATTATTGAGTAGTATAGCCATATGATTTCAAAGTCTCGGTGGTGTTCATCTGCCCTATCAAGGTATGGTTTTCACAAGCAATGCTTAGGGAAAACCACAAAGTCCTGGATTATTGCTGTAAGAGGAATTGTCAAGCGTTCTGAGTTGATTTCCAATAGGTATTTCTCCAGACAAATTGTTGTTTGAGAGATTCAGCAAATTGAGAGACAACAAATATGACATGCTCAAAGGAATAGGGCCAGAAAGTTTGTTCCAAGAGAGGTCAAATGATTCTATAAGTGACAGATTGCCAATCTGTTCTGGGATACCACCAGATAGATAATTTCTCGACAGATTCAGCATAACGAGACCCTTTAGTTGTGTTAGCTCTGATGGGATCCCAGCAGATAGATAATTGCAAGACAAATCAATAGCAGTCATCAAGCCTGCTGACTGAAAAATATAATCTCGTCCTTTCCAAACTACGTCAACCTTGCCATCATATCTATAACTGAATTTGTGAAAACTAAGAGTGATGATTTCTTCCTGCATCATAGATTGCTTCCACATTGAAGATAAGTTGGCCAATGTTTTTGGTATGGGGCCTGTAAAATTATTTTCAGCTAGATCAAGCACATGGAGATAAGAGAGCTGTGAAAGTTGCCTAGGAATACTTCCATGGAATAAATTTGATCGCAGCTGCAGAATCTTCAACAAAGGATTGCTCTCATGTATCCACGGAGGAATCATTCCATAAAACTTATTGTTTGCAAGATCGAGAATAGCTATGTTTTTCAAGTTTTTCAACACAGCTGGAAGGCTTCCCGTGAAGTTGTTGTTGGATAGGTATAGCAACATTAGTGAGGACGTAGAGTTAATCATGGTTGGGACTTCCCCAACTAAAGTGTTGCTGGACAAATCTAAGAGTAGAAGATTCTGCAAGTTCCATATGCAACCTGGGAGCTCTCCAAATAGTTGGTTGTTGGACAAATCCAAGATTCCCAAACTCTGCAAGTTCCAAATGCAACCTGGGAGCTCTCCAAATAGTTGGTTGTTGGACAGATCAATGAGAAAGAGGTTGTCGGTAAGGTTCCCTAACTCCGCTGGGATGCTTCCACTGAACGAGTTCTTGAACAACTCGAAGAACATGAGCTGGGTCCAGTTTGTAAATAACTCCGGCGGAATGAACCCATTGAGATTAACAACAACAACAACAACATAGCCTTTAGTCCCAAGCTAGTTGGGGTAGGCTAGAGATGAAACCCATATGAAACGATCATAAAAGAATGTAGAAAGGCACAAGACAAAAGGATAAAGATTAGGGTAGATAGAAAAGGAAACAAAGTCATGGTTCGAGGCACGTTAATAGCTAGCCTCCAAGCGCTCCCCCCTATCAAGGCTAAATCCTTGAGATATTCCACTCCCTAAGGTCTCGCTTAACCGCCTCGTCCCAAGTCGGTCTAGGTCGGCCTCTACCTCTCTTTACATTATCTACCCGCTCTAGAACTCCACTACGCACCGGCGCCTCAGGGAGGCCTCCGTTGAACATGTCCAAACCATCTCAACCGATGTTGAATCAATTTCTCCTCGATAGGGGCCACCCCGACCCTATCCCGAATATCTTCATTCGAACTCTATCCTTTCTAGTATGCCCGCGAAACCAACGCAACATACGCATCTCGGTCCACACTTAGTCGTTGGACATGTCGCCTTTTTGTAGGCCAACATTCAGCACCATACAAAGATCGCCGGCGAATCGCTGTCCTATAGAACTTCCCTTTTAGCTTCGTGGTACCCTCTTGTCACATAGGATGCCGAAAGCTTGACGCCACTTTAGCCAACCCGCCGCGCGATTCTATGTCTAACATCTTCATCAATGTCGCCATCCTTCAGTAGCATAGATCCTAAATACCGAAAAAAGTATCCTTCTTGGCCACCACTTGTCCATCGGGGTGACATCCCCATCCTCGTGCCTAGTCGGGCTAAAGTCGCACATCATATACTCGGGTCTTAGTCCTACTCAATCTGAACCCTTTCGACTCTAGCGTGTGCCTCCACAGCTCTAACTTCCTATTTACCCCCTCGCTCTACTCTCATCCACTAGCACCACATCATCGGCAAAGAGCATACACCAAGGGATATCACCCCAGTATATCCCTTGTAACCTCATCCATCACGAGTAAATAAATAAGGGCTCAGATCTGACCCTTGATGTAGTCCTATGTTAATTGGAAAGTCACCGGTATCGCCATCACATGTCCGAACACATGTCGTCGCATCTTTGTACATATCCTTGATGAGGGTAATGTACTTAGTTGGGACTTTGTGTTTTTCTAAGGCCCACCACATGACGTTTCTCGGTACTTTGTCATACGCCTTCTCGAGGTCAATAAAAACCATGTGCAAGTCCTTCTTCTCGCTCCCTAAATCTCTCCATCAAGCGTCGTAATAAGAAAATCGCCTCCATGGTCGACCTCTCGGGCATGAACCCAAATTGGTTTTTGGGTCACACTTGTCGACCTTCGTAGGCGATGCTCGATAACCCTCTCCCCACGCCTTCATCGTATGGCTCATCAGCTTAATCCCCGGTAGTTAGTACAACTTTGAACATCTCCCTTATTCTTGAAGATTGGTACTAATATACTTCGCCTCCATTCTTTAGGCATCTTGTTTGACCGAAAAATGAGGTTAAAAAGCTTAGTCGACCATACTACCGCTCTCGCTCCCGCACATCTCCACACCTCAATGGGGATGCCATCGGGCCCATCGCTTTACCTCCCTTCATCCTCTTCAAAGCCTCTCTCGATCTCTCGCCTCCCGAATTCTCCTCACAAAGCGTCTACAAGTATCGTCAAATGAGTCGTCCCAACTCAAAGGTAGGGATGTCATTCTCCCCATTGAACAGCCTTATCGAGTACTCTCGCCATCCGCCCTGATCTCCTCGTCCTTCCCAGCGGTCGATCTGTCCCATCCTTGATGCATTTGATTTGGTTTATGTCCCTTGTCTTCCTCTCACGTATCCTAGCGATCCTATAAATGTCCTTCTCCCTTCCTTCGTGCCTAGCCGTTGGTAAAGGTCATCAAAAGCGACCCTTTGCTACACTCACGGCTAAACTTTGCAGCCCTCTTCGCTATCCTATAGCCCTCGATGTTGGCTGCACTCTTGTCGAGATGGAGGCGCTTGAAGCACTCCTTCTTCTCCTTAATAGCCTTTTGTACCTCGTCGTTCCACCACCAGTGTCCTTCGCTTCCTTCTTGCCTCCCCTACTCACACCCAACACTTCGAGGCCACCTTCCGTACACATGCCGCCATCTTCGGCCACATGTCGCCTCGCATCTTCTCCTTCTTCCCAAGGCCCCTCGCCTAGCATCCTCTCCTTAAACGATTGTGCCGCTTCCCCTCTAAGCTTCCACCACTTCGTCCTCGTAATCTTGACACGTTTGTCGGTGGGCACGCACCCTAAAACGAAAGTCCGCCACTACAAGCTTGTGTTGAGGGACCGCACACTCCCGTGTATCACCTTACAATCTAGGCAAAAAGCAGTCCTATCCTCCCTTCTTGCAAGGATAAAGTCGATCCGCTCGAGTGTTGTCCACTACGGAAGGTCACTAAATGGGATTCCCTCTTTCTAAAGAGGGTATTCGCTAACAACAAGTCATAGGCCAAAGCAAAATTCAAAACATCCTCCCCTCTTCGTTCCTACTACCGCATGCCGAAACCCCCCGTGTACTCGCTCAAACCCTACATTTGTTGCACCCACATGGCCATTGAGGTCTCCTCCTATGAAGAGTTTCTCACCGATAGGCACGATTACTAACCATGCTATCTAGGTCCTCCCAAAATCCCGACTCTTGGCGCTCTCACTAAGACCTACGAGGGGCATAGGCACCGATCACATTCAAGACCGAGTCTCCAACGACCAATCGGACTAGGATAATCCGATCACCTTGCCTTCTAACGTCCACTACTCCATCCTTAAGGCTCCTATCCATCGATACCTACACCATTCCTACCCGATGTTGTCCCCGTGTACCAAAGCTTGAAGCCGCGATGCCCCTCCACCTCTTTCGCCTTTCGGCCCTTCCATTTGGTCTCCTGAACGCATAGAATATTTACACGCCTCCTAGTTGCCACATCGACTAGCTCTCTTAACTTACCTGTTAGGAGACCCTACGTTCCAGCTACCTAGACGAATCCTAGTTGGCTCGGCTAGCTTCCTTACCCTTCGCACCCGTCGAGGAAAGTGCAAAGACCCTTGCTCATTTTTCACTACACCCGGGCGCGGATGTAGCGCGCCACTAAGGTTCGCGACGACCCGACCCTTGCTCACTTTGTTCATCATACCCGGATCACGATACGACGCGCCACTAAGGGGATGGCGACCCGCCCTTGCCCATTTGACACCACACCCCGGTTCGATGTAGCGCGTCGCTAAGAGGGTTACGCCCCAACGAATTTCTTATGGGTTTCATATCCATTAGAGTGGCTGGTTTTTTTTTCTGTTCGCCAAACCCTAACCTAGCAAACCCTCCTCCTTTACCCGGGCTTGGGACCGCTATGTTGAGACGACTCAAGAAAGTCTTCCGATCAACATAGGCTGGAGTTAATGAACCCATTGAGATTATTCCCGCTTAATGCGAAGACTTCTATTCCTTGCATCTTGGCAAAAGACGTGGGTAAACTTCCGTGCAACTGATTATTTGAAAAGTCCATCCACCAGAGGCTTGTAAGGTTCCCCAACTCAGGTGGAAGAGTTGAAAACAAACTAGCATTAGATATTTCAAGAAACTCTAGCATTTGAAGCTTCCCGAGTGATGCTTTGGGATCGATCCACCAAGTAAGTTGTTCGATAGACTAAGAATATGCAATCCGGTATCATCCCCACTCTTACGGAACTCCGGCGGTGAGATTATTTGTTTGAAGAGATAGTTCCCCGAGTTTTTGGAGCCTTGAAAGTGAACGTGGTATTGCACCCGAGAATCCATTATTTGAAAGATACAAATACCTTAATCTCGGGACCTTCTCGCGCCAATGAGCCCGGTATATGTCCCGAGAAGGAATTAAATGATAAATATAGCGATCTCATCCGGTGCGGTTGAGGGTAAATCGGGGAATGTCCCGTTGAGACTATTGTTCATTAAAGATAAGAATTTCAAACCGGGCATAGGTAAAAACTTGGCGGTCTCGGGTTCAACAAGTGGTTGCTCCCGAGATCAAGATGGGCGAGCATAGGGAGCTTACCGAGTTGGTAGGGGATGTGACCCGTAAAATTTTGTTCTTTGCTCAAGTCCGGCCACGGTGAGCGTGACCAGCAGGGGATATGTTTGCCGGGATGGTGCTTTGGTGAGGTTGTTGTAACCGAGGTTGAGTTCGATGAGGTTCCTAATGCGGTGGAATACAAGGAGTGAAGTGTGCCCGTGAGTCCTGCCTTTTGGAGGCGGAGCGCAAAGGATACCTGACGGCGGGCGGCGCGGGAGACACCGGACCAAGAACAGGTGGGATTGTCAAGAGACCACGACTGCAGTGACGTGGAGTGGAGGAGGGTGGATTTCCATCGAAGGAGAGCCTCGCCTGCCTATACGCCCCTCGGCCGCTTCTGTTAACGGCGGTACGTGATGCCCGGGCACAACAAACAAGCAAAGAGAGACGATCAAGAGCTTGTGCTTTGGAGCTCCATCGTTGGAACTGCACGGGCACAAGACAACAGATAGGCGGCCGGGGTGCTTCTTTCAAGGAAGATACTTGGCGTAAATTGAGTTTGGAAGCTTTGATGGGGGCAATGGAGGGTGGACAAATGGGTATAGAACGATGGATGGAATGCTTCTTCGATGGGTGACCATGGATGGAGTTTGTCGACAACAAGAAGAGATTATATAGAGTTATGTCCGAATTGACAAGCAGGTACAGTGGAGCCGAATGATATATTGTGTTTACTTTTTTTTTGAGATTACACGAGATAACGCAGACGCTCAACACGCACGCACACTCACCCCTATGAATACACGTGCACGCAAACCCTACCCCTATGAGCATCTTCGAAGGACCGAGCCGCAAATCTTGAAGTTCGAAGTCACCACCGGCGCCTCGCTATCGACGGGGGCGTCGCCTACCACTTAATGCACAAGACCGAAAATCCTGAAATAAATCCGGGATAAAGTGTCGCACCCCAGGTTTTGAACCCTAGGTGGGAGCCCCCAACCAATGGCCTTTGCCATTGCACCGTGAGCCCCTACTTGAGTGACTTGGATGGAGTTTTAGATGCATAATATTTACAAAAGCCAAAAAACGACTTATAATTTGTAACAAACGGGTTAGAGGGGTTGATAAACGTAATCGAAGTCTAGATCACTCAAGTAGACGAGTTAGCAATCGCCTTGAGGTTTTTTGAGCTGCTAGCAACTTATTGTAACACCCCTGGTGTTACTCAACTAAAATCTTGCCATGTCATCATGTTTATCATAAAGCATGCATAATTAGAAAATTTGAAATGCATTGAAATTAAAATGAGTTTATATTTTAGAGAATGTTGTGCTTAAGAAAATTTAGAGTGATTTAATTTTAATTTATGTTTTTGATCCTAAGTGTGTTGTTGGATGAGGGTTGGATAGTATAGGTTGGGAATCTGAAATTTGAATCAAATTCAAATTTGAATTGAACTCCAAAAACTCTAAATTCCATTCTTTCTTTTATCCCCTTTTTTTTTTTTATTCAAAATTTATAAGGAATTTGGGTATGGTTATTAAAGCAAATTTGTAGAGTTTTCAAAGTTAAACAAAGTTGGTATTTTGAGTTTTCAAAGTTTAGTTCAAAAATTTAGAGTAATTTTGAAAATACCAAAACTAGGGTTTTGTCCCTTTTTGATTTAAAACCCTATTTCAGAATCTAAGCAAAATTTGCAAAAACTTTCAAAAGTTAGTTTGTAGATCTTGTTGAGATGAGCAAAAGTCATGTACAAAGTTTTTCAAGTTGTTACATGTTTTTAAAAGTAATTTTGAATTCAAATTTCAAAATTTTGAACTGCATTTCAAAAAGTCATGTTTAGAGGCTGAATTTGAAAATCTTCCAATTATGAAAATTGTAGATCTTGAAAAATTAGCTTAAGTCACTTTTTTGGAGTTTTTCAAGTTCAGTTCAAATTTGGGGAGAATTTGACGAAATTCGAGAAAAGGTTAGGTTTAGGATCTACAATTGAACGGGGTTTCTCTGTTCTTCCCCATGCCGGGCTGCCGGCGGGCGTCGCCGTGGCCGTTCTCGCCGGGTTCCGCGAGGACGCCGTCGAGGCAGCGGGCCGAGGGCGTGACGTCTCCCTCCACCTGTCCCTCCATTCCTTGCTCTATAAAAACACGACGCCGACGCCGTTTTTCCCCTTTCTTCCTCCTCCGGCCGCCGCCGAAACCGCCCTCCGCCCCTTTCGCCTTCCGCCGCCGTCGAGCTTCAATCCACAAAATTGATCTTGCCATCGTGTTCCGCCACTTCTTGCGCGCCGTTTGAGCTAGCTAGTGACGTAGTTCTCGGCCGGAGCAACCCGCGGCGCCGTCGTCTTCTCCATCTCCGTCCGGAGCGCCGCCAGAAGTCATCTCGTCGTCGACAACCGTTTTCGGTGAGCAACATGGCCAACCATCTAGAGCTTTGGAGTCGCCTTGACGCTGTGGTCATGATGCGCTGCGTCGGTTTTTGTGTTTGCCCTCCGAGGAGCCGCCGGAACGCCGTCGTTGCCACCGGGAGCACCGCCGCCGCCGCCATCGCCCGCCGACCATCCTCCGCCTCGCTCTCCGCCCAAAACCGCGGCGCACCGCAACCGGTGAGCTCCTGCTCGTATTCGTGCCGTCCCGGGGTCGTGGCCGCCGTAGCCACCGAACGCCGGCCGCCGGGCGAAGTTTTACCTTGCCGCCGCCGCGCGTAGCCGCGTCCGTGTAGGGGTCGTTTAGACTCACTTAGCGAGGGCTCGGGTTCGCCTCCTGATGGTGCGGAGTCGCCCGGTGTCGCCGCTGCCGACGGGAAAGCCCCGTTGGTCGCTGCCGTCGTCCATGCGCGCCGCCGAACCGCCATGGCCGCCGGTATGGTTGCCGCCGTGCCCTATGTCTCGGGTTACGGGTGCCATGAGGTCCGCGAGGTCGAGTGGATCACGAGCCAAGCCGCGTCGCCGGAGACCTCACCGCCGCATGAGTTCTCGCCGGCCAACCAGCCCGGCCGCGCCGCCCGGTCGGCGCTGGTCGGTCGGTTGGGCCGGCCTGCTACTGTAGCAGCAGGCTGGGCCACACAAAGGCTGGGCCGCACGGGTTAATGGGTCGAAACGGCCCGAGGGTCTCTGTTTTTGTTTTAAAACTTGATTTATCAATTTCTTTTGTTTTGAATAGTACCTGATTTTGTAAATTTTGTATAAATTCAAGTTTAGCTTTAAAAATTCTAAAAATTTTTTTGTAGAAGCTTCTTATGAGTATATGAATCCATGAAAAATTTGAAACTTTGATTTTGAGTAGGTTTTGCATGATTTAAAAATACAAATTTTAATTGAAAAATGCATCTTCCTTGATTTTTAATAATTATTTTATTTATCCAAAAATCATGAAATTTATTTTGGTACTGTTTTATGACATGACCTACCTGCACAAAATTTTTGAGCTTGTTTTGAGAAAGTTAATTTTTTATTATTTCATGCCCTATTATTTTATGTGGTTTAAAATTGTTTAGTGTTAAATAGATTAGGTTTTTGTGTGACTTTTGGGTTGTTTTGTGAAACTTGGATCATATCACAATTAAGTGGTCCTTGAGAACTCCTTAGGCAATGGTGATGATATCTTGTAGAGTAGTTCAACAAGTTGGTTTTGTTGGGTTGCAACTTTATCGTGAAGGAAAGTTGTACTCAAGTGTTTATCATTTCATGCACTTGCAAGCATCATATTTAAATATATGGCATCATGTTGAGGCATACATTGTTTCGTGTAGTAAACGAGATCGAGGGTGTCAAGTCCGAGCCGCCTCTCGAGGAGGTTCTTTATCCGATTAAGCGGGTTCGGATTTCTCTCGGGTTTTCAAGAACTAGCTTATTCCACAACGAAGGCAAGCCCCGGATACATTTAAACCTTTCCTTGTATTTTACAAAACTTTTATACTTATGTTTATGATATGTTGCATTAAGTTCTAGGAGTTGAGAGATAACCTAATTGCTTTGCATTATCATCCTTGTTTATTTCAATACCATCCTTGATAACTGTTTCATTTCGAAAATGCTTAGTGATGCTTAGCCCCGCTTAATTAGTTAAGCTTTTTCATCAAAATGTTTTATTTGAGGAGATGGTACTTGGTTTCGGAAAAAAGAAAGAGATGTAGTGATGAATTTGAGATCGGACGGGACGTAGGTTGAAAGCCGGCGGGATACCTAGGCGTGCTTGTTCCGTGTTGGTCGCTTAAGGACCGTCCGTTGTTTGGATTGTTAAGTTCGGGACTTTTTGAACGCATGTTGCGCCCGAGGCCGTTTGGGTCAATGGCACGTCGACCGGGCGATCACACCAGGTCGACGAAACTAGCTAGCCACATGCCCCTGTAAGTCGATCTCGGGGTGTACCAAATCGGAACGGACAACCGCCAAGACCGGGAGTGGAGAGATGGCGGGGGTAGCATGTACCCACCCTACTTGGTCAAACCGTCATTAGGGCGGGGTAGGGAGGTGGAGTACGCGTGCTCTCGGGTGGCGATGGACCCAATCCGTTTTGGACGAACTGAGTGAGGGTTGATATATGCAAGCTTAAGTGCTACATATGTCGTGTGGTTAGGGATCCCCAACCGGTATTAATCGGTTCATGAATCGCCGTTGCTTCTCGGTTATGGAGACCCGTTCTTCTGCCCATTCATCGTAGTAAATGATGGATTATGTTTTTGAAGAAAGAAAGTGGAATAAGAAAATATGTTTACTCTAGAACAGGATAACCTAGAGTATATGAGCTACTAATCTGAAATAAAAATATTGAAAGTAAGGATTTATTATTAGTAAACTTTTCTGCAAAAGAATTTTTGATTCTTGCTTAAGCCTTACCTTGACTCCTAAGACCAGCATTCCTGAGTCTCCTCCTGTTTTCTTTAGTCGGGTAAGTCTTGTTGAGTACTCCCGCACTCGGGGTTCTTTGACCCTTGTTGCGCGAGGCGGTCATGAGCAGGCTTGTTTTGGTCCCCGCCGCATGACGGTGTACCGGGGAGGAAGATGACGAGTAGAGTTGCACCCTCGGGCGGGGTTGTCGATTATTTTATATGTATAATGTTACTCCAATAATATCAGGCTTGTAATAGTGATATTTAAGTTTACATATTTGAACAAATGGTTTGTAAACTTATGGTTATGTAATCCTTCCGCGATTTACTCGATGTATTTTGAATAAAGTGTTGTAATACTTGGGAGTGACTTGTTAATGAGATCCTGTTCGGAAGATTAATAGCACTTTCTAGATTATTGGGAACTCGTGCATAATGATCGAGGGTCTTAATGACAATGATAAGTGCATGTGGGCCCCTGTAATTTAGGAGGTTCTGTTACGATTGGTACCGAGCAATAATCATTAACGATTCTTCGTAGTATTATTTTACAAAACTTCAAAATGATTTGAGTCAAATTAATTTAAACTCTTAATTTGGTCCAAATTGCTTATAGCTCATCTTGAATCAATTTGTAAATCTTTTCTTATAATTCAAATGTTTTGTAATGGAGTAACATGTTATATTGCCCTATATTTCGTTTTACGATAATCTCGTAAGTTCGATTCATGCATCATGCTTAATTAACCTTTTGTTAATCACTTTCCCCTTAAATGTGGTTTGGGTTAGGTATATCAATCCTATGCTTACTAACCTGATAATCTTCGTGATCCATCCTTAATTCAATCTTTCCTATCTATAGGATGGCCCGTACTAAGTTGACCCCAACAAAGAAGACAGACCCAAAGGAGTTCCTCGACACCAACTTGCTCCAAGGCATGATGGTGCTAGCGGCCAACAATAGTAGGCCCAATTTATCAACCGAGATACAAAGGCTTACTAGAGAATTGGCGTAAGCAAATAGAGCTAGAGCGTAAGGAATTTCACGCATTGTTGATCTTCAAGGGAAGTAGCAAGGCTCACCAAGAGTTGACGAAGTTACCGGAGCCAATGAGGATGCTACCTTACAGTTTGGTGATCCGCAAGGTGAAGTGGAGCGACGTGATTTGGACTATGAAGAATGTCGTCAAGTTGTATTCAATATCCTTCATAAAAGGGAGTTTGAAAGGCGAGGACATGATACTAGCCATCCAAATGTATTCATGCCCTAGAAGCTCAGTGCAAGGGTTGGAAGCTTACAATGTCAATTTACATGAAGCCATCCATCGTAACCATCCGTATGGAGAGGTTGAGGATGAAGGAGGTGTTGTTGAAGATGAGAATGAGGAAGAAGCAGGAAATGAAGAGATAGCACCACCTAGTGATGGTGAAGAAGAAGAACCGCAGGAGGTAGAGCACTACCGAGACAATGAGAATGATGGTTGAGCGGTTGTGAGGATGTTGTTATATATGTAATATAGTTTTAGTATGAAAAACTTAGTGGGTTGGATAGTCCTGTCTAGTACAGGAGTGTATAATAAATAAGGAACCGGTTTGATGTGTTGCTGTAACTTTTTAGGAAGTTATATGTAAGCTAATAAATAAAGTCGGTTTGATTGTAACAGATGCCTCAATCCAATGCTAGTAGTTCGGAGGTCGCCGCTCCCGGACCACCACAGTTTCAGTTAATCCCGACCGATGCCATAGCTGCGCTGGTCCAAGCCACTGCGAAAATAGTCGCTAATGCGAGAAGTGGCACGTAATAGTCGAGAATAGTGATCGGGGGTAATCATGGTGGTCGAAATGATAAAAAGAAAAATTCATACCTCGATTTCACCGATACTAAGCCCCCAATCTTTTCGAGAGCAAATGAACCTTTGGAGGCAGATGATTGGCTCCGCACTATGGAGCAAAAGTTTGAGCTTATGGATTTTACCACCTATCGAAAGCCCCATTTTGCAGCCCAACAGTTTAGGGGTGCTTTGCGGGGAGCTTGGTGGGCTACTTTTTTCGGCCATGCGGCCGGTGGTCACCAAGTGACTTGGCCGAGTTCCGTGAAGCTTTCCGTGCACACTACATTCCTCAAGGTGTGATGGCCAAAAAGTTAACGAAATTTATTGATTTGAAACAAGGAGATCGGTCCGGTTATGGAATATGTTGGCCGCTTTAATCAACTTTCTCGGTATGCTCCGAACATGTTAGTACGCATCCGAAGAGAAAGGAGTGGTTCTTACGTGGCCTAAATATGAAGCTTCGCACAATGATGCCCACTCGTGCCACGCATACTTATCATGATGTGGTAAATATGGCACTCCATCTTTGAAGAAAAGTATCGTCAACACAAGGAGATTAAGAACAAGAAGAAAAATGTATCTTCCGGATTTTTACGGTGGAAATAAGAAGCGTCGAGGGTGATCTATCATCCGGTCAATCATTATCGCCCTCCTTATCGTCCCACCGCAGTTCCGGCCTAGGCGGCGGCCATTTGTCGCCCTGCTACGGCCTTTACCTATCCACGCCCGGCCGAATGCTCCCTGTCATTCGTAACCCCCATTCCACAAGTCCAAGGTGGTACTATTTGTTTTAACTGTGGCAAGCCTGGATACTATTTCCGAGAATGCCCCAATCCTCGGAGGTATAATCCCAATTTTCGGGTAGCATCGGGAAGTCGGCGACCACGTAATAAGAACAAGAGTGGACGTAATGCTCGAAGGGCAAAGTTGAGAAGAAAAACGGGCGGGTGTTCTATACTAATGTTGATGAAATGCCCAGATTATGAGGGGAACCCGTTATGATGGGTATGTTTCCTCGCTGCTAATCATCCTGCAGCTACATTGTTTGATTCCTCGAGCATCTCATACATTCATCAATAGAACATTTGTTGTGAAGCATGACTTAACCATTGGGGAAACAAAAGAGGAATTCTTGATACAAATCGCTTTGGGGGCGCCCTGTGTTCTAAAGAAATAGTATACCAGTGCCTATAAAGTTAGGTGGGCATAATTTTCCCACTAACATGCTAATTCTAAAGGATCAAGATATAGATGTGATCCCTGGGTATGAATTGGATGTATCGGATGGGGTCATCATCGATGTTTTGAATAGAACAATAAGGGTAAATATACCCGATAGCGCTTCCCAACTTCTTATTCAACTTCCTATTCCTAAGAGGGTCATTGAGAGAATGCGTGCTACATCCGTTAAGGAAGTAAAGGATATTCCAAAGGTTTGTGAATTCCCGGATGTGTTTCGAGAAGATTTACCCGGTTTACCGCCGATAGAGATGTGGAGTTCGAGAATAGATCTAAAACCGAGAACCGCCCCAATATCCGGGAGAGCATATAGAATGCCACCTCAAGAATTAGCGTAATTGAAAACTTCGCCTGCAAGAGTTATTGGACAAAGGTTTTATTCGACCCAGTTCATCACCTTGGGGGTGCCCCGCAATATTTGTGAAAAGAAAGATCACACTTTGAGAATGTGTGTTGATTATCGCCCACCGAATGAAGTGACGATTAAAAACAAGTATCCTTTGCCCCGCATTGATCTACTTTTTGATCAACTTGCCGGAGCCAAGGTTTTCTCAAAGATTGATTTAAGATCGATATCATCGATTAAGATCGAGGCCGATAGATATTCCAAAGACCCCTTCACTACTAGATATGGTCTATATGAGTATTTGGTGATGTCTTTTGGATTAACCAATGCCCCACTCATTTCATGTATCCGATGAATACGGTATTCATGTCGAACTTGACAAGTTTGTAGTGGTATTCATTGATGATATATTGATATATTCCAAGAACAAAGAAGAGCATCTTTGAGCACCTTCGAATTATTTTAAAACGTCTAAGAGATCATCAATTATATGCCAAGTTCAGTAAGTGTGAATTTTGGTTAGAGAAAATACAATTCTTGGGTCATGTGTTGTCGGCGGATGGAGTTTCAGGTTGATCCAAGTAAAGTCAAGGATATTCTTAATCGGAAGCCCCCAACCACTTTGTGCACCAAGTCCGCAGCTTTCTTGGAATGGCGGGTTATTACCGTCGGTTTATTCCGGACTTTTCAAAGGTAGCAAAGCCTATCACTGAGTTGTTGAAGAATCAAACCAAGTTTGTCTGGTCACCAGAGTGTGAGAAAGCTTTTAAAATTCGAAAAAAGGCATTAACCATTTGCACCCGAAGATTGGCTCAACCGGATATTGAGAAGCCGTTTGATGTCTATTGTGATGCTTCTGGTATTGGTCTTGGATGTGTATTGATGCAAGAAAGAAGGGTTATTGCTTATGCCTCCAGACAACTTAAACGCCATGAAGAACATTATCCAACTCATGATTTAGAATTAGCGGCCAGCTTGTCCATGCACCAAGATTTGGCGTCATTATTTGCTTTGGGCAACACCGTCATATCTATACCGATCATAAGAGTTTAAAATATATCTTCACCCAGTCTGACCTGAATATGAGACAAAGAAGATGGTTGGAGTTAATCAAGGATTATGATTTGGAAGTGCATTACCATCCTGGTAAAGCAAATGTGGTTGCCGATGCACTTAGTCGGAAGTTCCAATGCAACTGTCTTGAAGTAAGTTTGATGGACAAAACTTTATGTCAAGAAATGGAAAAGTTAAATTTAAAAATTTTTGAACAGGGGACTCTATCCAAGATTCTTGTGGAATCAAATATCGAGATCAGATTATTACTTGCTCAGAGAGAAGATAAAGGTATAACACATATCAAAGAGAAAGTTAGAAGTGGAAAACCATCTTATTTCGTAATTGATGAAGCGGATGTGTTATGGTTCAAGAATCGCCCGGTAGTACCAAAGGTTCCCGAAGTTACGTCGGCCAGATCCTGGATGAAGCACACTTGACTAGGTATTCTATTCACCCAGAAGCACCAAGATGTATCGGGACTTGAAACGAGATTCGGTGGACTAAGATGAAGATAGAAGTTGCTCGTTATGTGTCTAAATGTGATACTTGTCGACGAGTAAAAGCAAAGTACACATGAAAGTCTGCAGGACGCTTAAATCCATTGCCCGTTCCGTCATGGAAATGGGAGGAAATAACCATGGATTTCATTGTTAGTTTACCCAATACATCAAAAGGTTTTCATTCTATCCGGGTTATTGTGGCCAGGACTTACTAAGATTGCACATTTCTTACCGGTGAAGACTCACTATAAAGCAATAGATTATGCTAAGTTATATGTCGGTCGGATTTTCAGTTTACATGGTGCACCAAAAATTATTGTCTCGGATCGAGGTTCAATATTTATGGATAAATTTTGGGCACAACTACAAGAGTCATTGGGAACCAAACTTGTTCATAGTTCAGACTTATCACCCACGGTCGATGGACGACCGAGAGGGTTAATCAAATTCTAGAGGATATGTTACGAGCTTGTGTTCTCACTTATCAAGAAAAATGGGACGAATGTTTACCCTTAGCAGAATTCTCTTACAACAACAGTTATCAAGAGAGTATCAAAATGGCACCTTTTGAAGCTTTATATGGTCGCAGATGTAGAACTCCTTTGAATTGGTCCGAGCACGGAGAAAGATGGTTCTTTGGTGCGGATTTGGTTAAGGATGCGTAAGAGAAGGTTCGCGTCATACAAGAAAATATGAAAGTGGCTCAGTCTCGGCTAGAAAAAGTTATGTAGATAAAAGACGCGTCGATCTTTGACATTTGAAGTGGGAGATTATGTGTATTTAAAAGTATCACCTATAAAAGGAATAAAAAAATTTAGAATCAAAGGAAAGTTAGCACCTCGTTATATTGGACCATTCCAGATTCTCGGAAAGATGTGGAAAAGTAGCATATCGTTTGGAGTTACGAAACACCTTTCGGTTTGTGCATAATGTGTTCCATGTATCCCAGTTGAAGAAATGTCTTCGAGTGCCCCGATCAAGTGGTTGATATTGAAGGAGTTGCACTTGAACCTGATCTAGTCTATTCAGAATACCCTGTTCAAATTCTTGATCGGAAAAGATCGTGTCACTCGTAGAAGAACAACCAAATGGTATAAGATCCAATGGAACCAACATTCCGAAGAAGAAGCTACATGGGAGTCGAGGAATATCTGCAAGAACACTTTCCGAATTTCTTTCTTCTATCTAGGTTATAATCTCCTCCCTCAGTTATAGTTTGTTTTTTAAGATTCTTGTAGCTTATATTAGATAAAACCCTACTTGCTTTATGAACTAGTTCAAGATGTGTTTGCACGACACATTTCCTTTGCCGTTACTTACCCCCCAGAGCTTTAAATCTCGGGACGAGATTTCTTTTAGGGGAAAGGCTGTAACACCCCTGGTGTTACTCAACTAAAATCTTGCCATGTCATCATGTTTATCATAAAGCATGCATAATTAGAAAATTTGAAATGCATTGAAATTAAAATGAGTTTATATTTTTTAGAGAATGTTGTGCTTAAGAAAATTTAGAGTGATTTAATTTTAATTTATGTTTTTGATCCTAAGTGTGTTGTTGGATGAGGGTTGGATAGTATAGGTTGGGAATCTGAAATTTGAATCAAATTCAAATTTGAATTGAACTTCGAAAACTCTAAATTCCATTCTTTCTTTTATCCCCTTTTCTTTTATTCAAAATTTATAAGGAATTTGGGTATGGTTATTAAAGCAAATTTGTAGAGTTTTCAAAGTTGAACAAAGTTGGTATTTTGAGTTTTCAAAGTTTAGTTCAAAAATTTAGAGTAATTTTGAAAATACCAAAACTAGGGTTTTGTCCCTTTTTGATTTAAAAACCCTATTTCAGAATCTAAGCAAAATTTGCAAAAACTTTCAAAAGTTAGTTTGTAGATCTTGTTGAGATGAGCAAAAGTCATGTACAAAGTTTTTCAAGTTGTTACATGTTTTTAAAAAGTAATTTTGAATTCAAATTTCAAAATTTTGAACTGCATTTCAAAAAGTCATGTTTAGAGGCTGAATTTGAAAATCTTCCAATTATGAAAATTGTAGATCTTGAAAAATTAGCTTAAGTCACTTTTTGGAGTTTTTCAAGTTCAGTTCAAATTTGGGGAGAATTTGACGAAATTCAGAAAAAGGTTAGGTTTAGGATCTACAAACGGGGTTTCTCTGTTCTTCCCCATGCCGGTGCCGGCGGCGTCGCCGTGGCCGTTCTCGCTGGTTCCGGCGAGGGCGCGCGTCGGGGGGCAGCTGGCCGAGGGCGTGACGTCTCCCTCCACCTGTCCCTCCATTCCTTGCTCTATAAAACACGACGCCGACGCCGTTTTCCCCCTTTCTTCCTCCTCCAGCCGCCGCCGGAAACCGCCTCCGCCCCCTTTCAGTTGCCGTCGCCGTCGAGCTTCAATCCACAAAATTGATCTTGCCATCGTGTTCGCCACTTCGTTGCGCGCCGTTTGAGCTAGCTAGTGACGTAGTTCCTCGACCGAGAGCAACCCGCGCGCCGTCGTCTTCTCCATCTCCGTCCCGGAGGCGCCGCCCGAGTCATCTCGTCGTCGACAACCGTTTCCGTGAGCAACATGGCCAACCATCTAGAGCTTTGGGTCGCCTTGGACGCTGTGGTCAAGATGCGCCGTCGGTTTTGTGTTTGCCCCACAGGAGCCGCCGGAACGCCGTCGTTGCCACCGGGAGCACCGCCGCCGCCGCCATCGCCGCCGACCATCCTCCGCCTCGTCTCCGCCCAAACCAGCGGCGCGCACCGCAAATCGGGGTGAGCTCCTGCCAGTATTCGTGCCGTCCCGTTGGGTCGTGAAACGCGCAGAAGTTACCGGAACGCCGGTCGCCGGCGAGTTTTTACCTTGCCGCGCCGCCGCGTGCGTAGCCGTGTCCGTGTAGGGGTCGTTTAGACTCAATTAGCGGGGGCTCGGGTTCGCCCGATGGTGCTTGGAGTCGCCGGTGTCCCTCGCCGTCGACGGAAAGCCCTTGGCCGCCGCTCGCCGTCGCCCGCCGCGCCGCCGCCGCCATGGCCGTCGGTATGGTTGCCGCCGTGCCCTATGTCTCGGGTTTTGGGTGCCATGAGGTCCGCGAGGTCGAGTGGATCACGTAGAGCCAAGCCGCGTCGCCGCCGACCTCACCGCCGCGTCCGCCGCCCAGCGGTCAAGCGGTGGTCGGTCGGTTGGGCCGGCCTCTGTATCAGCAGCAGGTTGGCCACACAGTGATCTTTGGCCGCACGGGTTAATGGGCGAAACGCCCGAGGGTCTGTTTTTGTTTTAAAACTTGATTTATCAATTTCTTTTGTTTTGAATAGTACCCGATTTTGTAAATTTTGTATAAATTCAAGTTTAGCTTTAAAAATTCTGAAAATTTTTTGTAGAAGCTTCTTATGAGTATATGAATCCATGAAAAATTTGAAACTTTGATTTTGAGTAGGTTTTGCATGATTTAAAAATACAAATTTTAATTGAAAAATGCCTCTTCCTTGATTTTTAATAATTATTTTATTTATCCAAAAATCATGAAATTTATTTTTGGTACTGTTTTATGACATGACCTACCTGCACAAAATTTTTGAGCTTGTTTTGAGAAAGTTAATTTTTATTATTTCATGCCCTATTATTTTATGTGGTTTAAAATTGTTTAGTGTTAAATAGATTAGGTTTTTGTGTGACTTTTGGGTTGTTTTGTGAAACTTGGATCATATCACAATTAAGTGGTCCTTGAGAACTCCTTAGGCAATGGTGATGATATCTTGTAGAGTAGTTCAACAAGTTTGTTTTGTTGGGTTGCAACTTTATCGTGAAGGAAAGTTGTACTCAAGTGTTTATCATTTCATGCACTTGCAAGCATCATATTTAAATATATGGCATCATGTTGAGGCATACATTGTTTCGTGTAGTAAACGAGATCGAGGGTGTCAAGTCTCGAGCCAGCCTCTCGAGGAGGTTCTTTATCCAGTGGAAGCGGGTTCGGATTTCTCTGGGTTTTCTGAAGAACTAGCTTATTCCGTCAACGAAGGCAAGCCCCGGATACATTTAAACCTTTCCTTGTATTTTTTACAAAACTTTTATACTTATGTTTATGATATGTTGCATTAAGTTCTAGGAGTTGAGAGATAACCTAATTGCTGCATTATCATCCTTGTTTATTTCAATACCATCCTTGATAACCTTGTTTCATTTCGAAAAATGCTTAGTGATGCTTAGCCCTGCTTAATTAGTTAAGCTTTTTCATCAAAATGTTTTATTTGAGGAGATGGTACTGGTTTTAGGAAAAGAAAGAGATGTAGTGATGAATTTGAGATCGGACGGGGCGTAGGTTGAAAGCCGGCGGGATACCTAGCCGTGCTTTGTTCCGTGTTGGTCGCTTTAAGGACCGTCCCGTTGTTTGGATTGTTAAGTTCGGGACTTTTGAACGCATGTTGCGCCCTGAGGCCGTTTGGGTCAATGGCACGCCCGACCGGCAATCACACCAGTCGACGAAAAACTAGCTAGCCACATGCCCCTTAAAGTCCGATCTCGGGGTGTACCAAATCGAACGGACAACCGCGCAAGACCGAGTGGAGAGATGGCGGGGTAGCATGTACCCACCCTATCGGGTCAAACCGTCATTAGGACGGGGTAGGGAGGTGGAGTACTCGTGCTCGGGTGGCGATGGACCCAAATCCGTTTTGGACGAACCGAGTGAGGGTTGATATATGCAAGCTTAAGTGCTACATATGTCGTGTGGTTAGGGATCCCCACCGGGTATTAATCGGTTCATGAATCGCCGTTGCTTCTCGGTTATGGAGACCCGTTCTTCTGCCCATTCATCGTAGTAAATGATGGATTATGTTTTTGAAGAAAGAAAGTGGAATAAGAAAATATGTTTACTCTAGAACAGGATAACATAGAGTATATGAGCTACTAATCTGAAATAAAAATATTGAAAGTAAGGATTTATTATTAGTAAACTTTTCTCAAAAAGAATTTTTGATTCTTGCTTAAGCCTTACCTTGACTCCTAAGACCAAAGATTCCCGAGTCTCCTCCTGCTTTCTTTAGTCGGGTAAGTCTTGTTGAGTACTCCCGCACTCGGGGTTCTTTTTGACCCTTGTTGCGGGAGAGCTGGTCATGAGCAGGCTTGTTTTGGTCCCCGCCGCATGACGGTGTGTACCAGAGGAAGATGACGAGTAGAGTTGCACCCTCGGGTTGTCGGTGTTTTATATGTATAATGTTACTCCAATAATATCAGGCTTGTAATAGTGATATTTAAGTTTACATATTTGAACAAATGGTTTGTAAACTTATGGTTATGTAATCCTTCCGCCGTTTACTCTGATGTATTTTGAATAAAGTGTTGTAATACTGGAGTGACTTGTTAATGAGATCCTGTTCGGAAGATTAATAGCACTTTCTAGATTATTGGGAACTCGTGCATAATGATCAGAGGTCTTAATGACAATGATAAGTGCATGTGGGCCCTGTAATTTAGGAGGTTCTGTTACACTTATTTTAGTCAAATCTAAAGAGGGCCTTAGTTAGCCTCGTTATCATGATACACGTTTTATGTGTCTCTCAAAAGATGGAAAGTCGCGAATTGGCTTGTAGTCCAATGGTAGGACGGTCCAGGTGGGGCGCTACCCACCAGGGTTCAAATCTCGGTGCTCGCACCTTTCCCGGGATTTTCCCAAGGATTTACCGGCGTTATGCATTAAGTGGTAGCGGCGTTCCCGCCGACGACGAGGCGCCTACGGTGACTTCGAGAATCTCCAGATCTGCCGGCCGCCCAGGTCCTTCCGGAGGTGCTCATAGGGGTAGGGTTTGCGTGCGTGTGTTCATAGGGGTGAGTGTGCATGCGTGTTGTGAGCGTCTGCGTTGTCGCGTAATTCTCAAAAAAAAAAAAAAAAAAAGATGGAAAGCTCAGCCTCACTTGACCGGCAATTTTAGATGGATGACCATCAGTCAGCAGTCGTCCACTGATCCACTATGGAAGTGCTGATGCATGCAGCATAGCCTAATTAGTGCACTAATGGAAGATTTGACCCACCATCTCGGTATTCCACGTCAACTTCATCATCCCCTCAATTAAGTGTCATTGGAAAATAAAACTTACTCCTTTCTAAAGTATATACAAGGTATTCAAGTGTTCAAATTTATCCTAAATTGTATTACCTCCATTCCAAATTATAAGATGCTTTGACTTTTCTAGATACTTTTTTTTACAATGTATCTAGACATACTCCCTCCGTCCCAAAAATGTCTCAATCGTTTTCGGTTTTTTGCACCCCAACTTTGACTCGATTTGTACAAAATGCGTGCAACATTTGCATTTTCAAATAAATTTGTTAAAAACTAGATTTAAAGATCTTTCCAATGATACTAATGATGTATGATAAATATTAATAATTTTTAATATATAATTTATTAAAGTTGTTTCTCGGTAAGCGCAAAAATAACACACATTTTGGGATAGAGGGAGTAGTGTATAACTAGGTGTATAGCAAAAAAGAAATGTATCTAGAAAAACCAAAACGTCTTATAATTTGGAACGGAGGGAGTACTTATTTTGTCTCAAAATAAATACTTCTGTAGTTGTTAAGTCAAACTGTGAAGCCTGCAACGCACGGTGCCAATTTGCCGACGCCCTGCATGCGCGGTGAGCTCCAACACCCGCCTAATATATCGGTGGCGAGTACGAACTAATTGTATCGATATATAAGTACATTTTTTTTTTCTCAAATTAGCAAAAGATTTATGTATTATTGTATTAAAAAGAAGAGTTTAAGACAAACATACAACGCGCTTTAAACGAGCACCGAAGGAGGTCAACATAGCCGTAGCTGGACCATCAATCCTCCCGATTGCTATTACACAAAGAAACAACCAATATTGTTGTAAAAACACTATCTAGGATGTGGCCTTGCGTCTTCATTGCTGGACGGGTGGACAAAGTGCATCCAGCGCCTCGGCCTCTTCCGCAGTCATGTGGCCCTCGCTTGGAAGCTGGTACTCAAGAGAGGGTTGAGCCGCTAATCGCCTGCTCGGCCACGGCACCCGTGGCTTAGCAGGAGGTTCCTTCGGGTCACTAATAAGAGGAGAGACCCTCTTACGCGTAACTTCATTGATGAAGTTGTCGAGGTGGGGCTTGGCGGTGTTGCCGTTGACCTCACTCGAGGAGTTGCCCTCCGACGGCGAACCTGGGGACCTGTGGCCGTAGGAGAGCCTACAACCAATGAATGGGGCACGGATGGAAGGGGGTCGCGCCGTTCAAGTGACAGTAGGTAGGTGGCACCACGGAAGCCACCACGGAAGACCTCCAACTCCAACATCAGGTCCTTTGTGATGTCGCGAACGAGCGCGGTCTCTCAGCGTAGTGACAGCGTCAGTGAGATGTCTATCCTGCTGGGCGGCTCACCGAGACTAGGAAAAGCTTTGGCATCCATCGCAGGGATCCAGATTCAGTAACTTTACAGAGCAATGTTACAACATAACTTTACTTCAGTCTCCATCCTAGCATTCCCAAGGAACAGCATGTGGTCTAATAGGCTGTGGTACACGTTGTCTTGTAGGTAGAGCTGCTGCAGCCCAAACAACACTAAGAATCACAGCCAAGTAAAATTTCCCAGCACCAGTTCACTCTCAAGAACGCAGAAATAAATAATTAGTAGAACTAAGCATTTTCCAGTTTGGAAGCTCCAGGTTTAAAGTAGAAATACAAGTGTACTTGGCTATGCCACAAAAGACTATAGTTGGGCCATTTCACTTATACAATTAGGCCACAAAAGACTATAGCTGGGCCATTTCACTTATACAGTTAGGCCACAAAAGACTATTTAGCTCTATCCAAAATACTATCTAGCTAACATGTTCATTCATACTAGAACAGATCATGATCATTAAGAACACCACCATCATAAGTTGGAGCTACTATCACCGGGTGAAACTTCCCAAACCTGTCAATAACATTGCATCCTTTGAAGCTCGCAATTGCTCCTTCGTTGAAATCACCATTCATCAAATCAAGAACTTTTCGCACCATGTGCACACAATATTCCAAATTCCTATTGAACATTCCACAACTACATGAAACTGTTTTGGTTCAAAGGATCACTTATCACTATGCGCTCTTGCTCAAATTGTAAATCACCATGGAATCTCCCAATAGCAATAGCATATTTATTAGCATCTAATAATCTACTACATGCAGCCATGGATCTTTCATATTCACTTTGGAAAGCTTCAAAAATAACTGGAGTGTACACTTCGCTTGCTTGCAAAGAACATAGGTGTGTGCATTTGTCTTCTTGGTATTTTTTTTTCCTTCGAGGCCCTCGTTGGAACAAACAAATCTGCAAGAGGTCACCTTACCATCAAAGGTGCTTGTATTTGTGTATCTTTTTCTCACATCAAAGCCGGTGCGACCCCCATATGCCAACCAAAACTGCCAGGCCTCATCTGCACTGTTGAAATACATGGCTACATTCTATTTTGCATTTTGATAGATACACGAGGGAGATTGATAAGCATTCATGGATGCTAGGGCACTAAAACAAAAGAAAATCTACTCGTGAAACATCTCCATTAGGGGTATGAACCTATTACCTGAATATAGCACGATGTGAGAGAACTCCTCCATAGTTGGGGCGGATCTCCTGTTCTCCCCCGGCCGACGCAGCCTCCACCTCGCCGGAGAGGCGCGGAGGCAGGCGCGGCCGGGCACCGGACGATGGGCGGCAGCGAGATGCGGCTAGCTGAAGACCTGTGTGACGACGAGGAAGACAACGCAGCACAGCAGCAGTGCGGAAGGCGGCGCGCGGCAGCGAGGATTTCGCCGCCAGGAAGAGCGGGCGGTGCGGAGCGCGTTGGCGGGAGTCGCGGCTAATTGCGGCGGCGTTCCCGCGTCCGTGGTTCCGTCCTCGTTTTGTTGGCGTGGGCTGAAAAGGTGAGTGCTGGATTGGAGACCTTGTAGCCGTCAGATGGTAGCTGGAGGGTGGAGATTGAGAGAACGCTGTAAAGTTAGTGAATCTGGATCCCCATCGCAGCGGGGTCAGTGCTGCCTACGCGTTCCCTGCCAACCGCTCGCGCCGCCGCCGCCGACCACCGGTGACGGGGAAGGTGGCGCCAGTCGTGGCCCCGTCAGATTTTAAAAAAATGATATTAGTATTTGCGGCTCTATTTTGAAATCAAAGAGCTTCTTGTTCTGAATTGAAATTGCTAAGCAGAAGACAAACTCTGGTACAAATACGTGCTGATTCGCGACATTCCCAATCAGGCGGTGGAATGGAAAATTTAGGCAGTAGCAGGCCAAGAAGGCCGGATTGGAAAAATTTAGCGTGCAAGTCGTATAACGGTATAAACAGATCCGTGGCCTGCCCAACCGCGCCGCTGCCGGTCGAGCAGCACCCGCTCGCCCGCCGATGCCCCCGGAGCCTTGCCCCGGCCTCCTCCTCCCCGCCTCTCTCTCGCGCGCCTGCACTGAAAGTGAAAGGGAAGGGCATTGGTTCTTCTTCTTCCCTGGCGCCTCAGCCTCCGTCCCGGCCACCTCGCACCGCCCGGATCCGTCGTCCCTCCCTCTCTGGCGCACCCCCTCGACGGCGAGGACCAGCCCCTCTCCCTGTCCGGCGGGCAGCGGCCCCACGAAACAGGAGGCACTACTCAGGCAAGCAGGAGCCCTTATTAGGGGATTACTACAAATGCTCATTCAAAGCAACCGCAACTCAAGGTGTGTGCTTTTATAGCTCTAGCTTTTGGCAATTCATCAATCGGCCGTATATATAACAAAATTTTCATGGTGCCAAACAAGCAGGCAAGCAACCTTATTAGCCTACCAAAGAAGCATGATTATCTACTCAGGTTGCATGGAAACACACGAATCAGGGGTTACATTACATGCATACTCCCTCCGGGATGGTATTAGAAGTCGTTTAGGACAAATGACACGGTCTCCCAAAACACAACTTTCACTCTTATTATTATAAAAATATTTATGGAGATGTGATATATGTATACTTTTATTAAAGTATTTTTAAAGACAAATCTACTCATATAATTTTTACATTTACAAACTCAACAACTTAAAAGTTATTGATGATTTATATTCCCGATGTTTGACCAAAACCTTATCCAAAAACGACTTCTAATACCAACCCGGAGGGAGTACATGACTGATAGAAGAATTCAGAGAACACACCAGTGAAGTGTTGATGATACAATAATAAGCTAGTAAAGCCAATTCTATCCAAATGGGTACAGTATATTTCTCCAAATAAAATGCAGCTCTGTACCCCAATCTTTTATGCCCTTAGCACACATTGGAGCTGAACTGCACATCATGCAACTATGACTGAAATATGAGACACACAAGTGACTATAAACAGAAACCAAATTAAGTACTCCATCATCAGTTGCGCTTCATCTTAATTATGCATAACCTTATTTTGTATGGCATCAATGGAGCTGAAGAAGGCAAACCTCCAGGACTTGCAGAGGAATAATGCTCCAAACCACAGCCAGAACCCAAAGACAACACCTGCAATTACAGAGTAGTAGAGCCATATGATTTCATGATCTTGGTGGTGTTCGTTTACCACATCCAAGGTATGATTTTCACAAGCAATGCTTAGGGAAAACCACAAAGTCCTGGATTATTGCTGTAAGAGGAATTGTCAAGCGTTCTGAGTTGATTTCCAGTTGGTATTTCTCCCAACAAATTGTTGTTTGAGAGATTCAGCAAAGTGAGAGACGACAAGTATGCCATGCTCAAAGGAATAGGGCCACAAAGTTTGTTCCAAGAGAGGTCAAGTGATTCTAAAAGTGATAGATTGCCAATCTGTTGTGGGATACCACCAGATAGATAATTTCTCGACAGATTCAGCATAACAAGACCCTTTAGTTGTGTCAGCTCTGATGGGATCCCAGCAGATAGATAATTGCAAGACAAATCAATAGCAGTCATCAAGCCTGCTGACTGAAAAATATAATCTCGTCCCTTCCAAACTACGTCAACCTTGCCATTATATCTATATCTGAATGTGTGAAACGTAAGATTGATGCTTTCTTCCTGCATTATGGATTGCGTCCACATTGAAGATAAGTTGGCCAATGTTTTTGGTATTAAACCTGTAAAGTTGTTTTCAGCTAGATCAAGCACATGGAGATAGGAGAGCTGTGAAAGTTGCCATGGAATACTTCCATGGAATAAATTTGATCGCAGACGCAGAATCCTCAACAAAGGATTGCTCTCATGTATCCATGGAGGAATCATTCCATAAAACTTATTGCTTGCAAGATCTAGAATAGCTATGCTTTTCAAGTTCTTCAACACTGCTGGAAGGCTTCCCGTGAAGTTGTTATTAGATAGGTCTAGCAACATTAGTGAGGACGTAGAGTTAATCATGGTTGGGACTTCCCCAACTAAAGTGTTGTTGGACAAATCCAAGAGTCGAAGATTCTGCAAGTTCCATATGCAACCTCGGAGCTCTCCAAATAGTTGGTTGTTGGACAGATCCAAGACTCCCAAACTCTGCAAGTTCCAAATGCAACATGGGAGCTTTCCAAATAGTTGGTTGTTGGACAGATCAATGAGAAAGAGGTTGTCGGTAAGGTTCCCTAACTCCGCTGGGATGCTTCCACTGAACGAGTTCTTGAACAACTCGAGGAACATGAGCTGGGTCCAGTTTGTAAATAACTTCGGCGGAATGAACCCACTGAGATTATTCCCGCTTAATCCGATGATTTCTATTCCTTGCATCTTGGCAAAAGACGTGGGTAAACTTCCGTGCAACTGATTATCTGACAAGACAATGAAAGTGAGACTTGTAAGGTTCCCCAACTCAGCTGGAAGAGTTGAAAACAAACTAGCATTAGATATTTCAAGGACCTCTAGCATTTGAAGCTTCCCGAGTGATGCTGGGATCGATCCACCAAGTAAGTTGTTCGATAGACTAAGAGCACGCAATCCTGGTATCATCCCCAACTCTTCTGGGACTCCGGCAGTGAGATTATTTGTATCAAGATGTAGGTACCTGAGCTTTTGGAGCCTTGAAAGTGAACGTGGTATTGCACCAGAGAATCTATTAAATGACAGATCCAAATACCTTAATCCCGGGACCATCTTTGGAAGTGAGTCTGGTATATGTCCCGAGAAATAATTGAACTCTAAATCCAGCATTCTCATCCGCGTGCAGTTCAGGATAAACTGGGGAAGATGCCGTGGAGACTATTGTCACTTAAAGACAAGAATTTCAAACTGCGCATAGGTAAAAACTTGGCAGATTCCAGGTTGAACAAGTCGTTGCTCCCGAGATCAAGATGGGCAATCATAGGGAGCTTACTGAGTTGGTAGGGGATGGCACCACTGAGATCGTTGTTGCTCAAGTCAAGGAAGGTGAGAGTGAGCAACATGGACAGGTTTGCCGGGATGCTACCAACAAGGTAGTTGTCGCTGAGGTCAAGCCTGGTGAGATTCTGGAACGCGGTGGAGTAGAAAGCATCAAGCTTGCCTTTGATCCCTGCACCGGAAAGTTGGAGCGCTGTGACATGGCCAGCACCGTCACAGGCGACGCCGAACCAGGCGCAGGTTGCATTGGCAGGCGACCACGAGGACAGCGAGTTGGCTCCAATCAGTGTGGATTTCCATCGGAGAAGTGCATCTGCTTCTGGGTTGATGGCAATGGCTGGGCACATTATTAGCACAAGAAATGAGATCTGGAGGAGTAGCTTCAGCGCCATGGTTAAGGCTTGTGCCGTGGAAGGTGATGCAGTGGATTGCATGCGTCTCTGCACCTTGGGAAATAGCCAGAAGGCATATACATGAAGAAATTTTAGCTATAGCCTATAGGCACTACTTTGTCTAGATGGTCATCATCCGGACAGTTGAGAACTTATGACTGCTGTCGTCGCTGGTCGCTGCACCCTGCAAGGGACGACGACCGAAGACTTGCTATGGTTTTCTACTCGTGCCTCCTATGGTATTTGGTACACACGCTGTTCACTACTGTTTTTTAGGTTGTACCGATTTCATTGATACAAGAGAGCATTCTGGAAACCAAATACTTCCTGCATCTAAATATAGGTCGTTTTAAACTTTTAATTCTAGCGGCTCGGATTATTTAAACGTGGTATCAACATTAATATATGAAACATTACATAGATTGTTAACACATGTTTAATGTTGCTGGATTCATCATGATTTTTTTTTTCTTCAAAAAAAGCATACTAATATACTATATAACATTTTACATATAAAATAATCTTGGAGGAGAACGGAGGTTCTTTCTTTCTGATCAATTGCTAATGAGTACTGTGATTATGCTCTTATATTTGGTTGATTTATGCCTGGTAAATTAAATTATGATCAAAATATGATTACCCTTGTTTTGTCATTTAATAAGGTATTAATTATCCAATGTTGATGCTGCTGTACTGAACATGTATATGAGCCATCTTCGGCGATAGGACGAGCTGTTAGACTACAGAGCAACGCGCATGGGAGTTAAGACCACCCCCCCCCACACACACACACACACACACAACACAGACACACATTTCAGATCAACGAGTTGGACTTAGGCATTGGGAAACAGATGGAGCTAACGCCACCATTTCTCGGAAAATTCAGGCATCCAGAGATGCTGCCCTGCGTCTGCATCGCGAAGGTTTTGCTGGAATTAGGCAAAGGCGTTATCAGCGCCACGAACGCCCCACTTCTTCATAGCCTTCTCTTTGCTTGGATCTGCACGCTCTATTGGCCTCCAACCTGCTGGCACGTACTCCTTGCAGGCACCAGCAATGCAGCTAGACACCCGAAGACTTGGTGAAGTCTGTGGTGAGGGCCGAGGGCCGATGGGCTTCGTTCTTTTTTTCGCGATCGGGCCGTTCACCCGTATTTCATTAAGAGGAGGAAAACCAAATCCAAATACAACAAACCCCGATGCCGAGAAGACATCACAGGAGGAAACACCAACATAGACCTTAAACACAAAAACGAAAAGCAAGAAAAGCGAGGGGCGGGGAACCCTCAATCTAACAATCCCAGCAAGCTGCGCCTATACAAAGGATAACTCAACACCTAGGTAGCTAATGGTGATCGAAGCCGTAGATGAGACACATCGGCAGCAAAGCATCTGCCGGAAAGACCGCGACCTCGGTGGCAAAGCATCCACCGTAACCTCCTCGACGGCGAAGCACCCGCCAGAAACCTCGGTGGCAAAGCATCCACCGGAACACCACGGCGGCAAAGCATCCGCCAGAAACACGACCTCACAGCGGCAAAGCATCCGCTAACAATCCGACGGCAAAGCATCCGTCCAGACCAACCTCGGCAGCAAAGCATCTGCCGGAAAGATGACGACCACAACGGCGGCAAAGCATCCGCCAGATACAGAAGCGCAAGCTCATACAAGATATCGGCGGCAAAGCATCCGCCCGAACCAACGACCAGCGACCTTGTCTACGACTACAACGAACACCAACTAGACATACCTAGGTGAGGAGAAAGGTAAAGCTCAAAAGGCACAGCAAGAGCACAGCGAGCAAACCGACCAAAGGGGTAGATGCAGGAGAGCTCATGCATTGCCTTCAGGAAGGAGATCGACGTTCGCAAACGCCGACAATGCAAAGGAGAGCACCGCACAGAGGTCCTTCGACCCCAACCTGCAAGAAACCCAACTTCCAAGGTCCACGCCAATGAGGTGAGCCGGCATGCTTGAAGCATCACCATGAGCCACAGAAGCACGGCCGCATCACCTCGGCCCCACCACCATGGCGGCGCCACCACCGTCGCTGACGAGCATGAAGAAGAAGGGTTGGGCCGGCAGCCTCCGCGCGGTGCCGCTGTAGGTGGAATAATGACGACGCCCCTGTGGAGGTGTATGGCGCCCGAAGCGGCCACCGTCGTCCGCCTGGCCGAGGCCGGGCTGAAGCCGCCCATTCCACCAGAGCGCCCCCCACCAGGCCCCCATGGCTGCCATGCCGCAGGCCCCAAAGCGTCCCAGGGGCCGGGCCCAGCAGGTGGCCCACCAGCGTCGCCGGAGAAGAGGGGCGACCTACCGGCGTCAGGAGCCCCGGCGGCCGAGATCCGCGCGCCGCCGCGAATCCGGCCCGAGGGGAGACGCCACCGCAGCAGCCAAGGCCGACGCCGTAACCGCAGCGGGGCGGAAGTGCAGCGGCCGAGGGCGGATCCGGGCGCGGTTGTTAAGGACCGCCACCATCGCGTCCGCCGGGCCTCACGCGCCTCCGCGCGAAGAAACCGCTTCTGTCTTCCAATGCCGGGATGGATACGGGGAGCGCCGCCCGGGGGGGACAGATTCGCCGGGAGGGGCACGGATCCGCCGGGCCGGCCATCCCTAGGGCCGGCAAGCTCCGCCGGAGGGATTGAGATGGAGGGGAGGTGGAAGGGTTTGAGGTGGAGGGGCGGCTTTAACGCCACGCGGTGCCCCTTTGAGGGCAGCCGGGCCGCCGGGTCCGCGGGCGAGCCAGCGGCGACGGCGGCCGGAGGAGGAGCCGGCGGGGGAAGTTTAAGGGCGGGCGGCGGCGGCGCCCGAAGTCGGAGTCCCCGGGGCGGCGCCGACAGTAAAGATACAAAAAGACAGATATATAAAAAAATGCTTCATGGGCTTCGTTCTTGAAACATTGGTTGGGCATTATCTCTGTGTCTCATAGGACTCGTCGTCCTGGCACGGTGGGCCGTTGTCTAACGTTGCCCACCCGTCAAGTAACAACCTACATTTTTTCTCATCTCAAAAAACAAATAAAAGCAACGGACAATAAAAGGGAACGGAAATGAAGGCCAGGGCTGACGCGTTGCTTCCTCACTTGGTTCGGTGGTACTTCTGGGCTTTCTCCCAATCAAGGTGACAAAAAAAAAGCATTGTGTCCTCCGTGGCACATAACCATGCTGATGGAGGGGAAGTTATACGTCAGACGCTTGGGCTTGTGTTCAACCGAAAGTGAATGAGGCATTGGGTGGTGATCCAGAGAGCACATTTAACTCCCCGCACAATTTGGCGGTACTGAAGGTGAACAATCGGTAGAACAAAGAACGACCAGAGGTTGTATCCCTTGAGAGGAAAGAGGGTCGAGTGTTGCCTAGAACAATCACGCGGTGAGACAGATGATTTCGCATGCAATGGTGGACTTGGTGAATAGTGCGAGGGTGGAAGTGACTCATCGAATGCCTACATGCCACGTGCCTGGCCGAATTTGATATAGGAATCCAAACACGCTATAAATCATGTTATCATCTTAGACTTAGGCTGCGTTTATATGCTTTTGGAATGAAAAATGCCAAATGCCAAATTTTTGCTACAACAAATGCAAAATGACAACATGTTCACCTTGGTGTTTAGTTGCATGTCAGCACAACATGTCACCCCATACATTTTTTTTCTTTTTTGGGCCTCTTGGGTCCAAATGAAAAATGCCAAAATTTTGCTGTTTTACCATGTTTAGATCCATTTTGCAAAAAAAGTGAGCCAAAACCCCAAAAAATAAATTATGGAAGTAAACAGGCAATAAACTTTTTTTTTTTTGTTTCCGTCCGTTTTTTTTCATGGTTCCCAGCTATCTCGATATATTCCTGTTTCTAGTCTAGTGATTGAATATACAGAAGCGTAAAATGCTTAATTGATTTTTGCACCCGTTTCAGTTCGTTCGACCAGTTTTTCTTTTTTTTTTTTTTTTTTTTTTTTTGTCGCGTTTTTTTTCATTAAGTTAAAAAGAAATGTTACAAACTTTGGCCGATCCGAACACGAGGTCGGACCAGTTTTTCTGGAAAAGGAAAAATTCGTTTCCATCATGTTCCCAGTTCCCACGCGAATCCCCCGGCCTGCCGCCCAACTGCGCCGCTGCCGTCGCGCTGCACCCGCTAGCCCGCCGCCGCCCCCGTCCCGCCGGTCAGACCCAGCGTCTCTGCCTTCTCTCCGACCCTTCACACCCACAGCCACCTCCTCGCTTCTCTCGCGCGCCGGCACTGAAAGAGAATGGCATGGAGGCTTCTTCCCCTGGCGCCTCGCTCTCCGTCCCGGGCCTCCTCGGAGCACCGCCCGGATCCGGCGTCCCTCCTTCTCTGGCGCACCCCTCAACGACCCGGACCTGCTCTCTCCCGTCCAGCGGCTCCGTAGAAGAAACCAGACCGATATTACTGGAAATGCTCGTTCAAAGCAACCTGCAACTACAAGGTGTGTTTTTTTAGCAGCTCTCGCTTTTGGCAATTCAATCGGCCGCCTAATACAATTTTTTGTGGTGACGAACAAGCAGGCAACAGCAGCCCTATTAGCGTACCGAAGAAGCAGGATTATCAACTCAGGTTGCAAGAACACACATGGATCAGGGGTTATATATATGCATACATGACTGATAGAATTCAGAGAATACACCAGTGTTGATGACACAACAATACAATAATAAGCTAGCAAATTCAGCTCTCTCCACACGGGAACAAGTGACTACTATATATCGTCAAAGAAAAATGAGGTTTCTGCACCAACCTTTTATTCCCCTAGCACCACCTTGGGGCAGAATTGCAGATCATACAACTATAACAGAACTCCGAGATATGCAGTGGCTAAACGGAAACCAAAGTACTTCATCATCAATTGCTCTTCATCTTATGCACAACCTTATTTTTGTATGGCGTCAATACAACTGAAGAAAGCAAACCTCCGGGACTTGCAGAGGAATAATGCTCCAAACCACAACCAGAACCCAAAGACAACACCTGCTATTATTGAGTAGTACAGCCATATGATTTCAAGGTCTCGGTGGTGTTCATTTGCCCTATCCAAGGTATGGTTTTCACACGCAATGCTTAGCGAAAACCACAAAGTCCGGGATTATTGCTGTAAGAGGAATTGTCAAGCGCCTTGAGTTGATCTCCAATTGGTATTTCTCCTGACAAATTGTTGTTTGAGAGATTCAGCAAATTGAGAGACGACAAGTGTGCCATGCTCAAAGGAATAGAGCGAGAAAGCTTGTTCCAGGAGAGGTCAAGTACTTCTAAAAGTGACAGATCGCCAATCTGTTCTGGGATACCACCAGATAGACAATTTCTTGACAGATTCAGCATACGGAGACCCTTTAATTCTGTAAACTCTGAAGGAATTCCACCAGAGAGAGAATTGCAAGACAAATCAATAGCAGCCATAAAGTCAGCTGATGAATGAAAAACATAATTTCGTCCTTTCCAAACTATGTCAACGTCGCCATATGCATATGCATTAAGCCCAATCTGAACACTTTCTTGCTGCATCATGGATTGATTCCACATTGAAGATAAGTTGGCCAATGTTTTAGGTATTGGACCTGTAAAATTGTTTTCTCCTAGATCAAGCACATGGAGATAGGAGAGCTGTGAAAGCTGCCAGGGAATATTTCCAAAGAATGAATTTGATCGTAGTCGGAGAATCAAGAGCAAAGGATTTCTCTCATGTATCCACGGAGGAATCATTCCAGAAAACTTATTGTTTCCAAGATCCAGAATTTCTATGCTTTTCAAGTTCTTCAACACTGCTGGAAGGCGGCCAGTGAAGTTGTTGTTGGATAGGTGTAGTGACACTAGTGAAGAGGATGTAATCATGGTTGATACTTCCCCATCTAAAGTGTTGCTGGAGATATCCAAGACTTGAAGATACCGCAAGTTCCATATGCAACCTGGGAGCTCTCCAAATAGTTGGTTGTTGGACAGATCCAATATTTGCAGAATACCTTTTTGAATTGACATAAAGTGGGCAACTCCGTGCCTTTGAGATTAGACATGCTACCTGTGAGCTTGTTGTCTGACAGGATGAGATATTGGAGATCTTGGAGTTTTGATATAGATGCAGGAAGTGTTCCAGTTAAGTGATTATCTGACAAATCCAAATATTTTAAGAAATCTAGGTTTCCCAGCTCCGCAGAGATTGATCCAACAAAACTATTGCCAGAGAGAGAGAGAGATGCTAGGTTACTGCAGTTGGCAATCTGCGCTGGGATGCTTCCATCGAACAAGTTGTTGGACAACGCGAGGACCACAAGCTCTGAACAGTTTGCAAATAACTCCGCGGAACAGCTCCACTGAGATTATTCCTGCTTAAATCGATGCCTTCTAACCTTTGCAGCTTGGCAAAACACTGTGGTAAACTTCCACGCAACTGATTTTGTGAGAAGTCCATCCATATGAGCCTGGTAAGGTTTCCCAACTCGGCTGGAAGAGTTGCAAACAAACCAGCATTATATATTTCAAGCAACTCTAGCATTTGCAGCGACCCAAGTGATGCTGGGATCGTTCCACCAAGTAAGTTGTTCGATAGACTAAGAGCACGCAATCCAGGTATCATCCCCAACTCTTCTGGGACTCCGGCAGTGAGATTATTTGTATGAAGATATAGATGCATGAGCTTTTGGAGCCTTGAAACTGAACGTGGTATTGCACCCGAGAACCGTTATTTGACAGATCCAAATACCTTAATCTCAGGACCTTCTCTGGCAATGAAACTGGTATATGTCCCGAGAAGGAATTATAGGATAAATCAAGCGAACTCATCCACGTGCAGTTGAGGATAAACTGGGGAATGTGCCGTGGAGACTATTGTTGGTTAAAGATAAGAATTTCAAACTGGGCATAGGTAAAAATTTGGCAGATTCCAGGTTGAACAAGTGGTTGCTCCCGAGATTAAGATATGCAATCATAGGGAGCTTACTGAGTTGGTAGGGGATGGCACCACTGAGATCGTTGTTGCTCAAGTCAAGGAAGGTGAGAGTGAGCAACATGGACAGGTTTGCCGGGATGCTACCAACAAGGTAGTTGTCGCTGAGGTCAAGGCTAGTGAGATTCTGGAACGCGGTGGAGTAGAAAGCATCAAGCTTGCCTTTGATCCCTGCACCGAAAGGCGGAGGGAGGTGACGTGGCCAGCACCGTCACAGGCGACGCCGAACCAGGAGCAAGTTGAATTGGTAGGCGACCACGAGGACAGCGAGTTGGCTCCAATCAGTGTCGATTTCCATCGGAGAAGTGCATCTGCTTCTGGGTTGATGGCAATGGCAATTGGGCACATTAGCACAAAAAATGAGATCTGGAGGAGTAGCTGCAGCGCCATGGTTAAGGCTTGTGCTTGTCTTAGGTGGAATGTGATAAGTTGCAGTGGATGGCATGCGCCTCTGCACCTTGGGAAATAGACAGAAGGCATATAAATGAAGAAATTTTTAGCTATACGTACTACTTTGTCTAGATGGTCATCATCCGGACAGTTGTGAATTCAAGACTTTTGTCGTCGCTGGTCGGTGCACCCTGCTGCATGGGGACGACGACCGATGACTTGAGATGCTGTGTTTTCTAGTCGTGCTTCCTAAGGCATTTGGTACACACACTACTCACTAATTTTTTTAGGCTGTACCGATTTCATTGATACAGGAGAGCATTCTGGTTCACGTCAAAAGCAGTTGGGCTGAGAATACGGTAATAAACCAAACTAATTCCTGCATCTTAAATATAGGTGGTTTTAATTCAACAAAGACCAATACTTCCTCAAAAAGAAAATAGATTACTCAGGTTGAGAGAGGCGAAAAGAAGGCGGCGTGCTCCCGCCGGCGAAATCCCCGTTCCCCTCCGCCTCCGGCGGCCGAACCCCTGATGTGTGGGGGAAGGGTGGATCTTCGTCCGGTGGTGTAGTTTAGGTTCCCACTTTAGGGTTAGGTTTCCCGCGGCGGTTACAAGGTGGAGGCGACGCTGCAATGGTGGAATAAAGTCCTCCCCGCCCCTTCTACCTCGTTGTTGCTCTCTCCGGCGACCTGTCGGGTTGAGGCCGGAGCCTACGGGATCGATCTCGTAGGCTCCTTTTTAGAGTTCGGCTGGTGTCGGCGTTTCGAGGAACGGTGGGTGCCTCGGGTGCCGGCAATAAAGAATTTATAGGCCGTGTGCCTCCTCCCCCTCGATGGCGTAGCGCAAGATGTACACGGGACGCGGGGCGGTTTATCCCGGTTCAGCCAACGGGCCCCACGCCCGGGGGTGTGTCCGCTCGTGTTACCTCGCTCCAAAGGGTGAGCCTCGCAGGGGGTTACAGTCCGCCGTCGGAGGGAGAGACGCCGTCTCAAGCCCCACGATCGTGGAAGTGGTGGTGGTGGTGGTTGATTGCTCGGGAGCCGAGAATGATCGATTGGCCGATCCCCCTAATGGGGCATTACTCCCCCTTTATAGCAAGAAAATGGGGAGTAACGCTTACATAGGTGGTTGCCCAGTGGCTAATTCCCCAGGCTGCACCGGTTGCATGTGCGCGCGCCGAGGGATGGTTGGCTTGGGGCGCCGCTTTGATGAAGACACGCATCCCGATCCGATGGTGGACGTGCCGCTTCTCGGAGGCGGTCCCGGGGGGTGCGTGAGGCGTCCCTCACAGCCCGCATGGCGAGGGCCGGCCCTGGGACGTGGTGGTGGCGTGTCACGTGCTCGAGGGTCCGCCCAACGTGGCACCTTGCCGCGGATTCGAAATGAACAAAGTCATCCTCGTTTCCCCGTCTTTGGGCGCGTAACGCGCCACCGCCGCCTTTTGTGTCCCGTCGGGTCGGATTTGGGAAGTGATCTCGTAGATCGATTTGATCGGGCGCATCGATGGCGCCGGGCGCCCGTCGTGGTCAACAAAGATTAAATGCAGTGTTTCCCTTCCTCCGACGGCACCTCCTATGCCCGAGGGTTGGTGACCTAGGGTGAGTTGGTAGTGCCCCGTCGCCCGAGGGATGGAGAGCGGGGTCTCCCTCGGGCGAGGCGGATTTTACGCCCGATGGTGGTGAGCTAGGCCACCTTCGCTAAGCGAGTCCATGCGCCCGGGCCGGTGAGCTAGGCCACCCCCTGGCGAGACGGAGAATATGAGTTGAGTCCGAGCCCCCGGTTCGGCTATTGATGACGCGGTACGCCATAATTGGGTTGCCTTGTAGAGGTCATTGACCTTGTCCTTCGAGCGCGTGACGTGCTCCCGGTTAACGCTCTTTCGTCGGGTGATTCAGTGGGCCGCCGTGGGCCGGCTCCGTCTTCGGGATATTCGTCGTGGCTCTTTGGCCTGGTCCATCGTCTTACGGGTCGTCCTCCCGAGCGGGATCATAGCAGCCCGTTTTCTCCGGGCCCGACGGGCCGACATTCCTATATTTGGAGAATGTCTCGGGGCCCAATATTTAGGTCCCCGACAAGTAGTTTTCTCGAGCCCCCGAGCGAGTGTGGACTCGCCCGGTTCTCGCTGCCTTCGCCGCCTTGAGGTTTCTCGTGGTGGTTCGTTTACAATGGGTGCGCTAGCTGAGCGCACCGCTGGGTGTAGTTTCGAGGCCTCGAATGGAATGGCGGATTCCTTCGAGGTCTTTTTTATACCTTGCACGCCGGCAAGACTGAAACAACTTTTAAATTGCGCGCCAGGCGAGTCTGCTTCGGGTTTGCGTGGCAGCCACGAGGCCCGCGCTTTATGTGCGCAAGGTCGTCCCAAGCTTCCTCCGACTTTTTGTTGTACGCCCTCGCCGCCTCCCGAGAGGGGAGGAGGAGGGAGATATGTCATAGTGCCCCTCGTGGTCGAATGTGACATACCCGGCGTGAGCGTTGTAACGGGTCGGGCTAAAAGCGGGTGCCCGTGCTCTTGCCGGAGCAAGGGTCGGCTATGTGATCCGGATTCACCCCATGAGAACCTACGGGACCGCTTTTTAGAGATCCCGGGTTTGGGCGGACCAACCCCCGAGGGCCTGTGGGCCTCCCACGGATGGGACATCTCTATAAGCAAAGACCAAGGGGCCTTAAACACGTTCTCAGAAATCCAGAGCCCCATGAGGCCCGGTATAGCCGGTTGTGCATTTCCATCCCGGCCCCTCGCTCGGGTTATCCCGAGGCGATCGCAGAAACCCATGTGGGCCCAGCCCGCAACCTCTGAACGTGCGGTGCACGCAGCCGCGGCCGCCCCGAGGCTCGCTTTGGTTTCCGCCGAGGGCGGGAACCGTCAACGGACCGACTTTTTGCCCTTTAGGTCGGGCGCCGCCGGATATGGATAGCCTGACGGTTTACCCCGACCGAAGACGAGGGCGTCTTCGCTGCGCCCCGGGTACGACGACCGATGGGACGCGACCCAGCGGCTTCTTGTCGTGGGCGGAGATCGAGGGCGTCGTCAAGGTGCATTTAATGCACTTGATGGTTCCACCGCACCTACCGGGCCGTTGGATGAGCGGTTCCGCTCCATCGTGGGCCGCCCATTCCAGAGTCGATTCGTTTGCCCAAAGGCGGTGTGCCTTCCCTTCCCTATAAATATGGGGAGCGCCCGGCGGCGGTGGATAGTTGCTCCTTCGCTCTTGCCATCGCCTTCTTGCTTTGCCTTTAGCGCCGAGATAGAAAGGAAGGAGAGAACAGATTGGGGGAGATTCACTTGCCTTGGGCTCGTGTGAATCGGTGTTGCCCGTGATTCTTTGTTTCTTGCCTCCCCGCTCATCCATGGCGCAACTGGTGGTGGCGACGGTGAGAAGGAGGTTCTTGACGCCGAGCCGTGGTCGAGATCAACGGCGACGGAGGAGAAGCTTCGCAACTTGTCGAGGACGGGCTTCTCCGTCGTCGCACGGACGACACGCGGCCGGAGTGGATTGCTCCCCATTGGGCGGAGGAGGAGCCTCACCCTCCCGGATGGCTACATGGTGAGCCCGATGGACCTTCACCGGGCGAGGGGTTGGGATGCCGGCGGGCCGGTTTATCCGGCGATCCTCCACTACTACGACGTCGAACTTCACCATCTCCGCCCTCGAACTCGATCTCCCCAGCCGCCATCTTCGTCGCCCTCCGTGAAGGATTTCGGGGGATCGAGCCGCACCGGGACCTTTGGTTGTGGTTCTTCAAGGCGGATCTTACCACGCCTCGGTGGCGTAGGGCAAACCGCGGAGGGCATTGCGTGTTGGAGGTTGCGCCGCTCCAAGTCCGATCGAGCCGACGAAGCCGAACCGAGGGCGATGGGTACATCCTTTCCAAGCTCACCTCCTCCAACAAGGGGTGGCGGGATCGGTGGTTCTACCTCCGCAACGACGAAACATGCTCCCCCGCACACCGGCGCGTGTTCTCAAGCATCGCCTCGCGAACCGGAATCGGGTCCTCCCCTCGGCGGATCATCCCTCGGTTGGAGGGCTTGCGGCAAGCGATCCGAGGCTCCAAGGGAAGGACTCCATCGGGGCGCCGGTGCTTGCCATTGATGGCTCGCCCTCTGCTCATGTGCCGATGCTTCCCGAGGCCGCCGGTCTTGAAGCATCGCGGATGTCGCCTTACGTTTCCACCGATGGCCCGGCCAAGAGGGTGAGGAGGTGTTGGGGTCCAACACCCGTCCTCGATCCCGAGATTCCCATGCGCCCCGACCGCGGGTACATTTCCCCGGTAAGGGTCTTTTTGTTTCGTGTTCCTGCATTAACTTTGTTATCCGCCTTGCCGCCGCAGCAGTGGTGTTTACTCCGTCTTCTTGCGGGCCGCATTATCACCGGCATTCTCCTCCTCCCGTGCCCCGCTTGACGACGCACGCCGGGCGGCGAACCGTGCTCGGAATGAGCAGCAGAGGGCGCTGGCCTTGAAGAAGGAGGAGAAGAAGAAGAAGAACGTGGCCCGTACTAAGCGCCGGGCCGAAAAAGAAAGGCGGGGTGAATCACCCGACTCCTCCACCGAGGAGGCCGATGATCCGGACGACGACTTCGCCGGAACTCGCCGGATGATGACGTGGGGAGTCGCGATTGACCGAGCCCCGGGCTCCCGACCTACTCGGGCTTCGTTATGAGCCCGAGCCCGATGAGCCGAGGGTGCCGAGGCACCGGGCCGGCGCCGGGCGCCCGAGGGCTCCTCCGGCCGAGTCCTCCCCGACCATTGGTGTTGGTCATGTGGGCACCTCGGCGCCACAGGCGAGCCCTGCGGGAGGAGCAGTGCCATCCGTCGTGGGTACCTCTCGGCGTCAGCAGGCGAGGCCCGGCGGAGGAGCAAAAGCCACCCGTCGTGGGTACCTGGGCCACAAGAGCACGGTTCGGGGGAAGAGCGTGCGACCCCTCATCCCGAACCGGTCCCCCATGCGCACGGCTGGGGAGAGACGGCCCGGGCGCCAAGCGACGCCTAGGTCGCAGCTTTCCCCGCGCCTCGGCTCCACCTAGGGCGATCCCTCGGGCCGTGAGTTTCTTCCCGGCCTTCACGATTTTGATTTTCTTCTCCGCATAATGTAGCCTTGTTCCGATGTGTCTTTGACTCCGAGAAGCGGGTGGCCACTCCTCCGGTCTTGCACCCCAAGAAGGCTCACGAGGCCACAAGAAGCTCCGGGCGCCCCCAGCCGGGTCTCCCCCATACCGCCGTTGTCTCGCCATCGGGTTCCCCTCATGGCGTCGGCCCGAGCCCCGTGGAGGATCGGGACCGAGGTTGACGACCGAGACTTCCCCGAGCCAAGCAAGGTCACGAGGGAGATGGCGGGTCCATCTCTCAACCGATGGTGATCGACTCGGAGGGCTCGGGGCGGCCGTGATGCCGGCGTTGTGTTGGAGCAGCAAGCGCCGCCGGGGGACTCATGACACGGCCGCCCCTCCCGAGGAGCCAACCCCCTTCGTCCTGAATTTTCCCCAGAGGAGCTTTTCGAGGCGGCAGAGACGGGAAGTCGCCGGTGCCCGCCCCCCGCCGGGTCCGGGGTGCATGAAGAGTACAACCCCGACTTCCCCGCCGCTTCATGTGTCCGGTTCGAGGCGCGCCCTGGGCGGCGGCCGTCTCGGCCATGACGAGGGACGGTGCCCGTGGTCGGGTCAGCCGAGGGTCCCCGGACTTCTATTGGTCCGGGTTCCCCGAGCTACGCGAAGTTGCCGATGAGAGATTTACCCCGCCGAGCCGACTGGCCAGGGTGGTCCCCCGACCCTAGGCGGCGCCCGAGGTCCGGCCGCCGGGTGATAGATGATCGCCCCGAGGTCCCGGGCGTGGAGGACTCATGAGCAGATCCGCCAATGGGTCGCCGACGACCTTGCGAGGATCGGGCGATGTTGTGTTTCGGGCGCCTTGCCGAGGCCGACGCGGTGAGTGCCTTTGGTGACCACCTTCCACTATCTTCTTCACATGTGTGTTGTAATCAGGCCGCCCTTGTTGCGTAATCTCCGGCGATTCGCCGGAGAAGTCCGAGCTCCTTCGCAATGTCCTCGAACCGACCGCCCTCGCGGCACGCGACAAGGCCGATCCAAGCCCAGAGTGAGACCCTCCCGGCCATCGCCCTCGCGCCGAGGAGAGAGAGTCCCGCCCGATCGTTAGAGGCGAGCGAGCCTCGTCAAGGCCAGTCCGAGGCCGCCACGGTGGCGGCCCAAATGGCTCGGGGATGAGCCTCGGACTTTGAGGACGCCCGAGGCAATCCCTTCAAGTTCTCGAAGGAGGCCAACGACGAGCGGGATCGATCCCGGAGGAGGCGACGGCAAAGCGGAGATGTGCGACGCCTTGAATACCCGCCACGGAGCCCGGTGGCCGAGGGAGACACCCTCGGGGAAGGAGAAACGAGCGCTCCTCGTAAGTCGCTTGCCGAGGAACACAACACAATGTTGGGTCGGGCGGTTGAAGTGCGAGGGTATGTCTTCTCCCTTAGTGAGTTTTCTTGCTCTTGATCACTTCACCTTGTTGACTCCATCCTTGCATCCGCTTTCCAGAGGCGGAGAAGGTCCTGACCGGTGGCCGTGGACACGCGGCCACTCGCCCAGGGCCGGGAGCAGAGCGTAAGTCGCACCGTGAGCCGGAGGAAGCCCCCCGTCCGACTTTGTCCGTCGCTTTGGGGCGACAACCTTGAAGTTGGCCCCTCGGCCGCTAGCTGCCCCGAGCGCCGTGGTGGCTACCTCGCATCCGAGCCCGGAGAGCGCCCCGGACGGGGGGCGGACGCATGCATGGCCGCCTTCTCGCTCCCACTTCCGATGAAGCCCGAGATGTTGGGCGTCCGGGTGGCTTCTTCCTCGGCCCGACGATGAAGACGGCGCACTCGTCCGAGAGGGAAGCCGCCGATGCCGCCAAGACCCAAAGTCCGTATGACTTTGGGGACAGCGCCGCGACCGGGCCGGTCGGCGCTTTGAAGACCCAGGTGTGCCCCTCCGTACTCCCCATAGAGTCCGCTTATGAGGCGGATACGAGATGCGTGATGCCGCCTCCGAGGATGCGCCGACGGGTCCGGACGCCTCGGGGGACGCCACCGCCGAGGGTGTCGCCCTCGCACCGATGCTTCTTCGCCGGGCCGATCGCGACGCCAAGTGGATGAAGCTCCCGATGCCCCCGATCTTCCCCTTGTATGAGAGTTTAAGTGTGTGAGAGGCGTGTATCAAACAACAATGCTGCCCGGGTATGTTCCCTTGGCGTAGATGCATATGATATTGTTGCGCTTTCTAATTTTTCGCTTATTGTGTGGCCGGGTCGCTTGCTTTCTCCGTCGCGAGATGGTGAGCATGGATGCCACCGGGCGGTCCGTGCGGGTGCCATCGGGGCGGTCCGCTTGACTCGATTATCTCACTTAGGATTTGTGCGTGAGCGACCTTCGCAACTTAAACGATTGTTTCGAAAGCGTGACGCAAAAAGAACTTTTTTTTCCTTGAAAAAAGTTTTGAAAAAGTCCGAGGAGGGGTCCCCTCGGGGGTCCCCATGTAGCCCCGAGGGGAGTTTTAGTCTTGTGCCGGACGAGGCTAAGACTCCTTGATGTATGCACAAGAAGCATCTTTTCATAAAAGATGTAGATCTTTATTAAGCGAAAAAAAAAACACAAGTGTTGTCTTCTTAGTGCAAGGTTAAGGGTAGAAGCGACGTAGTCGTTCTATGTTCCAGGCGTTGGAGAGAACTTCGCCCTTCTCGTTCTTCAACTTGTAGGTCCCGGGCCTTAGTATTTCGGCGATGAAGTATGGCCCTTCCCATGGTGGCGTCAGCTTGTGGCGCCCTTTGTTATCCGTCTTCAACTTGAGTACCCGGGATCGTTGACTTGGAACTCCCGAGGCTTCAAACCGCTGGGCGTGATACTTGGCGTAGGGGCTTGTTGGTATCTTGCTGAGTGCAGGAGCGCAACGTCTCGGGCTTCGTCAACTTGGTCAATGGAGTCTTGTCTTGCCAACTGGTTGCCTTGCTCGGTGTAGGCTCGCAGCCTCGGGGACCCGTATTCTATGTCTATGGGCAAGATTGCCTCGGCTCCATAGACCGTAAAAGAACGGGTGAAGCCCGTGGCTCTGGCTTTTCGTCGTTCGAAGGCTCCATAGGACCGATGGCAGTTCTTGGTACCACCTCTTCCCATACTGGTTCAATCGGTTGAAGATCCTTGGCTTGAGTCCTTGGAGGATCATGCCATTGGCCCGCCGACTTGTCCGTTGGTCCTCGGGTGTGCCACGTACCGCGGTGTCAACCCGGATGCCGTAGTCGCCGCAGGTCGAGGAATTTCTTCCCCACGGTTGGTGCCGTTGTCCGTGATGATGGAGTTTGGGACTCCAAAACGGAAATGATGTTCAGAAGAAACTTCACCGTTTCCTCGGTGCGAGGGTTCACCACGGCTCGGGCCTCGATCCACTTGGAGAATTTGTCGACAAGCGACTAGGACATGCGTGTGACCCCCGCCTTCTTTAGGGGCCGATCATGTCAAGACCCCATACCGCAAACGGCCATGTCGGGTATGGTCTCGCAAGGCTTGCGCCCGAAGATGCGTTCTTCGTGCATAGAACGGCACTCCTTGCAAGTGCGTCTGACTGCGTTGCATCCCGTACCGCCGAGGGCCGATAAAAATCCTTGTCTAAAAGACTTTACCGACTAGGGTCCCTGAGGGCGGCATGGTGGCCACACTCCCCTCGTGGGTGTCTTCAAACAAATCCTTGCCCTCTGGCGAGGGTATGCATCGCATGTATACTCCCGAGGCTCCCTTCTTGTAGAGTTCTTTTTTGTCTCCAATCAGAGCAAAGGGATTTTGCCCTTCGGGCTAATTGGCGAGCCTCGGTCTTGTCCTCGGGTAGCTCTCCTCGGGTGAGGTACTCCAGCAAGAGGTTCTCTTCGGGCGGGGATGGTCGATCGCCATAGCTTCGGGCGCAATGCCTGCTCGGGGTCTTCTTGAGCCCCGAGGGTGTTTCCAAGGGCGTGTACTTGACCGAGGGTTCTTTGAGATCTCGGTGAGTACGTTCGGGAACGGTCCCTCGGGTTCTTTGCGCGACCTTGGCGAAGTTCGGGTCCGCGGCTTCGTTATAGCGTCTCGGGGTATGCTTGTGCTCGAGCCCATGGAACTTCTCCTCTAACTTGCGTACTTCTCGGCAAAGATGCTTCCATCCCGGGGTCATGGCACGCCGAGGCCTTCATGACCCGATCAATAACCACCGCGAATCCCCTGGTTTTCAACCGTCGGATGCCAAGGTCGGCCGCGATCCTTAGACCATTGACCGGCGCCGATTCTGCGACATTGTTGGAGGTCGGGAAATGCAACCGGATGGCATATCTTGTGTGAACCCCGAGGGGTGAGATGAAGAGCAAACCAGCCCCCCGCGCCCGCCTTCATCATGGATCCGTCAAAGTACATGGTCCAAAGACTCGGACCGGGATGGGTGCCGGGGTAGGCTGCGTATCCGTCCATTCGGCCACGAAGTCGGCTAGGACTTGGGACTTTATCGCCTTTTGCGAGGGGAATGAGATTGTCTCACCCATAAGCTCCACCGCCCACTTCGCCACTCTCCCCGTGGCCTCTCGGTTCGGAGGATTTCCCAGAGGGGGAACGAGGATACCACGGCAACTGGGTGCATGAGGAAGTAGTGACGAAGTTTCCTTCTTGTCAGTACAATGGCGTACAGTAATTTTTGCATTTGTGAGTACGAGTCTTGGTGTCGGAAAAGTACTTCACACGATGAAGTAAACGGGACGTTGAACCGCAACGTGTGTCCCTTTCTTCCCGACGCTCTACTACGACCCACCCATCGACGACTACCCGAGTAGTGGCCGTGATGTATAAGAGCGTGGTCTCTCCAGATTTGGCGGTACAGGACCGGTGGGCTTGTTAGGAGCTTCTTGAGGTTGCCGAGGGCTTCCTCGGCCTCGGGGGTCCAAGCAAAGTGCTCAGTCTTTCAAAGGAGCCGATAGAGGGGCAGCCCCTTTCCCCGAGGCGAGAGATGAACCCGCTTAAGGAAGCGAGGCAGCCCATGACTTTTTGTACTACTTTGAGGTCTTGAATGGGTCCCATCTTGGTGATTGCTTCGACCTTGGTGGGATTTGCTTCGATGCCTCGTTGAGACAATGAAACCTAGCAAAGATCCCTCGGGGACCCCAAATACGCACTTTTCGGGGTTGAGCTTGCCTCCCTTCTTGTTTAGGCATTCGAAGGTTTCCCAGGGTCTCCCACGAGGCCGGACGTTTTCTTGATTTGACCACTATGTCGCCGACGTAGGCCTCCACAATCTTCCCGATGAGTTCCCGAAGATGATTTGCATGCACCGCCGGTATGTTGCCCCCGTTCCTCAACCCAAAGGGCATTGTGAGGTAGCAATACATCCCGAAGGGTGTTATGAAAGAAGTCGCGAGCTGGTCGGACTCTTTCATTTTGATTTGATGGTAGCCGGAATATGCTTCAAGAAAGGACAGGGTTTCACATCCCGCAGTGGAGTCGACAATTTGGTCGATTCGAGGTAAAGGAAAAGGAACCTTCGGACATGCTTTGTTTAGACTAGTGTAGTCTACACACATCCGCCATTTCTCATTCTTTTTCTCTAATAATACGAGATTAGCTAACCACTCGGGATGGAACACTTCTTTGATGAATCCGGCCTCCGGCCAGCCTTGTGGATCTCCTCACCGATGATTTTTCGCGCGGCGTCATCGAAACGGCGCAAAGCGCCGCATGACCGCTTTGAGCCCTGGCCGGATGTCTAGGGAGTGCTCGGCGACATCCCTCGGTATGCCCGGCATGTCCGGTCCCCATGCAAACGCCTTGGCGTTCGCGACGGAGGAAGTCGACGAAATCGCCTTCCTATTTGGGACTCGGCTCCGAAATGATGGTCGAGCAACTTCCTCGTTAGGGTGCGCGGGATTGAGCGGGATCTTCTTGGTGCCCGAGGAGGGTTCAAGCTCCCGCCGTGGCGCTTGGCCTCGCGTTCCATCGTGATCTTGTCGAAGCTCTTCTTGGCATCGGCGATGAGTGCTTCGGCAATGGCGAGTGCCTTTAGCGTACTCCACGCCTCCACGTCGCACCCCGTCTGCGCATGGTGGTGCGAGGGGCCGGTGGTGATGACACCCTTCGGCCCCGCATCTTGAGCTTGAGGTAGGTCTAGTTTGGGACGGCCATAAACTTGGGCGTAGCAAGGTCGCCCGAGGAGTGCGTGGTAGGTACCCCGGACCCCAGGATCTCGAACGTGAGGGTCTCTTGTCCGAGTTCGAGGGGTCCCCCGGCGGCACCCGGAGGTCGATCTGCCCGAGGGGCTTGAGTTGCTTGCCGGGGACAACGCCATTGAATGCCGCCCTCCCGGACGGATCTTGGACTTGTCCACTCCGAGGAGGTCGGCGTCTCCTCGTAGATGAGGTTGAGGTCGCTTCCCGTCCATGAGGACCTTGGTGAGCCGGGTGTTGGCGATGACGGGATCCACTACCGGGTGGATAAGCCCCCCCGGTTCGGGATGTGTCGAGGGTGATCCGACCGGTCGAATGTGATGGCTTGGTTTGACCACTTGCGTAGCCGGGATCGCCGGCTCGGTCGCGTACACCTCGCGTCACTCTTTCTTGCGCCGCCAAGACCGTCATGTTGTTTGGTGTTGCCGCCAAGATCATGAAGCAATTGTTCACCTTCGAATCCCTTGTTGCCCTCGGGACTGCCCTCGGGCGCTTCTTCTTCTTGCTCCTCGGGGATAGCCTTGAGTTTGGCGGTGCTTGCGCACCGCCTTGCACTCCTCGAGGGTATGCTTGATGGGGTAGCCGTGATTCTCGCACGGCTTCTTGAGCATGTTGTCAAAAGTTTCCTGCGGGCGGGGCGGGGCCCCTTCGCGGCCGAATCGCACCCACCATGTCTTCATCGTCCCGCTGGGCGGCATGGCCCTTACCCTTGCGGCTCTTATCTTTCTTCTTCTTTTCTTTGTTCTCCCGAGGTTGGGATCCCTCGGGCTCCTCTTCTTTGCGCGCTTTCCCTTGCCCGAGCCCCGATTGAACAGGGGCTCCGACACCTCCTCCTCTCCGCTGCGAACTTGGTGGCGATGTCCATCGGCCGTTTGCTTCGTAGGAGTCCTGGCGCCCCAGCTTCTTCCGCGAGGTCCCTGCAAGAATGGGTGCCGGCCAAGAAGGGGCCCTATGACGTCCCGAGTCCGTCATGTTAGGAGCTCGGTCCGTTGCTTGGAGAAGCGCCGAATGTAATCGCAGGCTTTCGTCGGGCTTATGGCGGCAGTTTCGAGATCCCAGGAGTTACCAGGGGCTGCGCGGTATGTGCCCCAAAATTGCCCTTGAAGGTTCTCACCGGATACGCCCCGATTTGCTATGAGGTCCGGCGGGAGATGTTCCAGCCGAGGCCCTAGTCGATTCCGAGAGGGTACGGGCGGGTTTCGATTATCACCTTGTCATCAAGTGCCCTCGCGAACCGGCATGCCGCCGATAATCGCCCGCCCATACTTCGGGGCGCGTCTCTCCCCGAGTACTTCTCCAAGTGGTCGAGGAGGCTGGGGCCATGGGGAGTGGTGCTCTCCCGATGTCCCTTGTGAAGGCTTCAGGCCCGGAGGTTGAGGGGGAGTACCCCGGCCTTCCCGGGCTGCGCTTGCCTCGCCCCGACCTGCCGCCCCCCGAGGTATGCGCCCGCGGCGAGCGAGCTCCGCCGTTAAGCCGGCCCCCGAGGTCGTGGCCGCCCCCGTTACGATCATGGTGGGGTCTTCTATGCGCTCCCGCATCGGGCGATTGCCGCGGTTGTCGCCCAGCGTTTTCGACAGCTCGGGTCGAGGCTCGGCCGCGCTTAGGTTGCGCGAGCCCCCGCCGAGCCCGCCCCGACTCCCTCCCGGCCGCGACGACGCCACGGCCCCGATCTCGGAGGCGGAGCTCTCATCCCCGAACAGGCCGCTTGTCGAGGAGTTGTCGAAGGCCTTCCCGAATGTGCCTACCCTCGGCCGCCGAGGGCTTGGGCATCTCACGCACTTGACATGGCGCCGCCGCTACGCTGAGGCCGCCCCCGTTGAACGGGGCCGCCATGTTGGGAAGTGGGGGCACCCCGTTGGGTCCGCCGCGTCCATCATTGCCGTGAGCGTGAGGTGCTCGGGGGCTTGTCCGCGCCGAGCTTGCTCGGCGGATGTTTTGCTCTATCTACCGATGCGTGCGGTCTCCGCGCTGATCCTATCCCACTGTTCGCAGTTGCGCGTTATTCGCCAGCATGCGCCGGCCGCGGCCGCCACGGGCGGACAGGCGATAAAGCCGGTGCTCGCCGGAGCCCGCCATGGGCCTATCGCATCGCTTCTTCGTCGGAGACGCTTCTGAACCCAAGCCGTCTTGCTCTCAGCGACCTCGTTGAAGCATTCCCGCGTGGGGTCATAGTATTCATCCTCATCGCCGGGTTCACGGGCACCGAACGCTCGGAGGAAGTTTCGATTCTCTTCCCGGGTAGAGCGATTCCTCCAGCTTCGACCAAGCCCCCAAGTGCTCCCTGGCGTGGTGGCGGATCGGGATCCCGCAAAGATCCTTTGACGGAGGCGCTCTTCCATGTAGTGGTCCGTAGGGTAGCGCCTCCCTTGGGACAACAGGGGGGTCTCCCGCGCTTTTCTTGCGAAGGTTTCGACCGAAGTCCACCGCCGGCCGAGGACCCACGGGGATTCCTCCGCACTACCGGGGGGCGCCAAGCCCCGACCCTTGGGGTTAGGGTTTCGATGCCCCGCCGCGGTAACCGGGCCGGGTATGGATCTTCCCGGGCGCCTAGGTTCATAGGAGCCCTTCAAGTCGGCACACCGTGGTGCGCCGGATCCGGAATCCGTTGCTTGAGTGCGCCTTGGCGCTACGATGGGTCCGCCTTGCCCGGGCCTTGCTCTCCTGGCCGTGATGATGGCACGCCGAGGAGGCGCCGCGCGCCCTTCCGCCGGCCAGGTTCCGCGTATGATCATCTCGTAGCCGTGGGCTGAGTGTGACGAAAGCCAGCGCTCAAGAACGCTGGTGTTCCGCGCGGAGCTCAGACTCGGCGAAAGCGGTGGAAAACACCATGAGGGTCATGAGATGCGACTTGCACACGCTCCCCTACCGGGCACGCCAACCGCCGGTGTTTCGAGGAACGATGGGTGCCTCGTGTGCCGGCAATAAAGAATTTATAGGCCGTGTGCCTCCTCCCTCGATGGCGTGCGCAAGATGTGTACGGGACGCGGCGGTTTATCCCGGTTCAGCAAACGGGCCCTACGCCCAGCGGGGGTGTGTCCTCGCCGTGTTACCTCGCTCAAGGCCAAAGGGTGAGCCCGCAGTAGGGGTTACAGCCGCCGTGAGGGAGAGACGCCGGTCTCAAGCCTCACGATCGTGGAAGTGGTGGTGGTGGTGGTTGATTGCTCGGGGAGCCGTAATGATCGATTGGCCGATCCCCTAATGGGCATTACCCCCCTTTTATAGCAAGAAAAATGGGGAGTAACGCTTACATAGGTGGTTGCCCGGATGGCTAATTCCCCGAGGCCGCACCGGCTGCATGTGCGCGGCCGAGGGATGGCTGGCTTGGGGCGCCGTTTGATGAAGACACGCGTCCCGATCCGATGGTGGACGTGCCGCTCGACGGGTCCTCCCAAGGGTCCGTGAGGCGTCCCTCACAATCCGCATGGCGCCGGCCGCCCCGTGACGACGTGGTGGTGGCGTGTCACGTGCCCGAGGGTCCGCCCAACGTGGCACCTTGGCCGTGATTCCGGGAAATGAACAAGTGTCATCCCGGTTTCGTCCGGGCGGCGTAATGCGCCACCGGCTCAACTTTGTGTCCCGGCCACCGGATTTGGGAAGTGATCCGCGGTCGATTTGATCGGCGTGATCGATGGCACCGGGCGCCGCCGCGGTGCAACAACATCAAATGCAGCCGTTTCCCTTCCTCCACGACGGCACCTCCTATGCCCGAGGGTTGGTGACCGGGGTGAGTTGGTAGGCCCCGTCGCCTCGAGGATGGAGAGCGGGGTCTCCCTCGGGCGAGGCGGAGATTTTGCGCCCGATGGTGGTGAGCTAGGCCACCTTCGGGCGGGCGGAGTCCATGCGCCCGGCCGTGAGCTAGGCCACCCCGGGCGAGACGGAGAATATGAGTTGAGTCCGAGCCCCGGTTCGCTATTGATGACGTGGGTACGTCATAATTGCCGCCTTGTAGAGGTCATTGACCTTGTCCTTCCGGAGCGTGACGTGCTCCCCGTTAACGCCTTTCGCCGGGGGGTGATTCTCGTGGGCCGCCGTGGGCGGCTCCGCCTTCGATATTCGTCGTGGCTCTTGGCCCGGTCCATCGCCTTCGGGCCGCCCTCCCGAGCGGGATCATAGCAGCCAGTTTTCCGGGGCCCGACGGGCCGACGATTCCTATATTTGGAGAATGTCTCGGGGCCCAATATTTAGGTCCCCGACAGTGGCGGAGTCTTCACGCCTTGGTGCGTGGTGGCTCCCCGGCACCTAATTTCGTGGATGCGGTGGTGGCTGTGGGTCATCCGAAGATTGGTGGTTCGATCGGACTCGGCTTCTTCACCGTGACGGCGGTCGTCATCCCCGGTGCCTCCAACTTCGTCCTCCCAATTCGATGAATGGTCCCGATGGATGGGCGTTCAAAGACAAATTTGGCTTGTTCGCTAGTTTGAGCGTCTGCTGCAGTCCACACCAATGCCGCCGAGCGAGTTTCGTCCGGTTTCGAGTTCGGCGGTGGTATCAACACTAATATATGAAACATTACTTCTTTTGTCATTTAGGGTATTAATTATTATCCAATGTTGATGCCGCTGTACTCAACATGTATATGAGACAGCTTCGACACGTGTTTTATTAAGAAGAGATGAGAGTTTATTACACAGTGTATTATGCTTGTGCTATCCTGCGGACAGCGACTGGTGCCTTGCCCCCACAGAGAAACCGACCGCGTGAACGGCCCACTTCTTCATAGCAGCTCTTTGTTTGGATCTACACGCTCTATTGGCCTCCAACCTGCTGGCACATACTCCTTGCAGGCACCAGCAATGCACCTAGACACCCGAAGACTTGACGAAGTCTGTGGTGAGGGCCGATGGGCTTCGTTCTTGAAACATTGGTTGGGCATGTTATCTCTGTGGCTCAGAGGACTCGTCGTCCCGGCACGGTGGCCCGTTGTCTAACGTTGCCCACCTGTCAAGTAACAACATACATTTTTCTCATCTCAAAAAGAAATAAAAAGCAACAGACAATAAAAGGGAAGGGAAATGAAGGCCAGGGATGACGAGTTGCTTCCTCACTTGGTTCGGTGGTACTTCTGGGCTTTCTCCCAATCAAGGTGACAAAAAAAAACATTGTGTCCTCCGTGGCACATAACCATGCCGATGGAGGGGAACTTATACGTCAGACGTTTGGGCTTGTGTTCAACCGAAAGTGAATGAGGCATTGGGTGGTGATCCAGAGAGCACATTTAACTCCCCGCACAATTTAGCAGTACCGAAGGTGAAAGATCGGTAGAACAAAGAACGACCAGAGGTTGTATCCCTTGAGAGGAAAGAGGGTCGAGTGTAGATCGGTAGAACAAAGAACGACCAGAGGTTGTATCCCTTTGAGAGGAAAGAGGGTCGAGTGTTGCCTAGAACAATCACGCGGTGAGACAGATGATTTCGCATGCAATGGTGGACTTGGTGAATAGTGCGAGGGTGGAAGTGACTCATCGAATGCCTACATGCCACGTGCCTGGCCGAATTTGATATAGGAATCCAAACACGCTATAAATCATGTTATCATCTTAGACTTAGGCTGCGTTTATATGCTTTTGGAATGAAAAATGCCAAATTTTTGCTACAACAAATGCAAAATGACAACATGTTCACCTTGGTGTTTAGTTGCATGTCAGCACAACATGTCACCCCATACATTTTTTTTTCTTTTGGGCCTCTTGGGTCCAAATGAAAAATGCCAAAATTTTGTTGTTTTACCATGTTTAGATCCATTTTGCAAAAAAGTGAGCCAAAACCCCAAAAAAATAAATTATGGAAGTAAACAGGCAATAAACTTTTTTTTGTTTCCATCCGTTTTTCATGGTTCCCAGCTATCTTGATATATTCCTGTTTCTAGTCTAGTGATTAAATATACAGAAGCGTAAAATGCTTAATTGATTTTTGCACCCGTTTCAGTTTGTTTGGACCAGTTTTTCTTTTTTTTTCAAGAAAGACGCCTAGGCGCCTGCTTTTCATTAAGCCAGAAAAGAAATGTTACAACTTTTGGTCGATCCGGTAACATGAAGTCGGCCCAGTTTTTCTGGAAAAGGAAAAATTCGTTTCCATCGTGTTCCCAGTTCCCACGCGAATCCCCCCTGGCCTGCCGCCCAACTGCGCCGCTGCCGTCGCGCTGCACCCGCTCGCCCGCCGCCGCCCCCGTCCCGCCGGTCAGACCCAGCGTCTCTGCCTTCTCTCCGACCCTTCACACCCACAGCCACCTCCTCGCTTCTCTCGCGACCTCCTCGCTTCTCTCGCGCGCGCCGGCACTGAAAGAGAATGGCATGGAGGCTTCTTCCCTGGCCTCGCTCTCCGTCCCGGGCCTCCTCGGAGCACCGCCCGGATCCGGCGTCCCTCCTTCTCTGGCGCACCCCTCAACGACCCGGACCTGCTCTCTCCCCGTCCAGCGGCTCCGTAGAAGAAACCAGACCGATATTACTGGAAATGCTCGTTCAAAGCAACCTGCAACTACAAGGTGTGTTTTTTTTTTAGCAGCTCTCGCTTTTGGCAATTCAATCGGCCGCCTAATACAATTTTTGTGGTGACGAACAAGCAGGCAACAGCAGCCCTATTAGCCTACCGAAGAAGCAGGATTATCAACTCAGGTTGCAAGAACACACATGGATCAGGGGTTATATATATGCATACATGACTGATAGAATTCAGAGAATACACCAGTGTTGATGACACAACAATACAATAATAAGCTAGCAAATTCAGCTCTCTCCACACGGAACAAGTGACTACTATATATCGTCAAAGAAAATGAGGTTTCTGCACCAACCTTTTATTCCCCTAGCACCACCTTGGGGCAGAATTGCAGATCATACAACTATAACAGAACTCCGAGACATGCAGTGGCTAAACGGAAACCAAAGCACTCCGTCATCAGTTGCGCTTCATCTTATGCACAATCTTATTTTGTATGGCATCAATGCAACTGAAGAAAGCAAACCTCCGGGACTTGCAGAGGAATAATGCTCCAAACCACAGCCAGAACCCAAAGACAACACCAGCAATTATTGAATAGTATAGCCATATCATTTCAAGATCTTGGTGGTGCTCATTTACCCTGTCCAAGGTATGGTTTTCACAAGCAATGCTTAGCGGAAAACCACAAAGACCTGGATTGTTGCTGTAAGAGGAATTGTCAAGTGTTCTGAGTTGATCTCCAATAGGTATTTCTCCTGACAAATTGTTGTTTGAGAGATTCAACAAAGTGAGAGACGACAAGTATGACATGCTCAAAGGAATAGGACCTGAAAGTTTGTTCCAAGAGAGGTCAAGAGATTCTAAGAGTGCAAGATAGCCAATCTGTTCTGGGATACCACCAGATAGATAATTTCTCGACAGATTCAGCATACGGAGACCCTTTAGTTGTGTCAGCTCTGATGGGATTCCACCAGAGAGATAATTGCAAGACAAATCAATAGCAGTCATCAAGCCAGCTGCTGACTGAAAAATATAATCTCGTCCCTTCCAAACTATGTCAACCTTGCCATCATATGTATATGTGAAATCATATGGATATGTGTGAAACGTAAGATTGATGCTTTCTTCCTGCATTATGGATTGCGTCCACATTGAAGATAAGTTGGCCAATGGTTTTGGTATTGAACCTGTTAAATTGTTTTCAGCTACATCAAGCACATGGAGATACGAGAGCTGTGAAAGTTGCCACGGAATACTTCCATGGAATAAATTTGATCGCAGCCGCAGAATCCTCAACAAAGGATTTGTCTTATGTATCCATGGAGGAATCATTCCATAAAACTTATTGTTTGCAAGATCCAGAATAGCTATGTGTTTCAAATTCTTCAACACTGCTGGAAGGCTTCCCTTGAAGTTGTTGTTGGATAGGTGTAGTGACATTAGTGAGGTGGTAGAGTTAATCATGGTTGGTATTTCCCCAACTAAAGTGTTGTTGGACAAATCCAAGATTTGAAGATGCCGCAAGTTCCATATGCAACCTGGGAGCTCTCCAATTAGTTGGTTGTTTGACAGATCGAGATACATGAGACCTTGGAGTTTTGATATAGATGCAGGAAGCTCGCCCTCAAGTTGATTGGTGCTAATGTCAATGTATTCCAAAGATGTGTTGCCGATTTCCAATGGTATTGTTCCAGTTAAGTGATTCTTTGACAAGTCTAAATATTCTAAGTTTGCTATGTTTCCCAGCTCTGCCGGGATTGAGCCAACAAAATTATTGCCATAGAGGTAGAGATATTGTAGGTTATTGCAGTTGGTGACCTGTGCTGGGATGCTTCCATTGAACGAGTTGTCGGACAAGTCGAGGTAGTTGAGCTCCGTGCAGTTTGTAAATAACTCCGGCAGAATGGCCCCGCTGAGATTATTACCTCTTAAATTCAAGACTTGTTTTCCTTGCATCCTGGCAAAAGATGTTGGGAAACTTCCATGCAACTGATTCTGTGTCAAGTCCAGGTAATTGAGGCTTCTAAGGTTCCCCAACTCAGCTGGAAGAGTTGAAAACAAACCAGCATTAGATATGTCAAGAAACTCTAGCATTTGAAGCTTCCCGAGTGATGCTGGGATCGATCCACCAAGAAAGTTGTTGGATAGACTAAGACCACGCAATCCAGGTATCATCCCCAGCTCTTTAGGGACTCCGGCAGTGAGATTATTTGTATCAAGATATAGGTACGTGAGCTTTTGGAGCCTTGAAAGTGAACGTGGTATTGCACCCGCGAAGGAATTAGATGATAAATCAAGTGATGTCATTGACGTGCAGTTGAGGATAAACTTGGGGAATGTCCCATTGAGATTATTCGCCCTTAAAGATAAGAATTGCAAAGTGGGCATAGGTAAAAACTTAGCATATTCTAGGTTGAACAAGTCATTTCTCCCGAGATTAAGATGGGCAATCATAGGGATCTTACTGAGTTGGTAGGGAATGGCACCACTAAGACCGTTGCCGCTCAAGTCAAGGAAGGTGAGAGCGAGCAACATGGACAGGTTCACCGGGATGGTACCAACAAGGTAGTTGTCGCTGAGGTCAAGCCTGGTGAGATTCTGGAGTGCAGTGGAGTAGAAGGCATCAAGCTTGCCTTCGATCCCTGCATTGGGAAGGCGGAGCATAGTGACGTGGCCGGCACCGTCGCAGGCGACGCCAAACCAGGAGCAGATTGGATTGGCCGGCGACCATGAGGACAGGGAGCTGGCTTCAACCAGGGTGGATTTCCATCGGAGAAGTGCATCTGCTTCTGGGCTGATGGCAATGGCTGGGCATATCAACACTAAAAATGAGATCTGGAGGAGTAGCTGCGGCGCTATGGTTAAGGCTTGTCTTTGGTGAGAAGGTGATAAGTTGCAGTGGATTGCATGCATCTCTGCACCTTAATTTGGAAATAGGCACAAGGCTATAGATGAAGAGATTTTAGGAGGAGGAAATAACTCGCCATTTTCAGAAAAATATAGAACGTTCAGCCTCACTTGACCGGCAATGTTATAGATGACCATTAGTCAGCAGTCGTCCACTAATCCACCATGGAAGTGCTGATGCAGCACCATAATTATAATCAAGTGCACTAATGGAAGACTTAACCCACCATCTCGGTCTTTCACGTCAACTTAACCATCATCGCTCAGTTAAGTGTCATTGGAAAAAAAAAGAACAACCCTTGCTCCTTTCTAAAATACAAGGACTGAAGTATTTAAAATTTATCCTAGAATGTACTCCCTCTTTCCCGAAATCAACTTCTAAGAATTCTTAACTTTGATCATTTTCTAAAAAGAAAATAGCACTAATATTTATGATACCAAATTAGCATTCAATATATCATTAAATATGTTTTCATAATATACTTCTTTTTTAGAATTACATAATATAACACAAACATCCAACACACACGCACACTCATCCATATGAACACATATCCACAAACTCTACCCTATAAACACCTCCGAATGACCGAGCCTACAGATTGAGATTCAAGATTCACAAACTCATCGCATGCACCTTGATGTTCATGGTTGGTATTTCCCCAACTCATCGCATGTCATTGTTAAATTCTATAATAAATCCAGAAAAATACGCATCCGCACCAAGTGCAAATTTGTGATAGGACAACATTTACATGCATGCTTAAGGAATTACACACATCATTTATTTTATCCAATAATATGTCATAGAATTTCTAGAATTCCATATATTTTCAGGACGATAAGTAAACTAAATTTTGATGAACTTATTTTCTCATGTCTATGAAAAGAACTTGGCAAGTGCAAATTTGTGATAGGACACATGCATCAGCATATAATAATTGAAACACATTTTCTACCTACATCATGGAGGATGTAAATTTGGCAATTGCTAGATTCTTAGTTTTAATAGGACTTGGCATATACTCCATCCGTCCATTAATCGGGGAAAATAGTTTTTTTCCAATAATCGGAGTTGTCTAGACCACGGGTTTCTCGTCATATGCCCTCGTGCGTGTGCTATTTAATAAGTAGTACTTTCTCCATTCCAATAAGTCACTTTGGAACGCATTATCGCATTCCAAAGTGACTTTATAATTTGGGATGGAAAAGAATTTGCATGCGCTGCTATTTAATAAGTAATTTGCATGCGCTGCACCCTCTGCTAGGTCATTGCGTCAGGACCTAAGATGAACCCGATTAATGGACGGATGAAGTACATATTAAGATAAATCCAATTAGCTCCTAAGGCCCATAAAGCTAGGTGCAACAAAGTAATAATGCCATGTTTGAAATGGGCTAAAAATCGTCTCAAGTTTTTTTTCAGCAAAAAAAAAACTCAAGTTTGTGCCTTTCGCGTACACCAGCTGTGAAGTTGAGGCGCCGAGGCATGTACGTATTACGGGCAACGGGCACAGGCCGGCCATGTCTAGATCGGTCAAGGGTAGATGACTACTATCAGTCAACAGTCGTCCACTGATGCCAAGAATAGATGGCCATTAGTCAGCAGTTGTCCACTGATCCATCATGTTAAGTGCTGATGCAGCATATTATCCAGAGACCTTGTATAACTTTGGGACCTAACTGCAATTCTTAGTCCACCGAAGAAAATTATGTACTATACATAACTAGCAGGGCCACGCGTGACAGATAGATGATGCTTCATCAAGTGTGATAACATTGAGTGCACCATGTCATCCAATGGGCGCCTATGGCATCACGCAGCCGACATCACATCATCAACCGAAGACGGAAGATCAACTGCTACCATTAAAATAATATACTCTCACGAAACAACAGTGTTCACGTGCCGCGAACAGCACAAGCACATCTCAAAGGAACCAGGGCACTGACAGGACTATTCACCAAGGGGTAATATTAAGTACAGGTAACAGGGCATGTTGCCTTCAGGAAAGTAAAAGAAAAGTTGGCTTCTTAAACCGCATCCACCAGAGGATCACTAATGACGGTTTTTTATGCAAGGCAAATTCCAGCATCAGATACATAAGGCTTTACACAGGCGAGAGCTATAGACCATTCCAGTACCATTTCGGCATCTACTTAGTCCACGTCGACTTCCTCATCATCAGCCTCATACTAGTAGGAAACAAACAAAACAAATCATGAGCATATTGTTTAGCAGATCTACAAAAGAAAATGAGGAGCTAGTTTAAAAAGCGTAGCAAGTCTGATCGCATGTGCAAGTTTCTCATTTTCAACTGAATGCAAATTCATTTTTATCTATTCTTCGAAGGATTTAGGATGCAAGGTTAGTCACCTGCTCGTAAGAATTAACCACTGGTGGTGGTTGTGGGGTCATAGCAGGAGACCTAGTTTCATCATCAGCATCATTTTCTATTGATGCGTTTATTGGATCATGTCTATCCTCCAGTTCAATAGCTTCAAACAGATCATCCACAGCATGAGCAGCCATACCAGTGGAAGGCAAAACATGTTTGACTGGAGATTCTTTGCCCTGTAAGTTTAAAAATATCTACTCAATAGAAGTTTGAACTCATACTACGCACAGTCTGAATCATGTCGGCGGTCATGATGAGCTAACAGGACCGGTGATAAAGGAAGGCTACACAATTTTATATATTGCTACCACTTATTAAGATGTTTTAATGGGTAAGCAAGACTAAACAGAGAAATGAGGGTCAACCTTAAACTTCACTAGTTCAAGTTGTGGCTTAGAATGAGAATAAGAGCATGTGTATATATATATGATGATGTCCATTTTATACCAGCCAGCTACGAGAACATGATATAGATAATATCACAAAATTGAGTTAGCACATGAGAAATATTGCACCTTGTCAGTGTTGGCTGAGGAAACAAAATTGCCTATCTTATCCTTTTCATCTTCCCACAGTTTCTTCTTCAAATATAAAGATTTTGTTGGCTCAGTTCCCTTGCTTGGTTTTTCAAATTCTGCAATAGTACCTTCTGACCTATATTTATCTGGCCTAGTAGTGTCAGAGTCTAGCTCTCTTCTTTTTCTTCACTGAAAAGGACAAGATTAGACATGAGTACATAATTGATACGATGTCATATAACAGAGCAAGAAATGTTGCTGAGACGTAAATGAAAAAAAAAACTCTCCCTTGTTAAAGAATATATGATTCATTTGGACAAAACAATGTCAGATGTCATACTTTGAAAGTACTCAAATTCTAAAATATCAAACTTTCAAAAGAAGGGAACACATAATTCAGTGTTTCTATAAAAGGGTAGCCAACTAATCATATCAACTCCAATGTTTGAAGTTCAACGGAGGAAGTATTAGTTGCTTAGCGAGGGCTCACTTTGACTCCAAGAAGTAAATACACTGACAACAACAATAGGAGAAACGGATGCTATTTAAGAAGATTCATTCACATCATACTAATGTAAACCTTAAGACAACAGCATCACTGTACACCCTTCAGAGACAGACTTAACTACACCTACCGGCTTTTAAACTTTCTTCACTTGAGTACGGTATTGATCTCTTCTTAGCTGTAGCAGCATTTGGGCTTCTTTCATAAGGACCATTTGGATCTTCATCAACGTTGATACTGGAAACTTCTTCATTAGCACCACGCTTCAGAATATCCGGCAAGCAAATCACCGAGTCTCTCAAAACGAGCTTGTGACCTGCACAATTCCATTTAGTTAATAGTAGTCATTAATTCATAACCATGTGGATATAGCCGTGAACTGGTGCAGCAATCCAGGACAAAAATGCTTTCCAAATTGTTATTAAGCTGAAAAATGATGAAAGTGCAATGTACCTTTTCAATTCTTCCTGTGCTTTCAAAAAGCGAGCATGGGCTTTAATGAACTTTTTCATTTTTGAGGTCATCCTACATTGGAAATTAAAAAAAAAAATGACAACTATATACTTGAAGACACCATGGAGCTATTGTACAAACAAAAGAGGTGCCCGATTGTGCAAGTACCTGTGGCATTCCTCTTTCTCCTTCCTTATCTGCAGATCAAGATCATTTACTCTGCTAGAAATCTTGGCGCGCACTTCAGCATTCTTCTCATCCAAAAATTATCTACGGAAAGAACAGTTAATATGACCGTTGAGTTTGGATTTAAACAGGATAAAGCTATTTCAAGAATATAAGCATTGAATTGTGAAGATTCAGAGTTAAAAGAGTACATGGCCAACCATAACTTGTAGAATTCATAGAAAGTAAAAGAAACATTATCAGCATATAAAACATGTAAATGAAGACAATAAAAATAATTGTTATGCTAATGCTCTAACCTAGTACTCCATCAAAATGTTTAAACCATTATGGACATTGCTTGCAAAAGAACACACAGAAACTTTTACAAATTACTGCTCCATCAAAAATATTTAAATCATTATAAGTTTAAACAATAAGGACATCAAATACTCTTTATCAGTCATCAGTAGACGAACATAGAAAGCAACAACAGAACCAAGAGTGAGGCACAAAATGAAATCATCACATTAGGCATGATTGAAGATGAATGGTCAGTGTTCCACAATATGAATACAATAAAAATAGACAAGTGTTACCAATTGCAATAACGAAGTCCAATAGATATCAATTTTTAGCCAGTATACTAGTGCAAAAGGAAACTAACAGAGCACCTAAATCTGACCAAATGTACAGATTGTTGTGGTGCATGAAATCCAGACCCCCCCCACACACACACACACCCCAAATCCTCAACTACCACCAATTACCCATAGAAACATCAAACTAGAATCTGACATGGTTTACCAGCATGCAGTTTATGATAGTATAAGTAGAGACTGTCAATAACTAACCTCCAAGTGAGATTTATCATCGCGCAAAAGTTCCATATCCTGTCTTATTTGTTTCAGCTGCAGAATACTCCTAATTTTAATTATACAGTGGCAGAGTGTGCTAAAAGGTGATGCACAGCTATACAACATTGTATAATGCATCAGACCTGTAGTTCGTGGTCCTCTTTATCATCACCACTTAAGAGTGTCTCCTTTTTTTATCGTCGTTATCATCGGAGACACTCAAACTCCTAGATGAGTTAGTTTCTCCATCATCAGGCTTCTTCTCATGCCTCCTTTCACTGAGAGTGGGGAGGGGGTTATAAAATGGAAAGGTAAGCTACAATATCAACATGTATGTTCCATATTTCACATATTCAACGAAGGTTGGGAAGCCAAAACATCAATAAGATTTCAGAGGTACGTAGGTAACATATTCTATTCAGGACATTTTATCAGAAGAAACAATTATATTTGTAAGAGGTAGATTTGATCTTTTTAAGGATTGGACACATTAGGTAACCACAAACAGATACCACACATCATGATTTTAGTAATCGTTGACATAGCATACAATGCACTTGCACGTTCTCTAGGGTTGTGTGTCATCAAAAATAGTGTATGTTTGACCAAATTTCTACAAAATACTATTCACATTTATGACTACAAATTAATTTATTAAAAAATACATTTCGTAATGAATATTATAATATTTATTTGATAACATAAATATTGATACTCTTTTTATCTATAATTAATCAAACTTGAGATACTAAACCATGACACTGCTAGAATTGCATGTTTTTTTTGGAACGGAGGGAGTATCTTACATGCTTATGCCAATACAATGAATACATATAATATGGTGAATAAATGCCACAACTGTGAGTTTGTAAGACTATTAAAATAATGGTTTCAGAAGGATGCTGTGACATAGTATTCAAAGATTTTTAGTTATTTGAGCTCCAGATTCATAGTTTAACAGTAATGAGGCAACTGGATCACATAAACAAGGCAGATAACAAAGAGATAATGGATTTAATAACAAAAAAAAAATGATAATTTGAGCAGCAGACGAGAGATGTGCTACATGTGTAAAAGCATATTTACAAATAAATGACTTATCATATATTAAATGAATTGCATACCTCTTCCTACTGGGAGACCGTGAATAGCTAGATTCTGCAAGTAAAATTTCAGTTTTAATAACCTATACGCAAACAGACATGGAATTCAATTCAAATGTAATAAAAGTGACAGATCCGATTTAAAATAAGAAAAGCCATAATTACCCCTTTCTTGGGAATTTGGTCTTCGGTCATGAAGGGAACGATGGTCCCTAGAATCTCTGTCAGGGGAATGCCTCCTATGAGGCGAGCGCCTCCTATCAAACCTATCTCTGAAGTCACCACCTCTATAATCTCTTCTCCCCTAGAAGTCAAGATAGAGAAAATTTTATACAAGAAAGGATATATGAAGCTGAACGAAAAATGTAATAACAATATGAACTTATGGAGATAGGTCACCCATAAGCCTGTAACCTTACCACAGCCTTTGAGCTACAAGATAATTCAATGCACAATAAGTAGAAGGGTCTCCAATAATACCACTAGCCACAACAAAGTAGGGCTCAAAATTAACGCCATGGGTAGATAAGTATGGTATGAAACCGCTGGCATACCCATTAAGATGATACCAAACTCATAATGTTGATTGTTGGAAATCAAATTGATGAAGCACCATGAACAATATCACATAACAGTTATGACAAGTTGAGGTCTTCTATAATCCCAATATCATCACAATATAAATCTACTATAATTGTCCAGATATCTTCTCATGGAAACTTGCAAGAATTACAATAACTTGCAATTACCAGTGAGAATAACACTTCCCAATGAACTAACTGATGCACAATATTCAAGGATATGTGGCTCAATTAACCCCATTAAAGCCGCTAAGCACATGACCATGGCACATCAAATGTATTATGGACATCATTCAGTGGAGTCATCATCCAAGATACTGGTATGCCCACCTTCTTGATATAGGGACAAGCATTACAGTCACAATAAATCGTCGAATTGCCAACTGAAGAATCTATATAAAGGTCATCTTATCCTCTGGCAGCAGTTGAATCTAATAAATCTGCTCAGGAGTCTGCTAATTTGAATGGTAGTTAAATCAAAAGGCAACCAGTAAGAATGCCGCCTAATTCTGCAGACTGCAACAAGCTTCCACTTGTTAGAATTATTTTCTATCTGCAGCAATTGAGGTTGAATTCAAGAACAAATTCAATAAAACACACAAGCACTTAATGCAAAACATAGAGAACATGCTACTACAAAATCATGGAGCAAAAGTAAATTTCCATTTGAACCACAACGTCCCCACAAAAATCTGCTACAATAGTCACCTGCACCTAAATCAGACACATCCCATCTGGGCCATGTCCATGTAAGCCCTTAAAACTTCAAATATAGCCATCCTAAATTATCCAACTATACATATTCATTCTTTGGCCAGTCGTTATCCTAGATAAATTAACCTAATTCATCCCTTTTCTGAAATAAAAGATATAGATATCCATATCAGCGACTTGACATGTATCACTTTTCCTTTTTTTTTTTGTTGTATGGCACAGTAATGTATTATACCATCCACCATGACATTTATTCAACATCGCATAAATCGAATGGGCCCATACCATTTTTCTTCCAAAACAGATAGATCACATGGATTACATGAGCAACAATCAACAGTAGGTGCAGAATTTGTGACATACAGCTAAACCTACCAATAAAACAATACGAAAAACAGCATTTGCAAGAAAATGTCATACCACCAGACCTCCCGTTTTACCACGAACGCTGGGATCCCGATCCCTTATAAAACAGAAGATATATAGATAACCATATCAGTGACTTGACATGTATCACTTTTCTTTTTTTTTTGTTGCATGGCACAATAATGTATTGTACCATCCACTATGACATTTCTTCTCCATTGCATAAATCGGATGGGCCCATACCATTGTTCTTACAAAACAGACAGATCACATGGATTAAATGAGCAACCATCGACAGCAGGTGCAGAATTCGTGACATCATGCAGCTAAACCTACCAATAAAACAATACGAGGACCATAATTTGCAAGAAAATTTCATACAACCAGACCTCCCAATTTACCACGAGCGCTACACCACCAGGGGATCCCGATCTCAGAGGTTAAACATTCATTCAACTAGAGAGAGGGAAAAACCGTACGAGAGGGTAATGGGGGCACGAGAAAAGGCTGTGTATACCGGCGCGGGTCGGGAACGAGGTGCGGGAGCCAGGGAACCGGCGGAGCTCGGCGTGTCCGTGAGCGAAGCTGCAGGTGTCGCGGGAACAGCCGCCGCGCTGCCACAGCGCGCACAGCTTCGTCTTGTACGCCGGCCCGCGGCGTGGCGGGCCCAGCATCCCGGGCGGCGGCGGCCGATCCCCGCGCTCGCGGCTCGGGGAATTCGCGCTCGACCGACCGATCGCGCATGGCGTGGGTGGGTAGGGTTTCGAGCGGGAGCGAGGAGCAAAGCCCTAGGCCAGGAGTGGAGGAGGAGGCAAGGAAGGGGAAGACGGGAAGTGTTGGAAGCGGTCGGTGATGGTCTGCGGTCTAGGTAATGTCGCCCGTAACCGCAAGGGCAGTTGGGCGGCAGCAAGAGAACCGCGGCGGACGATAACGAGATTTGCCGCTGCACCCCGGCCCTGGCTGTGCAAAAACGGGTTGCTTGCATGATAGTAGATCTCGCAATTTCACAGTTAGCACACTGTTACTCTGATTAACATTTTACTTTGATTCACAAATTTTCTCACTCTCTTTAACTCATATTCATAGTTTTTCTTTAAGTCATTTTTTTCTATATATTTGTAGAGTGGAGCAGAATGTACGATGAAGTTTTGTTACAATATATGGATTTTCTATATATTTTCACAAATCGTTTGAGGCAATCTCTATGAATATCATAAGCAGATATAAGTAGATTTTTAAGTTGCACGTATTTTGTCCCCTGCTAATATAAGCTTTTGCATGCCCGTATTGTAAAAATATCCTACGTCTTATTAATGGGAATCACATTATGGCGCAAAAATGGATTTCAGGTTTCAAGGATAAAGTGTGGAGTGAGGGCTCGTTTTGGTGCATCACCAACAATGCAAGAAGGAAGATTTAGAGTTTATAGAATAATAAACCGTTTAAAGTTTAAACATCACTGGGTTTTTTTTTTTGAAACAACATACATGTTTTATACAAAAGAATGACCAAATTTCTCATTCTCATATCTTTGATTTTGATATGCTTATAGCTCCAAATGTAAGACTTCTTTGAGCTAAGGATGACAAGCTTTAGAATTTTTTTACTACCAGAGCTATATCCCTTCAATTCCATAATTCTTGGTTTTGATAGCTATGTGACCTCCAAAGTGTAGCTTTGGCTATGATTTTATTTTGTATACCAAAAAAGTAAAAAAAAACACACCTATTAAGTAATCTATGCATGTGTGTCATAGTGTCTTTAAATTATATTGTATATTGTTCTTTAAATTTATAGGTATTTTAAGAACAAACTAATTTAGAGGTATGACGAAAAACCATATCATGAACCTATGAATATCAATCAAGATATGTATGTTTGGTTGGGGCGGGGGAGGATGAAGATACATATATAAATCAACATGTATACTAACATATTTCATCTTCAAAATAATTTCTTTACAACAAGATTAGTATCTCATCGTCAATCGTTAGAGTGTGAACTCTCTGAATGACCATCAATAACAGCAGGGAACTGTTGCTCCTGTAGGATTGATGGGAAAGTGGGGTTGCCATTGCCACTGCTTCGTGGTTTATTTGTACCCTTCTTCTGTGATGCCCCAACTTCCTTGCATACCTTGTCTAGCATCACTAAGAAATCTCTTACAATCACAAACAACCGAAAACCATCATCTTTAGAGTCATTTCCATGGAAATATCGGATTGTTTTCTTCACCAATGATCTCAACCTCTTCTCTTCTTTCATAAAAAATTCTGTTTCATTATCTGCATGTTCCACAAAACATTCCAATGAGCGTCGGAATCCACTTGTCTCTTCTATTGTTGCAATTTCATTCAGGAACTCCTTTGATTTCAGTAACTCTTGTCTGAGGGTTACCACAGTGGCAAACAAAGGTTCAGCATCTAGTGCAGCTACCCTCTTGACATTGTCCATCTCACTACTAAGCCCTGACACAATTTTAAGGCCACGGCTGGAGTAGTAATCACCATCCTCTTCAAGAGATCCGTTGGAATTGTCATCTGAAGTACTACGAGTTGGACTTCTTCCATTTTCCATGGCTAACCTTGCTTCACGGACACCTTCAGACCGAATAATCTCTTGAACAACAAAGTGCAGCAATGTGGTCTTTCCATCAGCACCCTTGACATCAGATAACTTCAGAAGAGTGTCAAGCTTGAATGCATTAGCGCCACCACGGAAGGTCCCATCATTCAAACGGTTTCCAGTTTTCAGAACAGCTTCTAGTAACTTCAGAAAAAGGCGGTGCTTTAGTTCCCTACAAGCAGCCTGCCAACAAATAGATATAGTATATAACCGTAAGTACTTGTTTTCCCCCTTTTGCAGATTTAATTAACAAAAAGTCAGCTGGTAAGATAGATTACCTCCAATTGGTGGAATGAATCCCTGAGACTTGAAGCATCTTCTTGCAAGGAGGACATGAAAAGCAGCGTGTCGACCCTTTTGAAAGCAAAAGGAGTATCAATTAGTGCCTTCATCACTTGTTCTCCAAGACCTAGCTGTGAGATATCCCCGTTATAAAGCCTGAGCTTCTGTTCCTCCTCGTCAGTTGGCTTCATTCTCAAGATTGTCTCAAGAAGCGCCCTAGGAAGTTCATTCCCTTGTGAACAGGATGAGGTGAAAATAATGTCAGAAAATTTGATGGTATTGTAGCAGCACTAGATCACAAGTCTATAAGACTAAATGAGAAGCATACAAAAAGGATGCACATTCGGGAGGCTGGTGAATGAGTGAGCCAAAAAAAGCTTGAAGAAGAAGCAGAACAACTCCCAAATGCAAAGAACATACACATCAGAAAATCAATAACATTGAGGTCTCTACAGTGGACTATCCAGAAAGAAAACAAAATGCGTATTCCATAAGGCTAGCCAATTCACTTCCATCTTTCAGATTCATGTTGATGTCAGTAAATAAACAGAAGTAACAGCAGAATATATATTCTGAAGCAAAACTTTCCCTTAGTCCTCCATAAATGAAACGAGACAAACATAAGACACTAAAATAAAATGTCCAAGATGAAGTAGATTGAAAAACCTGCCTGCTACATAGTCAGACAAAGTTCATTTTGTACACAAATGGTTAGCTTAAAAAGGTAGTGAGTGATCAATATGTAATCATCAGCAGAGTTTCCGCTTATAAGTGAGATGTTGTCGAAGTTTTCTTAAATGCATGCATCTAGATTCTAGATGTATATAATTATACTGTAGGTACTTTTTTTTTCTCAATATAATTAAGTAAGCTACAAGGCAAAATTGTAATACCTTCTTCTCAATAAACTTTTTAAAAAGGAAAGTGAAGTTTTCTTTAAAAAATCATTTTTAAGTGTATCTCGACAGTGATATACTAAGTCTTATGGGCATTTTTTTTTCTCAAATACAGGTAAGCAAGCTACATGGGCAAATTGGTTTCAGCTTTTTGTTAATAAACAGATACCTTTCTTTCAAAATAAACATATACCTTCAATGACCGCGTCATGAATGTCTTGTACCCTGATATTCATTGCCTTAAAAAACAACTGCCAGGTTGCATGATTTCTTAACATTGAGAAGAGAAATGTGCTGAGATGAAGGATCCACAGAGGGCAATTCCTTGTCCTTGAGGTTATTTCTGTTGCCACCACTATAACCAAACAATTCCTCTATCATATCCTCATTCACACTGCAAAATCAAATTGTGAAAACAAGCACTCTGCAGCCAGAATGTATTAAGAGTTTATTGCTAAATTCGGTCAAAAAAGAGTTTATTGCTAATATTAACACTTACTGAAAAGAACCGAATTTGATATCATTCCATGCCATTGAATGATCAGGATTAGCAAGAACTTTGTCCCAATACAAAGGTCGAAGCTTGGCTCTTCGAGCATTAACTTCTGTTTCAGATGATTCGCTAGTCTGCTCGCCGGTAGATGATCCTTCAGAACGACTTGACTCAACAGGTGAGAGCTGAGCGAGTCTTTCTATAGAACCTTTGGGAGGTCCAGGTGGGGGAGGAGGAGCCTTCTTGATTGGAGGTGGGGAGGAGGAGGTGGAGGTGGTGGTGGAGGTGGCATTGGTTTAGGAGCATCACTTGTGACATTATTCTCTGGTGTTCCTCCAATCAATTCTGAAGGTAGTGTGGCATCGCTTGATCTTTTAAAACAGCATGAAAAGCACTGACTCGTGCTGACTCCAGAACGACTTTGATTATCCTTGTGAAGCGGACTGGCAGGAACACGGGCATCGGGTGATGAACCTGAGAACAGAATGTTGCATGTTATAGTATTGTATACTAAAGAAGTAAGAACAATCCATCACAGGTTGACAAAGGGATACTGTCTCACCAGGCACATTAGCCAACTGCATGTGAAGAAGAGGATGATCATCTCGTAGCTCACTGACCGAGACCTTGTTCTTGTAGCATCCACAGCAGTAGAAAATTAGAAATGCAGCAATGAATGAGAATGCCGCTGTTGGAAGAACCACGATCAATGCTAATCTAACATGGTTTTATATGCCTCTCAGAAATGAAATTGGAGGAGGCACTCCCGATTTTTCTGTGCAGGTTTACTGTGATGAGGTTGGTTGGGATTTTCATTGTTGTGAGAGCTGGAAGGCGCATATGGTGTTTTTGTAACAGATTGAGGAAACTTCACTTCATCACCAGAGGACATGGACGGCGCAAATTTTGGAGCCATGGAAGGAGCATCTCCAATTGAGTTGTCAGCCAAATGCCGTCTAGCATAGAAGTTCGAACTGAGCAACAGTCGATGGCTCTCAAGGTAGCTTGCCAGTGAAACAATGAATTCTTGTGGAATGCTCAAACCGAAGTAGTTTGCATGGATACAATCATAGGTACTGGATAATTTTTCAGGGGAAAGAAGAGATAGAAACTCCAGAAACAGCATTGCCTTCAAAGCATTTTCTGATGACTGACTCAATAGTTCATCTGAAGAGAATTGCAGTGGATTGCCCAATATTTCCTCTGTGCCAACCATGTCTGGTAAGCAAACTGACCATATTCTATCCACCTGCATTCATCCAAGAACCATCCTACATCAGTCTACCTTTGCTAATGCCTCATGTTCTTAGATCTTGCAGAAGAACAAAGTTTAATAGCAAATACTCCAACCAAAAGTACCCAGAATATAGGGAAAAACAAACTGACAATTGTTTGAAAAGCTCTGTCCCTGCATTGATTTTGTCAGTAAAGTACTTAGTGAATTCAGAATGTTTTTTATTTTAAGTAGCAGGTCAGCAGCTAATTTGAAAGAAATAACTTTCGATACCACAAAAGGAACTCGTATTGCAAATTTCTGGCAGATCACAGGCCCAAAGGAAGCATGCACGCCATGAATCAATCAGTACTGTCAAATGCTACGAACAACAAAGTATCTGTGTGGCTTACCAGATCCCCATTCAGAAGTGGTGATGGAAGAGAAGTATGCTGCCTCCAGTGCAACAAGAAATGCTCCCAGCCCTCCTCCTCATCTGCCCCTACTACTCTTGATGGCTTGATCAATGCTGCCACGGCCACCAACAGCAACACGAATCCTAAACTCCTCATCAGCTGTTGCCTTGTCTCCTACGAGGTCATTCTTCCTCTTCCTTTCGTCCACCAAGAAAAAGAAAAAAGATGGCACTTTTTCTGGTCTTTGTGGAGTGTAACAGACGAAGATTTCTTTGGCTGCCAAACTAGCTATTTGTCCTTAGAGACACAGCGTGGGGTTTGCGGGGTTTGCTAGTGTGAAGTGTCTAGAAGAGTCAGACCCCCAACGCATTGATTAGCAACAAAGAATAGTGAGCTGAAATCAAGGTCACAGATGCTTTTTACTTTGAGCACCACAAGAATTAGGCCGGATGGCACAAGGTGTCGGCCAATGGTAGAAGTAGAAGGAAAATGTTGACTTGAGCACGCGCACCTGCATCTGCCTGCACACCAAGAAATAAAAAAAGAACACAATTTTTTTATATGCTGTGGTCAGAATCTCCAGTGTTGTGGACGATTGGACGGACGGCACAGATCCAGATTCAAATGCATTGTGTGCGCCATGATTCGAGCTCTAGCTTAGCTTCGTTTCTTGAAATCTTGCCACACACATTGTAAAAAGCTTTGACGTGTTGTTGGGTCTAGTCCACTCCCGTGGAGGCGTGGAACTGTGGAAGCCATGGTCGCTTCCCCAAGCGAAAATAAAAAATGTAGTATAGTAGTAGTAGCTTGCAAGCGGGAAAGCCAAGAAGGCGTGTCTCGCACCTGTCTCTGACCAAGACGCGCGCGGGGAGGAGGAAAAAGTGCCGGAAGGCAGTTGAGATGCGTGGGCGGGCGGCCACCGGTCAGGCATCCACACCTCTGACGCCTCCCCGGTCGGCGCCACGGCGGGGCAATAGCATCGTGCCCCGAGGGGGGGCCTTCGACTTGAGGCCTTTCGGCTGACAATCCCCGCGTGCGCGAGGCCGGTCGGCCTCCCTGGACCTGCCATGCCATCCTCGCCACCGGCGATGGCCGCCCCCCGCCGCATCCATCGCCGCGGCGCCAAGCAAAACAATACACAAGACGAAAAAAGGGAAACAAAAAAGGAAAGGAAAAGTTAGAATGAGCGTCGTGGGCCGTTGCGGCCCATCGGGCCCTTGGAGAAATTTAGGAAAGTGGGGCCCAGTGACATGGCCAATACGGCTGGCTGTCCATGGCCGATTGGCCGGTCGGTCGGGGCGCGACTAGAGCTGGGCTGAGCTGCCGTGCCGTGCGGAGCTGGACTGTGGCCGGCAGCAGCATGAGCGCATCTGGCGACTCGCGGCATCTGCGCATGTGGAAGCTGTGAAGAAGAGGAGAAGACGCGGAGAGGAGATGCCGCAACAGAAGCCGAAACGAAGCCAAAAAGAAAAGAAAAAGGACGGCGCCGGCCAAGGGTCAAAGGGAGGAGTCGCCGCGCCGCCGCCCGCCGGCTCGATCCTTTGCGCGAGATCGATCGAGCTTCCCCGGGGTTGGGGGTTGGTGCTGGCAACATCTGGGATCCGTCGTCTCTCCTCGTGTTCATCAGGTGACGATTTACCTTGCTGTTCTTGTTGCGAAAGGGAGGCGAGGGAGGGGGGTTGATCTGCTTCTTGGAAAGTTCCTGTTTATTTAAAGGCGTAATCGTACTGTTCTGTGGTTAGTTTAGGACCTCCGAAAAGCGCTGAACTAGGATTCGGAATGCTTTTGTGATTTGGCCTTCAGTGGTAGGAGGAATGGAGGATCCTGTGATGCTTGCTGATGAGATTTTTGCTCTGGTTTGGATTTTAGTCTCGGCTCAAGTGCTCGTTCGAGCAAACTGAAATCCTAGCTAGCGCTTAGCAGTGCCGCGTCTGTCTGGTACGCCTGATTTTAGACTACGGGGTAGGCAAAGCTGATGGGGTAAGCAATATGTTTTAGACAATAAGCTGATGGGGTAAGCAATATGTATGTCTTAATAATTCTATGTAAATGATCGAGATCGCAGTGAAATAGGGAGATGATTCCTGAGAGAACTAGCGTAGTACTCTTGCTGTTCGAGCTCACATTGAAATTTATACCAACCTCTGATCTCCATTTTGAGTTGCTAAGTTGTTGATTCTCCTTTCATTACATGTTTGCCCTAATTAGATTTTTTCCCTTTTTCATGCAGTTCCCCACTTGCCCTAGCAAAAGAACATTTAACTTGGAAGAGCAAATTGGGTATCTGGACACACAGGAAGCTTTGTGGTTTGTCCTAAGTGATCCTATCAAGTTATCATAGGCTGCATACTGGTACTACATTTCCACTGTGTTTGGGGCCATAGAAGAGGGGAACTCAAGGATTTTTAAGCCACTAAGCCACGACTTTGGTGGTCATTGTCTGTGCCTGCTAACACTAGCCTATAAGTTGGACATTGTAAAAAGCAAGGTGCATCTTGCTTTGTATAGCATATCTGTTTCTCTCTCACTGTATATAGAGATCCATATAATGGAGGAGAGGAGGACTATTTTGATGGACCGTTATGAAATCGGGAGGCAATTAGGACAAGGAAACTTTGCTAAGGTGTTTTTTGCTCGAAACCTGACTGACGGGCAGTCTGTTGCAATTAAGATGATTGATAAGGACAAGATCTCGAGGGTTGGGCTAATAGTGCTGATAAAAAGGGAGATCTCTATAATGAGACTGGTAAAGCATCCGAATGTTCTGCAACTTTTTGAGGTAATGGCTAGCAAGAGCAAGATTTACTTTGTATTGGAGTATGCGAAAGGTGGTGAGCTGTTCGCCAAAATATCAAAGGGAAAGTTCAGCGAGGATGTTGCGAGGAGGTATTTCCACCAACTGATCAGTGCTGTGGAGTACTGCCACAGCCGAGGTGTTTACCATCGTGACTTAAAGCCGGAAAACCTACTTCTAGATGAGAATGAGAACCTTTAAAGTCTCAGATTTCGGTCTAAGTGCCCTAGCTGAATCCAAAAAGACACGATGGGCTCCTACATACCACCTGTGGAACTCCTGCCTATGTTGCTCCTGAAGTGCTTAGTAGGAGAGGCTACGACGGCACAAAGGCGGACATATGGTCTTGTGGAGTAATTCTTTTTGTGCTTGTGGCTGGCTACCTGCCTTTCCATGACCCAAATCTTATTGAGATGTATAGGAAGATCTCCAAAGCTGAATACAGATGTCCTCGTGCCTTTTCTAGTGAATTGAAGGACCTGCTTTTTAGAATGCTTGATCCAGATCCAAGTACTAGAATATCTATTTCAAGGATAAAGAGAAGCACTTGGTACAGAAGACCTATTGAGGTCAATGCAGCAAAGATCAAGCATGACACAACAAGAGACAAGCTGTGCAACGGGAAGCCACAACCTCTAACTCAATAGAATGCAGTAATTCAGTGGGTAATCAAGGGTCATCGAGCCTCCCTAACCTGAATGCATTTGACATCATCTCCCTTTCAACTGGATTTGACCTGTCTAATTTGTTTGAAGAAAAATATGGCCGGAGGGAAGAGAGGTTTACCACTAGGCAGCCAGCAGGAACAGTATTTGCTAAGCTAAATGAACTAGCTGAGCGGTTAAAGCTCAAAATTAAGAAGAAAGAAAATGGGGTCTTGAAACTGGCTGCACCAAAGGAAGGAATAAAGGGATTTCTTGAGCTTGATGCAGAGATTTTTGAGGTTGCTCCTTCTCTCCTTCTAGTCGAAGTTGAAGAAGACCAATGGTGACACCATAGAGTATCAAAGGCTTGTGAAAGAAGAAATAAGGCCTGCACTGAAGGATATGGTCTGGGCGTGGCAGAGCGACCGGCACCAGCCGCGCGAGCAGGCTGTGCAAGGAGAGCAGCAGCTGTTGTCACCTTTGCCACCACAGCAGTAGTCATTGTGGCAGACACCGGACTGATTGACAGACCTCCTTGATACCACAGTGTCCAGACTCCAGAGCAAAGGACGAGCCCCAGCTATAGCTGCACTGCCAAGGTGGACGGTGCCCTCCAACAATTGTTGGTAGCACATGAACCTCACAACCAGTTGCAACTGCCAATATAAGATCTCATCATCACACCTGCATCAGCTGAAGGACTATAGCTCCCACAGCCAGACTCATGGTCCATCAAGGCATATGTGATTGCGAAATTGGGATGTTCAGGTTACCCTGTGGACTGGTAGGGTCTAAAGCGCCTACCATTTGGAATTTTTTACACCGTAGATTAGAGTAATATAGTTGACTTTTCAATTTTTTGAAACACGTGTTTGCGATATGATTTTGTAACCAGTGGAGTAACTACAAAGCCGATTTGTCACAGGAAGAGCTTGTCATGTTGGCCCTACCATATTTAACCTATGGATCATTTTTCCCCTCTTGTCGTGAGAGTGTAACCATGGTTCATTGGTGTAGATGAAACTCTTTTGAATCCATGTATTTTTCCTTTTATACTGTTGTATATCTGCCATGTTTGTACTACTAGGTTTCAGTTAGCTGTTACTACAGATATTTGTGGTCAGTGTTGATACAAACTTGATAATTCATGTAGGCACGCAGCATGACCATCATATTTATCCATGGATGATTGATGTTGTTATGATGTCTGATGAAGAACCTATGTTATGGTGTGAGAAAAGATCTGCTTGATGTACTGGCCGGGATGCTATCTTGCAGTAAAGCCTGTACTGTCTCAGCTCGACAGATCAGCGAGGATCCAGAGTTGGAACCCAGCAGCAGCAACGACAGACATGGACGACGCACGCCAGCGCTGGATGGAGGCTGGAGCCCATGGACACGACCCAACCCGAATCCCAGACCCATAGGGATCTATCATGGTCGTAGTACTAGTGTACTACGGAGTACAACCTTTGGCGGCCGTAGTACAGATTGGGAGCGCAGACCTGCACGTCCTCCGGAAATGAGGAACCGGCAAACGCTTGCAGTACACTTGATCCGGTGCTCCCTGCTCGCAGGCGTTGCTTATAATGATCGGTAGCGTAAGCAGAGCAGCCATGGACTTGTGGGCATCATCAGATCCAAGAGAAGAGAAGCAAAGGCATCATTGAGTGCAGCGTTGATGAGCCGGCCGTCCGTCCGTCCGTGCGCCCCTGCCGGTGCCGGCCGCGGCTCACCGGCGCTGCACCCAATTATGCCTCTGTTTTCTCCGGCTGGCGTAACCCGTTGGCCGCGTGTGCAGTGCAGGGCAGGCGCGCGTTCGTCATCAGTCATCAGGTTTGCTTTACACTCGTCGTCAGTCATCATTCATCAAAGGAATCGGAAATGTAGGAGCACCGTCTGGATGGCAGAATCTGTTTCCATTCTCCAAGGAATCGGAAGAAACTGCACCAAACACCCTAACCGCGAAATGATCGTGCTTTGGAACGGTCTTGTATGGTTTCGCCCTCTTTACCTCGACGAACGAAACAGCTTGGGAGTTGGGACTTGCTTTGCTAGTAGATTTCTTTCCTGCTAGTCCCTCCCATGCACTAGCGGGCCGTATTTTTTTCTAGCTAAATTTTTTTTAATAGGTTGTACTTGCGGCAGTATTCAAGTTATTTTTTCGTCCAAAAAAAATTTGATGTTATATGTTTTCTTTAAAAAAAAACTTTTATAACCAGAATTGAACCTAACGCTTCCGTAAAGTGATTCTGATTTGTCAACTTCTCTTGAGAGAATTGAAATCTTGTAGTAATATTTTTACACAATTTGGATCTAAAACATTTCTGAATCTGGACCCTTGCCAACTGGTCAAACGGGATCTGAACTTTTAGCTTCTGCAAGAAAAAACTAGTAGTAGTATTTTTTGGGGAATCATCCTACACCACTCCGAAACCCAAACGACCAAAGAGCATTCACATCGCCCTCTCATCTCATCTGCCGACGGACACGGATGGATGGATCATGCATGGATGGAGCAAGATCAAGCAATACACGAGAGAAGCGAAGCAGCAGCCGCCACAGACAATTACAACGACAAGCCGCCTTGATCAGCGCGCTACAAGCTGCAGTTCGACGCCCGCCCGCTGATCACCATCAGTTGGGTCCCCAGCACACGAGGTGGTAGGCCTTGCGCATCCTCGCCGCGTCCGCAGCCGACGACGCCGACGGGGCCACGGGCGCCTCCGCCGCCACGGACACGGACACGGAGTCCGAGAGCGCGGCGGACAGCGCGCGGATCCGGGGCTTGGCGGCGCCGTGGTAGAGCGAGCGCAGCGCGTAGTCCCAGCGGCACAGGCCTGCCTGGTCCTGAGCGCCTCCACGGCGCCCATGCTCGCCGCCACCACCAGCGACGGCGCCTTCACGCTCGCCGACGACGCCATCACGGTTGCCGCTGCTGGGCCGGTTCTTTGCTTGGTTCGTGAGGGACAAGCGACGGGATCACGGTCACGGGAGCGAGGCGAGGAGGTTGGCCGTTTTTATACGCGGAAACCGGCGGAGAAACGGCGGCGGGTGCAGTGGAAAACAGGGAGCGCGTCGCCGGTTTTGGACCCGACGCTCACTCTGTTTCCAAGGAACCAGGGCGACGGTGTGGCCGGTCATGTCATGGTGCATCATGCATTCGGAGAAAAGTGAGGCTGACAGATGGGACCTACTGTCAACGATCGCTGACAGTGTTGAAAATTGGTTTGTCGTTACTTTCAACCAAACACAGTGACAGAACGTCACATGAAGTGTCACAGACTCACAGGGTCGGCATGGGTGTGTTTAGATCCCCAAATTCTTCTCCAAATTCACTATGTAAAAAGAAGATTCCCCATCACATCAAAAATGCCGCAAGACACGTTTTGAGTCTTAAATGTAGGTAAAAAATAAACTAATTGCACAGTTTAGATGTACATTCATGAGATCGATTCTTTTGGCTGGTTACGCTATCGTAGGATAATATTTAACACTAACAAACGAAACGTCTTTACATTAATGCGATGTGACATACATGTCCCCATCCATCCAAAATTTTGCCCAAACTTTTGGGATCAAAACACACCCATAGAAAAAAAACAGCCTAGCTGGAGCCTGTTTACAACATCATTTTTAACTAATTTTTATTATGATTATGAAAAACTGGCGGGCTGGCTATCTATATATGCAAGGGTCCGAGCATGCTCGTGGAGCATTAACGTTCATTGATTTTTGGCCTAAAAACATCTTGGACCTTTTCTCAACTGGCCGGAGAAAATGTCGGGGTCTAAGGACAGTGGTAAGGCGAACCATGCCATATCCACGAAAGCGAACGAAGATTAAAAATTTAATAGTCGTAGTGTGTAAATGGATCTGTGCATCTTATAAGGCTGGTCTCAATGAGTTCAAGAGTGTTTCATACACATCTCTTACTATCGAATCCAGGGTTGAAGCTCGGGCACGTGAGCGTGGCCACGTCGCCCGTTAAGCCGATAGCCGTCGGATCGAGCATTCAGGCGATGTAATCCGTCCGATTGCGGATCGGTCAGGTCCCTCGCCCGCTTTATCGTCGACCCGAAGCTTCTCTTACTATCGAATCCAGGGTTGAAGCTCGGGCACGTGAGCGTGGCCACGTCGCCCGTTAAGCCGATAGCCGTCGGATCGAGCATTCAGGCGATGTAATCCGTCCGATTGCGGATCGGTCAGGTCCCTCGCCCGCTTTATCGTCGACCCGAAGCTTCGCGGGCCGATCCTTTGCCGCTCCCCTCGCCCTTGCCTGTGGCCTGTTGCCTCCTCTTCGCTCTCTCTCTGACGCGGGCAGGGCGACGGCGGCGGCGCCCGCCCTCCTCCTCCTCCTCCTCCTCCTCTTCGGCCCTCCATCGCCTGGCTCACAGCGCTCCGGCGGTGCTGGTGGACGCCGCATCGCGGCGGAGCAGCAGCCCCGGCGTGACGGCCTCAGCTAGGGCGGGCCCCACGTGGAGGTGACGCCATGCGAGCGCGCGGCGGCCCCAGCATCGCGTCCTCAGCACGGCGACGGAGGCTCACGGCAGCAGCTGCACCAGCGCCGCTGTCTGAACCGCGGTACCTCTCGCCTTCACGCAACCACGCAGCAGCAACGCCTGCCTCCACAGCCCTCTCCCTCACACGGCAGCTGCCCCAGCGCAGTCCCTCTGGCGAGATGCCCGGCTCCGGTGGATCTTCGCTGGCTGATTCTCAAGAGGTGCGCCCAATCTCATCCCTGAGCTGCAGCCTGACCTTAATGAAGTGAAGGCCATGTTTCACCCCGAGCTGCAGCTTGAGCGACACACGTGATGAAGCCCGAGGTTCTCCACGCTACTGTCTTGTATTTGCATCCCAAGCTCCTGCACGCGCCCTCAAGGTGCTCGATGGAGTGCCAAGCACGAATCTTAGAAGCTCTATATAGTTCTTTACTTCTATTGCACATAACCATTTAGTTGCTTTTGTTGATTCTTACAAGTTCTTAATTTTGGAGGCTAGGCTTGGACTTTGTCTCCACATTTACTTTCAACTATTTGTGCTGTCAGATGATATTACAATGCCTTTAAAAACAAAAACAAAAAACTATATATAGTGGCAGTGCAACTCAGTTTTCTTTTTATGATGATGTTTCTAGAGTCTGCACAACACTGTAAGTATCTTTTGAAGATATAGGATGATTGCAAACAACTTGGGTATCACTTTGTTCAGTTAATAGGACAGGACAACAGGTCCCTTCAAAGAAATTTGCATGGGATTCGGCAATCCTTTTATACCTAGCTTTAGTGCTCTCAACAGCCCATAGTATCACCTTCCTTGTTTTCCAATACTAGCATAAACTACCATGCTTTGTTTAAATACATTTGTCTATAAAATATGTCGGTAATCAGCATCTTTGCTATCATGCATTCATACACAAGTCAAATTAATCCATCCCTCTCCATATCTATGGAAACTGTTGTGAGATTGAATTTGGTGTTAAAATGGCCATATGCTTATAAGCTTATTGCAGCAGGAAAAAATAATCTCTTTTGATCGTAGATTATATTTCTCATCCACTACTCATTTTTTTCATAAAATATTTGACCAAATCTATTGCAAGATTATGCCATCAATCAAACAAACAATTATATGGTTCTTCCAAATACTCTTCACTACAGCACCAACTCAAAGCTCCAGTACTTTCATGAAACTAAAAACTCAGACCCTCAGTTTGATCTATGTGAATTTTGCTCCCATCAAGCTAATTATCCTATTTCAAAATTGGTCTAAGATTTTATTCATTTAACAGCTTCATGAAATGTACTATTGAATATTTTCCCTGATGGTACTTGTTCAATGCATGAGGTAAGTTTTAGTTCTTCCCATAGTATTCTTCTGTAAACAAACCTTTTCATTGATGCCAGCTCTAAATTTTATGGTTTAAACTATCGATCTAAGAAACTATGGACATATTGTTTTTACTCTTCCATATACTTTAGTGTTCAAACTGTTACATCTAAATTTTGGAATAATATATTGTTTTTTGTCTACATTTATTCATCAATATGTACAGCCTACATCATTATATTGAACCTTTCTACTTTATTAATAACAAAACATTGATGTCTAAAATAACAGATTACAGAGCCCGAAATTCAGTTCAATCCAGTGTTTTATGCCTCTTTTTAGGTCTACTCTATTCCATTACATATCTTCGTCTGATATGTGTAGAAGCTACCTGCAGTAGGACTGCATAGAAGATGCTGCAAGTAAGAAAGGAGCCAATATTCCTGTTTTTATGATTTTAAGTTTTGTTCAAATTGCCATTTATGATAGCAATATTGTGTCGTAGGAAAATATAAGTGTGGCTCAAAACATTTGGTCTATTAAGATGACTGCCTTATCCTGCTCAATTGATACTCAATACAGATCGCCAATGAGTTATAAATCCGAAACAGAATGGAGAGAGGCAAACACCAGCGAAGGGATGCAAGGTCATAATTAACAAAGTGAGCGCCTTCATCATGGACTGCTGCAGTGAATATTCATAGCAGTTAGCAGCAGTGATCCATGTTATCCTTCCTAAATGAACTATTCTAATATTTTTATATGTAGTACTTTATGGAGCTCTAGCATTTCAATTTATGTAGTCATCACTACAAGAACAAAAGATGCTGTACCTCACTCCAAAAAATACTCCATATTTTTCGCATACCAGTGTTCATTTTGGACAGCTACAGATATCCACAGGCTGCTTTACTATAGCGGGGGCGCAGCAAAGCTGCTACCTGTTTTCTAGTTAAATAGGATGTCACATCTCTCAATGAGGTTCAAAAGTGTTTCATACACATTAAATAAGATGCCACATCAACAGATGACTTTTTGTAGGAAACGATGAGTAGAGAGAAATAATTTGTTTCATCCCCACGACACGAGTGCGACATCGCGTTTCCAACGCACTTGAAACGGGACAAAACACGCGTTGAGGCGCTCAGGCGTTTCAACGGCAGGAAGCGCGGGTCCGGACGTGGGAGGGCCTCGCCGCCGGGCGCCTCGCCTCGCTTGGAGGGCTGCCACTGCGACGCGCCTCCACCGGTCGCGGGCGCAGTACACGGTGACGCCGTGGGCTCCTCTACGGGTCGAGGGACGCCGTGGCTCCCCCTGCCACGCGCTCCTCGTAGGCGAGTGCCGCGCAGGCGAAGCAGGGCAGGCTACCGCCGTGCAGGGGTCGGTCGCGGGCACAGCTACGTGCCGCAGGAGGGGAGACCGACCTCCGCCGCCACCACGGGAGGGGAAGCAAGGGCATGACATGCTGATGGGGAAATCGAGGGAAAGAGGGAGACACACGATGGCACCCAACATAGGTTAAAATAATGTATGAAACTCAAATGAAACCACGCATTGCAAGAGACCCATTTCATATTGAGTTTCATATTTTTAGAAATTGTGTGGTGAAACTCTCCATTATGATCAGCTTTTACAAGGCTGAGATAGATTTATGGAAATAACAAAAAAAAAAAGATTATTGAGGACCGAGAGAGCACGCGCTTTAGTTGTTTGGCATACATGTATTTCAAACTCGAATGCTCTCGAGTGTGTGATTTTGGTTAGCAGCCTTGATTCGACTGCTCCAATATTGATGGTTCGTTTGGTGTAGCTCACGGTTCGGCTTTGGATTACGCTAGAGCCTCTCTTAACGTGATAACTAATTCGAATGAGCTAATACTACTTTCTCACACTCTTCGATGCCACACCCCAAAGGATGATCCTCACCACAAGCCTTATACTAAGACCGGCGCTTCTTCATCAGTTGGGTAAGCTGAAAATGGGGTATTTTCCTCTAACAAGTCCATGGAACACCGGGAGGAGAGAAAGGAGGCAATAATGCACACAATTCAACCAAATTGGTTGCCATATACCACTTATTAGACCGGTGCTTCATCAATTGAGCCAATCAATGGGAGTACACTTAGAAGACCGGTGCTTTGTCTCAGCATTATTTTTTAGCATATGTCTCAGCATTATTGATTGACTAATTGTGAGGGTCGATTATATTTGAGAGCCTACGGTGCCGGGATAAAACATTTCTTTTTTTTTTTTTTTGAGGGTGCCATCAAAAGATTCCATAAAGTGTTAGAATAACGTTGGAGCCTGTGGTGCCCGGATAAAACATGTTTACGCCCTTGTTCTCTTCTTATGAACTTTTTAGAAAATAGGAATATATTAACATCTCAACCTCTGCATCGGCTAATGCATATGACGTACTGTTCATTATTACAATTACAAACAAGCAAAATAATCTAAGGAAATAATCTAACATTCTTATGAGCTAGCTGAGGGAAAATTGGAAAAGCTTTTTGCAGCTTAGGCCCATCTTAGTTTAATTAGACTGTTAGTTTATACGCTAGAGCAGCAAATCTATCCTTATCCATAACATGACTATCAGAGATTGTGTAATAATTTCTCGAAAATTCATTAGCTGCACAGCTGCTCTAATGTCGGCAATTATGGATGACAGGGACACTGTGTAACATCCTTTTGAATAATCTTGAATCGGCAACGCTATCTATCTATATCTTATCGGAACCATCACGTACAAGCTAGGCTATAAAATCCTTGTTAATTACGAGTAGGTATATACGTGTGGTGTATAGAGCGCCTTGTGTCGTAGTAGGAGTAATACTAGCATAGACTTTTGCGACCGAATTATTGGTTGGTACACGACTATGCACAAACGTTATTTCGTTCATTATACGTCGATCGTCATCGATGCATGGTTGTCGACGTGGCGAAACCCAAATCAAATCTTTATCAATAAGAGAACAGTCGAGCATGCGTACATAGAGAGGAATATACGTTTGGATTGAGTTTCATCCACTGTTAGATTCAGGTTACAAGGCCTGAGGAATATACGTTTGTCTTAGCATTATTTTTTTAGCATATGTCTCAGCATTATTGATTGACTAATTGTGAGGGTTATATTTGAGAGCCTACGGTGCCGGGATAAAACATTTTTTTTTTTTTTTGAGGGTGCCATCAAAAAAGATTCCATAAAGTGTTAGAATAACGTTGGAGCCTGTGGTGCCCGGATAAAACATGTTTACGCCCTTGTTCTCTTCTTATGAACTTTTTAGAAAATAGGAATATATTAACATCCCAACCTCTGCATCGGCTAATGCATATGAGTGTTCATTATTACAATTACAAACAAGCAAAGATAATCTAACATTCTTATCAGCTAGCTGAGGGAAAATTGGAAAAGCCTTTTTGCAGCTTTGGCCCATCTTAGTTTAGACTCTAGAGCAAATATATCCTTATCCATAACATGACTATCAGAGGGGCGAAGCCAAGTAGTACTTCCCGAGTGCACCGGCACCAGGGAAAAAAATATTTTTACGTAGTTAGCATGAATGTTTCACCGTATGTGCACTCCCCTTGGGATCGATCGGTGCACCACCTGGCCGGATGCAGGCTGCAGCTACGTAACTTGGCAATCAGCTCTACGTATGGACATATGGCCCAACAGGCTAGCAGCTGTGTATTGTATATACCGTACATAAATAAATAATCCCTAATGTCTCATTTGATGGTGGCCCAAAGCCCAGTAAATGAAACGCTCATGCCCTTCGCTCTGTGACTCTTCCTATTCGCGAATCGCGAGTAAAGAAACGCCGCCGGCCGCCAGTTCCGCCCTTCGCTCGGCAGATCGTCCCTCACTAATCATTTTCTTCTTCCCGATTGAGCAATCATTAATCAATCATGTCAAGTAAGTTTGTGGTCTATGGATGTCTAATTATTTGATTCTTCATCCGCAGTTAATTAAGTTCTTTATAAATGTGTATGTTGCAGCGTTTATGGATAGATGGTTGAAAAGAAAAGCGCTGGATGATCCGTCCCTTCCCTGTGCAGACGACGCTAACAATATGGATACTCCTAATCAACAAGATTACAATGTTCAAGCCCCTGCCAATGTTATTGTTTCAGCTCCAGCAGATATCAATTTAGAGGAGGAGATCCAATTTGATCTAGGGAAAAGGAAAGAAATACGTGCCTATCATCCTAGTTGAAAAGAAATATCATTTTGCAATCCATGTGTCGGGATTCTTCCTTTTGGTAAGTATGTCTTCTATTACTACTACTATTTTCTCACTGTACATGCATACTCCCTCCATAGTTGAAAAGAAAAACGTTTAAGACAGCGACACGGTCTCCAAAGCGCGCAACTTTGACTTCTCTTTTTATAAAATTATTTATTAAAAATTATATATGTATACTTTTATGAAAGTATTTTTCAAGAAAAAATCTATTGATATGATTTTCACATTTCTAAACTCAACGACTTAAAAAGTTATTCATGATTTATGTTTCCAATGTTTGACCCAAACCTTTTCCAAAATATCTTTCTTTTCAACTATAGAGTGAGTATATTGGTTGTTCAAGTCGCTTAAGTGTTACTGGTGCACTCAGGTCCTCCGTGCTCTAGCTTCGCCCCTGATCAGAGATGTGTAATAATTTCTCGAAAATTCATTAGCTGCACAGCTGCTCTAATGTCGGCAATTATGGATGACAGGGACACTACGTAACATCCTTTTGAATAATCTTGGATCGGCAACGCTATCTGTCTATATCTTATCGGAACCATCACGTACAAGCTAGGCTATAAAATCCTTGTTAATTACGAGTAGGTATACGTGTGGTGTATAGAGCGCCTTGTGTCGTAGTAGGAGTAATACTAGCATAGACTTTTGCGACCGAATTATTGGTTGGTACACGACTATGCACAAACGTTATTTCGTTCATTATTATACGTCGATCGTCATCGATGCATGGTTGTCGACGTGGCGAAACCAAAATCAAATCTTTATCAATAAGAGAACAGTCGAGCATGCGTAGATAGAGAGGAATATACGTTTGGATTGAGTTCATCCACTGTTAGATTCAGGTTACAAGGCTGAGATATGGGATTTTCTTTTATTTATTTATTATTTAAACTGGTGCGCCCCTCATGCTAATGGTGAAGATTCGGTTCAAGAAACTTTACTAGTACGTGGTATATGAACTGAGATATATATCGATCCATCCACTGGAAATGAATGTCATAGAAAAAAAAGGAAAAAGAGAAGGGAAACACATAGCATGACGTGGAAAAGTATAGTTAAAAAAAAAAGGGAAATCTAGCTTTTAATTGTAGCCATAGCACTTGAAAGCCTACCTGGCCACATGTTTGCCGAGCTTAAGATTTTTAGTCCAGCTGGATTGTGAATTGTGATCTACTGATCTTCTTTGTGGACCACGGCTGGTCAGATTTCCACGGCGACAAGTAGAGGAACCACCGATGGCGGCCAGCCACAACCTCAACCAGGCCTCCGGAGCAGTCACGAACCCTCTCTTTCGCCAGCGAGCCCCACGCACTTGAATGACCACCACCGATCCCTCCCCTGTCTCCGATCGCGACCACCCCGCCGGCGAACCGGCCGCGCCCACCACCTCACCTTCGATCGATCGGTCCCGGCGGGCCGGCACTCCCCACTTGATGCTCACCGGTGGCCCGCGACGGCCGGCCCGGCTCGTGGAAAAAAACGCCAGCGATGATGGCTCTCGCCGATCCGGACGTCGCGACCTCCGAAAGCAGACGACACCGACGCCGCGATACGTGCAGCGTGCACCGTGCAAGGAGCTTTCGAGACGGCGGCGTCCGCGCCGTGACGCCGAGGCTGGAACAACGAATTTTGCAGTGTAGTAGTCCTTTTTGTCAAAATTTCATATTATATCCTTGACATCAAATACACATCTCTAGCCCCTGAGCTCGGCACCACCGGGCCTGTTTGGGACGGCGTTGGCGTGGCTCATGAGCGGAATATATACGCTGAATAAACCCGTCGAACGGCTCGTAAAATGAACTACGCCCGCTTACTGCGTATAACGGTATATAAGCATCGTACGACGACTCTCACCCATGGTCCCAAACAGGCTCCAAGGTAACACTCCTAGTGACGAGGTACAAGGTCCGGAATGACGTGGCCAGAGGTCATAACGCCAAGATCAGGGTCGTAAATCAAGGCGCCGACCTCTACCCACATGTCGTCAGCCACGTCTTTCCGGATTTCTTACTTCCATGACAAAAACATTATTGGTCTTCAAGGATTGTAAATGTGAAATTTTGAGAAAAAAATGGACCAAATCGTAAAAAAACGGCCGGACGAACCGGAGCGCAGGAAAAGATCGGGCACGCACGACGACCACGCACGTCAACCAGAGATTCCCGGCCACTCGATGGATTCTTCCACATCAGCCTCTCGCCAAATGACGCCACGTACACGATATTTTTTCATCGTCGCCTCGCTTCTTATCTTCACTCACCTCTGAGCCGCGCTCCTGTCCACTGGACCCGTCAGTCCGGTCACACACGCTACTAAGACTACGGACGGGTGCCTTGCCTAGCTTCGCTCCGCGGCTGCGCTTATATAAGCGACCGGCTCGGTGTCTGGCTGGTAACGGCATGAGCAACAACACAAGACCTACTACTACCAGAGCGAGTCGTTAGCAGAGGCGTGCGTGCTACTGTGTGCTAGTGCTACGGCGCAGCAGCTAGCAACAGCAAGCAGCAGCCGGCCGGCCATGAGCAGCAGCGGGCGCGAGAGCACCACGGCCGCCAGCAGGTGGCCGGAGCTCGCCACGCTGCGCGCGATGGCGCGCGACGCCGCCGAGCAGATGCAGCTGCCGCGCGTCGGCGTGTCGGCGTCGGCGGGGTCGGCGGCGACCGGGAGGGATCCGACCAAGACGTCGCGGCAGCCGACGGGAAGGCGTGGGCGAGAGGACCATATCCATGGACACGGCAAGACGGCCAAGGTCATGCACCTCCTGCTCTGGGGACCCAAGTGAAGTGAGGGGATCCATGTCGCGTCCATGTGGTCCGGCCAGTCCTCAACGAGGTCTCGTCGCGGCGGCGTTCGCTTCGATCTCTGCCGGCCGACTGTGTTTCTCCGGCGATCCGCCGCTGGCCGCACGGATTTTGTACCTATATATATACAACTACTACTAGTACTGCTGTACCTGTAAAATAGTAGTAGTATAAACTGCTGCTGCTTTGTTGTTTTCTTGCACCACTTTGATGCAGTTTGCTCGATCGACTGCTCGTCGAGTCGGTCAGTTTGGGTGTGTCAATCAACTGTATACTAAGCTGTAGTGATGTGTAGCCTATTAGGCTATAACTGAGCTTCTTGTGTGTCTAGGGTGCAAGATCTGTAATGTAAAGAACGCGTGCAGCTGCGTGTGAAATTTTACTTACCAACGTGTTTGTGTCTCGCGTGAATCACTGAATCCATCCAACAAGTAACTTTTTTTTTTTATGAAACCCAACAAGTCTCTTCAATCTACGCCTAATTAATCCACATGTGTATTGGATTGGAAAATTGTTCAGATTGATTTGGATTAGAGCGTAATTAAAATAAGACCTTTCAGGTTTTAGGGGAAGAAGTTGCTCGTTCTAAGTCAAGATTGGATAAGGTGCCTTTTTATCTGAATTTTTCTTCAAGCTGATGTTTACCTCAGTCAGGGGGCATCGGCAGAGGAATAGGAAATCTAAAAGAAGATGCACATGTGTTGTGGATACAAATAGTAAAATTTTGGTTGTTTACTCCCCCCGTCCCATATAAAAAACACAATTCTGCAATGAATCTAGACACAACGCATGAATATGCTAGAATTGAGTATACTGTTTTTTCTAATAATTTTTCGCATGGGTGTGTAGATTTGCTATAGCTAGAAATCAAAGAAGAAAGATTCGATGCTCCATTCTTTAAAAAATAGTTTGATTGCTTAGTATCTTTAAGGTTGTCCTAGTTATTCTGGAATGGTGGGAATAAAAAAAAAGAAAAAGTGGAAGAAAGAGATTCTGAATATATAGAAAAGGGGAGAAAAGGACAAGTGAATAGTGGACACTAAAAAAATAGAAAAAATGATTGGAAGAGGAGGAGATTGTAAATATCTAGCCTCGGATCTTTGCATCCGTCGAATTGTGTCCACATATAACTATGTTCAGATTTGAGAAGTGGTGGCTTAGCCACCCAGAGTTTAAAGAACTGGTGATCAAAGTTTGGAATACTCCATGTGCCTTTACTGACCCACTGGATATATGGCAATTCAAAGTGAGGCTGCTTAGGAAGAAATCTAAGGGCTGGGACTTAAATGCTAATGGGCAGATTAGAAGAGAGAAACAAGAGCTCCTTAAGGAGCACGAGAGACTAGATATCAAATTAGAAAATAATGGGCTATCAGATGGGGAGAGGGAGAGAATGAAGGAGATCACAAATAGCCTTGAGGCTAGCTGGAGATTAGAGGAGACAAAAGCTAGACAAAGATCTAGGGATAGGGAGATCAAAGAGGGAGATAGGAATACATCCTACTTCCAGGCTGTGGCTAATCAGAGACAAAGGAAGAAAAGGATTACTGGACTAGAGAGTGACCAAGGATGGATTGAGGATAATAAAGATATGCTTGAGCATGCTGTTACCTTCTACAAAAAGTTATTTGGAGAGGAAGAAAATAGTGAAATAAAGTTAGGGTATGACTTTTGGGAAGAGGAGGAGAAAGTGAAAGAAGAGGAGAATGAGATGTTAGAGTCTAACTTTACAGAGAAGGAAGTGAAAGAAGCTATTTTCACCTCTTATGCTGAAGGGGCTCCAGGGCCTGATGGTTTCTCTTTTATGTTCTATCAGGAATTTTGGGGGGTGATTAAAGATGATTTCATGAGGCTCATTAGAGCCTTTGAGCAAGATGAGTTGAATCTGGATAGGCTGAACTATGCCATGATAACCCTAATACCTAAAGAGCCTGATGCTAGGAATCTTAAAAAGTTTAGACCCATTAGCCTAATAAATTGCAGCTTCAAGATTTTTTTCAAAACTCTTGAACAATAGATTAATCAAGATTGTCGATGACAGGTTAGTGGCTGCCAATCAAACAAAATTTTATAAAAAGGGAGATATATTCTAGAGAGTGTTGTGGCTGCTCATGAAATTATTCATGAGGTCCATAGGAACAAGCGAGGAAGGAGTTATCCTTAAGTTAGACTATGAAAAAGCTTATGACCGTGTTAGCTGGGATTTCCTTGAGGAAATGCTAGAGGCTAGAGGTTTCAAATCAAAATGGAGGAGGTGGATAAACAAAGTAGTAAAGGGAGGATCTATTTGTGTTAGGATCAATGATGAAAATAGTAATTTTTTTCAAACTGGCAAGGGGCTGAGACAAGGAGACCCTTTATCTCCTTTGTTGTTTAACTTAGTGGCTGATGTCTTCACTAGAATGCTTATGAAAGCTGCTAAGCAAGGTTTTATTTCTGGTTTGCTTCCTAATATAGTCGAGGGGGGCATTATAAGCCTTCAATATGCTGACGATACTTTAATTTTTCTTGAAAATAACTTGGAGAAAGCTAGCACTTTCAAGTGGCTGTTAGTTTGTTATGAGAAAATGTCAGGGATGAAAATAAACTACGACAAAAGTGATCTGCTGACTGTGGGTATGGAGGAGGACCAAGCAAATTCTTTTGCTAAAATTTTCTGTTGTAAGAGGTGTGATTTTCCAATTAAATATTTGGGAGTACCCTTGCATTTTAAAAAGTTAACTAAGGAGGATTTGCAACCTTTGGTGGACAAGGTTATCAAGAGGATAGCTGGTTGGAGGGGTAGATTGCTATCTTACCCAGCTAGGCTAGTGCTTCTTAAGGCTTGTCTAGCAAGCATTCCCATCTATCTTTTGTCTGTGATAAAGTTTCCTAAATGGGCTATCAAAATGATTAATACCCATATGGGTCACTTTTTATGGGATAATACAGAAGAGAAACATAGGTACCACCTGGCTAATTGGCAGTTGGTAGCTCAGAAAAAAGAAATGGGGGGTCTAGGAGTACCTGACCTGAGAAGTTTAAACTTAGCTCTTCTGGCATCTTGGATCTTTAGATACCATTTGAATAAGAATGCCATCTGGATCAGCATAGTGAATTCTAAGTATCATATTAACCATCCAAACATCTTTTGCTGTCCTGAATTAAACTCTTCTCCTTTTTGGAAAGGGGTCCTTTGGGCAGCTAAAGCTGCTCTAGTGGGGGTAAGATGGAAAGTGGGGAATGGTAATAGTGTTAGGTTCTGGGAAGATCAATGGATAGGGAATATAAGCCTTGCTATTTTATTTTGGCCTTTATATGTTATCAATGAACAGCATGGCAAGTCAATTTCTCAGGTTTGGGATGGGCTTGAGCTCAAGTTATCCTTTAGAAGGAGGGTGAATGAGCAACAAATGGATATGTGGTTTGAGCTTTGTAGTCTGCTAGAGGGGACTACCTTACAAGATGAAGAGGATCAAATTATTTGGGCCTACTCCTCTAAAGGAGTGTATTCAGTCCAATCTTTATATGCTTTGGTGAACTGTAGGGGCATTGAACCTGTCTTTGTGCAGTCGGTTTGGAAAGTCTTGATTCCACCAAGAGTGCAATTTTTTCTCTGGTTATTGTCTCATAACAGATTGTTAACTAGGGATAACTTGCAGAAAAGAAGAGAAGTAAATGATAAAACTTGCCTCTTTTGTTCTGAGTTGGAAACAATACAGCATTTGTTTTTTGATTGCTTTGTGGCAAAGTTTGTGTGGAAAGGTATTGCTGATGCTTTAAAGCTTGACATTGGGGATTCATATGAGTCTGTTGCCAAGTTTGGATTGCTAGCAAAAAAACATGTTTTTTCTAATGCTGTTACTTCGGCTGTTTTGTGGAGTTTATGGAAGTTGAGAAATGAAACTTGTTTTCAGGGACGTGTTTGGACTGGATTCAAGATGGTGTGGATGAAGATTGCGAGGATGCTGAAAGGGTGGCTGATACTGTACAAGGAGGAGGACAAGGAGGCGCTACAAGGGCTGATCTTACACCTGGAAGAAACCTCAAGACAGCTGGAGCAGATCGCATGGACCTCAATGGAGTCATCATCACAGTGGGTACAATCGGGTGCTCAGTCTTCAGAAGGAATTAGCTATGAAGCCGCAGTTCAAGTGGATGATTGCACTATGCCGGCGTTGATGCCGTGTAATAATGAACTTAATTAGCAATCATCGTGAGATACTCTGTAGCTTTTAAGCCTGGTGCTGTAAACTGAACAATGTTTTGCTTTTTGTAATGAAAAGCAGGGGAAACCCTTTTCTCTAAAAAAAATAACATAACTTAGCTTAAACTAAACAGTCCACGCCTTAGTTTCTAATAAACAATGAAATAAGTGAAAATGGAAATGTGTTTTTTCCATCGAGACAGATAAAACCTATACACATTTATATAGAGGAATAGAGCATTGTGATTGCCATACTTGTTAAAAAATGAGAGAAAGATTAGATGTTCTTCTTACTTCATAGTTTCAACCTCTTCATTCTTTAAGAAAAATACTTTGATCGTTTAGTTTCTCTAAGGTTGTTGTCCTAGTTATGTTGGGGGAATAAAAATACAAAGTGGAAGAAAGAGATTTTGAATATTTAGAAAAAGGGTAGAAAAGTGTGAAAGTGAACAGAGGACATTAGATATTTAGGAAACGAGTGACAGAGGAGATCTTGGCATCCGTTGAAGTGTGTCCACATATAACTAGGAATTATACTAAATATTTTGGATGTCATTTAGGATGTCAACTATTTGATGTCATAAACCGATGGACTTCCACAACGCTTCCATTTTGCCACCCGATGTGGGAGATGCCCCAAGCATCCCTCATCCCTCGATTGGTAGCAACCTGCCGTGAAACAGCATGACAGTGGAGGAGGTGCCGCCTCCCCAAACGTGATACTCGCCTTTCCTCCTTTTGGTGTAATCAGTTACCTCTCTAATCTCTCCCCCTCTACATGTAATTCTGGAACTTTTGTTTGCCCTGGGCTCCCAGCCCTGGCCATCACCGACCCAGTCGGCATCTGTGGTTTAATATATCACCCATGTCGTTGACCTAAAATTTTTTTTTGAGATACTTTGACTCTCCAAAATTCTTAAATGATTTACAATTTGGAATAAAGAGAGTACAAGATGTTCCAAATTTAAATTTACAAGGGGGGCAACAAGGTAGACAATTTGTAGGAGAGTTGAACAATGTTTTTTACCGAGTATGTAGCTTGCCAAAAACTCTCTTTGGCAGAAAGATGGTCATTGGTAATGGTGAAAAAACTCTATTCTGGAAGGATAGGTGGTTGTATTCTCATCCTATTGCTCATATATTTTCAGACTTGTTCAAGATGACTAGACAACCTAATATTACAGTGGTAGAAAGCTTTGAATGATATTTCTGCTATTACATTTACCAGATGGCTGGTGGATATTTGGGATAGACAATGGAAGAAAATTGTAGCTGATATTACTGAAATTCGACTTAATAATGATGAGGATTCAGTTGGGTGGAGATTTGGGGCTAAAAATGATTTTCTGTTAAATATGTCTATGAATTCCTGACAGCAAGTGGTAGTGGTTTCTATCATAAAAAGATTTGGAAAGGGGTAGTGGTTTCTATCATAAAAAGATTTGGAAAGGGTTCATATCTGCTAAAATCAAGATCTTTTTATGGTTAATGTTGAATAATTAATGCAGTGCTAACTAAAGATAATATGATTCAATGAAATTGACAAGGAGAGCCTTGTTATTTTTGTGATTCCGATGAGAGTTTACAACATTTATTTTTTTTGAATGCAATATCTCCAAAGTAGTCTGGGCCACATTTGCATCTTCCTTTGGGGCTAGTGATATTCCCGGTTCTTTGGGGCTAGTGTTTTTCGAATGCAACATCTCTGTCTGTGTTTCTATCTAGCTATGTCGCTCAAGGTTCTCTGGTATCAGGCCTTGGTCAGTCTGTTTATGGTAGTTTGAGCCCTGGTATTTAGTCTGAACCTCTGTGATCTCTTTTTGGAGATCACGCTGTTGCGTGTATTTAGTCTGAACCTCTGTTATGTCTAGCTTCGAGTCTTAAGTTTCTGTTTGCTCGTCCTCTTAGAAGTTTGTTCTGTTTTTATCTGAAACATTCTGTCGAATGATGTATTTCCGTTATGTCATAATAGAAATGGGGATGCCCTCGCTTCGAAAAAAAAAGTGACTTGCCAATAGAAAAGAAGGTTACCTTCATTGGCAGAAATTGCACAACCATGGGAGATGGGAGTCGAAAAAATAAGAGCAGAGGGAGACAAATAATAGTTTTAAGCAAAGAATTTGGTTATATATGGAGGTACATGGAGAGGGAACAATTACATTCAAACACATAAGCGAAACTATCTGCGCTACTCAAGAAAAACCTCAAATGTTAGAACAAATCTAGATACCCTTACAATTAATTTGCACGTATCATCATTAATTCTTGCTAGTTACAAACTTACAAGCAGACATGCTAGGATGATGATGAATTCATCAGCTCATCTCTAGCGCTATCCTCTTCTTCATCTCGGCGGCGCTGCGTGCGTCGTTGCTGGTGTCGATGACGAACTTGCGCCAGAACCAGTGCTTCTTCCAGACGAGCGCCATCTCCTCGACGGGCACGTTCTTGGTCTCCGGCAGCAGCATGGCGATGAAGAGCGTCATGAGCAGCACCCAGGCGCCGAAGAAGTAGAAGAGGCCGAAGCGGAGGTGGCACAGCAGCGTCAGGAAGATCTGCCCGATGAAGGCCGTGAAGAACATGTTGACCCCCGCCGTGATGCTCATCGCCGCGTTCCTCACCGCCAGCGGGTAGATCTCGCTGGGGATCAGCCACCCCATCGGCCCCCACGACCACGCGAAGCCCGCCACGTAGACGCACACGAACAGCACGATGCACATGGCGTACTGCTCCGAGATGTCCCCGTCCCGCTCATCCCGAACTGCAGCCCGATGAACGTCCCCACAAGGATCTGGATTGCCAGCCAGATCATGAATGGATGCTCGATCGATCGATCATGAGCTCAAGAAATTCGATCACCGACCTGGGAGATGATCATCTGCGTGCCGCCTTGGAGGAAGAGCGCGCGGCGGCCGACCTTGTCGGCGGTCACGACGGCGACGAAGGTGGAGAAGACGTTGACGAGGCCGGTGATGACGGAGGAGACGAGGGTGGCGTTCTGCTTGAACCCGACGGTCTTGAAGAGGACCGGCGCGTAGAACATGATGACGTTGATGCCGGTGAGCTGCTGGAAGAAGGGGATGAGCAGCGCGAACGTTAGCTGGGGCTTGTACTTGCCGCCGAACAAGAGCTCCATCCAGGGGCTCGCCACGGCCTTGGCGTCCTCGCTGGCCGTCGACAGGTCGTCGAACTCCTCGCGCACGTCGCCGACGCCGCGGATCTGGAGCAGCGTCTTGCGCGCCGTCGCCGTGTCGCCTCGCTCGATGAGCGACGTCGGCGTGTCCGGGATGGCCAGCGAGCCCAGCGCGATGACGGCCGCCGGGATGGCGCCGAACGCCACGGCGATGCGCCAGCCCCAGCCGCCTGGCACCTTGGAACCCAGGTAGTTGGTCATGTTCGCCGTCAGGATGCCCACCGTGATCATCAGCTGGAACAGGATGTTGAGCATGCCGCGCTGCTGCGCCGGCGCCATCTCCGAGATGTAGAGCGGAGCCGCCTGCATGCCAACACGCCGGCGCCATCGTCAGCGAACAAGTGCGTGCACGGATCGATCGAGATGCCGCGTCAGCGTCGATCGCTCACTTGGATGGAGATGCCGACGCCGGAGCCGACGAGAATGCGGCCGGTGAGCAGCATGGGGAAGTTGACGGACACGCCGCCGATGCACGCGCCGGCCACGTACGCGGACGCGGCGGTGAAGAGGGTCCACTTGCGGCCGAAGGACCGGGTCAATGGGCCGGCGAAGAAGGCGGCCACCGTCGCGGCGAGGAAGAGGGAGGAGCAGAAGAGCGTCAGGATCTGGCTGTCGAACTTGCAGTACTGGTTCACCACCACCTGCTTCTTCATCTCCTCGTAGATGGAGGGGAAGAACTTGACCAGGAATGGCTCCGACGACGTCAAACCGGCTTCACGGCGGCGACAGTGAACAACCGTACGACGTCAGAGTCAGAGCAAGCGAATCCCCTGCTAGCTGGAGAAGGATCATATCGTCATATAGCTTGATTTCTCACTCACAGGTGAGGCCGATGTCATAGCCGAAGATGCAGCCGGCGACGGAGGCGATGAAGCACGAGAAGACGACGATGCCGGTGAGCTCGCCGGGGTACGTCTTGTACCTCGTGTGGTGGTGCACGATCACGGCTCCCGGCATTGTGCCCGGCCGGTCAGGTCACGGCTCCGGCTGCGGCGATGCAGGCAATTAAGCAAGCAACCAGTCGCTGGCGATCGACAGTCTCAGGCCGGCGGTCCGGTGATAGATCGATCAACGGCCGGCGGCGTCGGAGAGGGTGGTCAAGTGCGGCGAGCGAGCCCCTCCTGTTGGTCCGTGACGCCGGCAGCCAAACAAGAATGCGTCAAGGCCGGAGCAGTGAGCACTTAAACCGGGAAAAGAGCTCGACGAGTGGCGCGGCGGCAATGGTGGTGAGCGATTGGCAAAGGCGCTGCCGGTCGTGTCCTAAATCGACGGACGCATGCTTGGTCGCCATGCGCGCGCTCTCTCCGCTGCGAGTCGAGTCGTGTCGCGCCCAAGAATGTCTCCGTGGTTTCAAGGTCAACCACGATTTTGCAGCTCCTAATCCTTGAGTGGAGATCCTCCTTTCCAGTTTTAGCATGTTGCTTGCATGCAGCCTGTTCGTCGTCGCGATAAGTTGTGATGTACGGAAGAGTGTCATCCGGACATTCCGGTGGCAAATGCAAGCAGCTGCTTTGCTCCCTCTGTGAAATGCAGTGAAGTCTTGTGAACCAAAGAGGAAAAAACTACAACCAAAGGGTGTGTTTGGTTCAGTTATGATTTTTGAAAAAGTAGTTGTGAACTATGAGAAAGTCAGAAGTCCCTTTGGACCCTTTGGTTGAGTAGCAGTGGCTTATGTATAAACTGCTAACGTGTTCTTCCACTTACATACGGTCATACTGGTTGGTCTCACACACAACTTCTTCTTCCTCTCATAGGACAAACGCCAAGGGATGCCGGAGACGGGAGGCGCTCCATTTAGCGGCAGAGCTCCGGCCCTCGCGACCTGCATTGGAGACCTCTGAGTCGAGGCGGTCCTCACGCCTAGAGCAGGCCATGACCGGTCATCGGGAAATTGAGCTCGAGACTACAGCCGACCTTGGCCCACCGCTCGAAGGCGCTCGAAGGCATTGCTCGGCTCACCACCTCGTTGTGACGCTCTGCTCGGAGGTGCTCGCCTCGCCGCTCAAAAAAACTCAAGCTGAGGAGGGAGAGCCCTGCCCCGGCTAGGATGTGCTCCACGGCGTGGGGAGGGGGGCTCGCCGACCGGCACAACACAAGGGAGCTAGAGGGCTCTCCGGAGAGGGAAATGTTGCCGCTGATGGGGATGGGATCCGTCCGCGGCACCGTCGTCGAATTGGAACGGTCCGAGAGGGAAATGTTGTCGCCGACGGGGATGGTATCTCCATGCCAGTTGCGCCTAACTAAGTTGTCGTTGGTTAGAGTTGTCCCTCTTAAGATACCACAAAAATATTTTTATTTTTGAAGGTATTTTAATTTTTTAAATATCTTGTGACACTCTCACTCCATTATTAATTGACGCAACATGCATAGATTTGACTGAGAAAGTCCCTAATGAATATAATGGCCAAACAAAAACATCCCTATCTTGACAAAGGATCACATCCTTTAAAGAAGTAAGAATTATGCGACAATTCCTTAGATTTGTTCCTACTGAATTTCGGTGGAATGAAATATTTAGTGGGTTCAAATAACAACTTGTGCCACAAAATAATAACTTGTGCCACAGAATCATGTTTCCTTCTTACGATATTAAAAAGTGAAGGAAATCTATCTTTTAGTGGTTTAGTACCCAACCAAGTGTCGAACCAAAAATGAGTTTGTTATCCGTCTTTCGCCCTGAAGGAACCAAAACCTAAGAATGTGTCTTTTATATTCATCAAACTTTTCCAAAAGTGAGAATCTGTTGGTTGTTTAGAACAACTTGTTGTTGCTTGTCTTTTATGTACATGTTCCTCAAAATTTCTTGCCACATACCGTCGTCATTTAACAGTTTAAACAACCATTTACTTAACAAGCATTTGTTCGATGTCCAAATTTTGTATGCCTAAACCTTCTTGAATTTTTGGTTGGCACAAAATTTCCCATCTTGCTAATCTATACTTTTTCATGTGTTGGTCATTTTGCCAATAGAATCTTGATATAAAACAATCTATTTTCTCTAGTACCCCCTTGGGATCTAGAAAAAAGAAAGCATAAACATGGGTAGGCTAGAAAGCACCATGTTTATTAAGACCAAACAACCCCCAACCGAGAGCAATTTACCTTTCCATCCGCTAAGCCTCTTTTCAATCATTTGTCAATATTTGTTATTTAGTTTCCTAGTATGCATTGGTAGACCCAGGTAACAGAAGGAAGACTTCCCCATTTTACATTCGAACAACTGTGAGAAATATTCTTCATGTTCTTTTTTTCTTTACCAAAGCAGAAAATCTCACTTTTATGGAGATTTATTTTGAGCCCAGATAGTTGTTCAAAAAATGTGGTAAGAATAGATATTCCATCTTGGATGAGATGAGGAACAACCCTTCAATTCGGCATGTTTCTTTAGCTCTAGCAATTAGTATGGCCAGCATATCCTCCACTATATTAAATAATATTGGCGACATTGGGTCACCTTGCTTTAAGCCTTTTCTTGTTTGGAAGTAAGGACCTACTTGATCATTAACCCTAATGTTAATGTTCCCTCCTTGAGTGAACTTTTCTATCCATTCACACCAAGTTTGAGAGAAACCTTTCATTCTCTAGCGTTTGTTGAAAAAAATTCCAATCTACCTTGTCATATGCCTTTTCAAAATCAATTTTGAAAATTACCCAAAGTTTACTTATGCTTTGTTGCCTGCATACTCCCACTATCCCAAAATAGAAGTCATTCTCGCTCCCAAGAAGTCAACCTTTTTTTCTAGCTGGTCTCGTTTTTCGTGCAAGCTTCATATTGGGTTGCATCTACTAATCAAGATATAACAATATGGAGTATAAGCAATATACAGAATCATCTATTGGATGTGTATTTCTAGCTAGTCTCGTTTTCGTGCCATTTTATGTAAATTAATAACTCAAACAATAAGCATGAAACTTCAACAATAGTAGGAATAGGTATAAATTGGTAGGTATACATGTGTATCATTACAACTGATAACATTCAAGAGCGCACAACTCTGCATCTGCTCAAGGTACAGTAAGCTATCAAGCCATTGGAAAATCCAACTACTATATATGTTGTTTATTGGTGAAAATAAATTTGAAAAAGGATGCTTTCCATGGAGCTTGCACCTTGGAGCAGAACTGCAGACGTGCAACAATAATAGAAATCTGAGATACACATTTGGAAACCAAACTCTTCTGTTCTCAAACATGTTTCATCCTCTACAGAACTTTAGATTGCATGACATCAATCATCTCAAAGAAAGCAAACCTCCAGGACTTGCAGAACAATAATGCTCCAAACCATAACCAGAACCCAAAGACAACACCAGCAACTATCGAGTAGTACAACCATATGGTCTCAAGATCTTGGTGGTGTTCCTTTATCCCACTCGTGTTTGTACAAGCAATGCTGAGGGGCCAACCACAAAGTCCTGGATTATTGCTATAAATTGAAGGGTTATCAAGTGTTCTGAGTTGATTTCCAGTAGGTATTTCCCCTGACAAATTGTTGCTCGAGAGGTTTAAGGAGCTGAGAGCCGACATGTATGCTATGCTTGAAGGAATAGAGCCTGAAAGTTTGTTCTGAGAGAGATCAAGAGATTCTAAAAGAGTGAGATTGCCAATGTATTCTGGGATACTACCAGATAGATAATTTCTTGACAAATTCAGAAAGCAGAGGACTCTTAGATCGGTCAACTCCGGAGGGATCCCACCCGAAAGTGAATTGCCTGACAAATCAATACCAACCATAAACCTTTGCAGCTGCAGACGGAAAAAAATCCTGTTATATCCCTTCCAAACTATGTCAACTGGGCCATCATGATATAGGGTGCGGTCAGGTCCCTCCCACCATATGACAGCTTGGACATCATATGGATATGTAACATCAGAAATGTGGGTTTGTGTTCCTTGCATAGAAGATAAGTTGCTGAAACTTGTTGGTATGGTGCCTGCAAAATTATTATCAGATAGATCAAGAAGATGTAGATCAGAGAGCTGTGAAAGCTGCCAAGGAATACTTCCATATAACATATTTGATCGTAATCGGAGAATTCTCAGCATAGGATTGTTTTCCTGAATCCATGGAGGGACTGTACCAGAAATCTTATTGTTCCCAAGATCCAAAACTGCTAGGTTTGTTAAGTTCTTCAAAAAAAACATGGAAACAACCTGAGATGTTGTTGCTGGACAGGTGTAGTGAAATCAGCGAGGAATGATTGCCACTCATGGTTGCAACCTCTCCAGACAAAACATTGCTAGACAAATCCAAGAATTGAAGATATTGCAGGTCCCAAATGCAACTTGGGAGCTCTCCAAATAATTGGTTGTATGATAGGTCCAAGACTAGCAAATTATTTAGTTGACACAATGTGGGCGAAATGCAACCTCTGAACTTGTTGCCAGACAACCTGAGGTAGCTGAGATTTGTAAGGTTAGATATAAATGCAGGCAACTCGCCCTCAAGATGGTTGCTGCCAATGTCAAGGACAATCAAAGGTGTCATGCTGACGATTTCTAATGGCAAGGCCCCTGTAAAGTTATTATCTGCCAAGTTCAATGCATCTAGTTCCAATTTTCCCAGCTCCGTTGGAATTGAGCCAAGAAAGTTGTTGTGAGAGAGTGAGAGAGATCGTAGATCAGTCCAATTTGTAAACATCCCTGACGGGATGGTTCCGTTGAGATTGTTTTTGCTCAGCCAGAAGTACGCTAAACTTTGCATCTTGGCAAATGATGGTGGCAAACTTCCAAATAAATGATTCTCTGACAAGGAGATCCAAATAAGTTTAGTAAGGTTCCCCAGCTCGGGTGCAAGAGTAGAAATCAAACCAGCGTTATCCATGTTGAGTACTTGCAGGTTCTGAAGCTTCCGAAGTGATGCTGGAATTGACCCACCTAGTACGTTGTTCCCTACAGTAAGGTACTCCAACCCAGATACCATCCCCAGCTCTTCGGGTACTCCTCCGGTGAGATTATTCATGTACAAAGACAGTTTCTTGAGCATTTGGAGCCCTGAAAGATTACGTGGTATCAGACCAGTAAATCTATTAGATGACAGGTATAGTCCCTCCAACCTTGGGACTATCTCTGGAAGTGAGCTTGGTATCGGTCCGAAGAAGGTGTTTCCCGATCAATCGAGGAATCTCATCCTATTGCTGGTGCAGTTGAGGATAAAATGTGGGAACGTGCCGACGAGATTATTGTTATATAGAGATAAGTGCTCCAAGCTTCTTGACATAGACATAGGTGAGGACTTATTGGCAGGTGGTTCCGGGTTGGTCAAGTGATTGTCCCCTAGCGAAAGATAGAACATCCTAGGGAGCTCGCTGATGAGTTGGTAGGGGATGGCACCGGAAAGATTGTTGTTTCTCAAGTCTAGACAGGTGAGCCTAAGCAGCCTTGATATGTTTGTGGGGATGGTACCGGTAAGATTGTTGTTGCTCAAGTCTAGATAGGTGAGCGTAAGCAGCCGGGATATGTTTGTGGGGATGGTACCGGTAAGATTGTTGTTGCTCAAGTCTAGATAGGTGAGCATAAGCAGCCGGGATATGTTTGTGGGGATGGTGCCAACGAAGTAGTTGCTACGGCCAGGGGCGGCGTAGTAGCTGGTGCTGAGGTCAATCGAGGTGAGGTTGTGGAAGGCGGCCGAGTATAAGCCGTGGAGCGTGCCAGTGAGACCAGCATCGGAGAGGCTGAGATCGGTGACATGGCCATCGGCATCGCAGGTGATGCCGAACCAATAGCATGTGGGAGTGGCAAGCGACCACGAGGACAGTGAATCGGAGCTGTGAAGAGTGGATCTCCATCGGAGGAGAGCTTTGGCCTCCTCCTCTTCCGGCCTGATGATGGTGGCGTCATGATTATGACAACGGCCGCCGTGCACAGCAGCAGCCAGCAGGCAAAGAGAGACGAGCAGTAGCTGCTTGTGCCGGAGTTCCAGTTCCATCACTGCGTGTGTGTGTGCAGCGGGGAACTGAAGATCTCTCTCACCCCTCCCTTCGATGGAACTGAGCCGCCAACTCGGCAAACTCGAACACCCTCAATTGGAACACAGAACCCTCAAGAAGGTAGCAATTTGGTGCGGCAACAAAAGCTTTGTGGGTTCTGTCTGTGTATTCGACTCATCTGCTGAAAACAATACTGGGTACATGGCTTTAAAGCAAAGCGAACAACGTGTGCTGACCGCAACTCGTGCGTGGCCTTCCGAGTTGACAGCCACCTTCTCCCCTAGTGACTCGACGCACTATAACACTAAGAAAAACATTTATGCCTAACTCACTAACTTTATACCTAATACAGTATATATTATATAATAACATGCAATGGCTGACTTGTTGACCTGATGAATATGAGTCGTCGTTTACTCGTTGCATGCAAAATAAGTGAGCACCTTCCCTCCCAAGCGCGCATCAGCTCGCGATCAGCCATCCACAAACACTCCAACATACAGTAAGTACGGTAAGGTTAAGACATGCTTGACCGTTTCCATAGTAGAAATTTTAATTTATATCAGAATTCAGTTCAAGTTCTTCGTTCCTTTAGAATTGGCTTAGACAAAGATTATCCTGTCCAAATAAAAGTCTAGCAGCTTCAGTCATAATAATTACACCTTTGCTAGTTCACTATCAAAATTCAGGGTAAGACTGCACTTCATTGGAAGTTTCAGTTCAACATCCGAGACAGAGCTAGCCAAAACATAAAACATTGTTTTACTTCACACCAGATAATAAAAATCAAAGGTGAACCTTGCACTAAGGTCTGACATGAACACGCCGAATTTCCAGTTTCCTACCAGACTGAAACAAGCAAATTTCAGATTAATTTCTATCCCTGTGTCAGCTGCGAGGGCCCACCATGTTATAGCTCAGTAGAGGTACCAGCATGTAGGAATTTCTTTTATATAGCACCAAATATTAGTAAATACACTCCCTTCCACAGTTTGAATACCCAGGATCAAATTAACATAAAAATCACAGTAACATTGTGATCTTTAATACATGAGATTTCTAGCAATGTACTCATACAACTGAAGAGTTATTGAATGAGCGTCCTCTATATTACGAGGCCAATGGCTTCACCACCTCCCTGGCGTGCACGTTAAATTCGGTCTTGCTGTTAGGATGGCACACACTGCGGATCCTTTCAACAGCCTTCATGACCTCCGAAGGAACAGGGTCATGTGGTACTGTGATGTCCACCCTTTTAAAGGTTACCGTGTTGCATTTAGATAGCAACAATTTCATAAATTGCTCCTGTTCATCTGAACCTATAAAGCCTTTGATTCCAATCTCTTCAAGTGAATCAAATGTGATGCCATCCAGCCTGTAATTCTCTGGCAGAAGACAAGGACAGTCTGGCACAGAACAAGATGTCTTCTGAAAATAAGTAAAAAAAAAAATGTTAGCAGACAGGAAAGAATGCTAATATTTGCCCTTTTGGAGGAGAGCACACGACCTAGTTCTCAAGATAAATGTATGTAAATATTTCAGGTTTACAACCTATCCAACACCGACACGGAAATATGACATTCGGATCCCCCCGCAATCTTGTATCATATATATATGTATTGGTACCCACTACTCTTTTGGGTTTGGGTTAATTAAGTATTTCCTATGTGAAACAAACTTTCTTATGTGGAACCTGTATCGACTAGACTAACAATTCTGAATCAGCTGCCTCTTCTGACTCTCGTCCCTTGTGTCGAGATATTGCATTTGTTTTTAGAAGAAAAAAAGATGCTAGTTAATTAGTTGATGCGTTAGTAGCATTGCATATTGAACTGCTAAACGAATTTCCTTTTCCATCCTGTATAGCTGGAGAAAATGTAGAGCTGTAATCTAATTTATTATATAACTATAACTAGCAACTTCTAACTTACTAATTTATACTTATCTTCATGCAAAACAGTAGAAGTCACATTATAATACGAAATCATTTTATGATTTGAGCATGAGAAAGCCTTGACAATGTGATAAAATATGAGTTCCTGATATACTGTGAGTGCTATGGCCAAATTCCTTGATTGCAGAGATTGCATGATTCAAAATTCATATAATTGCTGCAACGAATTAGACATAGTCACAAACAAAGCTAAAAGCTTAGAAGTACCTTCGTGGCCTAAACTGATCAAGACATAATGTAAGTTTCCTGATACAGCTGCATCTCCTAAGGAGATGAAACATCACTGCTGCAAGAGCATGGTGATTCACCAGGAAAATAATTGTAAGGGATTCACATATTGGAAGCTTATCCATTTCCATCAGAAAGGTTTCATATCCAACTATTTCCTGCCATATGGACAATTTTTCATTAGTTTAACGAGAAGATGAAATCAGCAAATTATGAGTAGTTTTATTTGCAAAAGTACCAATGTTTCAGCTGTAATTCTTAAAACAGAGTAATTAATATTGTCCCTATTGATGAATTATAAGAATAGAATGATAGAAAAGTCTCTTAACTTGTGTCTTCAAGTCTTTAACTTGTGTCTTCCGAACAGCTATTAAAGTTCTTAAGGATTGGGAAGCAATGGCTCCAGTGAAAGCAGGGGTTTTCACTAATTTGTGTCCAAAATTATCAAGTTTTGCATTGAATTTAGCTTGGCAACCTTTTACAAAATTTTATTTTTTTTCCCCAGTTTGCAAGCATGAGGTTTAACATTGAATTTGTTGTGAAATTTTTGTACATAAACAAATTTACCTGACAAAGTCCAAGAGAAACTATCAGCTCCTTGGCAGAATCATATCTCTTCATTAGTTGTGTGGACGATATCAGCAATAATCCAAGAAAGGACGAGTGCATGATGTCTAGTGACTGTAGATGACGCCCAGATCCAGCAAATTGGTGGAGGCCAGTATGATACTCGCTCGCTCCACCTAACCATCTCCAGCTTCGGGGCAATAATGCAAGCCTCAGCAGCACGACTCACAGAAATCTTTTGTAGCATTGGAGCGTTGACCTCCAGCTTGCCGGTTTTCCTGGCGTGGTAATCGAGACACTCGAGAGACTCCGAACAAATGGAGACATCGCAGACGGGGGCAAGATTGAACACATAGATATAGAGCTTCCGCAGGCGGGGACACTGCAGAGAGGACACGGCACGCCCCAGGTCGCCGCCGTCCATTTGGCCGCATGATATCATCAGATCGGCCAGGGCCGAGAAGGAGCCGGTCGGGGGCGGCCGTAGAAAAAATTCTGACACGACTCTGAGGTGGATCTCCGTAGCTCTCTCGCAGATGGACAGCACGAGCTCCTCCTTCGTATTCCTGTACCTTCGGGTATCTTCCTTCATATCGATACGGAGGCGTAGCTTGCCAGCGATGCGCTGGGAGGCGAAGCGGAGCCATGGAGAGACACGGTGCGCGGGGAGGTCGCACCGGTCGACTCCGCTGACGTCGATCTTGAGGCTGCTGAGCGTAGGTGCGGCGTACGAGTTGAGGGCGGCGTCGATGGAGTCGACGAGGGCCGAGGACGGCGTCGCAGGAGCAGCGCTGCCGCGGAGGACGAGTTCTGGCATGTGAGCCCAGACGCCTCGCCATCGGCGGGAGAGGACGCTGCTGCGCGCGGCGTCCGCGGCAGACGGCAGGCGGACGAGGATGGTGTGTAGAAGCTCGTCGGGGAGGCGGCTGATGAGGGTCCTCGGCGCCGCCGCGGCGGATTTGGAAAGATGATGATTTGGAATGAATCGGCTAGGGTTGGGACTTCGGACTGGGGTTCAGGATTGTGAGGGTTTTTTTTTTTTTTTTTTTTTTTTTTTTGCGAGTTCAGGATTGTGAGTGTGTGTGTTTTTTCTTTTCCTTTGTTTTTGGAGAAGAAAGAAGGCTTGCATATTCGTCCATAGGGCAAATCGGATATGTAATTATTGGAATAATTGTTGGAGACTCAAATAATGGATATGCAAGTCCGTTGAAAATTTGTGTATTTTTTTGAGCCGTACGAGATGAAATTTTCATATACGGTTCTCGGAGGGGGAGTCGGGCTAGTTACCTATCTCAATAAAGTATATGATTGATTTAAAGAACGTCTTGAGATTCAGGCAATTGCGGGATTGATCGTGTAACCGTGTAGGACTCGGACGGCCTGCCACGGCCCACAAACAAAGCCCACAGCACGACTTCCCGGTCGCCCGCGCATGAGCCCACTGGTCCTGTCGGCTCGCCAGGGACCGTTAGAGCCCTATCGGCGTGTTTTGCCGAGAGGGTACCTGTCGGCTGCTTAGCTAACAAGGTGCTATATATTTCCAATTTGGTATAGCAGCTACATTTGCAATTATCCTTTAAAAATAATATTTTTAAAAAGTTCAACGAACTTGCACACTCTCACTAGTGCCGCCGTCTGAATTTCCTCTTTTTGATCTCTAAAAAAACAGTTTTTCGACCTTATACCTTCGGTTCCCAGTTATTCATTCGTCCGTAAATTGCACAATCAGCATGAGAATTGAAACGGATGGAGAATTCATGTGGCCTTCAAATTGTCTCATCTTACTCGGTTACATCTTACAAGGTTAACTGCTCCAGAATTCTTCTGCCTTGTACATCAGCATCACCTCACTCAGGAGCAAGCATTTTTCTCGGCACTAGCCACATGGAGAAGACACAAACCTCCAACCATCCACCAACTCACACCTAACCTACAAATCAGAAACATGCCAGTGAATCGTAGGCTTCTAAGCGGCGAGCCAGCCTACATGACACGAACGCAAGTGTACATAGATGCTTGAAAAAGTCTAGTCTCATCTTGGCATGCATCATGATGCGGTCGAGTGTACCTTTCTGCCCTCTGCAGCAATATATCCACAGCAGATGCAGGCAGCCAGTGTGAGAATTTACAAGCTCAGAAGTCCCACCGGTCAAGCTGCAGCCTAGCTTCCGCCATATCCTTCTGTGCCTTCCTTCGCCGATAGAAAATCGGACAATCCCGACTGCGATGATTCAATTGTACAGGAGGAGGTTTTGAGCTTGTGACTGGAACGAAGTAATCAGTAAGTGTTGAATCGAGTAGAAAAAAGCAAACCTTGTGCAGAGAACGTCCTGGTGCAGAGATCCTTGGCACTCCTGGCATTGCGTCCATAGCCTCCCAAAGAGCATCTCCAGGTCAGAAACTGCGGGTGTTGAAATTTGGTCTGTTAGTGATGACCTCAGGGGCATAGTGCTTCCAAAAGTAGATGCATTTCAGAGTGTATAAGTATCACCCATACCATTTGCTACTGTTTTGCAGTATAACTCTGCTTCTCTTCCCTTGCAATTTGAGCAGAGTGTCTGACTGGCACCACTGCAGGATGAAAATGCAGGGCAAATGGTTAGGTGTTTATAGGCACTGGTTGCATAGGTTTTTGCATCCGCAATGTAGTGCATTCGCTACCTGATAACAGCTTTGCACCCAAGGCAAGTTAATTGTTTCTTTGCAAATTTCATTATCCCGCTATTTGAAGGAGTTGAGATTGAAACAGATCTGGTGTGGCTTCCATGAAGCAACTCTTTGCTGGCATTCTTCATAATTGGCTCAAAGATCCTCAAAAGTGGCTGCCAATTGACAAGTGGTCAGTTAAAATACCTTTTTGGAAAGCAGAAGGGGAGAGGCTCCGAATACTAGGTGAAGCATTGGACACAAACCTTGCTGATTTGGTTCTCAAGGTAGTATTGAGGATCAATGGGTATATTATTGTCCAAAACAAAAATAGGATCTTCTGATTTCTCATATGCCTGCATGCAGAAAGACAAATGTATCAAACATACTACCACCGTATGACATATAATACCAGCACATGATGCAAATTTTTTTTTACCTTTGCCCCTTTTGCTGCTTTAATTATAACATAAGGAACACGGTCACCAACAGTAGGTGCAGTAGCTGGATCTCTCTGCTCAAGAAAACCATGATTTTTCAGCAGCACTAAGACACCATGTCATTAAGAATGGGTTGTGTGTCTTCAAGATATGGTAATAACATCTAGGGTTCATACCTTTCGCATCCTCTCAGCAAGCTCCACATGAGCAGCTTTTACCGCATAATCTTCTCCCGTTTTTGTCAAACCCTGTGCATCTTAAACAGTCAAAACAGTTGACACAGAATACAAAATTCATCTTAAAACAGCTGAATTTGCCCACCTTTGTTATGACAAGAAGAGACAAGTCGACACGATTCATTAATAGATCAGATATGGTGTTCTTGACATATTGGATTGCACCAGGAACATCACGGTCCACCAGTATTTTATGAAGACACTCAGTTACCAGGTTCTTTACCAGTAAACAGTTGTCCCTTCTCACAGTTTCAATACCTGCACGCAGCAAAACGAGACATTTGAAAGGAATAATAACTAACATCTTTGCATTCAAAAAGAATAACTAACATCTGTGCTCCATATCCAATGAAAATAGTTCATGTTTTACACAGCTAAAACAAAAAGGAATACCTTTTGCATCCATTTTGTCAAATTTCTCAGGATTTGTCCAGTACAAACCAGCATATCTCTTCTTGCTGATTAGAAGGTAAGGAAAATATACTTTCTCAAACTCCAATTTGATGGGCTGTGAGAAAGATGTGATAGGCAACGTGTGAGTTGGAACTTAAATGAAAATGAAAGCTTAGCTGGATACATTACAGATCTTCTTTAAAAAACAAACGTTACAGACCATTTCAGAAAAATTGTCATCCAGGTCAGTTATAAAAATATGCACCACAGGAAGATAACATGAAAAGATCAGGTAACTCCTAGTGCCCATTTATAAGATAAGTCAACTAAGGCATCACAAAAATTATAGTTAGAAAAGGCAGTCACTTTGTGACAATAAAAGATGTAGATAGTGTTTAGCCCTTCTAAAAGGAATATGGACAAATTTTTCACTCTATTTTGATCACACTGTTTCAAAATTCCTATATTGGCCAGATGGGAAGAGAAGTACAGAGTACAGACAGAGATAGATTAGAACACAGAGAAGAATTGGAGCTAATAAAGCTAGAAACTACTATGAGAGGCAGTAACCTTGCAGTAAGATGTTTAAGGGTTCAGATTTGTTTTCTTAAAAGGAGCATTCTCATAACTGGTTTCATTGTTTCCAAACAAGTTTCAGGAGGTCATGGTTGGAGCTTGATCGGTCATGGAAGGTCATGGATGGTTCTCAAGTATACAACAAGCCAATGTTCTACTCAAATGCTATATGACTCGTTACAAAGCCTCATGTTTGTAAGTGTTTCTCTGTTCACCTTGGTAAAGGTTCCACTAATATAATCTGCAGCTTCTCTTCCTAACTTCATTGCATCTTCAACCGTAGAAGCACCAAACTGTACCATCACAGAATCAGTGTCCCCGTAAATTACCTGTGAAGTCACCAAATTTGATGTATCAGTTATATCAGAAAATGGGTGAACGGCATCTTCGAACCTAAAAAATAAGCAGGCAGGGAAGCTTGCTGATAAAAAAACTGGCTACAGTGCTAATACCTAGACTTCCAAGAAATTGAACATAAGGGAGGGCAAATATCATGAGAACAAAGTCTTGAGCAATGCTCGTGGTTCTGGAGTGCACGGTGAAGCTCTAATTCAGTATCACTAGTTGAATCAAATTTACATGTGACCAATGCATAGTGTCAGTTTTAGATAGTGGTTTGCATGGGTTGTTTTATTATTATTATATATATATTTATTTTTGGTTGCTTTTGAGTTAATGTCCCTAGATCATAGGGCTGCAATACTGATAGATCAATCATGAAGATACAGGGTATCACATAGTACAAGGGCAAAAGATGAAGGCTTGAACTTTGTGAGATCAAGCAGAAAAAGTTAACAGGGAATCTAACAGAGTTGTATAAGTACAACACAACACTACTTTACCTCTGCATTATGCTCATAACCTCCTACTGTTGTGAATTTATCTTCAACAAGCTTTTTGTATGTTCAATCATTTGTCGTCCTGTGTGATCAAAAATGCTTCAGTGCAAGAAACTTGACATCAAAAATAGCTAGCAAACCATACAATGAATTTCTTAATTATGTTAAACTAAGGCTTACCATAGCTGGTCACGCTTGAAGAAATCTCTAAGCAAGGTAACTGACCAACAGTTGCTCCAGTGAAACCATAAACTGAGTTTGCACTTATCTGAAACATAAGCAATTCAACAATGCCATTATTCAAGCAGTTCAAATTTGAATCAATGCTTTGATGGAATGAAGGGGAAAAGATATGGAAGTACTTTCAATGCAAGCTGACGACCATCAAGAACAGCCCTTTCGAGTGGGTCCTTTGCTTCCTGAACAAATAATTGGCAAGTTTAACATGGGACAGAGTTAGCATTGCATGAATATCTAGCCTTTTGCAAATTGCAAGTGTGGAAGATCTTTAATACTGTGTCCGTTCTAAATTGTGGATCTTTTTTGGATTTTATAGGTCATAGCTAGCTATGCACCTAGATATATACTATGTATAGATACATAGTAAAAGACTACTCTCCTCCGTCCCTAAAATAACTATCGTTTTTGCTTCCCGAGAAATAACTTTGACTAAATATATATTAAAAATATTAACATTTATGTTTCATAATTAGTATCATTGGAAAGGTCTTTGAATCTAGTTTTTTAACAAATTTATTTGGAGATACAAATATTGCATGCATTTTCCACAAATCGAGTCAAACTTGCAGCACGGAAACCAAAAAAAATAAGAGTTAAATTGGAACGGAGAGAGTATGTATCTAGAAAAGCCAAAACATACAGGACATACAGTTTTTCTAGAAAAGCCAAAACAACTTACAATTTAGAATGGGGGGAGTACAATTTTCTTACAGATGCATTGAGAAAAATACCTTTAAATCTGCTTTTGCCCTTTTCCGAGCTGCTAATAATTCTTCAAGGATCTCAGGAAGTATACCCTAATATTGTGTTCATAAGCTTTGTTAGACAACACATCTTCTGTACAGAACACCTATTATCAAGACAGGATGCAAATACCTTCTGTAGTTCTGGTTTCACAAATATTTCACCAGATGGGGTTTTATTGATGCTTTCTGGAGGTAAGTTGAGTTTACGGGCCTCCTCAGGGGGCACCTCCAAAATTAAATAATAACAAGTGAATTGTCATCCATTGTAGAGAGTAGAGACCATAAGTTTTTTTAGAGCATGCAGCAATAATTATAATTATATAAGCATCAGAAATCCACAGAAATATTACCAAAGTACAGTAGCAAAGGTTATATGCCATCATGATGGATGGATACAAAGAAGCAAAGTCCAAAGTTGCGATGGGCTTCTCATAAAATCCAGCCCTTGCCTCCAAAACCTAAAAATTGAAGGGGGCATAGATTACAGCAAATCCTTATAGTACAAAGAAACAAAACTAAATTGTTCATTACGATCAATTAAGAAGGTGGGTAAACTGATGAAAATTCCTTGCCTCGCAGATGCAAAGATTGCTAGCATACACAAAAACATGTTTCTAGAGTGGAAAACCCTGTATATGTATTTCACTTCCACATGCATCAAGAACAAATTTTGAAGCGTGGATAGCCAACTAGTCATCTACATTTTCTTTAGATTGTGATGACAAATATCTATACCCTCAGTTCAAGGCAAGCAATGCAAAGATAGTTTCAGTGTGTAGAGCAAACTAAAAACTTTTGTAATAGGCAAATACAAATATCCTAATAACTGCAATAGCTGTGGGCAGGAAATGACAAATGGGCTACAGATGTGCAGATAATGTCCAACTTACAGTTGCACCCTCAAAGGTATCTTGCCCGGACCCTTGACCCTTTATATTTGGTATAACAAGGTTTTTCTGTTTTGCTTTCCTGAGTAGTTGTGAGAGCACCTGTGGTACAAATGAAACTATTGTTAGGGTACTCTCATGTGATATTTCCAATAGCATGATTGGCTTGTTCTCACCTTAATACTTTGTCCCCTTGAAAGTAGAAACGAAATGGGAACACCAGTGACCCTCGCCATTTCCACATAATTGTAGATATACATCAATTTATCTAACAGTCTTTGAGGAAGATAAGCATCCTGTTTTTACGAAGGGCAAAAGTCAAAACTGGTTTGATGTAGGCTCCAAAAATGCTAAATATCAGCTTACACATTTTTCTTGAACAAGTAGGAGAGAAATCAGCTGATACAGTGAAATCAATAATAGCACTGTTTCATGCTATCTTGTAACTAGCTACTGGCAGACCTATTGGCCAGTAGGAAGTTGAAAAGAAAACACACAAATACTCACTGATGGACCACGTCCTTTGCAATAAATCTGTGATCCAATTAATGTGCAATGCCTGCATGCAACCAAGGAGCAGCCACGATGGCCCAGGTCCTCCGCGGTAACGCAAGTAGGCAACAAGGAGCGGCCGTCATTTCACGCAATCCATCCGAGTCACGCACACAGTGGACCACTTTAGACGAATTTGCTTAAACGGAGGAGATTAATAGATGGAGTATACTGTAACAATTTTCCAAAGCCCTAGTGAGGCTGAGAAACTTCCAAAATACAAAATTGGTGCTCAAACATTGACATTGTACTTGTTAATGTTAAAAGTGATGTGTAGAGCAATACTATGTAAGTATTTATTTATTTGGACAAATTGGTCCAAATGATTCTGGGGCGCCACTTAAAAGCTCCATCAGTAACAATAACAAAGTGGAGATGGTTTGAAGACACCAAGAGCCATTATTCGGTAGCAGCCCTATCTGAGTTGGTAGTTGGGAGTTGGTCCAGATGACCATAACTTATTTTGTCTTCTGGCACCAATGTAAAAGTATAGCCCGGTGATCACGGGCTAGTGGTGTAGGCGTGTGTGCATGCATGTACGCTGTGTACGGCTATTTTGGCCTAATTCTCTCTTAATGCATTGATATGCAATCCTCCTGTATATTCGAGGAAAAAAACAATAACAAAGTGGCCACAACTTACCAACACACTCTGTAAAACATCACAAGTTTAGTAACAATTAAAACAAAAGGGTATATATAGTTGACCTTCAAGCAATAAACTGCCAGCCGCCGTGTCTCTGGGTTTCCGTTTTGAAGATCAGATATAATTGAATGATGAACATCTTCTTTCTGCTCAAAAATTCAATAATTATTAGGAAAGAAAAGTAAAAGGTTCCTCAAAATCAGGAAAGAATATTAGAATCAACAATTGTTAGTAAATAGTATAAAAAGTGATATAACAAATCCATCTACATAGGTAAAGAACATCAATTTTCTAGAAGACTGAAGACATGCCATGCGATCAGAAATATAGAGTCAACAACACCAACAGAATAAGAACCACAGCAAAGCCTTTTATCCGAAGCCAAAACTGACACTGATAAACACAAAAAAAAAAAAGTTCAAACAGAAACGCAGCAAAATGATTATGAGTACAACGACTGAAAGCAACATAGAGCACTTGAGATGTTTGTACTTACTTGCTCCCCAAGGAAGTGTGCCGATACAGAGTTTAATGAATAAGAACTCAGCTTGTAATCCCGTTGCATAGCCTGCATCATATCCAGATAGTGAAGATAAACAAACATATGAAATAATCTCATGAAAAACAACAAACAGTGATTTAATTGTCAAGACAAAGTAGATCACAACCTGCAGGAGATCAAATTGCACTCTTCCTTCAATAGTAACATCCTTACTTTCACGCACACCATATTGCCTGGACAAGTACAACAACCTCAGCATTATTTTCATTTTACGTGAAAAAAAACTTGATAAATCTTCCATTTTCATTTCTATTACATGAGAGTTTCATTTCCAGTTGCAACTTGCAAGTCAAGAAAGTCCAAAGCATTAACATTTAGTAAGTCACAAAAAATGGAAAGAATTGTGACACATAAACTGTAAAGAGTTGGGAACTAAGGATTGTGAAAACCCTGGACATGATGTAGATACAGGAGCCTAAAGCTCTCTATGGATCACAAATTTCAATCATGTGCAAAAAGACAGAAATACAGTGCATTTCATGATGCAGATAATATGACTATAGAAACTGTGAATGCAATGTATGAAATATGAACACACTATAGCTCATTATGGGTACCATAACATCTAAAAAAAATAAGCGAATTTTCTCCTTAAGACAAATGAGCAAGATTTGTATGCCAGCTCATTTAGAATCAGAAAAATAGATGGATCGCTAGAATCAATTAAAGCACACAAATGAAAACATGAGATACACATGCAATAAAACTAAGCAACATAGTGCTTCCATGGTATGCTAGCCAACACACCACCCCCACCTAAAAAATGTATAAATATGTGACTATAAAGGGACTACAGAATATATAACAAATATTTTTATTGACTAAGACAATGCATAATAAAGGAAAAGTAATAAATATTAAATGTATAGAGAAGAGAAAAAGCGACCTCGAGGAAAAGGTTGTATCACGGACACGAACACGACTATTTCTGATTCGGCCAAGTATTGGAAACTCCGCTATCTTGAGAACCTCAGCCCTCTGCAAATGTATGTAATCAAATTGTACTAACTATGGATGATTGTCAAGTTGGCCTAAAAGAATCTGAATACTGTGCAAACATTATTGTACCTCAATAAGATAAGGCATGTCAAATTTGCAAATATTGTATCCAATTATGATATCAGGATCCACTTCACGTATGAAATCCTGCAAATTATTTCCAAATAAGAACCAGATATTTTTTTGATCAAGTCCTTTGTCTACAATAAGAAACTGCTTTTGAGGAATAAGTGTGTTTGTTTTAACCTTTTCTTTTCTTTTGAGGAATAATAATATTTAATTTTAGCCAAAAAAACAAATGTTAACTGCATATAGCAAGTAAAAAGGCAAACAAATACAAAATGTAGATACAAAAGGTAAAGAGAATGAAACCAATACAGGGAAATGAAGAAAAAACCAAGGATAAAGGTGCTATAGATTTGTTTTTCAAAGATGATAAAAGCAATATACAAACATACATCATGTTCAACTGAATTTGACAACTCCAAAGACAGCAGCACATACCCTCCATGCAAGCAGAATATCTATCTCTCTGCATCAAATGACATAACATCAACTCCCACAATGGGAGAGCATGATTTAAGAGTCATGACATTCGGACAAAAGGTTGGCCTTCTCCTTGATGTGTAACCAAGTTAGCTATCTATTTAAATTCAAAGGAGTAAGTCAATAAATTATAACCATAAAGACATGTATTGAAACTAAATGGTAACAAGTATCAGGTACATGAATAATGAGCTCGACCTGAATAACAGGATCATGAGTTGGTTCTGGGAAATGACCTTTGCGACCAGCACATTCAATATCAAAACTTAATATGCGAAAAGCGGGGCCATCTTAGAATATTCTCCTTCAGCAGCATGGCTTACCAGATCTGAGTATCTGTTAGTTGTGTTAAGAATAGACATAACTGAACAACACCACAGTTTAGTAAATAGATGAAGCATTCAGAAGGATACAGGCAATCTAGCTCTAGCTGACAATAGGACATGACACGGGCTGCTTTCCTGTATTTCCCAGCAGGAAGTTCAATCCAGTTGCCACCAACAATATTGCAATCAATCATGAAACGAAGGGCAAAGAGAATGTTGCTTTCATATGTCAGGAAACTCTTCGAGCCATGGCCTTCAATCGTTATTCCCCTTTCAGGATACCTATAATGTGCGAACAATTTAAGCCAGCAAAGAGAAAAAAAGTGACTAGTAACTTGGATGATCAGAGGAATAATTGAATAAAGCAAAAATCATAAATTCACATGATAATACATCAGATGGAACCAAAAATAAATTTGCTCCATAGGTTATCCATTAAATAAATAAAAGGTAGTAGGGTCAATCTACAAGACTTAGCAATAATAGTTGTATTGTGTCTTTAAGAGTGCCACTAACCACGACAGCTAGCAACCATGGTAGGCAAAGCGACTACTATCTTGAGGAAAGGCTGAGATTGCTGCGTTTGGTAATGCATAATTGTCTGCTTCTGCACAAGCTCAACTCTCTTCACGAACCTTGGAACATTGCTGCTTCTATTTGACTCCTTCATCCTTCCCTGTAGTACAGTTTGAAGCAACCATAAGGAAACCATGTACTGCCAAAGTACTATGTTTCCTTAGATGCTCAGTTCAAGGTAATGATTGTAAGTACAAACCTCTAGTGTTTGGTGAAATCGTGATATATCATCAGGACCCATCCCTGAAGGACAGCCAATATAGAAATATGGCTCAAATCCATGCACCTGACAGCATATGCTGTGACCTACAAATGTTACAGGGGTAGCTCATAGGTTAGCAAAAACCATATGACAATGATAATTCTTTACTGAAAGATAATAGGGTACTCAAGATATTACCTTCTCTGGTAACACCAAAAATCCTGAGTATGGCTGCCGAACCAGATGAGTTGGGGAGCAATTCTCTGTGGCTCTCACCAATAACATAATCTATTTCCAACTGCTGAAAAGCTACAAACAGAAGAGTAGTAAATGTAAGATGAAGACAAATATCCTGAATGTATGTTCATCAAGTTCAAATTAAAACAAAATTAGGTGACTATCTATTTAAGTAGCAAGAAACCTTGTATCTGAATGAGCATTGAGCATGTACAAGTGGACTGTTAAACAAGCCCTGAGTTTTAAACTTATAAAGCTCATAACTCATAAGTGAATCAAAAGTTTATATAAACATATATATGAATATATATAAACATAAGTTTGATAGAAATGAAATATGTTCAATTCATAAATTAATTCAGAAGTACCAACACTTGGAAAACTGAAGTAATCTTATGATCTTCTCTATCATGATTGATTATAATATCCATCTCAAATTGGCAGGTGAAACAATCAGAGTTTTTTGAGCTAGGACTAGCGAAATTTTACAGGGCAAAAAATAGAGGTCTATGAGATACTTCTGGGAAGGCAGGAGTTGTACTCATCTTTCAAAATTAAAACTCTTAATCCTTAATTTCAAATTTATATCTATGATTCAACGATTGCAGCTAGTTGCATCAATCATAATTAGGAAAAAAAACAATCACAGTTTTGAAGTGCACCAAATACTGAAAATGTGCCTTTCTTCCTGTCACAACTACCCTGGGATACAAAAATGGCAAACAATAAATAAACTTCACTAATAGACCTGATATACAAACGCAAATATTAGTCCAAAAGAATAATTCCTCGCTTTTTTTTGGCCTGCAGATGAACCAAAGCACCATGATCCAAAGTTACTGAACACTACCAATCCCAAGAGAAACCACACGAATGCACAAAAAATTTTGCCGAGCGCCAGATCGATCAAGGCAACTAACTAACACGGTAATACCAAAAATATGAGAACCCTATCCAAATGACAGTAAATCATTCTCAATTCGCCAAAGTAGTACTGAATCCAAACCCCAACGCACTCCCGGGTCCCCACGCAACCTGCCAGACCCAAACCAACCCATCTCGGGACACTGAATCCATTAAGACCGGTATCAGGAGGGCGAGCGCCGGGAGAGAAAAAGGGGACCGGGTCGTACCGACGGTGCGGGAGCACCCGGTGGCGAGGTCGGCGGGGAGTGCGGGGCGCTTCCACCGTGCCAGGCGGGACGCGAGGGCCTCGCCGCGCTGGAGCATCAGCAGCGCCGCTTCGTCCTCCGCGAGGATGGACTCATCCAGGAACACATCTTCGTCCATCATGTCCTCCTCTGCGACCGCGGCCGCCGCCGCCGCGGGGGTGGAGGCTGCGGCATGCCGGGGCTGGGGTTAGCCCTCTTCGCCGCGGCCCCGGAAGGAAGCGGAGGGCGGGGACCCCGACGCTTGCCGCCGCGCCCGCCTGAGTTCATCGCCGGATTGGGGACGGAGGTGGGACCGGGAGTTGGAGTGCCAGGGGAGGCGGGAAATGCGGGGACCGGTGAAATTGGGGTTCCCGCCATTGCTGGGGAGGTAGGGTTTAATACGAGTGGAGGAGATACAGAATACGCCTCCCCTATAATGGTTACTCCTCCAGACATAAAATAAATGAATTGTTTTATTTTCCCAAGTAAAAATTTTTTGATACTACCGATAATTATATATTAAAATAGGATTAATATTTATATTATATAATTAGTATCATTGGAAAATCTCTTTTGATCTAGTTTTTTAACAAATTTATTTGGAGATTTAAATCTTTCTACATATTTTCTATAAATCGAGTCAAACTTGTTACAAAAAAACCCAAAACGTCGTTTATTTTAGGGCCGGAGGGAGTACATCAATAGTACAGACGTTAACTATATTTTAGAATTTTTTAATTGCATTGTTTTCCCAAGTAAAAATTTTTTGGATACTTTTTGAAAATTTAGTTATGTTTCTTGGATGTTTAAAAATTTTTGTAGTCCAGTTAGACGCAACTTTTGATTTATTCGATTTAGACCTTGTTTGGTTACTTAGGGATTGGAGACTAAATTCTAGTCTCGTTTAATCCATAAATTAGAGACTAAATTTTTTGTCTCATTTAATCCATAAATTACCAAATAAGAGGAATAATGGTCTAATTTTTTTAGTCTCATTTAGTCATTAGTCCATTAAGAGGGACTATGGTCTAATTTTAGTCTTATTTAGTCATTAGTCCATTAGAGGTGCTAATTGAGACTACTTGGTCCAAATTTTCAACCCATTTAGTTTCGATATAGTCTTTATGTAACAAATTAGTCTTTTAAGCCAAATAACTTTTTAAAAACTAATATTTAGCTCCTATATAGTCTCTAGTCCCTAGTCATTTGAACCAAAAGCAGACCCTTATTACCCTCTTTAACAGCCGCTTTGTGTGCAAAAATGAAAGTTTTTAAAAGTGGAAAGGGTTTAAAAAATGGTTCTTATTGCCAACGTGTTTTTTTCGCAAACTGGTTCGTAGAATTTGTGTTTCATTAAAACGAAAGGAAAAGATTTACAACATCAACCAACTAGAATTGCTTCAAGGCCGTTGGCAAGATGCTAGCATGCATGACAGCATGAGTAGCCAAAATTTATCAATCATGAGTAGCCTAGAGCAAAAAAAGTCTAGTAGTTACAAGGCAAGGAAAGAACTATACAACCACAAATACAACTAGGCAAAAGCGATGGGACTGCTTAGCCTACTTGATGTCCATCATCTCATTCGACGGCCACCGACCTCTACCCAAAAGAGGGTCGCCATGGCTCCGTGCCTAACATGGAGCGGCGTCGTCTTGAGTTATTGACAACCTGGTGAAACTCCTCGAAGCACGCCTCATCATGCTTCTATGTCAATAACCGAATATGCACGCGTGACCTTGAGGACTTTTGTATTGTACGTGGACACATGAAACCAGTCTTCGTATAGAAACCGGTTAGGACGCGGTCACGTGAGCTTTGAGTAGAAGATGATCATATCGGACAAGGACACGTGAGCAGAGATCAATGCTTGATATCATCAAGTGGATTATGACATTAGTCTTTTAAGATGTAGAGACAAGATTTGGTTCATCAACTCTTAATGTATTTTTGGATATTTTTTTCAATATAAGTTTAGCGGAGGTCAATACCGGTCAGTGACAGTGTGCATCTAGTGATCATATGCTATGGTACTCTATACCCTCGCCTCTCTTCCTCTTTCCCACGTATTTCATCGAGCGGGTTGTGGGTGACGAAAGGTTAGAGTAGTAATTACTCAGGAATTAAACAATTGCTCAGTCACTTGCTGGAACATAGCAAACCGTCAAAAAAAAATTACTAGACGATCCTCAGTTAAAATAGATAACAGGCGATAGATTTCAGTCACTGGAGTGAGAAAAGCTAGCCGTAGCCGGTGAATACACCTTTCTTGCTGTTTCTACAGACAAAAGATCCTCTACCCTCTTCCTGTTGCTCAGAAAACTCTTTTGCCTATTATCATCATCATGACAACACATCTTCACCTCACCGAACTGCTCAAGTGTCTCTCCCTTTTGCCGACAGCTTGGCACCGCACTGGTCCTTGAACACTGAGCCCGATTTCAGACTGTTCTTGGATGGAACCACCTGAATCATGAGATGGATGCTGCAATTCCCATCTATACCCAGGTTGATACAGAACTCTTGAAGGGCGGCAACTGGCACTGATGGAGACCCTTCAAAAAAAATGGCACTGATGGCAACCCACTCTTCACGTGAAGTCTTTTCAGGTACCAAACTGGGCTGAGATGGCTAAATTTTTTAAATTTTCAAAAGTTACATTTTTCAACTCTTTCTCCATCACATCGATTAAATACTGGCCAAAAGAGCGTATGTTGGGCGGTAAATGTAGGTAAAAAAATAACTAATTACACCATCACGGTCTTTTAAGTCTAGTTACCCCACGGTTAGATAATATTTACCAACAAGAAAGTCTTCACCTTCTGGGAGTTCCACGATTACTTTGCTAAAATTTAGCCATCTAAACGTGGCCTGAAGAGCCACCACAATTCATATACACTTGGAGCTGCTGCCATTCACGTTTAGGCTAGAGCAGAGCTGTTGAAGCTTGCCCTCCAAGTCCTCTATGTGGATGACACTATGGCAGTGACTTGTACATATGTAACTTGGTGGTTCTTGTGGCTGGGAGGCGTGGAGGTGGATACACAACACAGAGCTAGTAGAATTCTCTGTTGCCGTTCATCTTGTATTCTTGTACCTCTAGTAGCCTGCAAAAAATATATGCAGTGCTGATGCTCAAATTTTTATTTTTTTATTATTATTTTTTTTTGGCAGTGGTATGGCAAAATGAATGGATCAGCTGGAGAGGCCAAACTGCTTGATCTGTCATTTTTGCACATTCTGGCCTCGCAGCTCTGCCCTGCTTTGCCAATTGCCAGCCACAAGCTGGTGGAACCTGTTGCTGCAGCGACAGTGAGATGGATGGGGTGCAGAAGTGAAGTGGAAAAAAAAATTACAGCTAATTGTCAAATACTGTACTCCAAAGTAATTGTCCCATCGTTATGACTTGCGATACGTACCACCATTATCCATTCTGTAAGTGCCTTTCCAGATTAAAATAAAATAATAAAAGTTGGGTGCACATTTACCTTTTCTCATTCGTCTATTGCATCATCATGTGGAGGAAAGCTGCCTCGCACCAAAAGTAAGTTGTAAATTGCAGTAGACATGCTTGCAGTGAAAGAAACAGTGGCGTGCGTGGCTGTGATCTACTGAACTATAGGCCTAAATATGAGTGTTGTCTATCATATCAATGAACACCTCAACAATCTTAATAAAATGGTAAAAAAAAAATTGGCTGAACTCAAATTCATCTCAGAAAGCCGAGGGTGGATGATGCACCAGTGCACGAAATGCAAAGTGCAGACCATGAATTATTGAGGCTCAAGAGGCTACACTGGGATTACAATGAAATATTACAAGACAAATTTTAACACGAGGTGCACGTGATGGAAAACTGCACCGGTTGGTGAGCACGGGAGCAGGTATGGAGCGTGGACCACTGGCTAGACAGTACTGCCGGTCCACCACTGCTCTGTAGTACCACTCCCCATGTGATTGACCAGTGTGCCTTCGCTACCTCACAATGTACGGGCCGTACCTTTTTAAAAGGTAGCAGTATTAACTATCCGCACTTCATATTCATATTTACCTCTCTATACATCCTGGTCATCAAGATTCTCTCATTTATAATTTCTCTTATCATCCTTCTTTTTATCTTATATCAACTTTTTGCATAAATATTGTAATTTTATCTAAATATATTCATGACTTAGTTTTGAAGGATTTAAAACGAATTTAATATTGATTAAATTTAATTTGGTTCTTTGGTTTTGCCAAGTTATAACAATTTTTATTTTTACCTAAATCAGTGGGGCCCGTGGTTGCATGCTTTAACTCCTCACATCTCTCTCTCATGCACCTGACAGCCGTACGCCTGCGCAGGCTCCGTTGTTCCGCTCAATTTCCAGAAACCGCGAGCCGAACGGGAGGGTACGTTCCCCCCGCTGCAGAGTTTTTTCTCCGGTATAGACGTTTACCGGGCCTTTACAGTCTGCCAGTGCAGATGGTCTTAGGACAATTTGTGGGTAGGGTAGAAACAAAACAAATTAATGAACTCCAGTAAAACCCTGCAGCCTGCACTAAGCACACACAGAAATAAAACTTTTGAGAACAAAATAGAGGCGTAATGTACCCAATGTCAAGAAGCTACTGGACAGGGCAGCTGCAAGCCCAAAATAATTGGATGCAGCATCCAGACGGCCTTCCACCAAAATAACAAATGTGAAAGCATATTTAAACTAGACTAGAAAGAACCCAAGCTGACATAAGAAGTAAAACAGCATCAATGGCAGAGGGAACAATGCAAGCATATAAGCAAATAACGTAAAAATGGGTTTAGTAAGCGAAGTAAAACAGCATCGATGGAATTCCATGGTTTTTAGTTTACATATTTATTTATAACCTCTATTTGTAGCCTGTTTGTTGGTAGCCACACCTTCCCACGCCAGTGCGCCACACTATTCATACCATAACAACAGCTTGCCGAACATTTTGTAGCCCCTTGCCCTACACGCCACTGACTCAATTTTGTCCTAGACTTGCCAACCTTTTTTTTTTTGGCAGCCATAGGCATCAACCAACAAGCTAATGCTCTAGCAACTGTGGATGGGGTAGGACTAATTGCTAATTCAGTAATTATAATAAAATGGTCATGCACTCCGTGCTCACCAGTGATGCTATGCTCTATGAACTTTGCGGATGGGGTAGGACTATTTGTTAAATTAGTAATTGCAATAAATTGGCCATTTACTCCACCAAGACTGTAGCACATAGGCCAAGGACTATGTCAATGAAGAATACAAATAAATGCAGCCTTAATTCTGAACACAGACCCCCCCATTAGTACAGAGACCAAAAAAGTCTGATTGGCTACATAGATACTGTTACAGTGCAGTGGAATGGAAGGACCAGCGAAAAGCATGTACTAGAAAGGACAAAAGGAAATTTAAGAGAAGTACGGAGTGCATTAGCTCATAATAAAAATATGTAGCTAATAATGATTTGACCATAGATGCTCTTAGAAAGCTTGGAAGTAGAAGCTACCTGAGCCATTGCAGTAGACAACCACATTGTATCAGCATGCTAATAACCCTGTCTAGTAGTTCCATAAAGTTCAAAAAAAAGGGAAATCCAAGAGCAGCAGCCTAAACATCCATGATCCATTTCATATGCACAGCCATTTCATCATCTGAGATATGATTAGTTCTCACTATACTCAGACTCTCTAAAACGTTAGAACTTTCCTTCAATAAGAATGGACCATATAAGCATTCATCTGATAACCAAACATTAGAAACATGAGTGCAGGGTAACACATTCTGCAGAAATGACAGGAAGGACAAGATATAACTTGAAGACCGACGACACACCTGAATAGAGATAGTGCAGACACCGATTGCCAAACTTTACAGACACCTGAATATATCTCAAGTTTTTAATTCTTCATAAAACTGCTACGTAAAGCTAAATCAGTATGCCCATGTCAAAGATTCAATTTTTGTTGATTTACCAAATTGGACCTAGTGACTCAACTGTGGAAAGATGCTCCATAAAAATTGGGTTATGGATCTTCTAAAATTTAGAATTATTCGTATCGAATAAAGAATGGCATAAAGGTCAACACTCACATGGGACCATACTTTGGTTATGGTAGTCTCTCAAAGAACTACAAAAAGCTCAAGCTCAAAACTAACACACAGGAATATATTGAAACTGCAGCAACAATTATAAAGGGGCGTACCCAGTGTAGAGAGCTCCCACTATGTGCAGGGTCTGGGGACAGGTGTCAGTGGCAAGCGTTACCTCGCCTGTGCAAGACCGCGAGGAGACTTCCAGTCACTCAAACCCCCGCCCCAGGCCCGCCCTACATTGCAGCAACAATTATACCAAAAATAGAACAGAAAAGAAAGTCATCTCTGAGGTCAAAATAGAACCAGAAGTTGTGTACTAGAACAACCCATCACCCATGGAATCCTAAATTGGTAAATCCCCCAATCCTCGTAGAACATTTCTTTCATGTTATTCTGTAGTTACTGCTAACCCAACTTTGTCTGAGACTAGAATGCTTTGCTGCTGTGTTATTCTAGTCACTCTAGGTAGACCAGTTATTCACAGACAATATTACCCTGTTAGCTAATTATTTAAGCGTACAGGCCCCTTCAATAAAAAAAAATCATTTATCAAGTTGCAAGAAAATTACTCAAAAGAGCTAAGGGCAGCGTTGCAAACAAGAGTTGTCTCCGCCCTTAACATATATACAACATATCCTTCAGATTGAAACCACATATCTTAACAAAGTTTGGAGTGTGGATATACATCAACAAGGGTTCAATAATAAAATCATGCCCCTCCACTGCAAGGTCAATCCCAGTAGCCCCACCACTAATTTACACAAAGTAGGATATACCTTCTTTTCCTCACCAGCATAAGTGATCTTTTCTGAAGCAGCATATCACTCTCTTTTAAGATATTGTAAGCATCCTCTTATTCCTGTGTTTTACAAGTTGGCAATATAAATAGAGAAAATAGATGGGTAAAGTACTTTTTGAACAAATTTGTTCTATAATGATTGCAGACTAGACAATAGCAAATATTAATGGGAAAAAAACTGGCATTAATGAAGAAACCACAATAGACCAGAGGGTTCCAGTGTCAGTATTTAAAATGTAGTAAAAATGCTTAGTGATTACTGAACACTTGCTCAGAAGGTATACTTCCAAGTGTGCATTTCTATTGGTATTAAACCAAGTCTAAAAGAGTATGCTGACTTACATTTCCACATCTGAAGCAGTACAGATAGATGCATTGAGTCAAAAAAAAAATATATATTGCATGTTAATAGTCAAGTGGTCAACATGTTGCTTACAACAGAACCACATAAATTTTATCACTCACAATATATCTTCAAACACTAAGCTACATAAATCAAAATCCATTTCCACAACTTCACATCAAGTATGATTCCTTGTACCTGGACATCATTAGGTAGCCTAAAGTTTTAAAAATAATTGACCAAATTCAAAATATGAAGGGTATGCACGAATATCACTGCTTCAAATATACAAGTGCATAAAGAATGCTCAAAGATACTGGAAACCTTTACCAACATTATCCATATCATTTTACTATGCTGTGTGGCTCTATAGCTCTGCATGGTTTGAAGGATAAGGCCAAAGTGCAAAAGCACTAAGGTCATATGGCTTTCACTTCACAAAAAGGAGCACCATAGAATTACCACAAAAGATGGTTTCACGGCCAAGGTACACCCCCAGTAAGTACCTCAGTGGCCCCATCCTGCAAAGCTAGCTAAGAACACCACAACATTTCATCTCATCTAGCTCCACCACTAAAACTCAATGACCTAAACATTGAACAAAAACTACTACGACTCCTGTCAACTATATATTCTTTTTTTTAAAAGGAAAAAAGGCAGGATCTCTGCCATTCGAAACAGAGGTGTTCCAGGTGTTGCAGGCAAGTGTCAAGCACAAAGGTTGCCCCCAAGCTGCCCACCAAACAGGAGAAAGAAACTGACTAAGAGGAAGAAAAATACACACAGCCCCCCGAAATTGGCCAAGAAGCAACATAGTATTACTAATGGAAATAATGCAGAACTTCTGGCAGTGCGTCATCTCAAATTTCTAGTAGGCTCGAGAAAAATTACTAAATAGCAAAACTCACCTCCCCATCTGCATCTGTGCAAAGTCAATACTAAATTAAACTGGTTATAGTAGCCACACCAAACTAAACTGGAAGGTAATTTTAAAACAATCAGACACACATGTGCACATACTCATACAAAAGAGGTGGGCCGTGTGATATACACACACCATTCATCTCGAAGACATTTGTGTAAAAAGGTCCAATTATCCCAGAGACATCCAGTAACAGCAGCATGCAATTTCCATATAGAGTATAAATTCACAACAGCTCGCATTTCAACCACTATGCATGACTTCTTTAGTAATAATGTAATATGAATTGCAAAAAGAAAACATATATCAAACTCTGTATGCCTTGCAGACACTTTATCCCATGTCTGCTGTCTAACAGCTAGAAATCTAAAACTATAGGAGCAGAAACTGAGCTACAACAACATTTGCTCATTAAGCTAAAACCTGACAAAGACCTCTGAATGCAATGGCTGGGTCTGAGCATCAGGCTCACTGAAAATATCCGGGTATTTGTTGAAGCTCTTTCCAGATGCAATATTTCTTTTTTAGAGAATCAGACAGCATATCTGACTGAATCTTGCGGAGTCCTTGAGGGTGATCCTCCTTAGGAGCAATCAGAAACAGTTTCTTCAGACTACTAGACTTTCTAAGCAGAAATCCTACTAGTTGCATCTCATTACGGTGCCCCTTGAAATTTGTCATCTTGGCTACACAAAGGTTTTCTAATCCACCTTTTGGTGGGTCCTCCTCCACCACCTTCAGGAAATTCTCGGTGAATGCATCACCGGTGTTTGTCGGGAGCTGCATGTCCAGTGGAGCACAGATCAGCCCTAAACAAACTAAGCAATCGTTTCATGAAAATAAGAGGGGGACAAAATAGAGACCTGCACAAAGAGGCGCTCCAATTGAGGACACGGGCAGGTCTTGAGGAAGCTATAGATGTCAGCAAGGTTGGAGTTGGCCATCCCGAACATGAGCAAATGGAGCTCCCTCAAGCCATGCAGGTTGCTCTCCGTCACAGCCTTGGCTGTGAAAGAAGAAACATACTACAAGGCAAGGTGAACGAGTATAAGCGTCGAGGCAGTGAAATGTGCTGAAACGAAATGGCACAGACGCCTGAGCAAACCTGGAGGGCAATGCTGCAGAGGGTGAGGACAGTGAGGGTTCGACAGGCGAGGAACTGCGTAGGGCAGGTTGGTGGCGGGAAGGCCGGTCTCCGGCCCGCCAGAGCAGAGGTAGAGATGCTCAAGGGAGCCCTTAGCGCCAGAGAGGATGTTGCTGGAGAGGAAGGTGCCGCTGAAGCGGAACGACCGGAGGTGGGGCGCGACAGGGACCCGGAGCTCGGTGGTGCGGGAGCAGTCGACGACGGTGAAGCTCCTGAGGTTGGGCACTCCGACGTTGCTGAAGTCGACGCGGCGCAGGCGGCGGCAGTAACGGATGTCAAGCTCCCGGAGTCGTGGGCAGGCGCCGACCATCCGGCGCAGCGCGGCGTCGGTGAGGAAGACGGAGTGGAGGTGGATGACCTCGAGCGTGGCGACCATAGCGTTGTTGGCGGCCGTGATGTTGAGCCCCCGCACCGACAGGCGCGCGAGCAGCGGGCTCCCCACGGGGAACTGCACGGCGAGCATCCCAGGGCGGCGCGTACCGCCGCGCGAGCCCCGGCCGGCGCCGGCACCACCGTCGACGCGGAGGTGCAGGTCCTCAACCTCGCACGCTGCCGCGTAGTGGACGCATCGGTTGAGGTCGGCCTGCGTGAGCTGGCCGCCATGGAAGGCGAGGGAGAATCCGTCGACGCGGCGGCGGCCGCGGCGGTCGATCCCCGCGAGTGCCTCCCCGCGCGCCGCCGCCGTCGCCGCAGCGCTGCCGGGCGGGATGCGGATGGTCACCGAGGACGGCTCCGGCCATCGGTACGCCCAGAGGCTGCGCCACCGCGAGGAGAGCGCGCCGGTGCGGATGGCCGATTTGAGCGGCAGCAGGCTGAGAATCTGCAGGCGCAGGACGTCTGGAAGGTCCGAGATGCGGTCCTCTTCATCCGGCTCCTCCTCGTGGGCCCCCTCCTCCCGTCCGGCACCGCTTCTCGCCGTGCCCCGCCATTCCCGCTCCCTATCGGCGCCGCATCGGGTCGGGGTCGGGGGAGGATTCCACGCGGGGTAGGCCGTGGCCGCAGGGGGTTCGGTCGGGCGCGGCTACAGAGGTGTGAGCAGGGACGGACGGGGAGGAAACGGAAGGGGGAGGGAAGGAGGAGGGAGGGGAGAGACGTGTGGAGGTGTCTCGCTCGCCGCCTGCCCCGCTGCGGTGGCCTCTTCTTCTTCGCTTCGGGCTTTCCCCTGGCCCTCTCTCTGCGTCCTCCCTGTGCTGTGCGTGCCGTGTTGCATTCTGGCTGGCTGGCTGGCTACTTGTTGCTGTTGGTGGTGCCCCCTCGCCTGGTCGTCCGGCTCGCGCTACTCCGCCCGCTCGCGTCGGACCCCGCCGTTGCGTTGCGGTGTTGCTTTACCATCCGGCTTTTCGCCGGGTCGCCGGCTCGGCTGCGACCTTTTCACACACACCACAAGTCCACCGCACCCGCGGGCCTGGGCCTCACGCCTGCCTCCATTTTTCTTTCGCCTCCTGCCCGTTCACACCGCCGGGTCATTTCTCACCTTTTTTTTGTATCAGCTTGCAATCCTGCGCAATTTTCAATGCCTGCTAGTTTTGAGCCAACAAATAAAATGCCTGCTAGTTTTGAGCCAACAAATAAAATGCTTGCTACTTCTGCTTGTTTTTTTGAGAGGATATTTTTTCACGGTCACTGTAGCTAAAATGGAGCGTCAGTGATAGCGAGTAGAGGTGGGATAATTAGCGGGGTTGCGATAGGTGATGCCATTGCTAGGATAGCTTTGAGGCTAAAATGGAGGTGATGCCGGATATGAAAAAGACAGTGTCTAGGGGAGGAAAGATGATTTGTGAGTTTGTGGCGTGGAAGATCAAAAGGTTGCAACCAAAATTCTTGTATTTGAAAAATACTTGCTTTTAGTTGATTGTGATCGTATTGTAAAGGAAAAAAAACTTTTCAACACGAGCTCCAGCACTCTCATGTAATAGTTTCTCTTTTTTTTGTGTGTGCTTGTGCCTCCCTCACGGCCTCACATGATGACTCATAATTCTGCCCTAGAATAAGTATTTTTCTCCTCCCCTTTCTATGCCCCTCCTTGTTATAGAGAGCATGTTCCATAATATTTCGAGACGATGATCGTTTTAGTGAAAATCTCCACATATTCCATTGACATGCATAACTTAACTACACAAAGAAGAAGCCCAAGGATGCTTGTTGAAGGCAATAAGGTTGAGCGTTCCATAAGTTTCTCATACATAGAAGCTATGAGGAAGGCCGTTCTAACAATGGATGACTCTACAACAAAGATAATATATTGGGGTAGAGGCATCATGTACATAGAGTGCTACGGAAGAACAATGAGCAACCACAAGATGCAAAATGCTAAGTGGTGGGGATGCCACGATGGTGATTGCAGAGGCACAATGCCATTAACGGCCATGGTAGGTGGTACACCATAGTTAGACAGGGTTATGCTAGAAAAAGAAGGCATCCTCGGGGAGAAGAGAGATGTGGCATGAAGAAGAGGAGTTTTTATTACCAATCTTCTCTATATGACAAAGATCCAAAGTCAAAATATATAGATTCATATAAACTCATTGGTTACCTACGGAAAATAGTTGCTCCAATTTGGTTGATCGTGATACCGTGTCCTACTAGAAAGAAAAAAAAAAGAGACCCAACCCAGAAGGAACTGAGTGGTTTTTCATTAAGAAGATTGGTGCAACACCTAAAGTTGCTCCCGACGGGAGTCGAACCCAGATGGACGCGCTCCACACCCGAAAGTGTTACCATCGAAGTTACAAACTCGTTCGCCCGTGTCCTACTAGGACATCATGTTAGAACGAGGGAATCCCATGTAGCAACATCCTCAATGATCGGACCCAAAGAAAAAAAGATCATCTTTAAGGCTTCGTTCGTTTCCAGGGATTTGGTTCCCAGCCGACGAGTCCCTTTTGAATTGAATGGCTTGACTGAACGGTGCCTAAAAAACTTTTAGCTGGAGTACGTCAATCTTTTCGTGTATCGTTTTCTCTTTTCCCTCCCCCTCCATAACTTTATCCTTTGCCAAATTCCTCAAACACACCTATTTTTCAATCCAACAATGCAACCACGTCTCGCTGTCGTCTATATTCCCCACTACCACAATAATATGCCAAGTAAATACTCAAAGGACAAATGCTGTTTACGTTGATGACGACAGTATTTTCCATCGCTCTGATTACACCAGAATTTTTTTCACACGCTCGAGCAAAAGCATCTATGTGCGCCATCCAAATCAATAGCCAATAGCCATGCAAGCCGGTGCCTGGTTTCTCTGCTTCTCGATCTGATCTCAAATTCATTTTAAGAACAAAAAGAACAAGTAATGACTTTCAAATATTCTCCACGGTAATACACACATTACCGAAAAAAAAAAACAATATCCGGGACGAACCTTCCGCCCGGTCTCCTTCCTCCCTCCTCTCGCCGTCGTCCTGGATAGACGTGACACCTATATCTGAGCCATTAACGTTGCGGAGAAAATGGCCGCGTCTTTCGTTGTTCACTATTCCATTCCATCGGCCATACCGTCGTCACAGGCGCCAGGCGCGCCATCATATGAGCCTCTGTATTTATCCAAAGGTGATCGATCTGTTTTTATGATTTTTTTTCTACTACATCCAGAGGTGATCGATATGCTTTTATGAAATTCGTCATGGGTGCAGTAAAAAGGAATTTTCGCATCAAAGAGACCCGAACAAGAACTGCAGATGCATGTGCGAAATGAGATGTTTTTTACATATGAGATGATATCGTTCAAATCAAATCCAGCAGCTACCCCTACGCCGTCTGTCCCTGTCGATCTCGGCCTGGGCCTTGCGCAGCCGGGCCTTGTAGTCCTTGGCCCACGCACTGAACTGCGCCTTGAGCTTCTTGAGGTCGCCGGCCGCGGCCGCCGGCTGCGGTTCCACGGTGCGCTCCAGCGTACGGCTCTGCTGTCGGAACTCCGAGCCGAGGCGGCTCACCGCGCTCCGCCTGGCGCCCACCGACGACAGACGGTCTCGGCCGTGCCATAGCCTCACCGGCGGCGGCTCCTCGGCCGTCGTCTCCCCGTAGGGCTCCGATGGTCCGCGCCGATTGTACGCTGTCTCTTCCGCCATTCGTGCAGCGTCCTGAGCCATCTGCATGGATGGATAAATGCATTATATTATATATATATAACACGGAAGAAAGACGATGCGCGTACATGTTCATAGTCTCTGGCGAACCTGCAGAGCGGCCATCTGTTCATGGAAGGCTTCCTCGAGGGACTTGATCCTGATCTCGTACTCCAGCCACCGGATGTGGTAGCTCTCCATCCGCCGTTTCAGCGCGGCGTTCTCTTCCTCCTTCTCCCGCAGCCGCGCCTCGACCTCCACCGCCTTCCTCTCCAAATCCTCCACCACCGAAGCGGAGACATCATCCGTCCTTGTACTCGCGTCTTCCGGTTCCTGCATGCGCCATTGATCACAATTCACAAGGCATTGTAACCTCGAATAGAACACAGTCACATGCATTCGATCCTTAAAATAACCAATGATGGCCGGACCGATGATGCTGATAATGTCGATCGACGAGGGGAAAGTGAATTGAAGAACATGGGACCTCAATAGGTGACGACGGCGACGGCATCGGTGGAGAGCTCCGATGGACCCGCGACCTGGACCCGGACTCTGCGCCACGGTGGAGTCGGCCGCGCGGGAAGTGGCGGCGGCGAGGCGAGGGTGTCGTCGATGGGTGTGTCGTCATCGTCATCGCGGCCCCCTGATCCCGATCGTCGCATCAGAGAGTGGAGCATCGCCTCCAGGGAGCTCAGGGCGGGCGTTGGCAGCCCCGACGACGACATCGCCATGGCCGGTGTGTTCTAGACAGCAGCAGAAATGCAGACGCGGCAAGGGCACGGCGGCGGCGCGCGCGGGCCTAGTCGTCGCGAGCCAATTCTTATATCCTCGTCAGATCGAATTTCGGGTGACGAGGATCGGTTCGCTACGAGTTGCTGCCGCATCGGAATAGGAAGCCGATTATTGATCGAAGATCGAGGAGGGAAGTGCATGCGCGCATGCATTAAGATGTTTTTGTAAAAAAGAAAAAGAAAAGATGGAGTGGTGAAGCGATGGGATTGAAGAGGGGAGAGGAGAGCGTCCCGGAATATAGGATCTCTTTTGAAATTTGAAAAGAAAATAAACCACAATCCATAGACATCGGTGCAGTGCAGGCCTCTTCAGGCTTCACACTTTCTCAGCCAAAATCAAACATGTTTATCAATTACAAATTTACAACCTGTGCCTGCCGTCATGTGTTTAAGGGCCTGTTTGGTTCCCATGAGACTAGAGACTAATTTTTAGTCCCATTTAATCTCTAAATAACCAAACATAAGGATTAGAGACTAATTTTTAGTCCCAATTCCACTAGACTCTTGGGATATGGGCTAGGTACTAATTTTTAGTCTCTATTAGTCTCTAGTCTCTACTCCCTTCATCCAAACATGCCCTAAGTAGTATGTCATCTAATATGGCAGCTACCATCCTGAATGCAATCTGTAAACATCATATAGTACTCACAGGAACATATATACTACCAAATTGCAAGCTTGGGCAAAGGAACTAGTGGATATAATCTAGGATCAAATTGAATTGACTCTTCTCTGCCTCCCCAACAATGAGAAATCTGAAAATATTTTGTCAGTTTATAGAAATCATTTATAGAGCAAAACATGTAGTGATTCTTCTTAATTTTCCAGAAGAGTTGAGCACTTAATTTTTCCAATAAAATTTGCTGCCATATCCATTGCTTCTAGAAACTACAATGTAAGGTTTTGTCTCCAACAAAGAAGGGAAAAATGAGAGGCATTGATGGATTGAGTCCGGCACTGATAGAAAGGTGCGTGACTCAAGATTAAGTGATGGCAACGGGGACCGATCCCCGATTCCCCGTGGGGAATTTCCCTATTAGGGGATGGGGATGGGGAGAAATCTATCCCCATGGGGATGTTAACGGGGAGAATTTCATCCCCGATGGGTAAATGGGGATGGGGATGGGGAATCATCCCCATCCCCGTTCCCCATGGGGGACGATAAAAGCTAGTATACAAGCTACGTGCTTTGATATGGTAATATAACATGTGAATGATGATATAATTATACGAGAATAAATAATAAATATGTGAACATAAGTTCATATTATGTATATATGGTGAAAATATAAAACCATATAACGTGATATCATGTCACATATAATATGATATCTTTATCACCTATATAGTATAAAATAATGTATATTATCAACATTAAGCGGGGATGGGGATCCCCGATGGGGATTTATCCCCGGGGAATGGGGATGGGGAGAAAATCCTCCCCATGAGCATAAATAGGGGATCCCCATGGGGAGAATTTTCTTCACGGGGATGGGGATGGGGAGCCGATCCCGATGGGGGAATTCCCCGTTGCCATCCCGACTCAAGATAGCCCCATCTCCAACAGCCTTGGCAAACAAACCTCCAGGCAGCTGCTCGCGAGGGACATAGGAGCGCGCAGGGGACGAAAAGGACCTGCACGATTTGCATCTGTGGAGAGAAATATGTATAATTGCTTAGTGGTTTGGCTCCTATGCATTTTGCTTGCCCTGGGTTCGTCGCTTTGTTGGAGGCTGATTTTATCACCCAAAGACACTTTGTATACTACTTATTTTGCATTTTACCTATCTTGTTGGAGATAGTCTAATCAAGTACAGTCTAGGCTTACACTCTCACTAATAACGTGGGAAATTTACAAAAAGACAGCTCTGTAGACCTACCGGTTAAGTTTATATTGCCAATTTGCCATGCATTTTTTTATGTTTTTAAATGTCACTTAAAATCTCGGAACTTAAATTACTGTATAAATAATTAAGTAGCTAGGGTGATGCTCTTTTGTGGATCGATGGAGTTAGTAAGCGAGCTGCAGCGCTAAAAGGGCGTCTCACCTGAATTACTTTTTTTCAAATTTATTTGGTTAATGGTTTCTACATCTAATGCTTATTTTTTGTGAGAAAAACACTGTACCTAGTTAGTCTGATAAGGAACATGGCAGTGTAGGGCCAAATGCTGTTTACAAATAACTTTCTCGGTCGAAGCTACCATTTATTTTTTACATTAGTATCACGCCCATGCGTTGCTACGGGATAACTAAAATTTCTATAAAAAACATTGATCCAATGATAACAAAACTTTGTAAATAAAGAATGGAACTGCATTGCCCCGAGCAATTACAAACAGAAGGCAATAAGTTCACAATTTGCAGTTAGTGCAAGACTGCAGTGGTTTAGTTTCCAATCCTTAAATGTAAACAATCCAGTGGGTTAGTTTGCCTCTGTGAGGCAGCAATCCTCACCAAGAAGATGTATTGTTCGAGAAGATGTTACACTCCAACTTGTTCAGATTAGCCTTTGTTTCTGTCAATAAACCAACCGCAATAGACTTCGTGACAAGAACTGGTCGCTGCACACTTCTCAGTCAAAACACACTCTCAGCCTATGCTACAGTTATATCGAGGAATCAAGAAATTAAGCCCAAATCATAATTAGATAATATCAAATAGAGAAAAGATATATAAGTATTGTAGCAGGCAAGTCAAAGAAACAATATATAAAATCAGCTAAGTAGTCCACTTGAAGACCAAAGATATGCAAATGAAACCAAAACGCAATAGTGCTCTACCAATAAAGTCTCGGCAAGACAAAAAACCAGTACAACTGTAGCTGAATCGAGCCTAACAAATTTCACTGTACAGATGCCAACAAGTTTTAAGTGTGTAATTGATAATAATTCTTTTCAAAATGTTCTCACTTACAGCATTTGTTATGCGATCCGATAATGCATGGCCTTTTATAATACTTATTTCACAAGTGCTACCACTTACAGCATGTCTATAACGATTCAGTTATGCATGCCTTTTTTTTTCAAGAATACACAGGAGAGATGCTCATGAATGATTACAACCAGATATACAATTTAAAACAAGAGAGCTAAAGCTAAGTTCTAACTTAACCAAGTGATCCATCCTACTGTAAATGCTCTCTGTTTATGTTTAGTCGGCTTTCAGCTTGGATTTATATTTGTGTTAACATAAGTTCAATACAATGTGTAACATTCAATGTGTTTTCCCTGGACTTCCATGTTCTACTGATTACAGGAATACTAAATTATGTATTCACCCCATTGACTAACAAGAGTGATGACTAATTGTATGTTTGGTATTTGCAAATGATTGAATACAGTTCAGAGTTTGGCTCACACGTTTCCTCCTCTCAAGAGGATCCAAATGTAACAAAGATATTATGTCATTTCACTACTTAGTGACTTGTTTCATCCTCCCACACACACACACACTTAGGGAGCAAAAATGTTCTACTTGCAGGTATTATGGATCCAGCAGGTAGCACAGGCACAAATAATCACAAAAAAATGGGATAGATATAGGTGTACCATTCAGGTCTGGCATTGATGATTTTTGCTGCTCCAGCAACCAGAACCAGCCACAAGAACAGTGAGGCTGGTCTCCCAGAGTAGGAATAAAAATGCCCTGAACAAGTTGCAAAATATTGAAAAACACTTTGTTAGAAAGATTCAGAGAACAAGAAAATTAACCGAGGAAGAAATAAATAGTTTCAATGTACAAGACTGGCTGCTGCTAGTTCATCAAATATACAAAAACCAGCAGTTACAATATCACAAGTTGCAGGCATCATTTGTGATCCCTAATTAAATTCAAGGAGAACCGCGTTTGATATACAGGTATTGGAAAGAAAAGGGAAAACCAGATCTGTCCAAGTTATTTGTCAATACCTGAGGAGGGCTTAGGTGTCAATGGCAACATGATGCCCCGCTGGACTGCTGAATGCAATCTCAGCGCCATATCACAGACAATAAAATTGTGTAAAACATCTAATCAGATCAAACAAAGCATATAGGGGAGCAAGAAATTTTCCCCTATCTTAGTGGTGATTGTGAAGCTTTCCAACCTAAACAAGAGAAGGTCATGATGAACCGGAAGCGGGCACTGTTGCTCTTGGGATTGTAGGATGACTGCCTCAGCATAGGCACTACTGACATAGGAGAACAATTGGGAGGCCAGAAGCGACAGGTGTTATGTTTCTTCCTCCTAGGTTCCATGGGATTTACCAGCAAGCTGTTGAAAATCATAGGTGGAGCATTCAGAAATCATTAAAAAATGCAAACAAAATGTACTCATATTTGTTCTCGACTATTTAAAGCCTGTTAATTTGTTCTTATATCATGGTTGACAGATAGTTCTGTGTCTTTTACAAGATTCACCATGTAATTTGCGGGGAAAAGGAGCCGAGATGAGTGAAGCCAGCTAGGAGCCCAGGAGGCGGCAGAACTCACCATGGCCGGGTGGCGATCTCGTCTTCCGCTGCGTCACTGCCATGGCAGGGCGTCCTCAGATTCGGCAGGTGGCATCCTCGGCGGGGCGGCGAGAGATCCCGTGATCACCGACGATGGATTTCTTTGGATCATAGCTACTCCAATCAATCGAGGTTCAGTTGACCGACAACGAAAATACAAACTTGTGATGCTTGTGGCTCAAATTTTTTAGTACTTCCAATTAGGCAATAGGCATAAGGTCTGAAATGCATAATTAATTAACACTCTGGGGCTTAGGGGCTAGAAGATAAGAACTTACTGCTTCCATAAACTGCTTTTAATTTAGACATAGACATGCTTAAAAATGAGCACAGCACCAGCACCATGCCCAACCACCACCTTGGTGTTATCTGATGTGCCTAATGCGATGCTAGCAAGCACTCATGCAGCTTCAAACTTTCGCAACAATTTAAGTGGAACCTGTACAAACTCCCAAATAAAGTTCAATGAAAATCAAGCTCCGATCAATACCTATCAGCTCTACAGTTGCGACTTGAACTTGGAGATATTGGACTCACTGCAGCATCTCACTCTGAAAATAGCGAAGCAAGGGCACCAAACAAATGAGGAAGACAACTGACCAATCCATCCACAGACCATCAACTGAAATTTCTTTTCCATTTTTGCTGACGTCCTCTTTGCAGCATCTCACTCTTCCCCTTTGCCATGTTTGTTGATGTCCTCTTTCAACTGAAATCGAAATAGAGCAGTCTTCTTCAGTAAAAGTTCAACAAATAATTTTCAGGCAGGCTATACAGAGCTGGACAGGAAGATTATAGTCCTAAACAGTTTGCAGAAAATTGTGCCAGCCATGGTAATGGCAAGGATGGTTAAGAAAAGGAACTTGCCAAGTCTAACCCTGAACACCGCGTCGGTCTCGGTCTCGAACAACTCACGGTCACGAGATTTGTGAAAGTGGTAAATCCCTGCAGGAACAGAGAGAAATCTACATGAATGTTTGGATCAATTGAATCGACGAATAGTACTGAGCGAAAGGAGGGGATTTGGGTCAGGGACACGCACATGGGATTGATGGAGGGGCGCGGGACGTCGCGGAGATGTCGATGCGAGTGGAGCAGCAGCACGCCCGCCTCAGCCCCGGCCATGAGGCCTGCGAATCCCGGCCACAGCCCTGCCACGCTTCGATCGAGGCGGTGGTCTCTAGGGGCGACCTCCACGTATCCCACGAGGTGGTGCTGCGTCGGCGGCGGCGTGCGCGTGCGCGGTGACGGTGCAGCGGCGTGAGCGCGAGCCAGGGCGGAGACAAAGGTGGATGTGCATGCGCAGCGGAGGGCACGGAGGACTGGAGGAGATGAGTCGCAACTCACAAAATCACGGGAGCATTCGTCACCCTTTTTTTTTTTTCAGATTTGGTCTAACTTTTGCTAGCTTTTGTGTAATTAGAAATGAGATATTGCATTTTCTAGAACCTAGAAGAATCTCTTCCCCGTTTGGTACAACTCTCTTTAACTCGTGGAGCAATGTTTCAGCTTCACAAGTAGCTGTACGTGAAGTTTTTTTTTTTTTTTGAACAAACTTAAATAAAACAAGTTTTTGTTAGCAAGACAAAAAAAAGAACTTACATTATATACTCCGTATTTTCACTATTTCAGCCTGACCCGGTTTCAGAACTCTACCGCGGAGTTGAGACAGTTTTCCCTTTTATCCGCTTGGTAGAAAGACTGGGCGAGACAAGGGCTGCTGCTGAACGAGTTCCGACGAAACGGTAACGGGCAGGCTCACCGCGGGTGTCTCCATGTCCATGGACGGCGCTGCCACCTCGCCGGCGAGCGAGGTGCCGTTCCGCATCAGCTTCTCCGGCCACGGCGGCCACCTCCGCCTCGACCCCACCCCGCACACGCCCAGCCCCATTCCGGACTTCGTCCTGGTACGCTCGCGATCCCCGCTTCCTTCCGCCCTAAATCACTCATGGCGTTCAATTCATCCTGTAAACCCTAAACCCACCGTTGTGGCGATGACGACCGCAGCCGCCGGCTTACCCGGCCGAGAGCCCGAGCAGCGTGAAGGAGTACCTCGAGAGGAACTACCTCGACCCCGAGCTGCACCTCCCCACTGCGGCCGATAGCGGGAGGGTGTGGGATGTCGATTGGTTCGCCCTGGCCAAGCCGCCGCTGGAGCCCTCCGCGCCCCGCACCACGCTCGCGCCCGCCTGGGTGCCGCCTTTCCGGCGCGGCCGGCAGAAGCTGCAGTCCGCGTCGGAGTCGCAAGTGTGGGATCCTGAGTCCGTGCAAATGGAGATGGTCGACGTGTTCGATTCGGGGACCGGGGGTATAGCGCCTCGGATGCCTGGTCCGGCGAAGGACTTCGTCAGGGGGAGCATCAACAACAGACCTTTTCGTCCGGGCGGTCTGCTGGATGACACCGCTGAGACGGCTGCGCTGGAGAAGGTGTTCCCAGAGGGTGCGCGGAATGGTGATTGGGTGCGTGAGCTCATGAGTGGTGGCCCGGCGCAGGTTGCTCCTCCTGGGTTCCATAAGGGATTGGAGCTGGGTCAGTTGAAGGTTTGACCCTTGCTTGTGTCTCTTCCGTTGTGTAGCCACAATCACTGATGTGGATGTGCCAAACTGTGCGGTGGCTGTTACTTTTCTTGTAGGAGTATAAAAGCAACTGGAAGTGTTTCGGGATGGAGAACTTGTAGAGGAGCAACCTGCATCATCATCGAATGACACAATGGTAATCAGAGCACAAATTGCATTTAACATTCCTCATTTGTGCTTACTTTGCCATTATAGAGTTGTAGTCTTGATTATCCCATTGTTCTGCAGGAAAAGTACTCTGTACAGTTTGATGATCTTTTCAAGATAGCGTGGGAGGAAGATGCCGCGAACAAGTTGTTGCAAGAGGGTGTTGTTCAACAATCTGCTGAAGGTGAAGGAATCAATATTACTTTATTGTTCTCATACATCATATGTTCAAGTTACATGAGTACATTGTCTTGGCAAATTGTAACAGCTAAAAAGATCATCAGCATTTCAGTTCATTTACCAAAGCCTGGTTTCTTGTAACTTTTCATTTTCCATTGGCAGAAATTGGTGAACAAAAAGTTGATGCATATGCTTCGAGACTATAACAACGCTAGATGCTGAGAAACAGGAAGTTGATGTCATAAGGGATGTTCCTGAATCTCAAACAGACTTGGATCAAATGTTATCTTCCTAGTACAGGATGCTGCAGGCAGAGAACCAGGTGTATCAGGTGATGAGAAGCCAACACAGGATGGCATGGTAAGCACTCTATATGCCTTTTCTTCTATCTTACTTCCTATGCTGTGCTTCTTGTTCCGTAAAGCTTCAGTGGTGGATAGTGTTGCAAAAAATGATAAGTGGTCTGGTCTCACAATTCTCAATAGATCATGGATGAACCAATAATGCGGTGTATCTCTATATCACCAGGTTTGGGCACTTGTTGGTGGGGGCGAAGACATAGTGACTAACTTCTACAAACTCATTCCGGATATGGCAATCGAGGTTTCCATTTGAATTGGATAAGTTCCAGAAGGAGGTAAGGTACTCATATGCATCCTTTCTGTTTCAATGTATTCTCCATATACTACATCATCTAAGTGCATAATACACTGCTTTTTTTACTTGAACTTTGATAGGCAAATTCACACTGCAATACATGCTTATAATGTCTATGTTTGGCAGCCTTGGCCTGCAATTTTACTTTCACGGTGTACACTTGGTCGGAAGCTTGATTTGTATTAGGACATACCAACATAGATACTTTCATAGTATACATTCAGCCTCGCGATCATCTAAACGATTTTACTTCTATTGCATTGCAATACCACATTAGATATTTCCTTAAAAGAAGACAAGTTTGCATATCTCGTGAGAAGTTTAAAAGACACTCCAGGGGTTATCTTTCCTGGAATACAAAAAGATCACCGAGGAATTTTAAATGAAAAGAAACATCTAATGAACCTATATACCCTTTCCTCTATTTCCTGTGGGAACTATTTGTTACAAGGTGTCTTAGTTGGTATCACTACCTATCTGATTTTGAACTCATAAAATTATGTTTTTAAATGCTTGGTATAGTTGCTAATCTATATTTCTTTTGTCTACCAAGCACAGGCTATATATTATCTTGAGAAGGGCGAATCAGTCTTTGTCGCAGCCCATACTTCAGCTGGAAAGACAGTTGTTGCTGAGTATGCATTAAGCCTTTAGCAACAAAGGTATGATTTCATTTGCTCTTTCTTACTTTTGGGTAATTCTGCTCATTTTAAACTGCCTAGCATCTTCCACACTTAATAGCTTCTAAACCCTTGCGTTGAGTCCCCAGCTTATGTTAGGAGGGAAATCTTTAACTTAGCCTTACTTATTTTTAGTTGCCTTGAGAAATGTTTAGTTCTGAATTTCTCATAGATTCATTTTTGCTTTTCTCAGTAGATTGATCTTTAGATTACATGCTCCAGTGCACTCTCTTGAGTTCCTCACCGTAAGAGTTATTATTATTATTTTTTTTTTTGCAGCATTGCACTAGGGCTGTCTATACTGCTCCTATTAAAACTATCAGCAACCAGAAATACAGAGATTTTTCTGGGAAGTTTGATGTGGGACTTCTGACAGGAGATGTTAGCATCAGGCCAGAGGCAACCTGCTTAATTATGACTACTGAAATATTGCGTTCAATGCTCTACAGAGGCGCAGACATTATACGTGATATTGAATGGGTAGGCCATCACTTATGTTTTGTTCACTGTGTTTTACTCTGCGCCTTCAAATTTCACTTTTATAATCCTGTAAACAGATCGTGAGTGCTGATAATTGTACATTCAGGTAATCTTCGATGAAGTGCATTATGTAAATGATGCTGAAAGAGGTGTAGTCTGGGAGGAGGTTATTATAATGCTCCCCGAAGCACATTAACATTGTTCTTCTTTTAAACAACGGTACAGATCTATCGTGAACATTACTTTTACTCACTATGTCCACTATCAACCAAACATTCTGTGTACTGTCTGTTGAAACAGTTGCTCAATAATAGCTAGGCACAGAATGACATACTAAGGGTACCCACAAGGCCACAACAGTATAGTAAGCTGCCCTCTATTATAGCAGGCCACCTCAGCTACTGGCAGGATAAAAGAACACTTGTCCAATAATCTATCTATTGACACAAACTGCAAGAAATAATAATGTCCACAAGTAAGAATGATAGTTTGTAGAGTGGCATGGCATGGACACTAGTTAGTGGTGTCTGGGTTAGGGTTGTCCTAATGCCTTTTGCAGTTGCTTTTGATTTCTGAAATAGCTGGTGCATAACTCTGATCTTAGGTGAATTTTGGTGGCAAGTGCAATTGTCCAAGTTTTATAGCACGCAATTATGGTCTTATATTGCTATTAGCCTGTTTCTTGATATACATGCAATAAAGTGACATGTCCGCTGATGTTAATTGTGAAACTTTTGTCTGGCAGTATCCAACCACAAATAGTACTGCATGAAAACAATATAATTGAAAATTGATCCTCTAAATATGACTTTATATATGATAATGTGATATAAAAAATGATCAAAATTTTTTTGTATATTTTTTTATCTAACTATCAAGAGAATTGCATATCATTTCATTAAGAGAGAAGAGAGTGCACAAAGGGAGGGCGGCCCCTCCCCTACCCCCCATTGGTTCACAGAACAGAATGACACCCAGCCTTTTTTCTCTGAATATCTAAAGTTCGATAACTTTGTATTGTTTCACTTGTTCAAATTTGCTTTGCAGTTTAACCTATTTGTTTCTTCTCAGGTCCCAAATACTGTTGAATTTGCTGACTGGATTGGTCGGACAAAGCAAAAGAAAATTAGGTGTCACGTCGTAAGTGTGCTTAGTATAAATTTTGAGCTAATCAATTACACTCCAGGCCTTTTGAACTATATTTCCAGTTTGTTGAGTCAGTAGGGTGGTTAGAGTCATCCAATTAGCTCATTTGTTCATGCTAGTGAGCCATACATGGAATGAGCCAAAGCTGGGTAACATATCATAGTGCTCCTCTAGTTCCATAATTCTTCATTTGGACCATAATTCTTCATTTGAAAAATTACTTTGCAGGCACTGAGTTAGCAATAGCATGTTTAGATTAGTTTTTAAAAGTGATTAATGATTTTTTTTTAAATAAATATTTTAAATCGTAGTCAAAGTTATGTCTGGAGACTATGTTGCTGCCCAAAATGACAAGGATTATGGAAGTAGATGGACTTTTTGGGGGTGGGGTGGGGGTGGTGGGTGTTGGTTAATATGGGGATTTTACATCAATTTGCATCTTGGTGGTAATTATCATAAAAAGCCTAGTGTTCTGACTACACATTAGGTGGAATTTTGAATTTAAGGTGCCAATCTTGATTGATTCAACATAGTGTTCACACCATTTTGAATATTAGTTAAAAATTTGGACAAAATTGAATGGAGCAACTGAAAGGACTATACAATAAGACACTTAGTTTAAAGGGACTTGCTTAGAAACAATTTTAGATAAAAAATTAACACACTTAGTTTAAAGGGACTTGCTTATACATATTTGGATAATATAAGGGGTCAGATCAACAAAACTAGATTTTAGGTGGTTTGGTTGCAGGCTGACCATTTAAGTCGATAATAGTTTTGTTTTGCCTTATGTGCACTTTTGAATATACTTTTCTACTTGGACTATAATTTTGATCACAGTTTGGTCATCTTGTTCACCAGGACCAACCAAAGGCCTGTTCCGCTTTGAGCATTGCTTGTTCTACTCTGGAGAAGTGTACAAAATATGTGAGAGGGACATGTTTCTTACTCAAGGATTTAAAGAAGCAAAAGATGCTTTTAAAAAGAAAAATTCAAATAAGTTTGGAGTGAAACCTGGTCCAAAGTCAGGAACTCCTGCAGTTCGTGCTGGAACTCAAGGCAAAAATCCAGACACATCCAACAAGGGGAGAGATCAGAAGTACCCAAAGCACCACAATTCCAATTCAGGCGCAGCCACAGTTCAACAAAGCTCCTCCGGGCCAAAGAGATTTGAAACCTTATTTTGGATGCCACTTGTGAATAACCTTCTGAAGAAATCCCTTGTGCCTGTATGTGAGATAGTAACTTCTGTGATATCTCTATCATGCAATTATAAATTTTTGTTGGACCTTTTTTCTTTTTCCATCCCTTATACTAAATTCGCTTGATCCTTAATTTGAAATCTGAAGGCAGTCTCTATATGTTGTAAAATGACAAGTACTCTCAAACATTTTTGGGGGAATGGACTTGTCTCTTTTTATCATAACCATGTCATTTCACATTTGACAAATTCCTTTCTGATCATTCAGATGGTCCTTTAACAGGTGGTGATTTTTGTTTCTCAAAGAACCGCTGTGATAAATCGGCAGATAGTATGTTTGGCGCTGATCTCACCAGTAGTTCAGAGAAAAGTGAAATACGTGTCTTCTGTGACAAGGCTTTTTTCACGTCTTAAAGGATCTGATAGGAACCTTCCACAGGTGATCTAGTGACATATGCAAATTTTACTTTTAATCAGTTCAGTGCTTTAAACTTTTACCTTCTTATAGGTTGTAGGGATACAAAGCCTTCTGCGAAGAGGAATTGGAGTACACCATGCTGGACTTCTCCCTATTGTGAAGGAAGTTGTTGAGATGCTATTCTGTAGGTGGTGTAATCAAGGTTATGCTTTGAACATCTGGTATATGTATGGTATTTAATTACATGATAGATGCTGCTGTACCTAGTACTAACCTTGGTGGAAGAATAGTATTGTTGTTTCTCTTAGATTGTAATTTTGTAAATGCTGACCAGTGACCACTGGCTTAGTCTATCCTGCCCAAAGTTATTGCAGTCATGCAGACTAACTTAGCAACCTATACCATACACAGTTGCTCTTTAACTTGAATGGACAGCCCAACAGAAAAACGATAGTCCTAATAACATCACAGTGCTCCTGAAAAGTTTTTTTTTTTTTCCCAACGCTCCAGCGACAAATATAGCATGTTCTGGTACATTTGTCTTGTAATTAATATAAAATGGTGGACTTCTGACTTATTGAACTCATTGTAGGTACTGTTTTCCACTGAGACATTTGCAATGGGTGTTAATGCACCAGCAAGAACGGTGAGATTCTATTTTTTTATATATATATTTAGGGTTTCAATGCTTTGACATCTTGAACAAATCGCTCTAGAATCTAATTCTAGGTTGTGTGGTACCTCATTCTACTGTCTACATATTAATTTTACTCGTGTTCCTTCGACCATGCGAACAGAAATCCTTTACTTATCTTGTCTCTTTTTCCGCATATTCTGTTGTTTGCTTTTCTTACACTTACATTTACACTTGATGCATTGCCCAGTGTTTCTTTGTTGGAAAAAGAGCTCATTTAACATAGATGCTTGAGACGCACAGATGCATGCCTTAATTTCCTTGTTTCTTTATGCACATTTGGAATGAGCTAACTGTAACTGTGCATCTCGCACTTGCTGTTCCCAAACCCTTTTAAACTCATGATCATGAAGCTAGCTCTGAGCCTATCTCACTTTTGACCCAACAGGTTGTGTTTGATTCTTTAAGAAAGTTTGATGGAAAAGAACACCGAAAATTGCTTCCAGGGGAGTATATTCAAATGGCTGGGCGAGCTGGTCGGAGAGGACTTGATAATATTGGTACTGTGATCATTATGTGTCGTGGATGAAATTCCTGAAGAAAGCGATTTAAAAAATCTGATCGTTGGAAAACCAACTCGTTTGGCATCTCAATTTCGATTAACATACACTATGATACTACATCTTCTGCGTGTGGAGGAACTGAAGGTATATCATTATGCTTCCCTGGTTAAATATGTTTCTATTTTCAATTCTCAACTTCATATTTTTAATTTGGATCTGTATCTCAGCCTGCATACACATTTGAAACCTTGGAGAATGAAATCAAAATTAGGCAAGACATTTATGTTGCTCGTGCAGCAATGTTCATGTTCTTTTTAAAAATACTCTGTGCATGTGCATTTCTGCAATAAAGGCATCCCTATTTGTTTAGCGTGAGTTTTAGTTGTGTAATAGTATTTGTGGCAAAACTATTGTTATTATCCTTGTACAGTTTAGCTCTATAACCCATTGGGCTCATCAAATGCCATATGGTAGCAGAGCACCAGGTGAGGCCTTATCAGACTATTGCACCACTACCCTCAAAGCCTTAATGTAACTTAGTTCCAAGGTTGTCGTTGCTCAATACTGTATATTCCACTGATCTTTTTGATGTTTACTGTTGCAATTGGCACTGATCTTCTATGGGCAAAGGAGGAAACAATAGATTGTGCTATAGCAATTTTACTTTCAATTGATATGTACTCAGTACACAGCGTTGAATTTAGATCTAAATAAGAACTTGTTAAATTTCTCTCTCTTGTAAACTATAATATAATTATGAGCATGTACACTCCAATAGTTAGCTTTTGGAGATCAGGTTTTCATATCCACAATCTTGAATCAGCATTTTCAAAACCACAAATTGGACTAAGCTTTTCCAAAATCTGAAGGTCAAACAAAACAGGCCCTTAGTCATGCTCTTGCATAATTACTTTCATGATAGTTTCATCTCAAGTGCACAATCTGTAGGTTGTACTCCCTCCGTCCCTATAAAAGTGTTGTTTTTTGACTTTTGGCTATCGAGGTTTGACCATTCGTTTTATTCAAAAAATTTCTGTAAATAATAAATTAAATCAATAATCATTAAAGTATCTCTAATGACAAAATAAGTCATAACAAAATAATAATATTTATACAAAAATTTGAATAAGGCGAGTGTTCAAAAAAAATGGCACGGAAATCAAAGTGACACTTTTAAAGGGACAGAGGGAGTAACTAGATACTTCACCTAAATTTTCCAGTGTTTTTATTTCTGAAAACACTTTTTTTTTCTTTTTCCACAATGGACAAACTAAATTTCATTACTTATAAGCAATGAAATTACAGGAGTTCAACTTTTCTGAAAAACACATGTGGTGTACACCCTTAGTCATGTTTAGGGAAATTAATATACTTTAACAATATTTTTTTTTTTTTTTCTCATAGGTCGAGGACATGCTCAAGAGAAGTTTTGCTGAATTAGATGCTCAAAAAAAGAATTTGCCTGAGAAGGAAAAAGCTACTTCTGCAAATGCTTCACAACCTACAAGGACAATAGAGTGAGACACTGAGACATTAACTGATTTTTACATGATTGATTGATACAAATGGATACCAACAATTGCAGAAATCACAAATTTGTTTAGAATATAGAACTTCGAAGAGTAAAGTTTCATGGAACTACCACTGCTGTAGCACAATAAGGTGACAAGAAAAAAAAAATCATCAAAAATTTTGACAATGGAAAATGCCATTTCTTCCTAGAGAGCATTTGTAAAAATTAACACAAGAAGTAAACTATCTAGTAATCTCGTAGTATTATTTTATAGCGCAGTTTAGGAGTAGTCATGATTATTTGGTTACAACTTACAAGATTGCAGAAATGTGGATACTTTACCTGGATAGGCTTAGAAGTTAGAAGTGCACATTCATTGTTCATGTGGAGACTAGCAATGTAGGCATTTTTCCGTCTGCTATAAAGTTGCAACAAGGTTTTTTTTGTTCTTTGTCATACGTTATGTCAATGTTTTAGGGCCTGTTTGGATGCACAGGACTAATTGCTATCAAGCTAAATTTTAGCCTTGGCCCATCCAAACAAGGGGCTAATATCATGGCCCTCACGGAGCCGAGGAGGAAGGAGGTTTGGATAGAACGCCGCCAACGAGGTCCGGTCAAATATGATAGGGTTTAGACAATACAAGTTTGATTCATTCTCCAGCTCTCTCTACCTTTTTCTACTCTGCCGACTTGGGCTCCACATGTTACAAGCCCATTGCAGGCTGCTCACTTGAATGCTTCTGGCCCGAGCTCTCGTACTGTGTCTTGGCTTGGGCTCAGCTGGAGAATGGGCTGGTAACAGCTAATAAGGGCATACCCAGTGCCATAGGCTCCCCACACTGCGCGGGGTCTGGTAACAACTAATAGGTGGGCTTTAAGCCAAAACCTCCAATTAATTGTAGCCAACTAGCTGGCCAACCCTAACTAATTTGCGCTAATTTTAGCCCTAGCTAATCCAAACAGTTATATTCATTGTACAATTCGAAGTACCCACAAAAGTTTAGTATCCAATATCTCTATATGCAATAATCTTAGCTTTTTCTTAATCTCTTTGCCTTGTGTTATATATTCTTCGATTATCAGGTGCATAAAAGGAGAGCCTTCTATTGAGGAATACTATGCGATGTCTTTAGAAGCTGAGGAACATAGGGAATTTATAACAGATGCAATTATGCAGCTGCCTAATTCTCAACAGCTTCTTATGCCTGGGAGATTGGTGGTTGTTAAATCTGATTCTGTATGTATTCGTCATATTTGGTTCTCTTTTACACACACTTGCAGTCCCTTTTTTGCAGTTATTTTAATTTATGTAGTTCTGTTACTTTATTAACCACGGTCCACCATTCAACTGCTATAAAAGTCACTAAAAACTACCTTCCACTTTGGGTACTTTATTAGGTCTTCTGTATGTAAATTTAGCAAGCATACGGAAGTACAGAATATGGGAAATTAGAAGAAACAAAGCAACTTAAGTTGGAAAAGGACCTGTTGATAAACAAGCACCAAATATCTGGGACCAAGCTCCAAGAGAATTACTAAAAAAATTATGTGAGTTTAGCGTACAGCATGATATTAGCTTCGATGAAGAATCATTCTCGAGCTTTAAATCAGCTTGATCTTATCATATTCGGGTTCAAGCAGAACTAATTCCATAATATCTCAACTTGTGCTTACTGCCTTAGAGCTTCTTTGTGATAACTAAAATTGACCAGGAATTTAAGTAAGCTACTTTAGGAGGTTCTATTACCTTGTTTTGCAGGCTTATTGGCACCATAACCGTATGTACAAAAGCCTGATTGTTTTGAACATTATGATGCTCTACTGCTCTCTAAAGGTTACTGTAGGGGCTTAAGCGCCGCTACCCCTATTTTGAAGCGAATTGGTGATTTTGCCCTTGTTTTTTTTGACCTTGTGATTTTACCCCTGCAATTTCAAAATGAAGGGATACTTTACCCCTGTTCTTGTAAGTCCACATAACGGTGTTGACTTTTGGACAAAAGGGCAACTTTGCCTATACCCCTGTTTTATTTTTGGCATTTGTGTTTTTGCCCCTAGTTTCAAATCAGCAATTTGGAAAGTTTGATATAAAATTATAGAATTCGAAAAATTTAGTTAATTTGGTACAATTTGCAATCATTTCAAGCCTGACTCCAGTTTGAAAAAAAAAAAAAAAAACCAAAAACTTGGCAGAAATTTAGTAGCAACCGGTATACCCTTATGGTAACCATTTGCATTCCTTTTGAATGTGAGTGAAATTTGAATAAGAAAATAACAGATTTGTTTATACAACCTACACATGTGTAGTGGGGTCCAAATGTCACCCTATCCGGTCTCTTCTTTTCCCTTTCTTCTAGCTTCCAGCATAGTATGGGCACTCAGCAGCACGATGTGAAATTCCAGCAATTTGGACAAATCCAAGGGGGGTTAAACAGAATGGACTGAATTGAGGCCAGACTTGCTATGTGCCGGACAGGACAGCCGGCCACCGGTGAGCTCCGCCTATGCTTCGTCCCGCACGCTAGAGGGAGCTGTCCAGGTCGCCAGGGTCGCAGTGCCTAGGGGCCTAGTCACCGCTGCCGTGGCTGGGAGTGCTGGCTGCCCTCGCGCTGCAGCAAGGCCATTAGGGCCGCCCCCGCCCGCTGCCGTGCCACACCCGCCAGATGCCTGCGATATCGCACACACCAGCCGGCGGACCACAGCTGCGCTTCTTGGCGCCCAGCCGTCGTGCTGTATGTAGGTTGTCCGGTCGTAGCGTCGAAGAAGAACAGGTGAGAGGCCGCCCAGAGCACAAAAACAGCGGATTTCTTTTATTTTTATTTTTTTCGCGATTTTATCCAACCAAACTTAACACCCGTGTAAAAACAGGGGTAAATGGAGGCTTCAATCCAAAATCACGAGGAAAAATCACAAAGTTAAAAAACAGTGGTAAAATCACCATTGGCCTTTAGAGTAGGGGTAGAAACACCAAATTCCCTTACTGTTAATGTGCAATAGTTGAATCTTTTCCACATTTAAACCCTCTGCTATTTGAACATATTGACAGGATGATGATCACTTGCTGGGTGTTATACTGAAAGGTCCATCGTCAGCGCTAAGGAAATATGTTGTTCTGGTATTGACCGGTGATTGCAGTTCATCTGTACTAGCCCCTGAGTTCAATAAAAATGAAAAGGGACCTGGGGATTTTCAAGGAGGGCAATTTATTGCCCTGAAAGGAAAACGTGGCATGGAAGACGAATATTACTCTTCTGTTAGTTCACGAAAAAGTTCAGGTGCAATAACTATCAAGCTACCATACAAGGGGGATGCATCTGGAATGGGCTTTGAAGTAAGAGCAATTGAGAATAAAGAAATCATGAGTATATGTACCAGCAAAATAAAGATTGATGTAGTCAGACTCCTTGAGGAACCTAACAAATCTGCATACTCTAGAACTGTCCAACAGCTTATAAAGGAGCAACCAGATGGAACTAAGTATCCTCCTGCTTTAGATGCAATAAAAGGTACAAATTTTCTGCATGGCTAGACTATCCGTCTTGTGCTATTATGTTCTATCTGTCTAGGAAATTCTTTCCTTAGTATAGCCTGTGAACTTCACTAACCTGCTGACAAAGTATATATTACCGTAATGAGAGGGAAGGATGGTGGGTCTCTTCAGTAATATAAGCATGTATGTTTTATTTTTAACTTTTTTTTTTTTTTTTTGGAATCTGATCATTGTTGTGCATTGCTACGTCATTTACCCTCTACACTTGACTTTCTCTAGTTGATTCATATACTTTATATAGTTGTTTAATGTGTCCACCCGATGCAATACAGATCTAAAAATGAAAGAGATGTATCTTGTTGAAAACTACAATGCATACCACAGACTACTGCAAAAAATGTCTGAAAACAAGTGCCATGGTTGTATAAAACTAAAGGAGCATATATCATCGATGAAGGAGCAAAAGAAGTACAAGGATGAGTTGAATAAATTGAAATTCCAAATGTCAGATGAGGCACTTCAACAGATGCCGGAGTTTCAAGGCAGAGTAAGATTTCTTCAGGCACATTTTCCCTCGTCTTTTGTCCTATTGTGTGCCTGGAGAAAAAAAAAGGCTAAGGGATTATGGCCATTGTCTCTGCAACATGGAAAAATAATATATATTTTTTGTCATTTCTTTAATTTCTTTGGTTGAGATGGGAGATCTTTCTGGTTTCAGTTCTATTGCTGTACTGTACCAGGAGAACAGTTTGCACATGGATTCTGAATGCTGTGCTTAATATGTTAATGAGTTGTATCCAATCCAGAGGATCAGGAAACTGCACATTTGTATTTTGTTGTCAACCCATTTTCTTAATTGGTTTAACATGGAATGCTTATCGGGCTATTATCAGCAATTTTCAAGTCTCTGACTTCATTCTTGTACTTTGAACTTTTTTTGTAACACCTTTTTTTTTTTTTTTTTTGCAGATTGATGTATTAAAGGAAATCCAGTATATTGATTCTGATCTAGTTGTGCAACTTAAGGGTCGAGTAGCATGTGAAATGAACTCTGGTGAGGAGTTAATATCGACAGAATGTCTGTTTGAAAATCAACTGGATGACCTAGAACCAGAAGAAGCTGTGGCTATTATGTCTGCATTCGTCTTCCAACAGAGGAATGCTTCAGAACCATCTCTTACTCCAAAACTCTCTGAAGCCAAAAAAGAGGTTAGTCAGTTTCATTTTTGCTCCCCTATTCTTGTTCGTGCTATGGTTCTCTTGGTAACATCTTCAATTGGATTTTCTGACAAGAGATGTTACAAGCACCTTTTGCTCTTGTGTTTTTTCTATGTATTATTAGGCTTTACGATACAGCAATCGAATTAGGGAAGCTCCAAGCAAAGTTTAAGGTGCCCGTGGACCCTGAGGAGTATGCACGTGATAATCTCAAGTTTGGCCTTGTCGAGGTTGTCTACGAGTGGGCAAAGGTATACTCGTCTTCATGAGAGCTCTTATCCAAGATGTATGCAGGCTGCAGGATTATAACGCCGTCACTTTTATATCGACGCAGGGGACGCCTTTCTCAGATATATGTGAGCTGACTGATGTATCTGAAGGGATCATTGTAAGAACAATCGTCCGTCTGGATGAAACATGCAGGGAATTCAGGAATGCAGCCTCCATCATGGGGGAACTCTGCGCTGTTCAAGAAGATGGAGATCGCGTCTAATGCTATTAAGCGTGACATTGTGTTTGCAGCAAGCTTGTATGTCACAGGAATCTGATACCTGTAACCTCGTAGTCTCTTTTTGCCTTTTTGTTAGCGAAATCCTTGTGGTGGAAACGTGGAATGCTACTAGCCTAACCTTATTGCTTCCAGAAATAACCAGCCAGAGACTTTCTTCAGAAATTTACATAACATGGGAACGGTTCCGGCCCGGAACGACGCTAACCGAACGGAGCCCCAGCACTATTGCTATGGTCGTTTTGTTTTTTTTTTTAAAAAAATCTCGAATTCTTGCATTTGCTAGTTCAAAGTTTTCTGAAGCGGCGATCAGAAAAAAAAAAAAAAAAAAGCTGGTGGGATTCTCGTTTCTTCATCGATAATACGATTATATTATATATAAGCGGGAAACAAACCGTACTCGTATATACTACCAGCTCGATGGCTAAAGCAATAATGCTTAACTAGAGTGGAAAATACTGAGATGCATGCCCGAAGGCCGAAGCAATTAGGCTTAACCAACATAAAGTTTTACGAGTCGGTCAACTTTTTTTTTGGAAATTGAGTCGGTCAAGTAACTCGAGCTTAGGAACCATCGTCAAGAGTCAAAACAAAGTGAGTCAAATAACTCGAGGTTAGGAACCATCGTTAGGATAAATCATCGCTCCCTCGGTGGTTCGGTTGATGACTACTCTGTTCTCTCGTTGCAAGAGAGAGCAGACGAGGGAACATCCATGTGTGCCCGTGCTCCATGAAGGCGACCATTGTTCCAGTTCCTCTTCCCTCGGAGCGTAGTCAGCCAAGCTGCCTTGTCCTAGTGCAGAAAAAGAAGGCGACCTGTTGGGCTGTCGAGCAACGTGGGCCTCAACCTTCGTAATGGGCCACGAGAAAACATCCAACTCCGAACGGCTGAGCCACAGGCACTGCGCCGCGCTCCGCAGCGCCTCGCCCGTTCTGGTTCCCCACAAGTTAGTACCACCTCGCTAGCTGAAGTCGGGTGAGGCGGTCGAACGAGCTATAAAACAAGGCGCAGGGCTCCGTTCCAACTCATACCTTTCTCGGCCTTTTTGGCTAAGATCAAGTGTAGTATATCGCTCTTATCGCTTTAATCCAAGAAATACGCCTTCGTCGCGTTGTAACGGGAGAGAAAAAAATATCAATATCAAATTTTAATGAAAACTTACGATGAGATATTAAATATGTATATGTATTGTGTGTCACAATGGGATAAAATTGCCCAACCATTTATGAAAAATAAAAAACTGAAACAATACATATGTATTTATCCGATGGCTTGCTAGCTTGTTTTGCAAGGCAGGTAGGAGGAAAAAATCTATATATTCAAATTTGACCAAAATTAATTTAATTATTTTTAAAAACTATTGTCTCTTAGTAGTATTTTTGTCTTCCTATTTTTATCATCTAAACCAATAAAATTTTTCTTTCCGTTTTCAATTGTAGTTCACTTTTAGCTTTTCTGCATACATTGATTTTGTTATGCATCTAATTATACACTATGCCTGGGATAAATAGTAAATCAAATGAATCTGTAGTTCCGCAAAGCTAACTACAATTAAACTGAGTGAAAGATTAGATTAAAGTTGTAGCAAAAGACTTGCAAAACGAATCAGACTTAGTTTTATATCTAAAAAAAAACCAATCAAGCTTTAGAACTTGGGGGACCAGCAAAAGCGCCTCCTTGTGCACCTTGACATCGTTGTCATTTTCCATGCCATGCTACATCTTGATCGCCTTTGTTGTCGCTTTTCAAGCCGCCTCCCTTCCTTGCGTGCTCCATCTTGAGCTCCTCCTGCATCGCCGCCGCCGCTTTACTTCACGCACTCCATCTTGAGCTCCGCCACCAAGAAATCGCTGCTACGCCACGCTGTAGGGAGGCCGATCTGCCGTGATTGTCCGGACATCCCCGATGCCGCTCGCCTTCATAAGTGATGAAGTGAGGCGGCAGCAAATGCATGACACGGGCGACGCGCCGGCTCAGCCGCGTCGCCGCAAGATCGAGACGGCAGTAGTCGGGCCGAGAGTCTGGCCCTCCCGACGATGGTAGCACAGAGTCGCCGTGTGCCGCGACTCACGCATATTGACGCCGCGATGCACCGCGTCTCGCCGTGGAATCACGAGCACCGTGCCTCTCTCGCGGCAACACCTCCGGGCGATACCCAGCTCGCGCAAGCTCGCACGCCCGGCCCGCCCCATCCCAACATCTCTATCCGCTCTCTCTCTCTATATATATTTGTTCGGCCTTGGTCCCCAGTCGAAGGCAGACGATCGAGGCCGGATAGTTGCCATGGAAGCTCGTCTGACGGCGCCGTTTTGGTGGTTTGCCGACCGCGCCTCCGCCCGGCCCATTGTTCGGCGACTCCGTCACGCGGCCGGGCGGCGCCCCCGCGACCCCTGCCCCCACGACGACGCTCCGCCTGAGTCATTGATTGATCCCTTGGCCCCAAGTCTTGTATATGGTGGTTGTTGATCTTTATTTGTATTTGATTTGATTCAACTTAAATCCTTTTGTCGTGTGGATTCCTTTCCCTAGTTTCCTTTTCCTTCTCATCGCCCTCGCTGGGGGGAGGCCTCGTGCTATAATTTGGTATCCGAAGAGGAGACGACGCGACACGCATAGCGTTTGTTTGATTTTATGCCTCGGTCTCTTAACCTTTATACCTTGCTTGCCGATGACAAGGAGGCCGGACGATAATTAAGAACAAAAAGTAGTATGACTCGTAGAAGGTCAAGGTTGGACCTAAAATTTTGGGTGGACGACGAAATTTTCTCTCTTTATTAAGAGGTATAGATATCTCGATATGCGCCATGTCCCACTTCGATATTAAATTTATTTTTTTGGTGGGAGGGTTTATCACAGTGGCCCACTGGGGCCCTCACGTGTCGCTCGGGCGTTGCACTGCTGCCCGAGCCTGGCGCACCCCAACCAAATCTGATTTAAGCTTTGTAACTCGTTTTTTTTGATTAAATTTGATCAACTTATCTTTGATTGGATGTCATTAAAATACGTTCAGGTCATACGTTCCCCGTCAGGCTGAGACGCCTGTTCAGGTCGACCTCAGGACCGGCAGCGGGGAGGCGGCGCACAGGGGCCTTCCACCTCCCGGCGACGAGCTCCGGCGGTGGGCGCGGCGAGGTCGGCGGCTGGGGAGCAGATCCGCCCCGAGCACACTCTCCCCTGCTTGCTCCGTGCTCCGGCGCCCCCTCCCTGCTCCAGCAGTCCCCTCCCTGGTCCCGAGCGAGCAGCGGCACGCGAGGCCGCTCCGCCGCCGGGCGCGCGAGCAGGCGGGGCTGCTCCGCCGCCGGGCTCCCGCGAGCGGCTCCCTCAGCCGAGCAGGCCCCTCCCCGGCGCCAAGGAGAGCGAGCTTCGCGGAGGCGCTCCTCCCCAGTTGCCTAAGCTTGCCCTGCCTTACATACTGGTCTACCTTTTAACAACAATTTGACCACAGTGTACACTAATGTGAAAAAATAGGTAGCATGATTTGTGTGCATTTTATTTTGTAACCACTGCTTGCATTTTCTTACTATCGTTAGACTTTCCTGTAAATACATTTGCATAGCTTTTAAGTACAGTTATAAAAAAGTTGAACAGAAAACTAGGCTTGTTAAACAAATAATATAAAGGTGTTCGTTCCTCTTTCCATGCTTCCTAATGACATCAGCAAAAAGCCAGAAACCATTATAGGGACGGTGGAAGTCAGAAGACTTTGTGCAAATTGTATCTTAAATTGTAAATTGTATTTTTGTATTGACAAAATTGCACCATGACAAAATCATTACCCTTTCTCTGGTTCAGAAACACATCGCCATTTACTATTTTAGCAAACATTTCAAACCTTTATGGAGACGTGTCTTTTGGAAGTATTTATCTGAAGCAGGAAGGTATTAGCTCCTTGAATTCTGATAGCTGTTTATCTTGTCATTTTTTCCTATTCCATCTTACCCAGAATTGAAGAATAGAACAAGTGCCGTGAAGCCTGGACAATCAGTAGGCACTGCAGCCATTGGCCCCCATTTAAGCTTCTGAATCATGACGGAAAACCTGTTACTGAAAAAGGATTTCTTGGGCAAATGGACTTTGCTTTATTTTTGGATTTACACACTGTCCTGACATTTGTCCAGATGAACTCCAGAAAATGGCTGCAGCGATTGACAAAATTAGTAAGTCAATTTGATTCTTTTGATCCTTGGATACAAGTATCTTCATAGATCCTGTTGTGTCTGCTTATTGTCTGTCAATATAACACTGTTGTCTTGCATGATATTGCACGATAGACAATAGCATGTTATAAATAGGTTAAAGTAGCAAAGAAACAAAAAAATAAAATTAACTTCTAGCAAAATCTGAGTGCCTAAACGAACAGGAACCCAATAGATAGAATCAAGCATTTTTGAGTTTTGGCAGTTACAGTGTAAGATCATAAGCCTTGGTAAATATGTGAAATATATAATGTATCTAAAGGATCATATAAAACAAAGTCAAACACTCTAACATCATGAAACATGTTATTCAAACCCTCATTTGTTATAGATCTAGATAGCAATATGGCAGAATCAATGTCCTCATGTTAACTGTGAAGCCAATGAAAAAGATGGATAATTTTTTTCCTTAACAGTACATTGTATATCTTTATTACTACTCTAGGAAGTAAGAACTACTCATCAAGATAACAGGTAATCTAAGACTGAAAGGGCGCACAAAAAGGCACTAATTTACTAGGAGAGGAGCTCTATAGCCCATAGAAATTGGAGATCTGTTCTCTGCTTATAGATAATATTTAGCCAGTATAGTCCAAAGAATTAAGAGCCATTATGGTGATAGTATGCCTGCTATCAAGCCCCCCATCATCAAAATTCCATGCCACATACCTCTGGAAGGTTTGGGATTGAGCATGCCATTGTTTCGCCTGCTTGATAATCGCCATCACCATTTTCCTTCGAAAAAGAAGAATCACCATCTTGTTGACAGGGCAAACCCTTTCGTTTATTCACTGAAGCAATCGATCCATCTGCAACCCAACAAGCATAGTTATAGGTTCTCAAAAAAAAAATTAGAAAGAAAGAAACAAGCATGGTTTTTATGATGTTCCATGCCAGACAATGACTACTTGAAAAGATCTAGGAAGAAGAAACTAACTCAAGCAAAAAGCCAACAGTCTCTTGAAATCTCATCCCAAAGTTAATTTTCCTTAAGGAATTATTAACGGGTGGAGCACCCACCTGGAATTTTTGATTGCTTGTACTCATAATATTGAAGTTTTAAAAAATTTTTTACCACCGACGCCGCTGTTTCGACGACTGACTTCCATTGCACATTTCGGCCAAGGCCCCTCGCTCGCAGGGAGATGCTGCACCGAATCTAACGGCTCATCCTCGGCATGTCCCGCTTGATTTCGACGCCATCGTTGTCGCCGTCGTCGTTGTTGGCAGTGGGCCACCGACGCCACACTCGCTTGGAGTCACCTCGGGGTTGACGCCATCGCTATCACCGCCGCCGCTGGTTGGCCGTGGGCCACCGCCGGCCAAGACTAAGATCCACCTCGGGCCGCCGAGTGTGTGTGATGCCCCTGATGTTCGCCGCGTGTGGATTTCTCGGGCATCGACTTCCACCCATTCAGTTGGCGCCTCACCGAAGTCTTACCTAGCGATGCAGCATTTCTCGCATAGTGTGTTGTGTTGGGTGGCTCGGTGGCGGGCTCCTCTTCTTGCTTCTCGCAGCTGTTGCCGCTCTTTTTGTTGTGGCCACTTCCTCCTGCGGGTTTTGTGGGGGTCGTGTTGTGTCGTGGTTGTGTTGTTTGTGTCGTGTTGTACTGTGTTCAAATTCCTCGCTTCTTCTCTTAATCAAAAAGACACGTGAAGACGTATTCGAGAAAAAGTTTAAAAAATTTTTGGTTCAACGCTAGCACCTGACCACGCATGCAGGTGAAATAACGACGCTAGCTAATTATTACCCACATGGCCATATCACGCCTCTCTATATATATATAAAGGAAAAAGCAGGTTTTCCCTCCCTCCCCAAACAGAACACAGAACGATAATTTTATTTATTTATTCATCAGCTGACGCAAGAACATGAGGGAACAGCTGATTTGCCGGTGCCCGTCGTTGTGCGACATGAGCCGCGCAGCAGCAGGGACGTTTCCTCCTCCCTCGGATCTCTGTTTAGAGGCGCGAAAGGCCCGTCTATTTTGAGTTTTGTTATAGTTGGTTTGGTGGGCTTTAGGGGTGTTTGGGTAAAAAGTCCTAGGACTTTTTAGTCACAAGGACTACTTAAAAAAAGTCTCTTCAAGAAAAGTCGTTTTAGGGACTAATGGAGGAAAAGTCCTAATAGTCCGTCCAAGCCCTGTTTGGTTACTAGAGACTTTTTAAGTCTTAGAGACTAAAAAGTCCCTCAAACCAAACAACCCCTTAAATTCATATATGCTTATTTCTTTCGTTTTTTTCTTTTGATTGATTGATGAATAATACCATACGGGCAGGTGAGATGAGATAGCAGAAATCTGGAGCAAATAAAATATGAGGCAGCCATGGAGGAACAAGCAACAACGTGCGCGGAACGTGCACTTGGGTTTGTTTACAAGCCCTTAAGCATATCAAAATCTGAATCTTGGGACGGCGCCATAGGGCTTGCCACATCTCTAGATGTGGACGTCAATTTTTGGCAACGGGGCATGCTTTCGAGCGCGACCCTACCAAACTAAACAAAAAAATTGTAAATCTCTAAAAAAAAAAAAATTGCCCGTAGATTTGGATTGAAATACTTGTTGGGCCACCAAATCAGGCCCAAGTGCATCCACCAACCCTTTTGCTAAAAAAAAAAAATTTTGCTGAGCTGAAAAAGCCCTCAACGCAGCCATCGAAGGAGCGTTCGTTCTTCTTGCATCGGAAGCAAACTCGCTAGAAAAGCCTCCTCAAAACCCACGGCGTCTCCCCTTCCCCGCCGCAGAGGCAGTTCACGATCCAGTGAGGAGGCGATGAGAGGCCGCGCGTCCCATCTCGGCGCCCCTCCTCTCGCGAGCGCTCTCTCCCAGCCTCCCTCCCGGTCGCACTCTGCCTCAGGTACTCGGCGGCTCTCCCCCGTCCTTAGCGTCCGTCGAGCGATGGATCTCCGCTCGCCCTTGCGGGAGTGGCGCCGCTGAGATGTTTGGAGCTGGGTTCCTGGGGCGCGCGCGCTTCTTCTCCAGTGACGCCGCGGCTGCGACGCAGGGCGGGTCGAAGCCCCCTCTGCCGCCGCCGCCGGCGGCGCTGCGGGCGGCGAGGGAGGAGGGGGTGATGGTCAGTCTGGGAAATCTGAGCAAGCTGACGCCGGGAAAGCCGTCCGCGGAGGGGTAAGTCATGAATTGCCCTTCCAAATGCTATTGGATCCACCCCTTATTTAAGGACAAATAGAAGTGATTGCTCTGAATTGGTTACCACGAATTAGCAGTGATCTAGAGCCCAGTGAATCAGGACATTTCTAAACTGTTACTTCATTTATCTATGCGTGCTAATTCAGAAGCACTTGCTTCTTCCTTGCAGCCGGTGTCTTGGCTCAGTTTTCTACTCCTGCTCGTGACTGGAGGCGGGATAATTTTGTACTACGACAAAGAAAAAGAAGCGTCACATTGAAGGTAGATTACTATGGTGAGTTGTTGTTTGCTTTCATGCTAGGACTGCATTTAGTGGCGGTGCATAGGAAGATCTTTCAATGTCCTTGTTGTACAAGGCATATTGGGTGGGGAGTAAACACCAACATCAGTTAGCTAAACCAAAAGGTTTATGTTAGAGGCAATCAGGTAAACAAATCATGAGGTGTTTTAGGTGGATAGTTTGCATGGGTTTAGTCCAGTAATTGGTTTTTTCCAAAGTTATATTCAAGTGGTAGTCAACCTACTGTATATCTCCACTTTACCATATCTGCTGTTTCATAGAACTATTGAACTGTCTAATCCAGAATTTGCAAGTCCACTCAAAATATCTAGCTGTCCTTCTAAAATGTTATTCCATGGCTATTCGGGATATTGCTCTGGAAACAAAAGGTTTCTGTCCCCTGTGGGTGTGGTTTCAACATGAACCCTTGTGTCTTCAAGTTTCATGCTGGTGGTCAACTGTTAGTGTAAAATGAAATTGAAATACCTACTTACTAAAACAACATAGTTCTGGAATGCATCATTCACATAATCAACACATTGTCATGTTTATTGTTATTTCCACTTATTATGAGTGTTGAACTAGGAATTTTAGAGCTTTTTATCTATTCTTCAAGGACCTACTCTTCATGTCTAGCATTGTCTATCTCAGAGTGTTCATATAAAAGCATCTCCAGCAGATCCCCTTTCCTTTTAAAAAAAGTTTTGGGGGTTGAGTTTTCCCCCCCTTGCTCCAACAGATCCCCTTCACATCCCTTGTTAATGGTGATCACCAATATTTTGTGCCAACTCCCCTCAAATAGAGGGAAAGATGGACCTTTCTCATAGATCCTCCATTTCCCCGACATCGTATTAGTGATTTGCAAAGGCATCTCCCCAATAAGTTAGAAGACAATCTCGGTGCATCCCATTATACAAAGAGTTGTATTGGTGATTTGCTAGAAACTTCCTTCCACAAAATCTGTGTTAAGCATATACATCTCTTAGACTGAAAATTGTCCTTTTAATTTTGTGGCAAAAAGATTATTACTATCAATGAAATCGTCATTAAAGCAGGAGACTCCTTACTGAATTTGTGACCTCCATGGTTGAGCAAGCTAAGGACCACTCTATGTTTCATAATGTTCCTTGACAATCATCAGCTCTTTCTACATTGCTGTATGCAAAATAGAAACCATAACTCAGCCAGTTGCCTAAGCTTGCCCTGCCTTACATACTGGTCTACCTTTTAACAACAATTTGACCACAGTGTACACTAATGTGAAAAAAAATAGGTTAGCTTGATTTGTGTGCATTTTATTTTGTAACCACTGCTTGCATTTTCTTACTATCGTTAGCTTTCCTGTAAATACATTTGCATAGCTTTTAAGTACAGTTATAAAAAAAAAAGTTGAACAGAAAACTAGGCTTGTTAAACAAATAATATAAAGGTGTCTGTTCCTCTTTCCATGCTTCCTAATGACATCAGCAAAAAGCCAGAAACCATTATAGGGACGGTGGAAGTCAGAAGACTTTGTGCAAATTGTATCTTAAATTGTGAATTGTATTTTTGTATTGACAAAATTGCACCATGACAAAATCATTACCCTCTGGTTCAGAAACACATCGCTATTTACTATTTTAGCAAACATTTCAAACCTTTATGGAGACGTGTCTTTTGAAGTATTTATCTGAAGCAGGAAGGTATTAGCTCCTTGAATTCTGATAGCCTTTTATTTTGTCATTTTGTTTTTCCTATTCCATCCAGAATTGAAGAATAGAACAAGTGCCGCGGAAGCCTGGACAATCAGTAGGCACTGCAGCCATTGGTGGCCCATTTAAGCTTCTGAATCATGACGGAAAACCTGTTACTGAAAAAGGATTTCTTGGGCAAATGGACTTTGCTCTATTTTGGATTTACACACTGTCCTGACATTTGTCCAGATGAACTCCAGAAAATGGCTGCAGCGATTGACAAAATTAGTAAGTCAATTTGATTCTTTTGATCCTTTGGATACAAGTATCTTCATAGATCCTGTTGTGTCTGCTTATTGTCTGTCAAGTCAATATAACACTGTTGTCTTGCACCCATATTGTCACTTAGAAACTAGAAGGCATATTATTGTACGCAAAATAATAGGGTAAATGGGCAAGCCAATATGAGATGTAAATACAAAGGTTATGTATTTTTGTTTGACTGGACTTGGTGAAAATTTCCACTAAAGAGCCCAAGTGGACCTAGTAGACGGTTTAAGTTAAGCATATTTTTTCAGTCATTATAATATGTTCTTATATGCAGAGGAAAAGGCAAAACTGGATGTTGTGCCAGTTTTCATTACAGTTGATCCTGAAAGAGATACTGTTGAGCAGGTTCGGGACTATGTTAAAGGTGTGTGTTTGCAATTGCCCCTTAGTTCTTAATCAATGTAACAAATAAACTTGTAGACCTTTGACCTCTTATTATTTTGCAGTATCTTATTCTTTTTGATTGCTCATTGCTTAATGTTGATGAACTATTTGTGATTCACAGAGTTCCATCCAGATCTGATAGGACTCACAGGTACGACAGATGAAGTAAGAAAAGTTGCACGTGCTTACCGAAGTTTACTATATGAAGACAGAGGAGGAGGGTTCTGACTACCTTGTTGATCACTCAATTGTCATGTATGCTATTTCTAATCTCCTCCATCTTGCACAATGACTTTGGGCATTAGCTATTTTTATTTTGATAATGTTTGGCAATTGGGATGATCTGGTTCAAATCATTTTATTATTTTAAGATATGGCATTACCTATAGCATGCAAATTGCAAACCAAAATGAAGAAACCTCCCTAATTTGGCTATTTTTTAACCAATTCTGAATATTATCTTGCGGGGCTCCAGTGGGTATCTAGTAGGAAATTTTTATGACATTGTATACTGTAAAGACTTGGAATGTGAAATACAGGGAATGTCTCAATCCTGAAATTACATGCTGGCTAGTTGTTTTATTCTGCTAGACATCATTGTAGCTATAGGAAGATCCTGATTTGTTGACGTTACTGCTATGTGTTATCATTATGAGTGATTAAATACATATACGTTATATCAAAACACTGACTGACTGGTTGCTCATCTACTTTCAGGTACCTGATGAACCCAGAGATGAAGTTTGTCAAGTTTTATGGCAAGAATTATGATACAGATTCCCTTGCTGATGGTATCATTAAAGAAATTAAAGAGCACAAGTAAACAGTAGTTTGAACGCCACCCTGCAGTGTCAGCCTTGTTTCTCAATTTCGACGGGAGTTTTGTCGAAGCAAAGCAAAGAGCAAATGGCACGATGCAAGATCATGCAGCCATAACTGTTGCTTGGTCATTTCTGATGATTTTTTTGAATCTCGTGGCAGTTTATTAAGCAGATTCCGAGGCACATTTTGCAGTTTTGTGCATGTTTTTGTCACGGCAAACTTCTGTGCTGGCAACTTGGATTGCTGTTTATTGCTGGATGTAATTTTATTTGAATAGTTTCATACCAGCACAATATGACATCGACCCCATAGGTTCAGAAAACCTTTTTTTTTCTTCTGCTCCCCTCGCCGTTAGGAATTTCATCGAGGTATTCCAATTTCAGAGCCATGATTTTTAGTATTCCTGTGGAAGTCCCACTGCGATTACCACTTTTTCTTTTTAAAAAAAACCATACAAGACCTCCAAAACACTAATCTAGATCTCAATAATAATAGATGCTGTTGTTTTTTTTTTCCTTTTGTAAAATACAATCACTCGTAACTGAACCTAGGTTGGTTGGTCTCACCACAGGCCGGGCTATATTCTGTTAGTCTATTATTACCAATTATTTTCTTTCTTTTTAACATTCCTTCAGCTCCACTTTCATTTTGTTTCTACATTAATCCTATGGGATGGAGGGAGTAAGCAACAAGCAACCTACAACATGTGTTCATCTTGAAAAAAGAAAAGAAAAAAAAGAGTTACATTTCTTTTGAGAAACACCAAGGAGAGGTTCGGCCCATGCCATTCCATTTTGGGCCCTTGTTGTGGTGAATGATAATGCCCAACTAAAGGCCCCATAGTAGTTAGATCTTGTACGTAGTAGGCTCTATTTAGATCCTTATAGATAATCACTGTATGCTAATAGATATTTCTTTTGGATCCAAACAGGTACAATACAACTAATAAAGTAGCTAATTGTTAGCTAGACATCTAGATAATAATTATCTGACTTGTTAGACCAGACGAGATAATATCAGCTAATAATTATTATTTTAGTAGTTTTTTCATTAGCTTTGGATTTAAAACCCTCTAGCTAATAGTTAGCTAGCTAATTATTAGGTATGGGCTATTAGCCAGCTAACTATTAGCAGATAACAAATCTAAAACTAGAAGTTTGGAATATATAGGAGTATCTAAAGTCTACCTAAAAGTTGCTCTTAAAATTTAGAATTAGAAAAATATACAATTATTCACTGCCTGATCAACCTTTGGTAAGTGACACATATTAACCTGCTGTACAGGCAGACATTAATTTCCTACTAAAGATGCAATATACTACCAGACGAGGTGCAATTTGAGAGGCAAGTCATGATGTCATGCCAAGGATGCATCCATATATAAGGCGTGGCAGATATGGCCGGCATTTGTTTCCTGCCAATGCAATGCTGTAATGCATAGTGTAGTATAGCACGAATTGATTTCCTGCCAATGATGCACCCTGGTGCAACACTTGTTTCCCTTATCCCATATACAATGCAGCTATAGTGTTGATCACTGAGTGTCGAGGGCTGCCTATAAATAGACCACATAGCGAGTGAATCCAATAGACATAAGCTCAGCTGTCTTCCTCCTCCTCAATTCCTCATCATGATCAATCGATCTGCAGCCATGGTGCTGTTCGTCACTCTCTCACTACTGCTAATCTTGGCCACTGGTAAGCCTACTATGAATTATGCGTTCGACAATTTCACTTGCTCGATCTATGGGTTACAAATGTTGTATGTATGTCATAGGTGGCCAAGCCGACGCCGATGAGTTGTCATCAACCTCACAGCGTGCTGCTCCAGAGCCTAGTCCTGCAGCGAAGGGCTATGAAACCTCGACGGGGCCACAAGAAGCAACTGGTGGTAATAAGAACATGGCTATATTATGCATGTAACTTGGTTCTTGGTTGATTACTTTTTATCTAAAATTGTTTCACACTAAAGGTGACCGGGAGACCAAGATTGGTCCATGCTTCCCCAGCAGAGGCAACAATGCTCTCTCCAACAACAAAGGCAATGCTCCCACTGCATCCAGCGGTGCACCAGCAAAAGGCTATGCCGGGCGGCACCTGCGACATCAGTGTCCGGGGGGCCTCCCCGTGACTGCTTCTGCTTCACATAGGCTACCCAATGTCATTTGGTTTCACCGCGTCTCGGTTCTGAAGGGTTGGAGGTAGCAATCATGGTGTGAAGAATAACTAGGGTTTATTTTTGTAGCTTCATCACTAGGGTAGATAGATCCGCCTTCATGGAAATTTGAAGTAGTAGTAGTCATTGTGTTTGCCTCACCAGTGTGAAATTGTGATTCAAGTGCCGACGTTCAGTTACTTATGAAATACTTAATAGAGAAGCCTATGACTCAGTCTCAAGATGACACACTTCATGATAGAATGGTTTGTCGGAGGTCATCCGACCACTTATATATGTGTGTCTCTTAAAGATTTCAATGGTGATGATCTAGAGATCGATTTACAAAAGCAGACCAAAATAAAAAAAGAAATTCATGTGCATGCTTGATTATGGGGGATCGAACAAAAACCTTAAACCTTATGTGTGCCTTCCTTACCATCCACACCCCAAGCCACTACCCAAACGCTAACCGTTGATATATAATTTTTTATTCATTTTAACGAATATTTAAAATCTTAAATGGATTCGATTGAAAATTCATTGGGTAGTCTAAAATATCGACTGTGGTTCATTACAAGAGTTATTAGTTTGAATTTTAGTCTCAAATTCTCAATGGCCACTGGACACCTCCACGGCCCGACAACGGCCATTTTTGTCAAAATGGAGGTGGCCCATGGCCCATGACCCAAGGACGTTTTTTTTTGAGCATCATCACGAGTTTCATTCATTCATAGTAGGAGTACAATCTGCTTGCTACCCCCCATAAGCCACTCGGGAAAGTAGTCCCCAAGGACGTTTTTTTTTATTAAATGGCCCAAGGACGTTAGCAGCGACATCTTCTCAAACTCGAAAAAAAAAAAAAAAAAAATCAAACTAACCGAACCAAAATCGAATTAAACGAAACCTAAATATTATGTTCCCGTTTCGGTTTCCAGATTCTAGGAACCGAAATTACTACGGTTAATTCGGTTCAAGGCTCCAGTTAACCGAATTGATATGAATAACCGAACTTTTTTTTTTTTTTTTGAGAAAAATGAATAACCGAACCATGTAAAGGGTTAAAGGCCCATACAATAGAATACACTCATACATGTATACAGCCCAGCCCAAAAAAAAATGTATACAGCCCAGCCCAAACAGGAGTACTATCTCTTCCCCGACCCCGCCTGGCGCCGATCCGCCGCAGCGGCGCTCCTGCGACGGCGCGACCCCTCCCCCTCCGGCTCCGGCCCCTCCTTGGCGCTCTCGACCCTCCTTTCCTCAACCCTGAGACGGCGACCCCAGCCCCCGGCCAGCCTGTGTTGATATCGATTCGGTTTGTTCGGGTACGGCCCTCTCTGAGTCCAACGAAACCCTCGGAGGCACGGGTCGGTTCGCCGGCATGCTGTCCGGCGTGAAGCTGGTTCCGCGAGACCAGATCCAGTCTGATCAGAAGCGTAGAGGTGACCGGGGCTCCGATTCCCAACTCCTCCGACGGCAAGAGGCCGTCGAAGCACAGTAAAAAGAGGGCGGGACAAGAAGGATAAGAAGAGGCAAAGTAGCCGGCGGCAGCGGAGGCGGAGCAAGAGGTACTCGTCGGAAGAGTCTTCGGGGTCAGACACCGACGATTCAATCGGGGAGGAAGAGGAGGAGGATGTCAGTCGGAGCAAGCGCCGGGGCAAGGACAGAAGGCGGCGGCGCAACTTCTCTGACGACGATGAATCCGAATCCAGCGAGTCTGACCGGGGAAGAGGTAAATAAAATAGTACAAAATTCGGTCAGCATTTATTCTTCTGTTGTAATTTTGATAGGCTTGGATATCTTTATCTGATCATATGAGTTATGGCCATTTGTTACAGCCCCTCGCAGTGGGAAGCAGAGACGTCATGACGAGGATGAGGAGGAAGAGACTGAAGGCGAGGGGCTAAGGTCAAGCGAGGTGGTCAGGAGGGAGATGGGGCTTGAATGGATGCTCAAGCCAGCAAGCAGCAGCCGAACTGAGGGCAGCTCTGTTGGTAAGGCTGATAATATCGAGAAGGATGAAGCTGCGCATGAAGAGGTAATCACAATACACTTTCTTACATGCTGCTTTTGTCGACAAGCTGTAGTAATCCGCCTTTGCTTGATTGTTGATAGGTTATGAGACCAAACCCAAAGGAACTTAACCCATACCTTAAAGATAATGGAACTGGATACCCAGAAGAGTCTACCCCGACAAATGCAGGCAGTCAGTTGCTTGCATCCTCTGTTGTGGGTGATGGGGGTGCCAGCTGGAGACTTAAAGCTTTGAAGCGTGCAAAGGAGCAAGCTGCTCGTGAAGGAAGAAAACTTGAGGAGGTAAGCACATAGGTACATGTGATTATTCTTGTTTTTTAATTTCTCATTAACTTGTGCGACTATTCGACTGCTATAGGTTGTTGAAGAGAGATGGGGCTCATTAGGCGACTTAGCTGTTTCAGTATCATCATCAAGAGCTGCCCACTCACATGCTCATTTGCATGCCATTAGAGGCAGAAAATCTGGGAATGCTGACAACTCAGAAGAACGTGTCAAAGGAAATCCAGAGGGCCAGCCAGATGGTAACAGTGGCAGACGTGAATATTTGCGAGATGTTTCTTCTCAGCATCGTGCCATGAGAAAACCCAAACCTGATTCTGTCCCATGGAAAAAGCGAAGACAGAATATATCTTCTGAGGACCAGGAACTTATCTCTTCAGCAGTAGCAAGATTAAATAAGTTTTCTGATGATGGAAGCTTTATGGAAAAAGATTAACAATCTTGAGAGCAAGAACACAAATGTTTCCACTGGTAGTGCTAGTGCTAGTCCTGATGAACAGAGGGACAGTGAGCAGAGATCCGTTAAGGAGAGTTCAAACAAAGTATCATTAGTGAGTGCTCAGAAATTAAATGCAAACCAGATGGCTGCAAAGATTCTGCAGCTCGAATGAAAGGCAAGCATCAAGAAGCTGAACAACTTTCGGTGAGTCTTTTCAATTATTTTTCTTGTGGTGTGGCAATGCTGACACTTTTTCTGGCTTTATGAATTTGTGACTCATTATATAGCAATTTATTTTGTAATGCAACAATTGGAGTATTCAGAGTACTCTTAACAGATACTCATTTGATTTAACAGTGTAGATATGTTAATTATTGTGTTTCCATCTTAGTCCTTAACTTACATATATTCTGTAAAATTGCATGTAAGGTTCACCATATGGATTGTTTTGGTCCTACTGGATCTATATTTTTTTCGTAATAGGTTGCACCATATATTTATGGCTTGCACCATATATTTACAACTTTGGTCTAGGTTGCACCACATTGCTTTCGATTTAAGAAACTGGGATAAATGTCTTGTTATCTATAGAAATAGGGAGAGATCAATTTTCTATTTGCTTGGCAATATGGCTGAGCTGCTCGTCATTCTTTATCAGAGAGAAATGGAAGCTTTTGCTGGAGAACCAGGATACTGCCCTCGAGAAGCCTGGTCAAGGAAAAGAAAGAAGCTCAATCAGGTAACTATGTCCAACCATGTGTGCCATGTAAATAATTATTTCTCAAAACAAAGTATACACGTGTCATTTTATGAGAAAGTATTCTAAGACTAGTATGGAAAAGAAGTTCTGATTTCATTGTTATATCAACACGAACACGTATAGCCCTACAGTTTATCTGCCCTTGCTGAAGACTTCTTTTTTAAATCTGTAGGCATACATTGAAGCCTACTGTAGCTGATCGCAGGAGAAGAGAAGAGGATGGTGACCTGCATTTGGCTAATAAAATTATGCACAACAAGCAGTATAATATGTCTAAAAGTATTGAAGATGAATATGATTTTGGTGATGCTCCCACTAAAAAGGACAAAAGAAAGAATAAAGAAGCACGTGATGAGAGGAGAAGCACTAATAGGCATATGTTGACTCAGAAGGAGCGCTGTTTGTATTGCTTTGAGAACCCATCCAGGCCAAAACATCTGGTTGTTGCTATTGGAAACTTCAGTTACTTGATGCTGCCGCAGTTTGAACCTGTTGTCCCTGGGCACTGTATTATCCTTCCATTACAGGTGAGACAATTTTGCTGGCCCTGTTGCATTTGCATGAAATTTAGCTTTCTTAAGAACCAACCAGCTGCTACTTGTTTGTGCTTTTGAATAGGCTTTTTTTTGGGAGCATTCTGTCTTTTAATTTATGAACAGACAATCAGTTTTTCATTATTGATGATTTTGATAATGGTTGCAGCATGAATCTGGAACAAGAACAGTTGATCAGAACGTTTGGGGGAGATTCGCAACTTCAAGAAGTGTCTGCTGAAGATGTTTTGCGCAGCAGAACAAGGATGTGGTGTTTATGGAGACCGTCATAAGCCTGGCCAAACAGCGGAGACACTGCATGATTGAGTGCATCCCTGTCCCTTCTGAAGTTTCAACCAAAGCCCCAATGTACTTCAAAAAAAGTCAGCTGTTTAATTCAACCTTCATTACTGAGATTGCTCTCGTGCTTTTAGTTGTAATGAATTGTTGGCATTTATTCCAGGCTATTGATGAAGCTGAAGAAGAATGGACCCAGCATGAGATGAAGAAGGTTATCCAGACAAGTGCAAGCCGCAACTTGTGCCAAGTCATCCCAGAGAACTTTGCCTACTTCCATGTGGAGTTCGGGTTGGACTATGGCTTTGTTCATGTGATAGATGACGAGAGCAAGTTCAGCGCTGGATTTGGATTGAATGTCATTAGAGGGATGCTTAAGTTGCCAGCGGAGGACATGCACCGTCGGCGAAGGCATGAGTCCATGGATAACCAGAGACAGGCTGTTGCTAGCTTCATGAAGGACTGGAAACCCTTCGACTGGACGAAGCAACTTGATTGAATGTGAATACCTGTTCCGAGAACACTTGAAGAAAGGCTTGCACGACTTGTACTAAAAAGATTCTATAGGAAACTTTTTTTTTTTTGATTGGGATTCTATAGGAAACTTGTATTGATGTTATGTTATCACTGTATTTTGTCTCCCAACATATATGTTTATTTCTCCCCATAAACTAACAGGCGTATATTCTTGCTCTAAAATGATATTGACTGAGCAATGAATGTCACTTAAACTTAGTTTACAAAATGTTCCATCCAAAATGGCAATTTTTTTCATGATGCTAGTGGGGTGGGAAGATGGAGAATAACCATTTTGTCAAAAAATTTTGCACGGTGTTTAGTTCCATTATGCAAAATGATGGACCAAAATCTATTTTTTTTTTTTAAAAAGGTGAACTCAACGCCCCCTTACATAAAAATAGACCTATGTGCATTTCAAAAAAAAAAAAAAAAAAGACCTTTGTGTGACTAATTTTATGTTTCTATGTATAGGAAGGACATATGGGATATAGCTGATTTAGCATGATTCTACCTCGGATCGCATGCATGATTATGCATTATCGATTTTTCTTTTTTTTTTTTTTGTTTGAGAATTGCTCGTTATGTATACTCTTTTTTTTTTCTTAGCAAATGATCGTTTTGTATACTCGAGGAAGGAAAGAAGGCTCTAGCTGGACTTGGGCCGTTAGAGATGTGCGGGCCAGCCCACATCGTGGACAGCGCAACAGCAGAAACTAATGCTTTGTCTGGCCAAGTTTCGTCATAAGAAAATTAAGAAAGCGAATACACTACTAGTAAGCTACAACATGTGTTCGTCACTTCATCAGGAAACAAAGAAAACAGAAGGATGCCTCCTAAAAAACTTTTAGCTGGCTGGCTCTACTAAAAGTACATCTTAGTTTCTTGGCCCTTTTTCCGCAAATTTAGTTATTTGGCCCACTTTCGAAGTTTTGGTTAGTTTCTTGGTTCTTCTACGTCACTTTCATGACTTTGCGGGGTTAAATGGTATATGAAACGACTAATTTTCCCCTGGCAACTAATGAAAAAGGCCATCAACATAACGGTTTGTTCAAGTTTCTTAGCACCACTATTTTCTCAAGATAATCCACAATAATGGGTCATGTGTCCGAGGCTCATTAGGGCGCTAAGGGCAAAATAGTCATTTCACGCACCACTTAATCTTGTTTTTTATAAAACCGACTCAAGGGCCAGAAAACTAACAAAAACTTGAAAATGGGCCAAGTAACCAAATTCGTCAAAAAGGGCCAAGAAACTAGGCGGTACTTTTAGTAGGGCCAAGAAAATAATTTCTCCAAAAAGATTATGTTTTTTTTTGAGAAGACCAAAAAGATTATGGGTAGAAGATTGTCCTTATATATGTTCAAACAACGAGAGGCTCGGCCCATATGCCATTCCTTTTTTTTGGGCCTTGTTGTGCATGAATCATGAATGATAATAATGCCCAATGAAAGTCTTGTTAGGTCCTTTTTGGATCTCTATAGATAATAGCTATCCCTGCTGATAGGTATCTATTTTGAATCAAACAGGTAAAACTAAAAGTAGCTAATTGTTAGCTGTAGCTCTAGATAATAATTGTCTTACTAGTTGAACAAAATGAGATAATAACAACTAATAGTTATCTTAGTAGCATTTTTTATTAGTTGTGCATCCAAACACCTCTAGCTAATAGGTAGCTAATTATTTGGTATGAGCTATAAGCTAGGTAAATATTAATTGATAATGAATCCAAACAAGGCCTTATTATATACTCCTATCAACTAGATATTTGGAATATATAGGAATATGTAAAGTTTATCTAAAAAGTTTGTTCTTAAAATTAGAATTAGGAGAATCTATAGTTATTCACTGCTTGGTCAATCTTTGGTATCACAAATATGAGCAAATCAAGTGACGCCTACGTACAGGGCCAGACATTAATTTCCTACTACAGATGCACTATATCACACTAGGTGCAATTTCCTACTAAAGACTCAATGTAATGCCAAGGATGCATCCATATATAAGTGTGAAAATGGTATGGTTGCCATTAGTTTGCTGCCAACAATTGTGCAGTGCATAGTAGACTACTGTAGTATAGAACAAATTGATTTCCTGCCAATGATGCACCCTGGTGTAGTACTAATGTTTCCCTTATCCCATAGCCAATGCAACTACTATGTTGATCATTGGCTGTCGAGGGCTGCCTGCCTGCTTCTATAAATAGACCACACATAGCGAGTGAATCCAATAGACATAAGCTCTTGTCCTCTTCATCATGATGATCAATCGGTTTGTAGCCATGGCTCTGTTCCTCACTCTCTCACTCATGCTACTCTTACTTGGCCACGGTAAGCCGCGTAATGGGAGTTATGCATTTGAAATTTTTTCACTTTCTTGATCATTTTGGTTACAAATGATCCATGTATGTCCTAGGTAGCCAAGCCAACGCCGATGAGTTGTTGTCAACATCACAGCGATGTTGTTATAGATCCTAGTCGGCGCCGAAGGCTCTAAACCTCAAGGGGGCACTAGAAGCAGTCAAAGGTAATAAGAACATGGCCATGGGCATTTGATGCATGTAGCTGTTGGTTCTTTGGTCGATTCCTTTTTAACTAAAATTCGTTTGTCCCAAAGGTGATCGCCACCAGGAGATCAAAGATTGGTCCGTGCTTCCCTAGCAGAACGCCAATGCTCTCTCCGATAGAGGCAATGCTCCCTCCTGCATCCAGGATTGCACGAGCAAAGGCTATTCGCTGGGAAGCTGCGACATTGTGTCGGGGGCCTCCCACTTACTTCTACTTCACATAGATTGTCCAATGTCATTCAGTTTCACGCCTCGGTTCCATAGGGTTGAGATAACAATCATGGCGAAAAAGAATAACTAGGGGTTTTGGCAGCTTCATCACTAGGGTAGATAGATCTGTGTTCTTGGAAATTTGAAGTAGTAGTAGTCATCGTGTTTACCTCACCAGTGTGAGATTGTGAATCGATCAAGTGCCAACATTTAGTTACAAAATAAATACTTAATAGTCTATGCATGACTCAGGGTGATGCACTTAACGAAACAATATTTTTTTGGAGATTGTCCGCCTGTTTTATATACCTCTGTCTCTAGAATTCTAAAGGTGACAATCTAGATCGATTTCTAGAAGTGGGCCAAAATAAGCATGCCTGATTATGTGGGATGAACAAAGAACCTCAAACCTCATATGTTACTTCCTTACCATCCACCCAAGCCACTACCCAAACGCCACCGTTGATAAATTTTTTTACTCATTTTAACGAATATTTACAATTGAAAAAGTCTTGAACTGAAAATTTTTTATATTAATTCCATCAAGTGTGACAACTTTGGTCTAGGTTTCTACCTCAAGCCTTGTGCATGATTACACATAGCATGAGCGAACACGAAGTAAGTCAGTAAGGCTCTAGCTGGACTACTTGGGCCGCTAGAGGTGCGACCATGACCTGCCCACATCATGTGCTACTGTGCAACAAAATCTATATACAACTAAAAAGACTAAAACCCACCGTTTCTTCCGTGATACCATGTCTTGATCACTACCCATGCGTCCACGTTGATACCAATCATCCTTGACTCATGGCTCACGTGTTCGCGTCGTCCTGCCCAGTTCTGATACAAACACCAGATCACGTGTTTGCATCAGATACAAAAGCCCCGACGAATATGATAACCATTGTGTCTGGAGAAGCATGCTCGATGGACAAGGTGACTCTCAAAGTATTATTCTTTCTCATTGCAACACACATACATGATTCTAGTGAAATAATTTAAGTCTTGTCAAAGTTCTATCCTATGGAAATTGTAAGGAAAGAAAATAATCAAACTATACAACATATGTTGAAAAAAATTTGCATGATTATGGTGGGTAAAAGATTGTCCTTATATATGTTATAAACAAGGCAAAATTGTTGATTTGGTCCCTCAACTCTTAGTGCTGCGGTAAACTTTGGTCCTCAACTCTCAAAATAGTCCACTTTGGTTCTCAGAACTCCGTTTTTGATGTCAATTTTAGTCCCTCATACCGAGTTGGCTCTCCACATCAGCACTCCATCACCTAGGTGAGGTCAAAAGACCAAAATGCCCTTGTCCCTCGGCTCCTTTCTCTTCCCCGCTGGCGAATCTTACGGCGCGAACACCGCCTCCCTCCGGCGGCGTACGACCCGCGCGCACCTCCCGGCGCCCATGCCGCGTAGACTTAGGTGAGCAGCGTGAGGCCTATAGCGCTGATGCAGCGCAGACGTCGAGTTCATCACTCTACGCCGCGGCAAAAAGAGGCAAATCAAAATCAGCATGACAAATAAACATATATGCTAGCGAGAGGTGATAATAACCCATTGCCGGGCACGTAGGTACGCCAAATGGAGTGCTGCGGCGCCCCTCACAGACACGGCCCGGACGAGGAGCAGCACTCCGGCCCGAGGCGTAGCAGCAGCAGGGAAAGCGCTGCGAGCTGCGCTTGGCGGCGCCGGCGTGGTCATCTCCATTATTGATTCGCGGAGGGAAGAGAAAGGGCAGGGACGGGGGCATTTTGGTCTTTTGACCTCGCCAGGTGGCGTGGAGTGATGATGTGAGAGTCAACTTCGCCAGGAGGATGAAGTTGACAGCAAAACGGAGTTCAAGGGACTAAATTGACTATTTGAGAGTTGAAGGACCAAAGTGACCCGGCAAGAAGTTGAGGACCAAGTCAACCATTTTGCCTATAAACAACCAGTGGTTCAGCCCATGCCTTTCCTTTGGCCCCATTGTGCATGCATGATGAATGATATGCCCGATCAAAGTCCCAAAGCAGGAGTTAGTGCCTAGCTCTTTGGCAAGGTGGGCTCCAGCTCCTCCTAAACCAGTTACTGAGCTATTTTCTCTCTCCGCATTAAACAAACTAGAAGCCTGGAGAGACCTTAGGTGGTGTTTAGTTGGTGAAATATTGTGGGTTATTTCACTGTAGCGGCTTTTAGTTTGTATTTGTTAATTATTGTCGAAAAACCATAGACTAACTAGGCTTAAAGATTAGATCTGCTTTTTCATCAAAGCTGTGCAATTTTTTTTATTTAACTATATTTATCACTTCATGCGATGCGTTAAAAAATTTGATGTGTGGATATTTGTAGCACTTTTTTGGGTGGGTGCATAGCAGCTAAACACTCCCCTTATTTTTGGGCTGTTTGGGAGAGCTGCTCCAAAAATGGGCTCCTCTCCGGAAAAATTCTTCTCGGTTTGGAGCTCACGGAGCCATCACCTGTTTGGCTACAATCCAACTCCCACCAAATTGTGGGACCCAAGCTGTCAACACTCTCTTTCCTCCTCAATCTCTTATGCGGCATCGAGCCCCGGATCCGCGTCTTTGAGCCGCCGCGTCGTGCTCCCACGGTCAGGCCAAGAGGGCCTCATGCCAGCGGCGCCCGCTGTAGGAGAGCCCCGCTCTGCCCGGCGTCCGCCGTTCCCCTATGGCCTGCGTCGCCATTCCGTCTCGATTCAGCGGTCCGCCCCTTGCGCTTCGCCTCATTTGGCCGTTAGCAAAAATCGCCCGAGGCTGCTCTCGCAGCGTGGTATGTAAATGCGTGCTCACCGCGGAGGAGATCGCGAGGCGGAAGGAGGGCACCAAAGGGAGAAAAGTATGATGAACCATTCCTATGTAATAAGTGGCATGGTGGGTAATTTCCTACCATCTCCGTGAGACGTGCGTCTCCACGTTTTTGGTAAGATACCTGCGGGGAACTCGCGAAATTCATGGAGATGGGCGGATTTTTGAGGCGGGCTTCCTCCACCCGTGCTCTTTGGCCGAAAAAATCTGGAGATGGAGCTATTTTCTGGAAGGCTCTGCCAAATACCACCTTTATAACGCCTCCTTCAGCTCTGGTTTCTTCTGGTAATGTAGCAAGAGGCTGGAGCCTGAAAAACCTTGCTAAAGCGGACCTTAGGTTTTTGCATGTTAGTATCAACTTAAAAGATTGGTATACTTTTTTTTTTTAAAAATGGTAAGCCTATATATATATAGGAGTATCCAAAATCTATTTAAAAAGTTACTCTTAAAATTAGAATTAGAAAATATATAGTTATTATATATACGGTGTATCTAGTTATATGTCAAGAAATTTTTATATGGTCAAATCTATCAGATTTTTTAAAAATACAGCTAATAGTGACATTTGTTACACAAAATCCTAAAACACAATCAAAAGTATACAAATCTGACAGATTTAGTAAAAAAAAAATCTATGTCAACGGTTAATAGAATATCTAAAAACCTGAAAGTAGCTTTAAAATCAAATTTCAAAAATTATTCACTGCCTCAACCTTTCGTGTCCAATGAAATGTGCAAAATCTAGTGATGCATACTAGATATTAACACGTAGTACAATCTCAACATTAATTTCCTACTAAAGATGCAAACATTCTATATTATTTGCAAAATCTAGTTAATTTGTATAGCAAGACTTAGCTCATATTTAGATTTGCGGCCTGCTTGAATATCGTTAGTGATATGCATGATAGACATTTATTAGTTTCCTGTCAACAATATGCAGCGATGCACTTTTACTACAAACAATTGTAATAATATATAGCAGGGATTAATTTTCTGCCAATGATATTCAGCCTGGTGTTGTAGTACATACTGTACTAATATCTCCTTATATTATTCAATAATAATAATATAACAATCCACCTAGTATGTTGACCAAATGACCATTGACCAACTGCGTCAAAGGGGCTGCCTATTATAGCAGCCCATACAGCCAGCAGAGCCGGAAAAATGGCGACAGATCGGCATTATAAAATAGACGTAAGGAGTATACAATGGACATCAGCTCCTTCACTCCTCATATAGTGATGATGAATCGGTCTGCAGCCATGGCTCTGTTCGTCTTACTCGTGCTACTCTTGGCACCGATAAGCCTACGAATCATGCATTTTGCCGCCGCCGTCGATGAGACGCCGTCAACATGGCGCCGTGCTGTTCCATTTCCGCCGCCGCCAAAGGGTGACGAACCCCTGAGGAAGCCACCGGCGGCAACAACCGGCAGTAGAACATGCTCATATTGCACTTTTTTTTATAAAGTCGTTGCACATATATGCATCATATATATAGTGCATGTAACTGGTTTTGGGTCGATTCCTTTTTAACTGAAATAAATCGTTTTCCCCAAAAAGTTAAAGGATGGTGGGATTGGCGCATGCTTCCCAACAATGGCGACGATGGGAATGCCCTCACCTGCCTCAAGCTGTGCGAGCAAAGGCTATGCCGGAGAACTGTGACGCCCTCCCCGGTGGCCTCCGCGGCGACTGCTACTGCTTCACTTATTGACAGCCGTGCATGTAGGCCACAGGCCAACGTATGTCATTGATCTATATCACCGCCAACTTTGGAGCTTGTTTTGATGATTATTTTCATGTGTGACAAGATCAATACAAAATACATTTATTCAATATTATTACTAGCTGGCGTTTACAAAGCGTGCAAATTTTCTATTGCTTGAGCCTATGGCTTGTGGGCCCCCATGTCTCTAAATTATTTAGAAGATAATTAAACTCCCCACATCTCATTAGAACAAATTTTTTTTTATGAGGGAGATATTTTTATTCATAATAAGAAAAAAAAAGTTGTATTAAGACCCTGGAACATATTCTCTTACATTCGGCAATAGGGAGCTACAAATAAAAGTATTAAAAAGTGTGTACAAACAGAACACTGAATACATAATTCAAGTACATGATCATGAAGGCTAAGTTCTTCACAAATTATCTTTTCAAATTCTTTTCAGAACATCATTAAACTAATTAAACTTCAGATTTGCAATTTTCTGAACCATATATTTTCAGAACATTAATTAACAAAAAAATCATTGTGCAAGATTATGTTCTATGAAAATATTGAAGAATGCTTTAGAAGATTTAGGGAGTCCAGGTATATTGGAACATGCTACAACATTCTAGTTACACATTACTACAGGAAAATCCTAATACTGCAGTTGAACAGGAATCGTTCTCTGCATGCTTCTCGTGAATGACCATTGTCGTTTCTGATGCTTGAATTCATGATTAGCAGTGACACAAAGACAGAACTTGCAAGGAACTCCTAGATGATTAGCATGCAAATGTAAGACACGACTATAAAGACAGATCGAGCGTATGTCTACGAGAGAAGACAGAGGGCAACGCCGGAACACATAGTAGGATTAGAAGACGGCGGTGTTGGGTCTTTATATGCAAACGACGAACTCTGATCGTAATGGTGCAACAACACCAGAACAACGGGGTGTAAAACGGCTCTGCGCAAAACCCATTATTGAGCTGCGTGGATCAATGGTTTGGGAGGTCCATGCCATTCCTTTTGGGTCTTTGTTAGCCCCAGAGCAACCCATAAAATGCAGGAGTAAGGTCTTGTATGTTGTCAATATGGCAAAAATATTTTGTATAAAACCACATCTTTTGGTGCATGCGTAAATGATATATATTATGCTTTGTTTCACAGAAATATATATTATTTTTATATGAATTTTTACAAAAACAAGTTGAATCTCATAGTTTTTGAGAAACTCAGGATGGTTTTAATAGAGTTTTTAATGAATTGCACTTGAGATGTGGTGCACTCAATATTTTTAGCACATATATCTAAGGCCTTGTTTGGATCTAAGAAAACAATAGCTAAGCTAATAATTAGCCTCTTGGATCTAAAACAGGTTTAGCTATTAATAAATTAGATAATTATTTGTTGAATACCAAGTAACAATTATTTTACTATTAGTTGAACACAAGATAATAGCAACTAACAATATTAATTGTAGCCTATTAGCCAGGAAGTATTAGCAGCTAATGAATCCAGAAGGAACCTAAGTTTGCATGCTATTAAAGTTAAAATTATAAAATAGAGAGTGTGTGTGTAACAACCCTGTTCATGGGGGCCTAGCTGATGGCGGCTATGTGGGTGTAGGGCAGCAGGTAAGGTTTGGGGCACATGGGGGAGAGAGAGAGGTGGCGTGACGCGGGGAAGAGGGAGGGCGGCAATAGGGGAGAAGAGGGGAGTAAAGATAGAAGGCAGCTTGTCCTATTCATTGCATAAGATTGAAAGGTTACATAGTCCCTTGTTTTTATGAGATGCGGGACTTAGCTCTGTAAGCAATCGAGACCGATACTGACCTAACCCAGAGAGAGTAGCGAGGCGGCTCTACAGTGCACGGAGATTGGCATCCACGCTTATGTCTATTGTTCACATCGGACCTGCTTTGGTACTAGTTGGGTCTCTCCGACCATATCTTGGGCCTAGGTCTTAGGCCCGCCATTAGGCGTGAGTATGAAATTAGAAATTGATATTCACTAACCTATGAATGAAATGTGCCAAATCAAGTGAACCATAATATATATATTATTAACCTGTAGAGGGTTGGACATTAATTTTCTACTAAAAGATGCAACATTCCATGCCAACTTTGGCATCCATATATGGACTCCGTGGTATGGCAAGTAGACATTAGTCTCCTTGCCAACGTAATATTGCAATGCACAATAGACTATTGGTGTATGACACAGATTGAATTTATTGCCAATGATCTTGGGCCTGTCATCAGGCATGCATGACATTATGAAATTAGAAATTATTCAATGTACTAACCTATGAATAAAATGTGCCAAATCAAGTGAACCATACTAGATATATATTAACCTATAGAGGGTTAAAGCTTATTAATTTCCTACTAAAGATGCAATATTCCAGGTGCATTTTGGCCGGTAAGAGAAATTAGTGACATGTTAACTTTGTCATCCATATATGGGAGGTGTGGTATGGCAGACGTGAGTCACCTGCCACACATTGCAAATGCACAATAAACTATTGTTGTATGGCGCAAATTAATTTATTGCCAATGATGCACGTGTAGTACTAATGATTTCTGCAACCTAGTGTTGGGACCGTATACGTATTGTTTGGCATCCCTATAAATGGATGGCACATACTGGCACCAATGGACATATGCTCTCTTCGTCCTGATGATCAACCGGTTTGTAGTCATGGCTCTGTCCGTCCCTCTCTCTTACTTGTGCTACTCTTGGCCACGGGTAAGCATACGAATTATGTATTCAACAATTCAAACTAGTACCTTACTAACAAATCTAATTACTAGACAATACTATAGACGAAATTCTATTTCACTTGCTCTGGTTGTTGCAATTATGTAGGTGGCCAAGCCAACACTGATGAGCTACTAACATCGCATGCGTGTTGTTCTGCGGGCCATCGCCAGTGAAAGGAGTTACAAACAGAAGCCACCTAGATCAACTGGCGGTAAGAACATGGTCGTATTATGCTTTAGATCGATGGCATTCGACAATTCAACTAGTACCTCACTAACCAAGAACTAATTACTGGACCATACTACAGACACTCTATTTCGCTTGCTCGGTTATACTGCATATATATGTAGGTGGTCAAAGCCAATCTTTTATGAGCTATCAACGTCACGTCGTGCTATTCCAGGGCTACGCCGCCGCCTCGAAGCATAACGAATCGAGGAGCCACCTGCCATCAAATGGTGGTAGAACGTAGTTCATATTGTTTAGAGAGAGAGTTTGACAAATTCAACTAATACCTCACTCATTCTCCAAAAAAAAACTAATACCTCACTAACACATATCTAATTACTAGACCATACTACAGACACATTGTTTCACTAGCTCGGTTATGCTGCATATAGATATGTGAATTGGTCAGGAACAACCCTGATGGGCTATCAACATCGCGTCGTGCTATTCTAGGGCCGCCGCCGCCAAAGCATAACGAACCACCCGAAACTTGCGGTAAGAACATGGTCATATTCTTTTAGATAAAGTCGGTGCCCATGCATCTAAATAACACAGGTAGCTGGTTCTTGGTCGATTCCTTTTAATTGAAATTCTTTGAATAAATGACAACCTCAAAGGTCACCGGATGATCAAGATTGGTCCATGCTTCCCCAACAAATAAAGGTATGCCCTATCTTGCTTCAAAGCCGGCGGTGCAGGAACAAGGCTTATGCTGGCGGGCCGGTGCAGGAACGAAGCTTATGCTGGCGGGCGCTGTGACTTCTTGCCCGACGGCCTCCCCGGCGACTGCCTCTGCCTCAAGTCTTTTGACGGTTGTGCATAGGCAACCCAATGTAATTCTATATCACCGTCTCGGTTGCACAATGTAATCGTAGAGGAAAGAATAACTAGTGTTTATTTTGGCACATTACCAAGGAAGACATATATTCATCCTCATGGAAATTTAAAGTCATCGTGTTTGCCTCATAAATTTGAATCGAGAGCCAATGTTCAATTACTTTATATATGCATGACGTGCATTATTAGTTTCCTGTCAACAATAATGCAGCAATGCACAATACACACTATTGTAATTATGTAGCAGGGATTAATTTTCTCCAATGAAATGCACCTTGGTGTTAGTACTAATATTTCCTTATATAATAATCTAATAATCTAAAACACCTACATGTAGATCCCCACTGGGAGCTAAATTAGGAATTCTCAAGGCTGTGATTGGGCTACGTCACCAGAAACGGCTTCGCTGACTACGGTCACCCGCCCGACCTCCCTCGCTCGGCTCGACCCCGTCCACTTCCCTTGTAGCCGCTGAGTGCTCCACTAGAATGAACACAACTGCAGTTCCTCTTATCGTTCATCAATTCTGCCTCCGTAGTAATTGCTCCACCCAGTTTTGAAAATATAAGGCCGCTGCTTCCTTCCTGCCACTCCACACCACCATCGATGGAATTGAAAACGCTGCCGCTTCGTGGGCACGCTGCTCCAAATCGTCGCTGTGCTGTGTTGCGCTGCAGGAGTGCTGCGACAGGGTCGTTGCCGTCGGCTTCGTGTGCGGCGCGCAGAGTGCCCGCCTCGCGGACCGGATCCTCGACGCCCACGCGCCGCTGTGAGCCGCCGGAGAGGATCCGCTTGCCGGGGATGGAGATGGAAGCAGGGGAGCCGGCCTGCTCCACCCGCCGGACGGTGTGAGCCACCCGCCGCGCGGGGGAGGAGCCGCCCACCGCGCTGTGAGCCGCCGGAGAGGAGCCGCCACCTGCCCTCGTCGCGTCGCCCAGGAAGGATTGGGGAGGGCTTAGAGGGCATGGCGATGGGAGAGCACGGGCGGCCAGCCTGCCCGCCGCCGAGCCGGAGACGCGCCCACCTCTGCCCCTCGCGTCGTAGCAGCGACCGGCGCTCCGAGGGATTGTTCTTAATTAATTTTCTTTCTCTTCCTTCTTTTTTCTTCATGTAAAAATAGCGAAGCTGCTCTTTTTAATTCTTAATTTCTTTTCCTTCTTTTTTTTCTTCATCAGTAAGAAGCGCAGCTGCTATTTTTAGTTCTTAATTAATTTTTGAGTAAAGTCCATTTTTGGCCATCGAACTTTTGAGAAGTCGAAGAATGACCATCGAACTCCAAAACCGGTTATCTTTGACCATCCAACTCTTAAAATGCAGTTCACAATTGGCCATCGGGCGGTTTCAATTAATGGTTTTAATGTTTTATTTACAATTTACCTGTTACTTGTGCAAGGTTTATCCATAAAACATGTTTTCTCTCTCGCTATTTTTAAATCGGTTCACTAAAAAACTATGTTTTTGTCTCGCTATTTTAAATCTTTTTATTATTGTTGTGTTACAAACATGAGCGAACGCCCGGACCCGATGCCGTGTTCTACACCTCCGCCATCCGCAGCGCACTCTCCCGTGGCCACCACCACACGCCTGGCCCCGGCTCCTCTCGGAGATCTTTGCTGTCCCACGGCCTCCTCCCCCCCACCGCGCACACCCTCTCGACCTCCCTCCGGCGTCGCGCGCTGCCTCCCGCGGTCGGCCGCTGCGCTAGTGCGCCGTGAAGCTGGCGCTCTCCGGCGAAAACCATACGAAGGCCAACACGTTGCTGGGCGTGTATGCGTGGAGTGGGGGGCCGTGGCGGCGGCCTTATTTATTCGGGGCGGACATTTGCGGACCAGCCTTGCTGTTCTAAGGACTAAGCGTAAATAAAAAACATTAAAACCACCCATCGAAACCGCCCGATGGCCAATTGTGAACGGTTTTAAGAGTTGGATGGTTAAAGATACCGGTTTTAAAGTTCGATAGTCATTCTTGAACTTAAGCCAAAAGTTGGATGGCCAAAAATGGACTTTACTCTTAATTTTTGCTGCCCACCAGCCACCAGCTCCCCGGCTTCGCCCTGAAAAGACCTTCTTACTGATGTGTGTGTTATCTCAAATGTTTTGCATGTAGCAATCTCTCTCTTTCCCTATATTATCTCATTTATAATGTGTGAAATAAAGCTTTTGATTTCTTATTTGTCATTTTTTTATATTTAGCTAAATACGACAAACATATATGCCGATGCATTTGTTGGCTTCTAGCTATACCACATGATACAACACATAACGTCTCATCTTTAGGAATGTCCAAATACGGAGGCTTACTATCAATTCAATTAACCATTAAAAGAACAAGGATTCCATAGGCTTATATTTTGGGTATTGTCGAGCCACTATGTAGTATTTCTTATTTAGCAAATGATTTGAAGCAATATATAACACATTTGTCAATATCACGGTAAATCTCGTCAAATTCTAATTAAGTTTGTTTTAGAATTCTGCTGAATACCCGCGGCAATGCGCGGGGAATTCTCCTAGTATAACAATAACAATCCACCTAGTGTTGACCATTGACTCACTGTGTCAAGGGCTGCCTATTATACTTGTAGCCATTAACAGCCGTTAGCTGCAGCACAGCCACAACAGAGCCGGAAAAATGGCAGCCGATCAGGCATTATAAATGGACGCACATAATAACGTACACCAATGGACATCAGCTCTCCTCCTCATAGTGATGATGAATCCGTCTGCAGTCCCTGTCGTGCTACTCCTGGCCACTGATAAGCCTACGAATTATGCATTCGCTGCCGCTGCCGATGAGCCACCATCAACATCGCCGCCGTACCACTTCGAGAGCTCCAACCTCGGCAAGGCCTGCCGCCACCGTGCTCATTAGACACGGAGGCGACTGGATCACGCCACGCCGATAGGGCTCCAAGCAACGACTACGCAGGCGGGAACGCACCACTTTCGAGGTCTCGTGCTCCTGCCCGTCGTGCCACCACGACGCCGCCGCCGTCAAGCGCGTACCAGTCGCCACCGGAGGGCTCCAGGACTCCCGTCCGACCGGCCATCCGGTTCCACTACTCCACCAACATACACGTCGCCGCCACCGACCTTGGCTCACAATTTGGATGTATACGAAGCGCCGCTGGCGGGCTCTCGTATGGACGACCCAGCCCTTCGCCTCCATCCTCTGGTCAACTGGCTGCGTCGCCGCGCACACAGCACCCCAGCTACACCCTGCCGTCGCCCGCCTTTGGGGCCATCCACTCCCCTGTCTTACAGCGCTACTACCCGGTCGGCCTCCGGCTTCCACTAGGTCGTCTCATGGTGGCATCAGCACCAGCGGTGACAAGTGGCGGAGCCGAAATTATTCACAAAAGGGGCGAAGCAAAATCCAACCCGTAAAAAATGAGCACAACAATTACTCCATCCGTCCCTACATAAGTGTCACTTGCGCTTTCCGAGAAAAAACTACCGGCAATTATATATTAAAAATATTAATAATTATAGTATATAATTAGTGTCATTGGAAGGATCTTTTCATCTAGTTTTTATCAAAATTATTTGAAGATACAAATTTTGCACGTATTTTTGTATAGATCGACTCGAGCCTGTGGAACGCACACCAAAAATGTCAATTAAAAGGGACATAGAGAGTAGGTTAGATTTTTTTATGGTGACTATTAATTCATTGACTTGACACGTAGTCGGATTTTTATATATACTCTTAGACCAAATATGCTACCTTTTAGTGGTAGACAATAACCCCTTAACGTAAGGCATCCGAGATGATTTAAGTAAACTTTGATATATATGTTTCAGTCCTTCTAATGTGCTTAGTAATATTATTTAATCGTGTTTTATATGATGTAATTATCTAGAAAATATTAGAAGGTATATGTGACAAAAATTTTTGCTATATTCTCTATCTTAATATAAATAAAAATTATAGACTTATACTAGTAAAATATTTGCTTGAAAATGTTAGGAGGGGGCATGGCCCCTGCCAGCCCCTGGCTCCGCTACTGCACGGCGAGCAAACCATCATATCGGCGGGAATGGCAAGCTGGCCTGTTTCTAGCTTTGGTAATACAAATATATGTGTATGGTGAGGGAAATGAAAAATATCGTAAATAAGGAATCAAGAAACGTTGAGCCAAATGGCCGGGTTATGCATATATATCTTCCCAACAAAGTTTAGTTAATGCTCCATTAATGGTACATGCCAAAGTCTAATAAATTTATGTGAAAGTGAAACAGACTATGATAAGCAGTTCCCTTATCATGTTATCGCGGCGCACGTCAAGTTATCAACACAATGAAACTGAAACAGATCATAATAAGCTGCATTTCTCCTCGTATATGATAGCTAGGCTGACCTTCACATTGATACTGAAACAGATCATGATAAGCTGCATTTCTCCTCGTATATGATAGCTAGGCTGACCTAGAGGGTTGAAACACAAAGATCCGAGGTGCACCGTGGTAGCCTTGGATCTTAATAACACAGACCAAATAATTACCATAATCTACATGTTCCCGTTATAGGTCTTTATTTGGATGCACTCGTATCCATCTTAACCGATGTATGTTAGAGTGTATTAGGATAGATACGAGTGCATCTAAAAAGACCCTTAATTTTACAACGAAAAAAACACATGCCTATAGGGAACGATATGTATCCTCCGTGCCACGATCAGTGAATCGCTAATTAATAGCCTGTTGGTCTATTGGTTGTGCGAGTCTTCAATTCCTTGGGCAGCTGAAGACACCCCAACCGGCTGGACACTAACGTCCAACTACGTGCTCTTGGCCTCGTAGTTAATTAGCAAATGCAAGAAAGCGTAGCATACTTACTTGCCAATTTTGCTGATACAACCAAGCCCTGTACAGGCACCTATTTGATAGTTGTTCATACACACCAGCCTCATCCAAATGCAACATTGTTTGTTTTGCACTGTGGATGAACAATTATAGACCGTCTTAGTGGCGGAGCCGTGGGCTGGCAGGGCCATGCCCCCACCCCATTGCACAACAAAATTAAATTACTTATAATATATAATTATTCCTCCTAGGAATCATATAATATTATATATTCGGTGTGTAGATCTACTCATGTGGAGTCTAATAAAATTAAATTTTTTATTTTATGATTTTTCTGTGATTTTTCAAAGATTCAACCGAATTTTTTTAAAAAAGAAAGGAAAAAAGCAAAGTCACTTTGTGTAGCAAACTCCGCCTTCAAAACCGCTTGAGAGAGGTAATTTGCATGGTTTGAAAAGTTGAGGGAGATGATTTGTCGGTTTTGGAGTTGAGGGAGGAAAAGTGAACTTCCTCGTAGCTGGGAATCCAGTCTTTTTCCTTTTGTATATACTTGCAAAGTGCCCGCGTGCGTTGCCACGGAAAAAAATTGTATATATCAAGCTCCGTCGTGCTTGAACTCTGCGTCGTAATTGCCGCTGCGCTCCTCTTCATCGAGATTCACGTCTAGGTGGCCGCTGCCATTAGCTAGCTTTTTGTGGCCGAGCTCCACCTTGCAGCTGTCCCAGCAACGCTCTTGTGCCTGCAGCCGGCACCGAGCTCGGTGTTAATAAAAATAAGTTTTGTAATTTTAATTACATTAATACAATTGAAATCTTTGCTTGCTTGGGGATAGGGAAATGATCAACTGTTCACGTACCTATAGTATTTTATATTATTTATTTGTTATTGATTTTGTTAAAAAACCAAAACTCACCTGAGTAGCGGACGCACAGGCTGCAAACTAAAAAAAAAAAAAAAAAGTCTAATGAGCAAGGGAAACAAATAGAATTCACAAATAGAATTACACCCATCACTCCCTCGCCACTGGCCTTCACCAATCCGCCATGACCACTACCGCCAGCAAACAAGAAGAGGAGAGAGGAGCGCGGAGGGCAGGTGCACAGGATTTGCATCGACGTAGAGAGAATTGGCATATTTGCATAGCCGCTCAGCTGGTTGGCAAAATGGATGCTTCCGTTGCATCCTCTGTTGAAGGACAATTTTGTCACCTAGAAGCACTGTACACTGTCCATTTTGTGTGTTTACCTATCCTGTTGGAGACAACCTCATGCCTTCATTTTTTCCTCTCCCGTAGAGCGGTAGAGGCATTGAGCCCATCTCGTTTGGCCCGGTGACCAATGTCCATTGCTATTTCCCAGTACTCCTCCCAAACCTCCAAACATAGCCGCGCCTGTCGGCGGTGGCGGCGCGAGTTCGGAGCAGGCCTCGGTGGACTGCGGCTATGTTGAATCATAGCCGCTGAAGCTTGGAGCATGTTGAAGCAGAGGCAGCCCACTCGAGCGTGAGCAGGGCGTGGCCCCAAACCCAGAGAGCGAGCAGGGCACGTACGAACACGCCATGGCCGGCGGCGGCGGGATTGCCAGAGCAGATATGTGTATTATCTTTCCTTCTAATTTTTTGTTGATTTTCTTCAAACCTGCTCTGGCTATGCGATGCTATGTAGCTGCTATGATTTATAGTAGGCACATCCAAAACTGTACACGGTGTAGAAAAAATGTTTTTAATCGATCTAGAGCTCTTTTTAGATTCGATTTGGAACTGCCTGATTTTTTTTTCTTTAATTCTATTTGCCTGCTTAAGCTTGTCGTGACCATGGTTTAGTCCGATTTGGGTTTGGATTTGGACCGATGTCCTAGTTTTGATTTAGTCTTGGACTCTTCGTACATTGCTCTGTTTGATGTGTTTTTGACTCGGAATCGGTGACGGAAGGAGGGCACTCGTACTCCTATTAGACTCATAGTAGACTCGTTTAGACGATTTTGACGATGAGTTCGGCTGGCAGGCAGACGGGAAAGGCAGACAGAAAAGGAGGCGGACAAAGAAATTTTCTCTTTTATTAGTAGGGGTAATAGATATAGATATATAGATATTAGATATAGACTATCCACCCACACAGCGAGATCTTGGGGCTGGCCCGATACACTCCCATCGGCACAAGCTAGTTTATGGGCCGAATCAAAGAAAGCGCAGCAAAAAAAAAGATATAGAGCTATTAAGCTAATATATCCTGTGTGTGGCCATTCCTGTTGCCAGACTCAAATGCCCCGGTCGCTGTCAAGTGTCAGCGTCAAGGCTTTGCGACCCGGACGAGGAAAAACGCAGCCACTCCGGCGAAGAGCAAGAGGAAGCGCGCCGCATGCGGCAGAGTCAGTCCAAAACCGAGAGCTGGAGAAGCACAGCGACGACCGACGACGAGACAAACAAAACAAGCAACTGCCGGCCGGGTGCCCAACGCGACAATGGGCGCCCGTCGTTGCCACCGCCGCCGCCTGTTTGCAGCCTCCGCCTCCCAGTAGATGGTTCCGATGCTACCTATACTACTTGTATATATATAAACACCGGCGGCGAGCTAACGCTTGCGATCTCATCACATGCGTGCTCGTCGAAGGCAGCCGGCGCCGGCGACCACAATCTCGCATGGTGAGCACGTGGTTTTTCACTGCATTTTGTGCTAGCTAGTATATATCAGCTTGCTAACGCGTCGGCGTTCGTTGTTGCGTGCACAAGCAGGGCCTCCTGCCGCTGTTCCTCCGGGCGGTCGCGAGGCTGGCGGCGTGCCTGGCGACCCGACCGGTGTCCGAGACGGCGGCGACCGTGCTGTACCACGCCGGGGCGCTGCCGAGGACCCCGCGCTGGAGCGCCTTGTCTGCGACGACATGCTCGACGCCGACGACGACGACTGCATCCTGCATTTCGTCGTCGGCGTCGTGAGATCCTTGGGATAACAAGGCCTGCACCTGTGCACCTGCCCCTGCACTAGCTCTGCTGACTTTGCATCCCCTTTCCCCCCTTCTCCCTTTCCCTCTATTGATTGACAAACTAGTGTGACCTAAACTAGCAGTTTGGCATCATCAGTGTCAATGGTCTGAACTAAAATTACATACAGAGGAGAAAAGTAGTACTTGCACGATTTTTTCTTTTATATTTCTATAAAGAATGCGGAGTACTACTGAAACAAGACTAGCGGTTGCTTCGGTTGAAACTATGACCTAGTACAGGGCAAGACGATTGATTCGAAGATCCCATTTTTTCTTATAAAAATAAAAAAAATGATTGGGCAATCCAAGAATGAAGAATACTACCAGCAGTGATTAATCGGCAGCAGTACTCCACAACACGAGAACGTGCTCACAACACAAGAACGTGTCCAGAATGATTTTGCAGCTCTGCTCAGCAGAAGCTTTCGGCGTCGGCACCGCAAGATGCGGCAACCGTCACATGCTCTTCCTCTGATCCTCTGCTAGTTAGGAGAAATTAAATAAGAAATCAGACAATGTCGCCAGGCTGCCTAATTGTTGTTGAAGGGGGAAAAAATGGTATCTGTTCCAGCTCCAGCCTCATTAACAAATGCAAGGAAAACTATATAAAAAGAACAGATTCCTTTATCATCGTAGCCGCATCAATGGGCATATACACCAACAATGCGTTCTATGAGTACAAGTGTACAACAACAACCACATCCAAATCTTTGTAGTTGGCTACTGTATTTAGAGGTATAGTATATGGTATCCCTATGGATTGCCCACATTTAACTCTTCCTGATGACAATACCCTACTAAGACACACTCAGAGCAACACAAACAAGTATACCACCAAGATAAAATGCTGCAAGAGCAGGCCAGGCCGATTACATCTCGAGCGTGCTGTTATTCCCATGACTCGCAGGCACCGTCAGATTTCAGATTCCATGGTACAAGTTCCTGAAAGAACCCAAGCATTGCAGAAGACAGTCTCATGGCAGCTCATGCATTCCTCAGAGCACTGATCCGCGCGCAGCCAGTTCATCGAAATCTGGCATACTTGGATGCACATTCCCTCTTGACATTTCTGGCTGCATGGACAAGGACCGAACAGGGGCCTTCGGCCGCCTTCGGGCTTCTGCGATTCTGAAGGTAGAGATACAGCTCTTTCAGGGCGTGTGCAGATGCCCCTTCTTTGTTAGACAGTTCTCCAGCTCCATCAGCAGGTTTATCAGAGCGAGGCCGCGGGATCCGGGATTTGACTCTTTCTTTGTGCTCCTCCCTGTCAAGCCCTTTCTTGCTGTAGTGCATCAGAAGCTTATCCATCATCTTTTCCTCGTTGTCACGGTCTCCCTTGCGAGGATCAGCACTCCGACTCCTGTGTTTCCTATGTGAACTAGGGGCTCGCGGCAGAAGATTGCCAAAATCAATTGCTGTATTCACATCATCACCATCTGACTCGTGGTCTTCACTGGCCCCATTGTAGTCACTGCCACTTGTTGATCCGTTCCGCCTGCTTCTGTGCTTTCTTCGCTCACTAGGAATTCGGTGAAAAGGCCTTGCATTGTTGATATCATCATCAACCCCCATGCCTTCTAAAGGGATTCCTCTTGCTTGAATGTCTTCTTAAGCCCATCAGGTGCTTGGTTTGCTATCTTTTCCTCATTAGCCATTCCAGCATAATCATCGACATGTGCAGGTGGTTTTGGAATCCTACTTCTGACAGAAACAGGGTCATAAATTGGTTCACGTTTCTGGTGGCCTATTTCTTCAGCACCACTATGCTTGTAACCATTTGCACCTTGATCTGCATGCTTATCAAAATTTGGCTTAACATAAGGAGGACGCATATTGGCTGCCTTCTCCCTATCTTGCCTATCTTCAGCAACCTTCTCACCCATTGATGCTCTGTAGGGCTTAGAATAAGGAGGAGCCTTGTTCACTGTTTTACCATTCAAGGTGCAAGAGGAATCAATTTCTTGCTTTTCTAGGCCCAGAGTTTTAAGCCCCAAGTCAGCATGTCCCCAACTACGATCAGGTACACCAGAAAGTTTCACCACACCAACATCCTGTTTTTTTAAGCCATTGAGGTCCAACACCTCTGCATCCACCAGTTCCCTCCGATGGTGACTATCTTTTTTGTCATATTTCTTCATTTCTTTCTGGCCATTCTTTTCTTTCATGTCCAAAGGAGGCAAAGGATTATCCATGTGTTTTTTCTCACTAGGTCTATCTGAGTACTTCTTTCTGCTTTTTTCACCTAACTGACCAATGCCATCAGGAACAACATGGATATCTTTGGGTTTTGCATTCATTTCCTGCTTCTGTTCATAGCCTTCAGGCATAGCTTTAGATTTTCTTTCACGAACAGCATGCCTATCAGCCTTGTGTCCATCTCGTGCTGATGCTTCCATCTCCTGTTTAAGTGAACTCTTCTTTGGAAGATCCTGATGGCAAAAGAATGTAAAGATTAGGATTGGGTGACCCATATATGCTTAACTAATGATTATTTGAAGTCATTGAATATATTTGATAATGCAAAAAGTTTACTAAAACCTTACATGCTTATTTTGAGAGCCACAAGTTATCTTCCATTCCAATGTCCTGCTATCAAATGGAACTGAGAATTCCTCAGCAACACGTTTCATTACTACAACTTCTCTTCATTAGTAAATGATTTATTCTGGAGGTTGTCAACAAACTGTTGCACAGCAAAGTTAAGTTAATCCATATGTTCCAAACTATGGAGGTCAGCTCAAATATAAGAAAAGTAAAAGCATTTTCAGCACCTCAGAATTAACAAAAGGCTCAACAGAACTCCCATATTTCTCTGTAAATATGTGTCTCAGGTCACACAGTTCAGGCAGATCAGGAAATCTAGCGGCAGCAAATATTAAAGTAGACACAGCTTCCAAGGCTTCCTGAGGGCATTCACTGTTAAGGAACATCACAGATTAGTGATCAATTTGGAAGGAAGTCTTATTGTAATATTAATTGAATTGATAAACAAAAGAACCAGATATTTTGATAGTGATACAACTAGAAAATTAGGTCCTTGTAGATATGAACTAGGGCCTTGACTGAAAGAATTTACAATCTTAAATGCAACACATGCATGCCAACAGAAGTATGGCATGCCTTGAGCACAAATGAACAAGAAAATAAAGTTATATGTATCAAGCTATGCACTGAAGCAATTAATATCCAAACAAACCACTTAGGCTAGGAATCCATAGAGCATTGATCGAATTGAATATTCTAAGCCACCTTAATCAGCTACAACATACTAGAAAATTAGAAATCAGAGCTACTGCATCTAAAAATTGGATGGATTATGATGCTTCCCTTTTTCTTCCTAGCAAGAACACAAACATACGCAAAGCACATGTGTGTGCAGCACTAAAACAGATATTCACACGATGAAAACAGTGCATCACTTGAAGAAGGGTGACAGCTACAATTACCTCTCTTTCTGCATGTGGTTGAGCTGCTTCACAATATATTCGCAGTACTGCTCTATCATATCATAGCACGATGCTTGGTTCATCTCAACGATCAGCCCTTCCGTCTGCAGGAACAAATAAGTAACAGCAATCAGTGACATTCATAAAAATGCAATTCAACTTGGAAGAATGCTTCCATTTCGTCGCACCGTCCGACACCACTAAAAATTCAAGTTCAAGCCTTGAGAAGTGAAGACAGTGTACCCGTGCGAAGGCGTGCGATTCAAGGCCGTTGGTGAGGAGGTCAGCGACGTCCTTCTTGAGGAACTTGACCATGGCATGCTTCTTCCGCCGCAGCAGATCCAAGCGAGTCCGGGTGCACTTGATTGCGTGCTTGCTGCACCAAACAAGAACGAATTCAGCGGTTAGGTAGAGGATAGCAGAAACCAAACAAACACAGGCTAGCCAAATCGAGAATGCAGGAATCTGGACAAACAGCAGGAAAGCATAAATGCAGAATACAGATCAAGAACAGGACCAGATTCCCTGCTACAAACGGAAGGGGGGGGAAGGACTCCCAAGCCCGGGAACAGTTCCTTCAATTCGCAGGTGAAGATGAGAAGCAGAGCTAAACGATTGGGAATCCGAGGAATCGAAGAGCCGAGGGACGCAGTTATCCAACTAAAAGCCAGCGAATGCAGCTTAACATTCGGCCTTCTTTTTCTCCGCGCAAATCGAAAAGACTGAACAAATCGTCGGCGAAAAGAAAGCTCAAAACAACCGATTTCGAACTTGGCTGTCCAGAAAAATAGGCAACGAACTTCGAGAACAGCTGAAAGCCTGAAGCTTCAAAGCACGCATCAAACCGAACCAAACAGGGGAGATTCGTGTACCATTTGTTGTAGAACTTGGAGTTGAGCAAACTGTCAAACATCTTGCCCGCGCCTCCCTCTGCCACCCTCTCTCTGTTCTCTTCTTCGATTCTCCTCCTGCAGCTCCTCCCTCTGCTTTAACCAGTGGCAGAGGAGAAGGTGGTGGTGGGAGGCAGGCAGAGGCGGCCAAAGCTGCGAGCACCGAGCTGTGGCGTCAAAGCATTAGAAAGAGAGGAGGAAAAGGAAAAAGGAAGAAGAGAGAGAGAGAGAGAGAGAGAGAGGAGGTGGTGGTGGTGGTGGGGTGGGGAAGATGGCTGCTGGTGCTGGGCTGGGTGGAGTGGAGGTAGTGGAGAAGAAAGAAAAATGTGAGCTGTTGCTGAGGAGAAGCCAGGTGGCCATGACCAGGCCAGGAGGTATCATGCTGCTGCTGCATGCACCAGAAATGGTGAAGAAATTTTGGCAGCCAAACATGGGTAAACTTAAACATAAGCTCTCTTTTAAGTACTGTAATGGTCGGATTCCAGATTTTATACAGGGTGAAGGAGCAACAGCGGTTACTGTTGCCGGAAATTTAAGTTCTTTATTTAATTGCAATTTGTGATGCAATTACCACGTGATGGGTGATGGCCTGATGGGTGTGCTGTAAATCTGTATAACTCTCTTCAGGTGGCCGTGGAAAGTGCAGAAAAACAGGAAACAGAATTCAAGGATCCTTTTGTTCAGTTAAGCTTTTTTTAAAAAAATGTGTGACTAGCTTTTGGAAGCATCTAGAAACAAACATGTTGCGTGGGCCAATTTCTGCTCGCAACTCTCACCTTCTCTAAAATGATGGTTTCTTTATCGGTATTGGGTTTTTTTTCCCAGGTTTACATGCTTTTTGAGACATGATTTAAACCACACGTTTACAAGCTTTATGAGATGGAGGGAGTATAAAATAGTATTAAGTCAAATGATATAAATAAAGTTTGAAAACCGGATTTGTATAAAAAAAAAAAGATATTGGCATTTATCATACTGAATATACTCACGCCTTTGGAAGTTATATATACGTTGATTATATATACGTTGACACTATTATTTTCATATATTATAGATATGAAATGATACTCTCATATGACACTGGTATACGAAAAGAAATTATATATAGATATATAAAGCTAGTACTCCTGGTTGGAGGAGTTAAGGAACCATGGAGCACCCGTCTGTTTTGCATGATCTGTCTCCCTTTTCCTTGAATTAATTGGAGCCAAACTTTTCCCTTCCTTTCTCATGAAGTAAAAAGAAGTGCAAAAAAGAAACTGCATTAAATCCCCTTGTACACTTGTGAGTTTGGGCACATCACAATGACACAACACACACACAAATAATGGTGCACTCATCACTCGAGCGTGGACCCCCACCCACGGCCCGAAAAATGGTCTGGAAAAAAAAGAAAGGTCCAGCGTAGCAGCGCTACGTGCAGTGCACACCTCACCCCCAAAATGCCGACTCACTCCAGCTTCACATGCAATGGTTGCAGGTGGAGAATCTTAATCACACTCATGTCGAGTAATAGAGCTCTTTTAAAATAAGTAATGATATTAAGGCTGTGACAGGTACTACCACTAGATTACCGTAGAATGGAGCGGCACCCACGCCATTATCTCCACTCCACCCGACACAATTGCTGACTAAAATCTGCTCCACGGTTCAGATCAGATTGGAGTAGTGTAGGAGACAGTGACAGCAACGAGTGCAGCTAGATTCGGTCACAGTAGAGTGAGTACAACCACACGACGACACGACATGGTACGGAGTAAATAATAGTAGTCCAAGCCAGTAGAAGCCATGGGCATCCTGCTTCCTGCACGACGAGACGAACAGGGCGGCGACTGTGGGGTTGGTTGTTGTTTTGCACTGATCTGGGATTCTGGATTAAACGAGTGTGTTAACTGCACACGTGTCAGATGCCCAGAGGAGGTAACCCCATGTGAGGCAGGCAGGAGCTTGTAAAGTTGTTGATGTTAATCCTGTGACGTGTGTGGGACGAGATGGATCGAGTGGCTGGCTTCGATCAGCGACACTTAGGGTGGTGGACGGACGCTAGAGATAGCACGGGCAGCTAGGAGGGAGCTCGTGCCACTCCGTTAGGCTTTTATGGCAACTAACGTCGACCATCGAGAGGGAGGGAGGCTGCACCGCAATGCAATGGTGTCGTGGTCAGGGATTCAGCCATTCAGGGGCTGTTTAGTTTGAGGGACTTTTTTAGTCGAGTAAAGTCCATGGCCGCCTCGAACTTGTACCGGTGTGTCATCCCGGTTCATGAACTTAGAAAGTGTGTCATTCAAATCCTTAAACTTTGTTTGGGTCTTATTTTTATCCAAACGGGTATGGACCCACGTGTCATCTCTATCTCCCACCTCTGACCTCTCTCATGGCCATGGCTAGATCGACGACGAGCCGCCCCTCGATGGCACCGCGAGCAGCATGTTGTTGCATAGCATGCTGTTGTACGCTAGACTGAGCCACGGCACAGTACTCCTCTCTCTCTCTCTCTCGCACGTGTGCATTGTATGCCAAAGGGTAGAGATCATGGGCATGCCTGTGCGCTGCCTCGGCTGTTGCTCGCCTGCATGGCGGCAGTTCGGGTGAGCCGTGCATGCATGTGCACGTCAGCGGCGGCGGCTCTCCTGCGCCCCTGTGCGTCAACGGCAGCAGCTGCTCTCGCCCCTGTGCGTCAACGGCTCATATGCGCTGCAGCAACGTCCCGGCTGCGCCCCCGCTACACGCCGGCGACGACAAAGCAAAAGGTTAATTATTGTCAAAATAGTCCTCGTAATGGTGTAAATATTTCTATGATTTATGTGTGGCAATTTTGTTTATAACCCCTGGCAATCTTTTGTTTTAATCAATTAAGTCTTATTTACGCTAAGCGGGTACATATCATACCCATTTGGATGAATATAAAACCCAAACAAAATTTAAGGGCCTGCATGACACACTTTCTAAGTTCATGGGCCCAGGGATGACACACCGGTACCAGGTTCGAGGGGCCGCCATGGACTTTACTCTTTTTTAGTCATTTGGGACTAAAAAAAAAGTCCCTAAGAATTAAATAGGGAGGGACTATTAGGGACTTTTCCTCCATTAGTCTCAAAAAGACTCTTTTTGGAGGGGACTTTTTTAATAGTACTTGGGACTATAAAGTCTTAGGCTGCCTGCACTTTCGTCTCAGGAAAGCTCACTCTAAGAGCTTTTAAATTTGGTTGTCTGTCTGGTGACGATCTTTGTGAGAAAGAAATCTTGTTAATTTGGGCTGGCCTTTGGTACGGTGATCTTTGTGAGAAAAAATCGCTGGCGCTAGCGCTGGTGATAAAAGCCAAGCGAACATGGCCTTAGCCTTCCAGTAGTCCTATACAGAAGAAATGGGCTGCAGCGGCACCCTGGAAAGCTACTGCACCGTGCTTCTTTGCGCTAGATATACCGCCTGACACCAGCCTTCCAGGAGCCACGCCGTCGGCCCCACCATGCGCGCCCGTGGGCCGTGAGAGAAGGGAGTGAGAGGAGAGAATCAGTAGCGGGCCTCACTAGTTTAAGGAACTAAATAATGTTATAACTCATAAATTAATAGTCCAAATTAAATTCTGATTACATCATTAAATTCGTTTCAATTAATTCTTCAAAACTAGATGTCATATGGATATATTTAGATAAAATTATAAATGAACCCCATTAATAGTAGTTAGTATAGAGTAGAGATATAAAAGAGGGATGAGTGCAGAAGAGAGTGCTGTAAAGGAGAGAATCTTGATGACTAGGATGTATAGAGTAAGCAAATAGAAAAACATGAGTGCGGATAGTCTTAGGACTTTTCTAACCAAACACCTCCTCATTCATATCATGCGCTGGACTGGACTGGACTGGACTGGACTGTAGAGGATTTAGGACTCGCTGGATCGTCACGTACTACAAGTGGGGACAGGGAGAATGCGCCCACATGTCAACCGCTCCTTTAACGCCTCTCCAGTCCACAGTGAAATGCGTACTCGGAGTGGGGGAGTAAAAGTGCGCGATCCAAGGTACTGTGCTATGTGTACCATGCACTCGATTGCCTAACCATAACCATTAACCAAACCATGTTAATGAGACCCTGCCAGGACACACGTACACAGACAGGGCGTGACGATCAGCAGGAACGCCACATGCTCTGCGCACAGTCGGTGACCCTGCGCGCTTGCGCCACGTGAATCTTGTATTGGAGTACAGTAATCCGGAAGCACTGATTTTACTTTTGATCGAGCAAAACTATCGCAAGGCTGTAGTACGAGTTGTACTACGTACTAGGAGCAGCGTAGCAGGTGTCCGAAAAACAGTTAAAGTAGGTTTCCCAGCCCAAAATATAAAGAATAACGGACTCTGCGCACATAAGGTTATTTTCCTTGCCTGAAGACTGCAGCGACAATTTTATATGAGGACAAAATATGATCCGAAAAAACATTCAAATTCAACAAGCGACGATATATACTCTCTGCTGCCCAAGGAAAACCTGCAAAGGAGCGGAAAACACGTGGGCGCATCTCTATCTCAATTCGACAAAATATCATCTTGTGGGCCGTAACCTCTATGCAGAGTGCCAAAGTAAACATCAAATGACCTTTTAATTGTTATCTTCTCTCCCAGTTGAAAACAGTGAGAATGTGGATGAAAAACATGTATGGCTCACACTATATACACTGTATGGCTTGCTAGGAAATAAGTCCCACACTCTGATGCGAAGAGATCGTTCTTTCCAGTGTGCTGCATCTGTTTTTTGAAGTAATTAGCGAGCAACACAACAGGTAATTTCTTCAATTTCATCCATCATAAAGCATTAGCACTAAGGAGAGTTTCAGGAATTGTCAAATTATTATTAGAGTTCACAAGCTCATACCATGTATCATAACATTATTATTACATAGCTCTTGTCAAAGTTCGACCCACACACATATATGACAGAGACATACAAAAATCTGTGACCATAGCTAGAGGAGAGTTCATCATCTTTTATTATTATATTGACCTTCTATGAAGGAAGTCCTACTCCTGAGATGCCACCATTGAGAGCAGGAGTTTATAGCAGTTCAGAACAAATTTCAGGTCTTTCTCCTCCTTGCCATAGACTTCAGCATCCTTCGCGCCGAATATGGTGGCCTCAAGCCCTCAACACTTCCATCAGCATCTCCAGCACAGCTTCTACAGTGACACGTTGGCTTCCATACAACACTCACAACTGTACCATTTTTGGTGCACTGGGATGTGGAAACAGGTTGAACAGGCTTCAAGAATGCTGGATCCACAATACCCTGTACAGTGTAGATATCAGTAAGCTGGTCACCAACACAATGGTAATATTGTTTAGCTACAAATGGGCCCTTTTTTTGCGAAAAGTAAGATATATTAAGCATCGGCCGACAAGATATCCTCCCTATTACAAACTGAACTTCAAAAAAAAGAAAATTACAATTGAGTCCCTCAAGATCCAATCTCATCTTCCTCTTCTCTCTCGATCTCCAAACTTGCCATCGACACAACCACGACGATCCATGTCCACCTTTGCTTCCGCCAAGAAACACCAAGCATTGGAAAAGCCGCATCATCTATCGCCGGATCACCAAGCGAATTGATTCCGTTGAAAGAAAATCGGGCCACCCCTTGGCAAAAGGGGAAGAGGAAAAGAAAATGTTCGCCTTCGGCTTCTGCCGATTCGAGGCGCCGAGCACTTCCGACCATCGCGCCAAGCTCGGACAAAGGCCATCTTTGTGACCGCAACATCATCATGTTCATCTTCCCCAAAGACGAGAGTGTCAAACAACATCAACCATGGCCACCACCGGGCGATTAGTGCCGGAAATGTGCTCACAGTTCTGCGCACCCACTTGATGACCACCATGTGTTTGCTTTGGTGGCGTCAACATTTGCAATGGCTTGAGTACTTCTTCAAGGCCGATGGTGTCACAAATGATGGTGAAGGCCGCAACGGCCCGCGGGACTCCCTACACACGCCCATTTGCCGTGCTAAACTCCATGCACATGAACTTCACCGACAAGCAACCATGGCCACCACCACCATCGCAAGCTCGAAAAACTTATGCCTGAAACTAGTGGTTGGTAATCTTCTTGACGGCGGCCGAATGTCATATGGTCAAAGCCCCTTGGCCACCACCGCATATGCTAGTTGAGTTTGAGTGTGGCGGATGATATACTTCCAATTGTTTAGCCATAGCGGCACATTTGCATGGCGGCTGCTATGATTTGCTTCTCTACGGTGCTCCTCCAAGGCGGTTCTTGTTCAAGGCCATTTTTGTTACCGTCTATTGTTGACTAAATGTTTTGCACGCCGGTGGCCCATTTTTAACGATGTCATACAAGAAGGATCTTATCGATTGCGCCACGTGAATGTTGAGTTATTGCCAATTCCATGGCCGCATCCGGATGATCCTATTTTATTCATTTTGATTCGAGCAAAACTATCGCAAGGCTGTAGTACGGTGGCAGTACCATTTTGGTAGTAGAGAGGAGCAGGCTGGGAGTTCACATAGCTAAAGTGTTTGAGGATCCCCACCCAACCCAAATTGGCTGCAAGAATAACGGACTTTCATCCTATATTTTGATTGATTGCCTTGCCTGAACAATCTGATCTGTAATCCGGAGGACAGAAGAAGCTGGAATTTAAAGCAAAGCCGCCTTCAACGGTCGACGATGGGCAGCGCAGCGGGGGATTACAACACTTAGGCACGGACGGGGAAAACCGAGCAATCAAATTATCAAAAGACGTGGGCGCATTGTTCGCTCTGTCGCGGCGCCTTCCTTGGCTTTTGGGTGGCTAGAGGAATCATCTATTTGGGGTTGCTGACAGCCGCGCTCCCTCGCAATTCAAAGTCCAAATCCGGCCAGCCCGTCCAGTCCAGAAAAACCCGGAATCGAAAAAAACCACAAGCCCACCCGTCGCGTGGCTGTTTGGCGTGCGGTGCGGGACGCGGGGCCAGCGGATCCTGGCCGTGCACCACCACACATGGGCCATCTCATCTGTGCTACTCCATCCAGGCAGTTGGCACCAGCTGGAACCTCACCACCTGGCACGGCTGTACAGGCACAGGCGTCCAGAGCTCCTCATCGCACAAGTACAAGAACAAGGGCTGGCCGGGGTTCAGCTTCAGAGATGGGTGGCACCACATTTGCTACAGAAGCTGGCTAGGGCGGGGCAACCTGGGAAAAAAAACGGCAACAAAACCTGGCCTGGCTGTGTCAGTACTCTGGAATCAGAAAGTCGAATTTTACTGTGCGTACGGCTTTACAGGCAACAGCGACGTCCACGGCTGCGCCTCATCGGTCGACCGGACCGGGGCCCAAGCCATGACGAGTGCGCGCGCCTCTCGGCTTCCACACGACCGCCTCCAGGGTTCGCTGACGGCGTCTCTGCTGGCCCCACGCCGACAGACGACTGGCACCGCCTTCCGCCGCCACCAGAATCATCAACCCGCACTAGGCCGGGTTGGGTTGCCTGAAAAAAAAAAGCGGAGGCTGGAATCCCCCGAAGTCCGTGGACTCGGTTACGCTTTCAGTTGCGTTTGGAGAGATAGGCGGCGCGCAGAAGAACGGTCGCCGGCCGGTGATCTCCCTTCATCGATGCCGTGCGTTGCAAAGCGGTCGGTTCCGCACCGTCGTTGCCGGGGCTCTCGCTGTTTACTTAAAATCATCACGCCACTGCCATATCTTGTCTCAGCTCGTCTGCCTGGTTGCCCGTCCGGCCGCCCCTGATGCCGCCGCCCGTCTCTGCTGGCCCTCGCCGACAGACGCGACAAGAGGTCCCCCCGCGTCGCGTCACCAACTCTCCATGCTCCACCGGTTCGGCATGCGCACGCATTCTTCCGCCGCACGGTCGTCTGACGGTCTCTCGGTGACGGATCAATTGGGTGGGTTTTGGGCCGGACGGCCTGCGTACCAATGAAGCAACTTCGCCGGCCCATATATCTCTACTTCATTGATGTGGGTGAAAAAATTTAAAAAAAAGTCGTCGCCTTAACAAACGCGTCATTGGAATAAGTCCTCTGTTTACACGCCCCTGCCATATCTTGTCTCAGCTCGAGGAGGTGGTTGCCCGTCCTTGGCCGTCCCGTGATGCCGCCGCGCGTGTGCTCGTGACGCACGCACGCTCGCGTGCTGCGGTGGACAAGCGCATCCCCACGCGTCGCGTCTCTAGCTCTCCATCCTCCACCGCATCGGCATGCACACGCATTCTTCCGGCCTTCGCACGGTCGGTCTCACGGTCTCAGGTGTTGGGGATCAATCTGATGCCTATTGGGCCAGACGGCCCATGGACCCAGTACCAATTTTGTTTTTCTTGGGCCCTTTAGGCCCATACAGTACGACAGCTGTTGTCCTGTGTGCTAATGAACGTATCTGTAAAAAGTACCGTCTTTGACGGTTAACAAACAACCTAATCCAGGTATGTTTGTTCAAAAAAAAAAAAAAATAACTGAATCCTCAAAAAAAACACGTCTCTGTACCTGTTGCCTTCTTCTCAATACCGACATCTGAAACCAGTTATCTTCTGTTCTTCCGTTTTTCTACCTGTTCTTTGACCGAATCTTCCACTTCCATTCAAATTCCGTCAGGTTCTAACAATCAACCTGACATACACACACACAGCAGGCAAGATCGACTATCTGGCCATCCGCCTGCGTCGACTTTATTCATTATCTTTGGCAACTCGACGCACTGGAACAGTGGAATTGAACAGCCGATCAAGATTGGCCGTGTTCGTGAGGCATTCAGTCACGATCGGAATCACTGCCGCCGATCGATCCTGTCCTATATCACTGGAGAAACACCGGCAGTGGATCACAGGAGTAGTATTTATCGTTGATCAGTAAAACTTGCAACAACAAAAAAAAAACGTGACGATGAAGGCCTGTCGATCGACGATACAACGCCTGGATCGGAGCCAGGAGCCTATAACAAATTAAAGCAACAAGGCAAAAGAAAGGTCGCCGGCGGCCGGCCGGCCGGCCGACCGTCCGTCGGGAACACGTGCCGGTCGCCCTTTGCCCCCCCTCCGCAGCGGCAAGACAGGCGGCCGGACGGACACAACTACCACTACCAGCTTCGTTCTCGGACGTCTCGACCTCACGACACGATGCTGTGCAGGTCCTGGTCCTCGCCGAGCGCGGCCTCCCGCACCGCCCGGAGGATGTCGGTGAGCGACACGACGCCGCAGAGGAGCCCTTCCTCGTCGACGACCCACAGCCGGTGCACGTGCCTCGACGCCGCCGCCTCGATCGCCTCGCCGAGGGTGCTCTCCGGTGAGCACGTCACCAGCGCCGCCGCCTCAGGCTCGCCGCTCTGCTCGTCGTCACCAGCAACGGCAGCAGCCGCGGTGTACCCGGCGACAGGCGTGCCGGTGTCCGTGGCGTCGGCGCCGGGGACCACGGGTTTGTTGCTCGCCCGGTACTCGGCCACCTTCCTCTTGAACTCCGTCACGCTGATCCCCAGCCACGGCTGCAGCCGCGCCACCGGGCAGTCACGCAGGTCCGTCGCCGAGAACGTCTCGATCGCCCTCCGCCCGTTCCCCTGCAGCAGCACAACAGGTGACTAGGAATTCCATTTCAGACATGAGAGATCAGCAAGAGATGACAATTATTGACGTCGCCGGCGTGTTCGGCTCGGAGGATCGATCGTGCAGTACTCACGTATTGAAGGGTCTCTGTATCACCGCTACCAACGGCGGCGGCGTCGTCACGACGGGCACGGCGGTCAGCGACGCCGCCCGCATGGCCCTGATGGCGTCGATCACCTTGGTGTCGCCGGTGACCGCGAACACCGTGTCGTTGACGGCGCCGAGGTCGCGCACGGTGCGCGACAGCACGTCCCTGAGCTCCGCGCCGTGCGCCCTGAGGAACCTCACCACGTCCATCTGGGTGAGCATCCGGTACCCCGGCGCCGACTCCACCAGCTCCACCGCCACAACGTTGTCCGCCGAGCTCTCCAGCGGCACCAGCGCGCGGTGCACCCCTTTGCTGAACGTCTCCATGCAGTCCAGCACGCTGGTGGTCGGGTGGAGCGTCCACAGAGTGAGGCCCTCGAGGGAGTGGCCGATGACGGAGGACACCGGCACGGCCATCCGGCGGTCGAGGTCGACCGTCTCGCCGTCGGCCTCGGCGTCGTCGCTGGCCTCGGCGATGTGGGCGAGGATGTCGACCATGTTCACCATGCCGATGTAGTGCTTGCGGACGGCGCCGGTGGCCGGGTCGGACTCGAGGATCATGGACCCGCCGGCGCCGATCCACTGGCCTGGCGGCGCGGCCACGGCCACGCCGGAGACGCCCGCGGCCAGGAGCGCGTTGGCCGTGTGCGCCAGCGTCGCCGTGTAGGGGACCTCCACCAGCCGCCGCTTCGCGCGCGCCAGCTCCACCACCTGGCGCTCACGGAGCACGCCGCAGAGCCCCGCGCGCGCCTTCTTGTTGCTGCTCTCGTTCCCGGTCCCGCCGGCGACGACGCCGTGCAGCGCCTCCTCCTGCCGCTGCTCGTCGCCGGGTGCTCTAAGCTGCGCCATTGCTGACATGACCACTCCTTTCTAGCTGCTCTGCTCGTGTCACTTTCTTCGTTCGTAGAACGAGCCAATCCAGTTCTTATATCTTTTGAGTGCATCGAGTTGCGGGAAAACGTGGCAGGCAGAGAGGCGGCATGGCTCTGCCGAGCTGCCGCGTGGAAAGAAACGTCACGACTAGCGAGTTCACGGTATCCCACATCGTGTCGGCAGCCAAAACTCTGGTGAGTCATTTCTTGGCTCAAAAGCAGGTTTTGGATAAAGCTTCAACAAGAACTGATATATGTGAAACAAAAGGCCAGTATAATACATAGATTATTAGGTGTAGGTTCTTGCTCAAATGCTGACTGGAATCTCCTGGTCCTAGGGGAAGAAGAAGGCTCGAGAAGTCGAGGACTCAGCAAAAAGGCCTTGTCAGGCCCTGCACATGCAAGGCGTGAGCGGGTTCTCCCAGAGATCGTAGCTGGGGAAGGTGGGCTCAGGGGAGGCCCGTCCGCGTGCGGTGCGTGACGACGACGTCCTCGGCGAAGGAGGCCCAGCCCATGTCGGGGTCGCCCAGGGACTTGGACATGAGGCCCTTGTCGGGCTTCACCGACTTGAGGCGGTGCCCCGCGTAGCGGCGCGCCCCGATGATGAGCTTGGCGAAGTTGCCGCCGTGCGTCATCACGAAACACGTCCGACCGCAGGCACACCAGGAAGTCCAGCGCCGCCAGGCTCGTCACGTGCCGCCGGAACGGCGCCAGCTCCTCCGTGCTCGCCAACTCCTCCTTCGTCACCTGCAAATGCACGGCAATTTGGTTCATGGGTTCAAGCAAACAATGTGTTGCCACTGAGCTGTAGATTTGTGCCTGTGCCTACCAAGTTGGGGAACATGTTCCTGAGCGGAGCCATCCGGTTCTTGCCGCCGTAGACTTGCCCTGACGCGACGTATATTTGTGTCCCGCTCGTGTACCCCAGTGCTCGCAGGATCACAGCAATCTCACCGGGCTCAAGAGGGCAACGGCCTTCTTTTCTCTTCTGCAGTGCCAGTGGCCACAGATGGGATCCATTCTGCATGCAGATACAAAGAGAAATTTGTTAGAATGGCATGATATTGTCTGTGTTCATTTCTCCCAGGTCTTTTTTCTCTGTCCAATGTAACAGATATATCTAGTTCAGATTCATGTCACCTTGTAGCGCCTTGGCCATTCTTTCTGCCTGTAAGCGGCCATCATTGCCTTCTCCTCCCGTGTGCCAGCAAAATCACAGAAAGAAAGCCCCACCATTCCCTTCTCAAATCTCAGGTGAAGAGCCCTTTAAGGGAAAAAAAACTCAGATAATGTCTTGTATAGAAACAAGCTCTACTACTGTACACAATATCATCTAACAAAAATGATAGTTAATAACATACATGTATGGATTAATGTTGCCAGTTCTGTTCCTCATTCTTGCTGCAAGCTTATCGGCCATTTCCTCAATATCAGGTAGGAACTTCAATGCATGATAGTTAACTCTGCACCTTAGCCGGTTAATCTCCATTGGAACATTATCATACCTGAACATTGAAGTTTCATATTAGCTTCAGATTGTTCCACTGAGAGCATATCAATGCGAAAAAAGATATGACCATTGCACAGAAAAAATAACAAAAGAAAAGGGTAATGCTCCCTTTACCACAGCATTTAAGCTGACTAGACGTTCTGAATCACAAAATTAAAACGAACGGAAGAAAACACCAACGTTTTACTCAACAATTTACTTACCCCAACCTGTCGACAAATGGCTTGATAGACATTATCTTTTTTTCTCTTTGATCCTTGGAAGCACATTATCAATATAAAACTGTGCTGAAGCATACTTTGGGATGTTCTTCACAGTACGCCTGTTACAGACCCATAATTCAATGCATATCATGAAAAGATGGATATTAAGTCGAACATACAGAAAATTCCAGCAATATGAGGATGGGTGCAGAGAGCATAGTTTTTAGAATTAGAACAATAATTGGGAACATAAGATAAGACAAGGTAGCAGAGCAGCTATTGGAAAGAAAAAAAGACATTTAAGCAGACCTTTTTATATTCACTTTGATTTCACAAAAAGTTCACAAATATTGTCTTAATATAGTAGAATATCGGACAAGCTGTATGACATATATAATTATATATACTTCAGTTCATCTAGCTATACCTGATAACATTGTTCAACTGGCCAAATTTTAAACTGAACTGCATAGATGGCTGATATAACAGTTGTGTCACACATCATAAAGATTTTATTTGGTGAAAAGAAAAAAAAGGAAAGACTGGGTAGTTGAGATTTATGTCATATAGTGACATGAAGGTTATTCAAATTTTCCCACCCTATTGAGATAATACCAGCAAATAATAAAATAATATTCCTGGTAATATAAAGTAGCCAAATATCAATACATCCTTAATTGCCAACATTATCTTGCATGTTGTAATATCAAATTTCTGAAAGCTTCAGGTAATTAAAACAGGGAGTAAAAACACCTACTTTATACTGGTAAACAGCTCATCCTTCTCTGTGAACCAGTCAGGGATATCTCGGACAATCTGTACATCATCCTTCAAATAATTTATAAAATGATCAACATCAAAGATGTCTTCAAATTTCCTGCAGAAAGCAAATAGTGTATTTAAGTAGGTCATATCATGTGAAAGTGCTTAAGGGAATTACTTCATTACAGGATGGTCAGCATGAGACCAATAAACACTCAGACCAAATATGCATGATATTGGAAATTCCTGTCCATGCAACTTTTGTGACTACATGAACTAGTTCAAAGATGCCAAACGATTCAACTATCTATTGATTCTTATCAGTATAATCCATTAAGTGGTTTGGATGCATTTCCATCCAAAATCAGCATAGTTAATTACTTTTTCTTGTCTGTTTATCAAACCACATAAAAAAAAATAAACTAATGTATAAGAACAATGACGGATTTTCAGGTGAAACTACATTGATTTGCATTCGGTCCTATCAACTAACCCATACATTTTTTTTTTTTTTTTGTTTGATCCCAGTAACCACAAAAAAAGTTTACTAGCAAAGCACTGAAGCATCATAGTGGACTTCTTGATGGAAGGACATTATATGACTGGACAATACTACAATCATAGGAGAAGCATGAGAAATGAAGCACTTATTACTTCCAGTTCTAGAAGCATACTTTGGTGCTTCAGTAATAGAATCACAGATACAATCATCTACAGATGATAGTATGCAAAATCATTCAGTGTTACAAGGCTTTTAAGCTAACAAAATTCCATCACACATATTTGGAGCAAACGTTTCAATGAAAGTAAGCCATAAAATAGTCGTCTTAGTTTTGAGAATCCAAACAAAGATTGCAGGTTTGATGAAACACAGATATGCTCATTTTTAATGTTCTAAGTCAAACATTATGTTCAGTTTATGGAAAGCTTAAGTTCTAGTTAACAAGGTTTTATATTATACAATTATATATTAAATACTGGCAGGGATATAGACAAGAAGAATACATTAGAATCTGGAACAGGGAAATAATAATATCCCTTGGTGTATGCTCTTTCCAAATTTGGTCCTAGTGGAGAACAGGCAAAGGAAGTTGGAGCTCTCAGGCACACGCTAGAGTCGAAAGGGTTACATATCTACCAAAACCGGTATATGATGTCTGAATTTCGTCTAGGCCAGGATTTTTGGATGTCATGGATGGACAAGTGGTGGCCAAGAAGGATAAAAACAAGCTTATTTGAAGGATTATTATTGTAGTTATGGCGACATTGATGAAGATGTTAGACATAGAAAGCTTATATTGGCTAAAATTACTATAGTTATCCTTGTGACAAGAGGGTACAACCACACTAAAAGGAAAGTTCTATAGGAAGCAAACCGATGCTTTGTATGGTCTTTGAATGTTGGCCTACAAAAGGCAACATGTCCAACAAGGCTGAGGGACAGAGATGTGTATGTTGCTATGGTTTTGGGTTTAGTCCTTACTAGAAGGGATAGAGTTCGAATGAAGATATTCCAGATAGGTTTCATTCACTGATCGGGACAAATTGATTCAACATCGGTTGAGATGGTTTGGACATGTTCAACTTAGGCCTCCGGCCAGTCATGAAAGGAAACATATGTTAGACGATAATGTCTCATAAATCTATCATCTAACCTGGAACTACACACGAGGCAATTGGACGAGACCTTACATGGAATATCTCAAGTTTTTACTTTGGATAGGAATAAACACTAGCTATTAACGGGAGGAACCATGACTTTGTTTCCTTTTCTATCTACCTAATCTTTATCCTTTTGTCTTGTGCCTTTCTACATTGCTTTTGTCTTTAAGAAGATATGGGTTTCATCTCTAGCCTACCCCAACTAGGGACTAAAGGCTATGTTGTTGTTGTTGTTGTTGTGGGGATCTTTCCAAATGTGGTCTGCACGTGGAGGCAAAATAAGTGTTGGGTCTCATTATTTTAGCAATTGCAACAGCATTACATATCTACAAAACAACAGATATCTGAAATTCGAGTTGTTTTTCCCTTGAGAGAAGCAACCAAAACCCTATTCAATTTAGAAAGGTAATGGACAAGCTCAAGAAACTGGCACGATCTGCAAAGGGCGAACTAGACTCTGCATTTAAAACAACAGAACAGATCTCAAACCAGCTTTTTTCAGGTCATGAAAAACACACATTATCAAAAGAAATAACAAGCTTATATGAAGGGTTATTGTAGTTATACTTGAGCAATGAGCAGAAATAACAAGCGCATATTGAAGAGTTATTATAGTTATGATTGAGCAATGAGCAGCAACCATGCTAACAGGAAAATAAGCAAATCTAGGTTTGTATATTGGGTTAGCACTCAGATATATTGCAATTAGCACTCAGACACAACAAGGTGAGCAAGGCTGAGAGACAGAAGTGCGTACATACAGCTATGCGTTGCTGGTTTAGTCCTCCCTCGGCATGGATAAAAATATACCCAGAGGTTTCATTCACTGATGGGACATCTGCATGATATAGAAATTTATGATATCATCGCTTAGCAGAACTCTGTCATGAAAGAAAACAGATGTTCGATGTGCTGTCTCATAAATCTATCATCTAACATGGAACTACACATAACAATTGAACGAGTTCCAAGACATAGGAAACTCAGTTTTTACACCAGATCAATAAACACTAGCAAGAGAGATCGAAATTTGCATAATGTAGGTTATTGACCTCAAAGTGACCTGGATGCAGTATGTGACACATTGCTGTCTGTAAGAAGAAGCATGAATTATACTCGCCTGAGGGCTCATTGCTGCTGTCGCTCTGCACAGGGCTTCCAAGATGTAGTGGCAGCACGTGGATTCTCCCATAGAGATGGGGGGTTCCTTCGTCTGCACCCAAAGCAGAAATTCTTCAGACAAAATGTTCCTGAAGCGAAACAAGTCCCAAAACCCTTGGAGCAGCGAAGCATTCACCTCAGGGCAATGGATTTGATCCCTCCTTGTGGCAATAGTACGGCGTGTTCTAGGATCAGACGGGAAACAACAACATGAACAGAATGTCAGTGGGAATGTCAGTGGCAGGTCGGAATCTAGACGAAATTGAATGGCATTGGGAAGACACGGGAGAGGCCAGGAGCTCACGAGGCGGGACCAGAGCAAGGGCGCGCAGAAGATCCCGGCGGCGAGGAGGAGCGCGATGGAGGGCAAGCAGGATCCGGTAGGAGGACGAGGCGGCGGGGGACCTGGGGTCCTCGAGTGCGAGGAGGGAGCGGAACGGGGACGTCATCAGGTGGGCGCGCTTGTGGTGGTTGTGCGAGAGGAGAGGGGACGAGCGGTGGGCGTCCTTGCCGTCGTCGTCGCCGCCGCCACCGCCGCGGCTGCCGCGGGTGGAGGGGGAGGCGAGGAAGGGGACGACGCGGCGGAGGCGTCGGAGTCGCGCTTCGCGGGGGAGTTGACGCGCGCGCCCGCCGTCGAATGCCGCAGCTCCGCCATGGCCGCCGCCACCGGCCGCGGCGCGCGGGAGTGTGCACTTGCTTCCTGTTGGCTGACGAGCCTATTGGCACTGTCGCTCTCGCCGCTCGCGACCGTGGCGAGCTGTGGCGACCAGAGCCGGCGGCAGGCTGTCAGTGAGGGAGCAGCATGGCATGGCGGCGGAGATGGGCTGTGCAAGGGCCTGTTTCTTTGGGCTTATTTTTTATTTTTTTAAATGATGGGCTTACTTTCTCGTGAAACCTCTGAACTATAAACCTGTAGGATTTGCTCAAAAAAAAAAAAAAAAAACCTGATATAGGAGTATGGTGGACTTGCCACATAAGCATAATGAATTTATTACTCTTTCAATACTAATATATTTTTTTTTTGAGAATCAATATTAATAAACTTACGACACGCTAGTCACGTTTAGCATGTTTGGATTCGATATTCGAGAACTAGGACGTGTTTAAAATCTCAGGTAATTAGGCCTTCTCCAGTGTAGGAGTAGTGCTAGAAAAAACACTGGGTCCCACGGCTGAAGGGAGAATCACTCTTCAAGTGTTGCAATGTCAAATAGTAACTGGCACCACTCTAGGGCCCTCATACACAGTATTTTCTGTCAGCCCTTTGTAGGAAGCACAGCAGCAGACGTACTAGAGTAGTAGAATGAAAATCGTTTTCTATTGAGTGGGAGTAGTTTGGGAGCGACGCAAGTAGTTGATTCGCTCCACAAATTTCTGGCACCACTGACTACTAGCATCACTGGCCACAATGGCAGGAGCGCAGCTTCAATTTTCTCTCTCTTCTTCAAGCGCTACTTAAGCGATACACTGCGGACGGCCTTATTAGCCAACTATTAGCCCTAGTTCATATACACAGGGACCTAATAAATAACCTAGATTTTTTAGCTAAACCTTTAACTAAGTTTTTTTGCGGCTTAGTGTTTGGATCTGGCTAAAGTTTAGATCATTTTAGCTTTTAAGGTTTAAAAACAGAGGTACAAGGTTTATACCATCTAACAAAACTTTACACAAGTGAGCTAAAACTGGTCTAAGGTTTTAGTCCTTAAGCTAGCAAATCCACTTTAGTTCACTTGTCTAGATTTTTAGGCTAATTTTTATCTCTAAGCTAGCTACTCCAAACATGCTCTAATTGTATACCAAATAATTTTATTCCTCTAATTTGATAATGGAAGGCCGGGTCAAACTATACAAAGGGAGTGAACTTTTCTAACCGGTCATCCTATATTTGCCATATCGATCACTAGTTGCTACGACTCTTTCCCCGTCCAACCATATCTCCACATCTCCTTGGACATGTGTCTCCGTTGTCTTGCGGTCTCAACTACCACCGTCATGTGTTACTCGCGTTGTGGCCTATGGCGGGGCAATGTTCCCCACCACCTTGTTGTCTCTCAATTACCATCGTCGTTTGTTACTTAGATGCCGTAGTATGTGGCGGCCAACGTCCCCCACCATCTTGTTATCTCAAAATATAATCACCGCCATATGTTGCTTGCCTATGGATTGTAGGGGTGACATCCCCGCCACCTTTGTTGTCTCAAATACACCACCACCATGTGTTGTTTGTCCGTGCGTTTACTAATGCATAACATCCCCACTATCTTATCCTCTCAATTACCATCGCCACAACACTACTCTACTGCCTCGAAGCTCCGTTCAAGTCTATGGGAGATAGTTACATGACCTCTTTTACACCTTAAACCCAAAATCAGAACCCTTCTACCTTTCATGGGAAGTAGAGGACAATAAAACATTCTAGAAATGCGAACCTTTCTACCCTTTCTATGAAAGTATGTAGGATAATAAAACATTCTAGAAAAAGCGATCAATTATTTCCTGATGTATATATAGCTAATCTGTTTTCTAAAAATTTTTGTGAATATTAAGCGCCAAACATGCCAATGTCATCATACTACTGTCACGTAGAAGACGTTTTATCCCAGGAAAACGGGCGGTAGCTTCCTTTTTGTTTAGAGTCTGGAATGTGGAACTAGACCAAAGACTGGACAAACCATAAAAGCCGCCACGCACACCTGGAAGCATCTGGAGGCGTGGCACTGGCACCGCAGCCGTCGAACGCCAGCAGCGAACTGCTCCCCGCAGCGGCGAAGCACGAGAGAGAGGCGGCGAGCGAGGTCGATGGCGCCGCCGATGGACCCGCCCGACGTCGAGATGGAGATGGACCCCGCGCCCCAGCCTCCGGCTCCGGCGGTCGCTCCGGCGCCCGCAGCGGCCGGGGAGGGGTGGAGCATGCTGTCCCGCGCCCGCGGGCTGCTCGAGGAGGGCAAGCCGTCCCTCGCTCTGCAGGCGGTGAGAACCCTCCTCCTCTCCCCCCTTCTCCGTTCGGTCTCCATTTCACGTGCTGTCGTCTCGCGTTCGTCTCCACCGTCGCCCGGCGTCCGGCGATGAAATGGGGAATCTGTGGGGTTCTTTCCCGTCACGTATCGTACGTATTGGAAGCTGATCAGTCGCGTGGTTAGACGATCGCGGATTCGAGGTTCCCCTGGTTCGATCTCATTCTGGGCCGAGACCGTGCTCCCGATGGCGTTATCCATCCGGCTTGAGGTTTGGCGCGGAGAGGCCAAAGGGAGGTTTAGGTGTGATCCGTTCTAGGTCTTAGGGTTTGGGATTGGTTTGGTACGATTCGTTCTAGAGGATGATGCTACGGGTAGGTGCTTAGGTGCTACTTTTGCTGCTATCCCTTTCGAATCTCTTGTCTACATGTTTCTTGGGCAAGCGAAAGGAGTATTCTTCAGGTTCTCCTCAAGGAGGGAGGAAAGGAAATCGTGGCTTTATGCACACACATCTTAACTACTGCCTTTCTCCTTTGTCTGGAACTCTTGTAACTAATCCTTACCAAAAATGTGTGTTTCCAGAATCCAGAATCCTCACTTACACTATGTTGTTTGCTTGTGGTCTTTTAAGCACACAATGTCCACCATTTCAATGTGTGTTTCACCATTGAATTTCCAGTGGCAATGCGAGTAAGCACCAAAGATGTTGCTGGTAGGCACATATAGTCTCCGAGTAGTGAAAAGCTGTCGTGTTGATCATTGTCAACACATCTATCGTATCCCCGCTATACTGTGGATTTATGTGTTCCCGCTAATTAAACCGTGCCGTTGCGCCTAGCTCTGTTGGCATTGCATGCATTGCTGATTTCGGACATATGGTGTGTTTCCAATACAGTCCAAGCCCTTTCCGTTAGAGTTTTTGTTTTTTCCAATTCTGAACATGAACGGCCCAGAAAATTCAACGACTACCATAAGTAATCCTGTTGCCCATATGGCTTTAATTAAAATATAGGCGATGTTTGGTTGCTTGACTTCTTCTCACACTGGCACGAGGTTAACTTTTTAAGCTTCATATGTAATTCTATCTTTTTATGTGTATTTCATACTTTTGGGCCTTATGAGAGCGGGCGTTGGTAGTTGGTACAAGCGGTAGTGCTTTACCCGCCTGTGGCTGTGACCGGAAGGTCAGGGTTCGAGCCCTAGCCTCCGCACATGCAGAGTGTGTGGGAGCCTCTACGACTTTACCGGTGCGCCCTTTATACTTTTAGGTCTTATGAAGATGTTTGACCCTCCTCTGAAACTTAGAATAAGCCATTGCCACTTCCTTATCTCACTGAATTAGCCCTGTTCGGCATGACAATGAGGCATGGGTAGCATATCATGAAACTATTTTGAGTGGTGGCATATTGTGAAAATACACTTTTCCTTCCCCTCTATAACATGGAAATCCATTAACTTTTCTTTTTAGCTTACTGTGGGATTTTCAATTTTCTCGTAACTCTTTGGGTATGGTCTGGTCGTTTTGTTTGTAGAAGTTTGTAGACTAAAATTTTTGTTTGTGATGGGGAGAGTTCAAGGCTGCAATGCATTATCTGGCCATCATTGATGGTGTCCCATGTAAGGGCCTGCTAACTTAAGCTCAAGCAGGCAAGTCAAATCGAGCTTTAAGAGGTCTTATTTCGCTCAATTTGTTTTTCCTTTCACAAGGTAGGCCAACGGAGGGGCCTCCCGGTGGCAATGCGGGGGATCGAACCCAGGTCACCCGCTTGAGGGCTGGCTCAAGGAGTCACTCAGACTCACCAGCCGTATGTGGTGAACTTTACTAGTTAGCAAATTTATGTTCCTGTTGATTGAACATTAATAGTTCATCAGAGACCATATTGATTAGGATAAAATGCTTAACACAGCGGCTGCACTTATGTGTGAAACTGGTTGTGTCCTATCCCATTCCCATATGTGCAGGGTACGGTTGATAATGTTTGTTCTTCTGTTCAATATGAACCATTTTGGATTAGGCCTATTAAAAATGACCATCAAGCCCTTTTATAGGTGAGTAAGGGTAAAAGTAGAAGGTAGGGTTTGGGAAAAGTTGAAGAAGAAAGCCACAGCCCACAATTAGTCTTTGGTACCCTCATAAAATTATTTGAGTACTGTACTAGTTTTGCACAGGAGTATAGGGCAATATAGGCCTAAACAAATCTTACTCTATTTGTGTTAGTGTGCGATGGTGTTGGAATTTCCGTATCTTGTTTGGATTATGACATGTATAGCATACTACCTGATGCATCACATGGATTGAATCAAATGCACGGCTTCTGTGTCAATCGGAGTAGTATGCTAATTACTTCTCAACTGCAACAACACACTCTCATTAAAACTTCTTGCCTGCACTCTAGCTATGTGCTTATGTTAGTGGAACTGATTTTTTCAGACCGACATTTACAATATAAGATTATGCCTTAGCTGTTTCCTGTGGGATCCTATAATTCGGGTGATGTGTCCTCATAATAACATTGTAGGATATGTTCTGCTCATGAATCAAACATTGGTAATGTCACAAGCATTCTGGTCTATCGCAATGCATAATTTCCATTTTGAATCCTTCTGGAAGGCTTCTGTTTCAATTTTGTTCGTATCCCTATGATCCAGACTGATACTGTTACTTTTCATGGTCATGGTTACATGATAAGTCTTGCAGTAACTAATTTAGCCTTTCAAACTTTATCTTGTTGTGTTGAGACTCATTTATCTTATTTCATGACCATTTTATCTGTATGTGTTATATTGATTCTCCCAACTTATGAAACTATGCAGGTTCTCTTGGCCATAAGATCTCAAGGTGGTGAACAAGCTCTCCTGCAGACAATGAACCGTGCCCGTGAACTCTATGCGCAGAGATTGCAGGCCACTCCTAGTGTTGATGAGCTTGCATCTTTGCTTGCCCAGTGTGCCATAGCAGAGGCTCAGTCATCAAATACTAACCCTCCACAAGGACCTGGGTCAGACCCTGTGGATATGCTGAATTCTGATGAGGCATGCATTCTTGCTGAGAGTGGAAGGAAGCAGATCATTCTGGATGCGTTTGCCGATGGGAGCAGCTTCATTTGCTTGAAATGTGGTGGGCTCTTTAGCACATCTCGCAAGGATGAGCACTTAGCCTACTGGTGCGGTACTGCATGATCCTGGTTATATCTTGCTGTGGTATATCTATGGTCACACCTAATGAACCGATGATCATGATACCCGTGAGATTTGTAAAACCTTTGTTCTGTTCCTATTACTGCTTCTTCATGATGCTAGAGATGCATCTGTTAAGTCAGTAAATACATTGCCGATGCCAAACTTTATGAACAAAAAGTTTCCATCTCTCTCCGTTGTATTGTACTTATGCTTTCGGTTGATGGAAGGTTATAAGATGTTTGGCATGTTCATCAAATTCCATGTGTTGAATGTGCCAAAAAGAATGCTCTTGTTGTTAGCTACAACCGCACAGATATTGAGACTGGGTTGTAAGTATGGAGGAACTGTTATTATGCCCCTTCGCTTTTGATTTATGGGAGTTGAAAACTGGCTTTAGCAATGATATTCATGAGAAAATATGCAAAGAAGACAGAGCACTCCCATCACTACCTGCTACCTACCGTAAAAGGTTCGTTTTCACACCCCTTTGTCTGTTTAACAACTAAATTTCTGTTTGGATGACCATTGACCAACCCATCCTTTTTATGGTATTTTTACTGGCGTTGGTATGTCGCGTCTTCGAGTTACTTCCTGTTGATGTACATGTGAAATGGTTCCTTTTTTTTTTCGGAAAAATGTGAAATGGTTCTGCTCCTTTGGACTGCACAAGGAATGGGCGGGCGATGCGTGTTTCATGCGCGGTTTTGCCGAGGCTTCACTTGAAGGCAAACGGAGAGAGAAGCTGAGAGCCACCTCCTATCTGCAGAACTTTGGCTCCTGACACGCATGTGGCTTACATTCTAAGTGTTTGCTGCTGGTAGCATCTTGCGATCAGTTAAGGAATTCCAGTCTCCAATTGTTGCGCTTTTTTTTTCTCACCAAACCTGATATGCTCTCGTGGCTGCTTTTGTTTCATATAATATACGTCTGGTGGTGGTCAGAAAGCTGCTGGCCGCCCTTCCAAAACCTGGTGCAGGTGCCATCTACTGTTGCGTTTCGATGATGCTCTTGCATCATCACTCATCAGGCAATGGCAGATTGGTACTCTGCCTGAAAAAAAAATGTCGTGACTAGGTTGTCCGGGGAATATTCACACTCAGCTCATTCCATTTTTTGCGGTCCATATGGTAGTAACAGATTTCAACTTTGATCCATCTTCATTTAGGAAACACAAGAATTGGGAAAATTATTGCATTCCAAACCTTGAAGCATCTTCATTTAGGAAACACAAGAAATTATCTCCTATTTTGTTGTGCTTTCATTTTCATATTTTTTTAAAAAAGAACAGGTTAGAAAAGGACATGTTATAATTTTGTGAGAAAGATTTGGTGTCAAAATCAAAGAGTGCCATCAAAACCTACCCAAATTTGAGCCATTCTGAAGCAAAGCCTTGCAGGTTGCAACCCTCAAGCAATTTTTAACCTGGTTTGCTTTCCTGCCAAACATGCCAACTACTAATCCAACATGAGCTTATTTAACTTTGCTTAATTCAGCTAGCTTGGCATTCTGTCAGTCACTCTCAACCCCCCATCCCCATCCCAACCTCCATTCCTTCCTCCCTTGCCAACTCTCATCTCTCACCTGAAAATGCCAGTGTGAGTGGCCATTCCATCTGCACAAGCACAACATCCTCATCTACTAAACCTTGTCAGCCTTCACTCCAGACACACACGAGCACACAAAGGCCAGAGCGCGGAGATGATGAAGGCAATGGCCGGGCCGAAGCTGCTCGTCGTCCACACGTCGTCGAACAAGGCCCTGAACGGGATGGCGCCGGCGTCGCCCATGCCGTTCCATGGCTGCTCCGCTGCATGTGGCTCGTGGTCTTCCTGGCCTTGTTCACCTGCGTGTCCCTCCTGACCGTGTTCTCCACGGCGCGCGCCTCGGCCGGCGGGGCGGCGACGCCGTTCACGGTCGGCGCCAGCGCCGGTGCCGGCGCCACGGAGGCTGGCGGCCTGCCGCGGTACGTGTTCGACGCGCTGGTGCATTACGCGGCTGCGGCGGGGAACTCGTCGTCGAGCATGCCGGAGCCCGACGTGCGCGCGATCGCGTCGGTGCTCCGGCGCCGCGCGCCGTGCAACCTGCTGGTGTTCGGGCTGGGCGCCGAGACGCCGCTGTGGCGCGCGCTCAACCACGGCGGGCGCACCGTGTTCCTGGACGAGAACCCCTACTACGTGGCGCACCTGGAGGGGAAGCACCCGGGGCTGGAGGCCTACGACGTCGCCTACGCCACGGCGGTGCGCGAGCTCCCCGACCTCATCGACGCCGCCCGCGCCGCGCGCCCGCCGAGTGCCGGCCCGTCCAGAACCTGCTCTTCTCCGAGTGCCGACTCGCCATCAACGACCTTCCCAACCAGCTCTACGACGTCGCATGGGACGTCATCCTAAATCGACGGCCCGCGCGGGTAATGCACATGCTGACATGCACCATTGCATGCATGTCGGATGTCGCGTCCCCACTCCCATGGTTTCTTGGATTCATTAGCTGATGGGTTTTCATGGTGTGAAGGTTCACGGAGGGGTCGCCGGGGAGGATGTCGGCGATCTACTCGGCGGCGGTGATGGCGCGGACCAAGGGCACGGAGACGGAGGTGATGGTGCACGACTACGAGCGGGAGGTGGAGCGCGTGCGGGAGGGGAGTTCCTGTGCGACGAGAACCGGGTCATGGCGACCAGCACGCCGTCGCTCGGCCACTTCGTTGTGCGCGGCGGCGCCGCCGTCAACCGGGAATCCTTCTGCGGGCCGCCCGCCGCTCAGAAATCGAAATCGAACTAAGCGACGAGTAGTTACTTCTCCCTCTCCCCGTTTAGCCCCAACATGCTCCAAATTTTGTGATGCATGCATGATGCGTAAAAGAAATGTTAATGCTTATGACGATCTGTAAAATTGAGTTCTTTTGAGCGATGATCTTCCTCGTCCAAGCAAAATGTAAATTGACAGGAGAAAGTAATGATCTCGCAATTGTACGTGTCAATGAATCATAGAGATCAGTGGTTCCTTTGTATTCTTTTCGAACAAATCTTGTGGGTTGTGGTGGTCCAATGATTTCTCCCTTCAAAATATATTGCAATGCTTGACGTGCCAACACAATTGACACATTTAAGAGAAATTTTGCACTTAAAATCGTTATATATACCCAACTATTTGAAGAAGTACTACATCTGGATCGCAAAGTGCTTTCAGGTGGTCCATTGCACAAATGGCAAAATCATTATTGCTGTTATTTATCTATTGAGCGGCATTTTTTAGCCCTGTATGGTTAGCTTGTCCCCACTCCCCAGTGCTTTCAGGTGAGCATTTTTCTAAGACTTGTGATTTGCTCTTTAAAAGCAGGATTTACCTCTATAAAAAACTATTAACCTATACAACAAGGAATATTTTAAAAAACAATCATATTTTATTGACCCTAGAAAGTTATGTTTCAATCAACAAAGTCGTACCGAGAGGAATTTAAAAAATATGGCCAAACAAGGGCGAATTTCCCATCATGTTATCCATCGGTTAATGGAAATCCACCCTTTGTTTGGTCATTTTTCTTTCCTTGAAAAGGAAAACAAAACTATTGTGTCAATTATCTTTTAAACCTTAAAACACCATTCAAATAGCCAGACAAACTATGATTGTTTTGCATGCTATGATATGCTATCTTAAAATGTTCCATTGAATTTAAATTCGATTAGGTAAATCACAACCACATGTAAGAAAGTAAAGATTTTATGGGAAACAAAACTTGTACTCTCCCCTTTCAAATTGTAGTTCACTTTGATTTTTCTAGATCCACTTCTTTTACTATGTATCTATACATAATATATAACTAGGCGCATAGCAAAATCAATGTATCTATACAATTAAAAACGGAAGGAGTATTTTTTTTTCATTATTATCATTGTAGAATGCATTATGTAGGCTGAATATTTTTTTGGAACTTGAAGCTTGAATTCTGTGCAATATTAAAACTTATCATAAACTGCTGATATTTATTTAGAAGGTGTTTTGAGCATTGAAAGCAAATGAACATATATAACACCATTACGAGTTTTGAAAAGATTTCCTATTGAACGGGTGACTTCACACTTTCTTCAAAAACCTTTTCAAAAGGCACCCTAATAAAATTAAGAAATAGAGTAAATTGTACCTACATATAACAACTTGACATTTGGATGCAAATCGACCCAACAACTTGTAATGCAGAGAACTTGTCTGCCAGAAAAGTATGCAAAGCTATACCGTGTTCAAGGGAAAGGCTGCACTTTCTGTACAACCTATACAGCCAAGTTTTAGCAAATTAGAAGTATGCTTTCCTTTTTATATTTATTGTTTTTGGGACATACATTGTTCTCCCTCCACATCATAATTTCTCTGTTTTATTAGTCTGAGGATCTCGAGTGAGCAGAAATGGATCAATAATGTTGACCTTCTTTCCCTGCTGTTGGACCAAGGAAGTATGACTTACAAAGAAACAGGTAGCCATTATTTCTTTTGTAGTTTATTTGCCTCGTGAAGAAAATAACTCTGAATAAGACCTATTAGTATGTTTTTGCCAACTATATGTGCCTTAATTTTATGATTGTGGAATATATGTTATGTAGCTCTTTTTGCTCTGAATCCAACCGGTTGAAGCTTGATAAGTCTTGGGCCTGCTGAATCCTGTGAATTTTTCCATGACCCATCCATGAAATCAAGGTTTGTTGTGGCACTGCATGAACACAAACGATCAGACAGAAGTTATGTTTGCATATTGTCATTTTAACACCACTCTTTTTGTGCATCAAGTAATGAAGGAATGGTGATCGCTGTCGCTCACTCCACTTGGCAATGACAGTGGATACTTTTTGTTAATATAAGTAAGTGACTCTCCTAGTTTCATTTTTCAACTGCCTGTTTTTGTGATGTTAGATATTTGATCTACCAAATATTGAGCACTGCTACTAGCCTAAAAGCTTTACCAGAAAGAACATGTATGAGAATCTTGTGAATACTATTGAGGCATTGCCCGTTGATCAGATAGTCTCTTGTATTAAAGTTGGAGCTTTTGCCACTGTTAAAACAGTTTCCTGAAATGGAAAAGGAAAAACGCTTCATGCTATAGCTATTTAGCACTTACCATTACGTGTGACTCTCAATGTTAGAAGTTACCCTTGTACCTTGTTAGCAAAACTTTGTCTACTGATTGGTTCTCCTCGAGGAAATTCTACCATATGTATATATATATATGCAGCCGTTGTAGAACGAGTGTGGAGAAGACTAATGATCGTCTCAGTCCCTATCACAAAAAGCTGAGTTTGCTGTGATGCAGACAACTCTGAGTGTAAGTTTCAATGTTTCCGCTTTAGTTTATCTATCAATGTTACTGTTACCAGGGCCATATATATATCAGCATCCCCTTGATTTACATGAGCTGTCAGTGTTTTCAGGCATATGGAATTTTCAATGCTTAGAACTTTTTACACGGTGCGTTTGAAAAATGATTCTATGTGTGCCTATGAGTCATGATTCATGAATGCCTTGACGCTTTGCACGCAACCATTGTTGTTGGATTAATTGAATTGCTTTACTTTTCTAGTAGGATCTATTGCATAGTGCTTTATTTCACCCTCTTTCTGACTGCTTGGCCCTTTGTATTCATGCAGTTTGCACGCCTGCACATCATGGGTTGGGATCAGGCTTTAACTCGATCGCCATCCATCTCCTCCCGCCATCAGCAGGCCCAGGGGTGACGCGTCCACACCGGATTCTGAATGGGATAGGTGAAGAGCTTCCTTGTAGCGTTTGGCTTCAGTAGAAAGTTGCTGCCATGTCAGTATGGAGCATTGGTGTGCTTGAACAATGCTCTAGGATTACTGTCTGCCGTTTTGCATTAGATTTCTGGAACTGACTTTAGGGCCAGACGAAGCACGATGAACCATTGTGTTTGTTGAGTGCAATGTATAACTCTACTACGCCTACTAAATGCATATATCTAGTCAGGATTAGCCGTTTTACTGCCGACCTGTGATTTGTGATCGATGAATTGAGCTTGACACAGTGACCCAAATCTGCTTGCAATTGCATGGAGGCTACCTGAGCACGATACAATCTGCATGCATCATGCATTATTTGCAAACGAAATATAAAACAATCTGTCATCTAGAAAATATGATCGCTATAAATTCGCATAAGACACGTTTAAGCCAAACCAGGAGTGCGTGAGCTCAGTCTGCCTGTGCTGCCACACCCGGATGCATTTGCATGAAACCATAGATAATCGGCATTTTTAAACAAATTAAGTACAGGCAAGCATTATTAAACAGCCAACTGCAGAACAGCAGTGTACCATATTCCTCATATCCACAAACTATACATAAGGTACACTGAAGAGTCTGAGCTCCCACATAAATACTCTAGCGATAAAAAGTCTCCTAGTATGAGACACAGCAGATTTGGCAAGGGTAATCTGCAACTAGAAGTTTAGAACCCGGTAAAGTGGCACACAAGCTTACAACTGAGAAGAGTCTAGGCTCCACGCAAATACTCTAGCGATAAAAGTCTCCTAGTATGAACTGGGCGGCAGAGGATATCTGCAGCTAGAAGTTTTAGAAACCCAGTAAGCTGGCACATAAAATTACAATCCAGCAGAAGTTGATGATGTCACCGAACCACAAAAGTCTACAATCCAGCAGAGACCAATCCATGCAATGTGATGATCCCACACGATGTTGTTCTCGTTGACAACAGGCAAGAACTGTACAGGTGAAGGTGGTGACTCCATCTTCTCCATGGCTTCAACTGCCATTGCCTCTGCAGTGATTGTTCTTGGATTCCTGTTAGATAATGCAGGGAAGTTAGACAAGGCTCACCATAGAGTATGGCTTAGACTAGGAACAAGTTCCACTAATAGTCTAATACAATGAAAGATATGACAGCACAAATATATGGAAATGAGCATTATCTACACGAAACAGTGGACACTGAACCACAAAAAGACTTTCATGAATGTCACAATGAACAGGAGAGATGTTACGACTTGAAAGATCAGAATAAGCAGGAGAGATGTTCAGAAGTTTGATAATGAGACAGAACTTTATTTCTTTGATAGTGTATCTTGTATCAAATCTTGAATGTGCAAACAAAGTTCATACGATGAAATTAACAGAATCGACCAATGAAAAACCAACTCTTGAAAAACAAAACTGAGGGTAGTAAGAAAAACTACTTATTCTCACTCAAAACTGTTTATCACAGTATTGTATATTGAAGTATATTGCTGCTGACAAAACAAATGTTTATTCTCAATAAAACACAATGTAGCTATGTACATATACAGTTCTGCAAAAACAACGAACCCCAGAGCTATATGATGCACAATAAACATTTAGCATATTATATTGAATTTCATTTATTAGCATGATGTATCAAGGATATAGGCAACTTGCTATTTCAGGGACAGAGAGAGACTTGTGTTTTTCAAAGTACAGCTACTACTGCAATCTGTAAGAGGTTAATACATGCGAATTTATATGGTTTATAAAACAACAATACTACAGAAATAGGATGAAAACAAAAGATGGAAAGAACAAACAAGTACTTTTTGTACTTTGCCATTTCCAAATTCCAGATGTACTGAAAAAGATCTCAGTATCCTAAAAACCTGCCGTACTTACTGAGAGAAGAAATTCATACAGGCCAGGTAATATATAGCAAGTTAATGTTGACAAACCTGTTGCACATCTCTCCAACTGTGAGACCAAAGATAGCTGGTCCGCTTGCCTTCAGTGTCCTCCGGAGATCACGTCAGTGAAGGTCCCAATCAAATGATGCTCTTCATCAACCACAAGCAGACAACCACAACCTTTTACTGGTGAGCTCAGTGAGTTGCTCCATTATCATATCTCCCTCCTTGCACAGAGGAAGTTCATTCTGTTTCTTCTATAACATCCTTAACCTGCAAGGTATTTTTGTAAGAACAAAGAGTCTAAAAAGACACACCTCACCTATGGAAACAAGAAAATGACGCATTTATGCTGATGCTTGATCAATAACTAACACCCACAGAAGTTAGATAACCGAGAAAAACAAGATCTAAACTTGTTTTTCATTTCCAGTAACTACTTTGCATGTGAACAAGGCTTCATTCAAAAATTTCAAATATGTCATGTCATCGAACAGCTGGCCTTACACATCACACAGAGCTATCGTAGATTGTTAATAAGTAATAACTGCCATTATTAGACAATCAATACACACACAAAATGATTTGGAACTTTTTGTTTTGTTTTTCTTGCAACAGAGAAAAAAGGCAAAAATGGCGGCATGTGCATATAAAAAGGACCGTGGCAGGTAACCATAAACAGGGGAAAAATGTTGATTGGATAGTGACATAATTATCCAATCATAAAAGCGCTATTTCACCAGGGCTATTTGTTGGACCAATCCTATGGACACCGACACACAACCGTAAAGGAATCCCTAGTAGTAATAAGCATCTGGGATCTGGTGGCAGCACAAGATATTGCACATGCTGATTTAACAACAACAGCACCACAGAAATCAGATGATTGAAGTGACAAGATCTACTCTTGTTTTTAGAATTCAGTAACTACTTTGCACATGAAGAGAACAAAGCATCCATTCAAATATGACAATTTATGCACACACATCATCCTATGCTATTACATTTTGTAGATAGTGGCTACAATTAAACAAAAATGCACACAGATGATGAGGCACTTTTGTTGTATTTTTCTTCTTTGCTTTTGAGAACTTGCTGTACTCTTCTTGAGGCAATGAAAAGATTGCGAAAAGCGACAAGTAATAAGATCTCCTCCATATGCACAAAGAGAACATGATAGGTAGCAACAAACAGAAACAAAATGTCGGTTGGATAGCGACAGGAATATCAAATCATAATGAGCGTTTAACCAAGGCAATTTTGAACCGCCAGCTGACACGCATAGCGGTGAAGGAATCCTAGCAGCCTAGCAGTGGTAAAAGCGTCGGGGTGTCTGGGATCTGATGTCTCACACCGGTGTCAGCACAAGGTAATCGAGCATTTCTAAAAGAACAAGTAACTGTATGCGCTGGCAAATGCGTCATGTTATGAAGCGGCTGGCCTTACGCATCACACAGAGCTATGTAGACTGTTAATAACTGCCATTATTAGACAATTGATAATACACACAAATGATTAGGAACTTTTTGTTTTTGTTTTTGTTTTGTTTTTCTTGCAACAGAGAAAAGAAAAAGGGAAAAATGGCGGCATGTGCATATAAAAAGGACCGTGGCAGGTAACCGCAAACAGGGGAAATAATGTCGGTTGGATAGTGACAAAATTATCCAATCATAAAAGCGCATTACACCAGGGCTATTTATTGGACCAATCCTATCGACACCGACACGCAACGGTAAAAGGAATCCTAGTAGTAATAAGCATCTGGGGTCTTATGTCTCCCACCAGGTGGCATCACAAGACATTGCACATCCTGATTTAACAACAGCCCCACAGAAATCAGATGGTTGAAGAGACAAGATCTGCTCTTGTTTTTAGAATTCAGTAACTATTTTGCTCATGAACGGAACAAAGCATTCATTCAAATATGACAAGTTATGCACACCCATCATCTCATGCTATTACAATTGCAGATAGAGGCCACAATTAAAACAAAAAAATGCACACAAATGATAAGGCACTTTTGTTGTATTTTCTTTTTGCTTTTCTGAGCTTGTTGTATTCTTCTTGAGACAATGAAAAAGATTGCGAAAACGACAAGTAATAAGATCTCCATATGCACAAAAGAGAACATGATAGGTAGTGAAAAAAACAGAAACAAAAATGTCGGTTGGATAGCGACAAGGCTATCGAATCATAATGAGCGTTTAACCAAGGCAATTTTGAACCGATCCCACCGCCACCGACACATAACGGTGAAGGAATCCCTAGCAGTGATAAAAGCGCCCGGGTGTCTGGGATCTGATGTTTCACACCAGGTGTCGGCACAAGGTAAATGAGCACAAGTAACTGTAACGCCGGCAACCTGCTTATGTTAGGGGTTAGAGGTGACTGATTTGATTACCTTGAAGATGAGGGTCTTGCCGATCTTGCCAGCAGGATGGTTGGAGGCGTACTGGTCCCTGGAGAGTCGCCTTGCCTCCATGATGGCGGCGATGACGGTGTCCCCAAAACACCATCTGGATGGCGGTGGAGGTGACGGGCGCGAGGCCAAAGGGGCAGACCTCCCCTGCAGCGGCAGGTGGACGTTGAGGTCGCAGGCCGCGGCGAGCGGCGCACTCAGCCCCGGAGGCCGCGGAGGTGAGCGAGATGAGGTAAGCGCCCTTGGCGCGCGCGCATGGGACGAGCGCGAGCAGCTCGTCGGAGGCTCCCCGACTCGGGAGAGGGGCACGAGGACGTCCCCAGGGAAGAGCGCGCCGATGTCGCCGTGGAGCGCGTCGACGGGGGGCCAGGAACCCCGCCCGCGCGAAGCCCAGCGACGCCAGCGTCTGCGCGATCTTGCGCGCCACGATGCCTGACTTTCCGACGCCCGTGAAGAAGACGGCGCCCGGCGCGTCCAGCAGCGCCTGCGCGAACGCCGACGCCTGCGACATGTCGAGGCGGTCGAAGAAGTGGTCCAGGTGCCGCCGCTGCGCCGAGAAGAGGGAGCAAGGTCCGACGCCGACACCGTGGCGCGACTCTGCGGGGCGCATTCCGCCGAGGCCGGCACCGGGAGGGAGCCCATGGGCGGTGACGGTGCGCGCGCGGGGCGTTCGAGGAAATGACGCGCGCGACAGGGCGGCAGCGGGTCAGGTTCGTTCCTTGCGATCTGGGGAGAGGGGCGCGGGACGGTGGAAGGGAAGGAAGGACCACGAGCACGAGGCGTGCGAATGCGACGCAGCAACTGAAACAGGGAAGGCCGGACGTGATTGACGTGTCATGTTGTACGAATTTTTTTCCAACTAATAATGAGGGGGTAAATTTCAAACTCTACGAGGATATTTGGGAGTTCGGCTGTTAGATATGTATTATTTATTTTATAAAAAAACAATGGAATACACTATATATGTTGGGTCTTTAGTTTTTCCTGAATTTACATTTACGCCTATAAGCTCTAAAAAAATGATATATAGATCCTTCAACTCTTGAAACAGTTGATTTGAAAGTGTGACTTGAGGTCGGTCTATGATTGGACATATATATTGAACCATCGATAACCAATTG